>CM040185.1:8140532-8260532 GCA_022606455.1 Callitettix versicolor
AAAATTCATTCCCGTGATTTTTTACAAAACGGATCGAGGAATTTTCTTCAGACTTTGATATTGGGGGTTCTCCAGTGTAGCTATTGGTCTTATTCTGAGGAAATTAATTTTCTTTTTTTCCCCTCTTAAAAAGTCTGAGATGTTTTATAGAAACTGGCAATGGGGGTTTTTCAAACGAAATTCATTTGTCAAGGTTTTTTTTTAGAGCAGATTCAAGATTTCATTGGTCGAGGTTTTAGAGGAAATTCAAGATGTAATTTTGGTCGAGGTTTTAGAGAAAATTCAAGATTTCATTGGCCGAGATTTTAGAGGAAATTTAAGATTTGATTTTGGTCGAGGTTTTAGAGAAAATTCAAGATTTCATTGGTCTAGGTTTTAGAGAAAATTCAAGATTTAATTGGCCGAGGTTTTAGAGAAAATTCAAGATTTCATTGGCCGAGGTTTTAGAGAAAATTCAAGATTTAATTGGCCGAGGTTTTAGAGAAAATTCAAGATTTCATTGGTCTAGGTTTTAGAGAAAATTCAAGATTTAATTGGCCGAGGTTTTAGAGAAAATTCAAGATTTCATTGGCCGAGGTTTTAGAGAAAATTCAAGATTTAATTGGCCGAGGTTTTAGAGAAAATTCAAGATTTCATTGGCCGAGGTTTTAGAGAAAATTCAGGATTTCATTGGCCGAGGTATTTGAGGAAATTCAAGATCTCATTGGTCGAGGTTTTGAGGAAATTCAAGATTTAATCGGTCGAGGTTTTAGAGGAAAATCGTTTTCTAGCTTTTCCGGCGTAAAATTACTTCTTTTTTAAAAAAGTATCTACAGTAATTTTCTCGTTTTAAAAATAAATGCATTTGAATATATTGCGATAACACTGAAGGTTCTCCAATACGAGAAATCCATTGCTCATGGACGTATTTTCGAGAAATTTAATTTTTCTCGCTTTTCTGAGCTACAGATTTGCTTATTTGTCGTTTTTTCCTAAACGACTAGAGAGATTTCTGACTTCGGCATGTGGGCTTTTCGGTACGAAAAATTCATTGTACAAAATCTTATTTTCGAGAAAATTGATTTTTCTCGCTTTTCTGGTTTTTTTTATGGCTTCGGAATTGAGGGTTTGAGAAATTCATTGCTCAAAGTCTTATTTCGAAAAAATTGATTTTTCTCGCTTTTCTGGTTTTTTTTATGACTTCGGAATTGAGGGTTTGAGAAATTCATTGCTCAAAGTCTTATTTCGAGAAAATTGATTTTTCTCGCTTTTCTGGTTTTTTATGACTTCGGAATTGAAGGTTTGAGAAATTCATTGCTCAAAGTCTTATTTCGAGAAAATTGATTTTTCTCGCTTGTCTGTTTTTTTTTATGACTTCGGAATTGAGGGTTTGAGAAATTCATTGCTCAAAGTCTTATTTCGAGAAAATTGATTTTTCTCGCTTTTCTGGTTTTTTTTATGACTTCGGAATCGAGGGTTTGAGAAATTCATTGCTCAAAGTCTTATTTCGAGAAAATTGATTTTTCTCGCTTGTCTGGTTTTTTTTATGACTTCGGAATTGAGGGTTTGAGAAATTAATTGCTCAAAGTCTTATTTCGAGAAAATTGATTTTTCTCGCTTTTCTGGTTTTTTTTATGACTTCGGAATTGAGGGTTTGAGAAATTCATTGCTCAAAGTCTTATTTCGAGAAAATTGATTTTTCTCGCTTTTCTGGTTTTTTTTATGACTTCGGAATTGAGGGTTTGAGAAATTCATTGCTCAAAGTCTTATTTCGAGAAAATTGATTTTTCTCGCTTTTCTGGTTTTTTTTATGATTTCGGAATTGAGGGTTTGAGAAATTCATTGCTCAAAGTCTTTTTTCGAGAAAATTGATTTTTCTCGCTTTTCTGTTTTTTTTATGACTTCGGAATTGAGGGTTTGAGAAATTCATTGCTCAAAGTCTTATTTCGAGAAAATTGATTTTTCTCGCTTTTCTGGTTTTTTTTATGATTTCGGAATCGAGGGTTTGAGAAATTCATTGCTCAAAGTCTTATTTCGAGAAAATTGATTTTTCTCGCTTGTCTGGTTTTTTTTATGACTTCGGAATTGAGGGTTTGAGAAATTAATTGCTCAAAGTCTTATTTCGAGAAAATTGATTTTTCTCGCTTTTCTGGTTTTTTTTATGACTTCGGAATTGAGGGTTTGAGAAATTCATTGCTCAAAGTCTTATTTCGAGAAAATTAATTTTCCCACGTTTCGAACTGAATTGTTTCGACGAGGGCCAGAAGCAATCAATGCGAGCGGCCTGTTGGTAACAATTTTTCGTTTGTTCAAATATAGGTCTATAGAAAGTACGATTGTTAATCGGAAAATATCTATATCCTTTTTCAAATTATTATTTTTTTTGGGGGGGTTAGTTAAATAGATGTTGACACGCATTTAATTACACGTAAATGTAATTAAAATGAATTTAATTGTAATTAAATTAAATTAATTAGATTAAATTAATGTAATTAAATGTATTACAAATATATGTAAACATATTTTAATGTTTAGTACATATATTAACGTGGGATCAAATTTCCCTCGATATTCAGTACGGCTGACTGTTTGCAAACAACCAATTGCATCAGTATTTTAATACTACAGAATGTTACAGTTTGTGAAAACTAATCAATTTGTTCAAATATATAAACTAACAGTGTTTGTTTTGATTTCAGGTGAGTTGATCAGCTGTTTACAATCAAAGCACTAGTACTTAGTGGGTACGCCAAGGGTCGTGGTTGGCCAGACTACTCTGAATACCGTTTGTCATTTAACTTAACAATTTGTTGAGTGTAAGTATGTTTACAAGTAAGCTATAATTTTTACAAGTATTATTACAAGTAAGTAATAATAATTATTGCGTTTTTCTCACTGTACGCAATATGCTATATATAAAGTATGAAAAAGCCGCCTCGGTTGCCTAGTTGATATGCGTACTAGGCTTTCACCCCGAGGACCCGATTTCGATTCCCGGCCAGGGCATTTTCATACGCTATAAATCATCCCATCGTCTGCAGTAGTCCAAGTGTGCACAATAGTCGGACGTTGAAAAAAATAATAATAAAGTATGTAAAAAAAATGACTACTTTCGCAGTAGAAGAGCCAAACCACTTTGGTTTAGAGCAGGGGTCTCCAAACTACGGCCCGAGGGCCACATCCGGCCCGCGGACAGATTTTGTCCGGCCCGCGGAGAGCTAGCATACTTGAAAACTCCTTTTAGAGAACATATTTTGTATAGCAAATTAAATTTAGTTTACTGAAGTATTCTAATTTTATGTTGAATAATTATTAATATGACATCTACTTTAGTCCGATTTGAAGCCTTTTTTAAACGTTGCGTACTTTTTCGGACTTTTTTTTAATCAGTGAACTATTTCACTTTTTACCACCGGCAACAATGATAATATGGTTTTGGCCCTCGGAACTTACTGGAGTAATCAGTATGGCCCTAAAGCTGGAAAGTTTGGAGACCCCTGGTTTAGAGAAACGGAGAAAGACATAACAGAACTGCAAATCACTGACACTATGCTCATGGACAGAACAGCCAAAACAATAACCAAGGACAAGAAGCAACGGTTCCAAGGCAAAGTCAAATCCAAGCGAACGATCCATATCTCTGACGAAGAAAGAAAAGCAAGATCACAAAGTATGAAGCAATACTGGGCTACGAGGAAGGCACAGAACATTGAGAAGTGATTGATTTAGTGTACCCCAAAGTTGGGTGAAACAAATAAAAGAGAGAGAGAGAGAGAGAGAGAGAGAAAGTATGTAAAATATGAATTAGCTGTGTTTTATGGTTATATCAGAGCATGCGCGTACGCGACACTGGCGATTAATTCACCAGTTTCGATGGAAGTCAACATATAGGTATAATTGCCTCGTATATTGGAACGGTTTTTTAATTAAAAAAAAAGATTTTCAACTTTCTAAATTATACCAATCCACATGTAACAGTTTTGATAAATGTACGTGTCTAGGCATAAATTAAGCTTCGTAACTAACATTCGTTTTATCGTGGCGCTTGACCTTGAACTGTCTACAGGTTTAGTGCTACTACCTGTTAATCTTATGTATAAGGCGAGTGTATGATACGTACACATCCCCCGCCACAAACGTAACGGATTTCCTTTAAGCGTCACCACAAAACAAACTTCATACAATTGAACAAATTATATATATATATACCTTGATTTATGATATATATATATATATATATATATATATATATATATATATATATATATATTATTATTATTTGCGCATAGACCCTGTTGGATCACGCAAAGCACTCCGACCCATGTCTTGTTCCTTCTAATCCTCCACACCTCCCTCATCCTGTCCCCATGGATCCTCTTCCGCTCCTCCGTCCATTTTACCCCTGCTCTCTTTGGGATTTCATTCTCTGGGATTTTCCACCCGAGCATCTTTCTCCTGTATGCGTTCCTGTCTTCAACGTCTGTTGAGTCTATTCCTGCGTCATGTAGGTCTATTCTGACTTGTGTAATCCACGACGTTGTTGATTTGACACCTTGTATATACTTAAGGATTCTGTTGGCAAGTCTCGTTGTTGGGAGTCTACTGAAGTGTCCATAGAATTGAAGACTCCTGATATCTGCTGCTAGGTTCGATATCTTCTCTGTGGTCTTCCGGGAGTGCAACCTGTATCCGTCTTCTGTTAATCTCGGGCCGAGGATCTTCCTCAAGATTTTGCGTTCTTCCTTCAAAATGTCTTCCATGGTAGCTTTTGTGTGGAGTACTAGCGTCTCGCTTGCATATAATAGTTATGGTGTCACCAACAAAATATCCATTCATTTATATATATTAACAGAAGATGGATACAGGTTGCACTCCCGGAAGACCACAAAGAAGATATCGAACCTGGCAGCAGATATCAGAAGAAGGAGGCTTCGGTTCTATGGACACATCAGTAGACTCCCAACAACGAGACTTGCCAACAGAATCCTTAAGTATATACAAGGTGTCAGAATAGACCTACATGACGCAGGAATAGACTCAACAGATGTTGAAGACAGGCGCGCATACAGGAGAAAGATGCTCGGTTGGAAGGTCCCAGAGAATGAAATCCCAAAGAGAGCAGGGGTAAAATGGACGGAGGAGCGGAAGAGGATCCATGGGGACAGGATGAGGGAGGTGTGGAGGATTAGAAGGAGCAAGACATGAGTCGGAGTGCTTTGCGTGATCCAACAGGGTCTATACGCAAATAATAATAATAATAATAAATAAATAAATATATATATATATATATATATATATATATATATATATATAAATGGATATTTTGTTGATGACGCCATAACTTGAAAACGGTTGAACCTATTTCACATTTCCCCCCCCCCCAATGTTGGCAATATTTTAAGGAAAATTTTTACGGAGAACTGTTATAAATCTGAAATTTTGTGTTCGTTATTCAATCGCGCGTTTAATACTGGACCGGTCGAAACGAAATTTGGTACGGGCACGGTTTAGGTACCTGGGACGAACGTAGATCTGTTTCCGTTTAGAAAAACACATTATATTATTTACCCAGTCCCAACTCAATTGTTTTGCAAGTGAATAATTATTTTATTTTTGCGACATTAGTAACTGTACAACAGTTTAGGTTTTTTCTATTGTTTTCTGGCAAAAATCCAGAGGGTTATTAACGTACTTGTAGTGTCAATAATAAATGTTTAGATTATTTTCAACATTGCATGTAGCGGGGTGTATTTGGAAAACGTGCTGCACCCATGGCCACAGCTACATGTAGCTTGTTCGCATGAGTCCAATGCCCAGAATGTATACGTCCTAAAATAATGCTCTATTCTGTACCCACGATGGCGACGGCCAAGGACAAGCGGAATTAATAGGGTATGTTAATTAACTGTAGGTAAAATTGAAGACGGAGTGTGATCTTCATTTCGTAGCCAGACAGAGAACCTACGACTCGCACAAACTCCGCTACGTGTCTAGTCCTACACTTATTTCTGATTTATAGGGGCGGGCGTTTCTGCTATTTTTACAAAACGTCAACAAACTGTTTGTCGAGGGAAAAAAGCTGCTTTTTAAAACAGTTGGAAAAACAGGTTTAGAAAACTGAAACTCGAAGTTGTATTAGCAGCTAAAACATGAAGCACATACGTTCAGTTTTCTAAGACTACTTTTTCATTCCCATTGCCACCATGTCCTTAACTTGTTTTGGGCGTTTCTGCTATTTTTACAAAACGTCAACAAAATGTTTGTTGTGGAAAAAAAAGCTGCTTTTTAAAACAGTTCGAAAAAACAAGTTTAGAAAACTGAAACTCAAAGTTGTATTAGCAGCTAAAACATAAAGCACATACGTTCAATTTTCTAAGACTACTTTTTCATTTCCCCTGCCACCATGTCCTTAACTGTTTTTGGGTATAAAGTAGAGGTGGGCGTTTCTGCTATTTTTACAAAACGTCAACAAACTGTTTGTCGAGGGAAAAAAGCTGCTTTTTATAACAGTTGGAAAAAACAGGTTTAGAAAACTGAAACTCGAAGTTGTATTAGCAGCTAAAACATAAAGCACATACGTTCAGTTTTCTATGACTACTTTTTCATTCCCATTACCACCATGTCCTTAACTGTTTTTGGGTATAAAGCATTTAGAAAAAAATAATCTTTATAAGTGTAGTAATAATTAAATTACATTATCAAAACGTAATAATTATGTATGCCATTTTATATTAACAAAATGCAATGAATTTCTAATAGAAGCATTTTTTTACTTAAAAATTAAATAGTCCTTCGCATATTTACCAAAATGCAAACGATTTAGAATATTTTTAGTTGATTAAAATATATCGATGATTGATAATAAAATATAAAAAATATGTTTAAATAAAATTAGGCTCTGTATCTACAAAATGTGAGAGGTTGTTAATACAACTCGCAACAAAGTAGAGATAAACGTTGACATTGACCAAACAGTTCTTCACTACAAGCAACAAACAACTTTTGAATAAAGGGAAAAATCATAAAAGCAGGTAGAAGAAAAGCAGTTAGCAGGAAAACAGTTTTAGCGCTTGCGGCAGCGTTCGAATAGAACAGTCCGTTCCTTGTTAACAAATCATAAGTCCAAATCAAACTGCTTGTTTCCGTTTGAAAAAACAGTTTTTTTAAACAGTTTGGTGTTTTCTGCCCCACCACTACTGATTTATATTGTGTAGTGTTTTTCTTTTGTAACTATTTAACCTCTGTTTGTATTGACCAACAAGCTGAATTAAATTAATCGATTTTACGTTATCGATCGATCGATGTATCGATCGACAATCTCGATTGTTCGACAAAATCTGCATTAACGCGAGCGAAACCGCTTCTAGGTAATACCTTCAAAGCAAAAGATTTTCCGTTTATAGTACAGTATAATTATAAATGTATTAAATTCATTACAATTGAAAATTTCAAACCGTGCGTCTTTTAAATTTATAATTCCCTGATAATATTCTTTGTTACGTCTATACAGTTCGCGTTGCTTAACTTTTACGTAGGCTCGGCCGAGATGGAACCGCTCTGCTTCGACGGCTGCGACAAGAAGTGGGGGGGGGACCATAAAGTATTTACAACTTCCGGTCCGCCTGAGTATGACTGGAAACATTTGTCCCGGGTAAAACAGGAAATTTTGAATAAATTCAATTTGCCGCCAACTAATTTATTCCACTTGGCCCCAGCTTATTAGCCTTTAGAACCTTGTACAAAGGCCTGTTACTGTATTGGTTTGTTTTAGACCGCGGGAAGACATTTAACAAATTGCCTTTGGAAAATAAGTTATCGGAACAGCCATCATGGTGAGGCCCATGCCGGGGACCTTACTATGACCCCTCCAGGTCATCATTAAAACTCTGTGTGTGTGTGTGTGTGTGTGTGTGTGTGTGTGTGTGCGCGCGCACGCTTTTTTCAATTAAATCTGCTGATCTTTACGAATTAATATAAAACATATGATCTTTTAACACAACTACCGAAATTAAATTAACGATTCGTTCAATGCATTTACTTAGGCCAAAAGTCTTCGTACTTTCCGTAGTGTAGTGGTTATCACGTGCGCCTCACACGCGTACTGTTTCTGGTTCGATCCCGAGCGGAAACGCAGTAAATTTTAATTATAATTAATTTAATATGGAGGGGCCGCCTCGGTGGCCTAGTTGATAGCGTACTGGGCTTTCACCCCGAGGACCCGGGTTCGATTCACGGCCAGGGCTTGGCATTTTCATACGCTATAAATCATCACGTCGTCTGCATTAGCCCAAGTGTGCACAATAGTCGGACGTTAAAAAAAAAAAAATTATTATGGGACTTAACGACGCGCAAAATATACAGTTATATATCATTAGAAATTTGGGCAATTGCATCACGCAAAATACATCACAACCAGCTGTAAAACATGATAACGTGTTAAAAAGAACAAAATTTTTTTTTTTTTTTTTTTTGGTGTTTAACGTCCGATTATTGTGCACACTTGGGCTAATGCAGACGATGGAATGATTTATAGCGTATGAAAATGCCAAGCCCTCGCCGGGGATCGAACCCGGGTCCTCGGGGTGAAAGCCTAGTACGCTATCCACTAGGCCACCGAGGCGGCCAACAAAAATAAACCTTGGCCACTCAGGAACAGTGTTTTTTGGTGGTAATTTTTTGTTTTTAATTTGGTAAGACTGACATTTTTATTATTATTTTTGATACAAGATCAAAATTTGTTGAATCGACTTTGTTATCCAAGTCGGTACATTCCGAAATCGGCATTTTTTTAGGGTTAGGGGAGTAATTGAACATGAGAAGATTCCTTTAATGTGTTTACAATTTTTTATTCATGAACTAATGATATACGAGGTGTGTTCAGAAAGTAACGAGAATTTTAATTTTTTGGACAAAATATTTATTCTTCTACACTGATGTTGTCGCCTTCAAAATAGTCCCCATTGGAGATTATGCACTTGTGCCAGCGCTTCTTCCAATCCTCGAAACACTTCTCAAACTCGATCTTTGAGATAGACTTTAGTTCTTTCCGCGATGCGCTTTTAATGTCATCTACGGATGTAAAACGACGGCCCTTTAACAAAAACGGACGGTTCTCTTTATTTTTGGAAATAGGAAAAAGTCACACGGAGCCATGTCTGGCGAATATGGAGGCTGGGGCATTGTTACAGTACTGTTTTTGGCAAAAATTTCACGAACAAGCAATGAAGTGTGAGCTGGTGCATTATCGTGGTGCAAAAGCCGTGAATTGTTTTTCCACAGATCCGGGCGGGGTTTTTTCGGATTGCTTCACGCAAACAGCGTTGAACTTGTAGGTAGTACTCCTTATTGACCGTTTCACCTGATGTCAGGAATTCATGATGCACTATGCCATTAACATCGAAGAACACAGTGAGCATAACCTTCATGTTCGACCGCACTTGTCGAGCCTTTTTCGGTCTTGGCGAGCCAGAATGCCTCCACTGGGATGATTGAGCCATAGTTTCGACGACATATCCGTAAACCCATGTTTCGTCACCTGTTATAAAACGTTTCAGTCAGTAATTCTGCATCGTCGTTGACTTCATTTAGTGACTCCTGAGCAACTTCCATTCGCCGTTGTTTTTGTTCAAAATTCAACAATGTTGGAACGAATTTTGCTGCAACGCGTTTCATACACAAAACACTGAAAACAATGTCATGACATGATCCAATCGATATGCCAACATCATCAGCGACCTCTTTAATTGTGATTCGGCGATTGTTCATAACCATTTCTTTCACTTTTTCCACGTTTTCATCGGTTGTTGATGTGCTGGGGCGTCCAGGGCGTTCGTCATCTTCTATGTCTTCATGGCCTTCTTGGAAACGCTTATACCACTCGTAAACTCTTGCTTTACTCAAAGCAGACTCACCTTAGATCTTTGTTAACATTTCACACACTTCGTTACACTTTATTTCATTTTTTACGCAAAATTTGATACAAATTCTTTTAACAAACGAAAATCGCCGAGCTCATTGAAACACGTCTAACCTTAGTGGCTGTCACAGACAAAGTCAACAATGAAAACAGCTGAAAGTTTTTATCATACTTCAAGGGCATGTATAAAAATATAATAAAAAAAATGTTTGACAATCGGACTCTCCAAGCCCGCGAAATTTAAAAATCTCGTTACTTTCTGAACACACCGTATATGCATGATTGGTATAATTATTAGTAATGATTTACAGTTTAAGTGCAATAGTTGTCTAAAGTAGAAGAGGGGCATTGTAAATGGTTGACCCTTTAATAAGAGTAGAGTGGCTTGGTCCAAAAATAAAGTCTAATCAAATCAATTAAGCTGACTGCAGCGTGTGTGTGGTGTAGTCAGCAGTCCTGCCGTCTGTTGTAGCACCAACAACTTGCACGGCTTGCAATGCTGACTGTTGCACAAACGGAAACCTCAGCGTAGGATTCATTTAGACGTTAACGAATTTTCACGGCTATTCTGGGCGATCGAATAAATTTGTACGCCGCGTGTGAATTTGTTGTTCGTTTACTCGCAGCTGACGAAAACGAACCTGATCGCCGTCAAAAAAATCAAGTTCTTTATTTCAACGGATTTTTGAAAATTCAAAACGCCGATTATGACGGTGAAGTTAGATTTGAAAAAGTAAGGCAAAAACGTTACTAGTTCTTGAAGATTTTTAAATGTCGCCATTTTGAAACTGTTAACGGATTTTGCTGGGTAACGAACTCGGGCTATTGCCGTGCCAAGTTTGAATCGAATCGGACAAAATTTGCGATCGTGAAAGCGATATACGAAAAGAAATCTAACGATCCCTTAAAAGGTGATCTAGGTGTCAGGATCTGTTAACATTTCATGGTTCTGGGTCTGGCTCTTACCTTAATGTGCACAACTCGTTTATTTTCGCGATGGAAATTCACTGATCAAATATAGTGAACGCCTGTAGGGAACGTGAACGTTACGATGGTGGCCCAGACAGAGTGGGACGTGCTAGAACATGCAATAACGTAGTGTGCAATAACTCGTAGGCATGATACAAAGGTTAACCTAGAATGTCGCGCAAAAGTAAAACGCCGTATTTTTAGAGAGTGAAAGTCCGGTTACGTAAGGGACACAAGACAGATTAGCGCGACCTTTACTAGGGGACCTGCAGTACACAATTCGTGTCCGAGTGTCTTCGTAGTCGTTGTCAGGTCAGTGGCTGTAGCAGTGAATATAAACGTGTTAGTAGTGCAGCTACCATTATACAGCGGATAAATTCCAAGTAATTGAATGGTGTGCCGCTACGAAGCGCTGCAAACTGTAAGGCCAGAGGGTGGAAACGTTTCAGGAAATATACAGTACTATTGTATTATCCATTTAAATGTAGTTGAACACTCTGCCGCAAGATGCCACCAGCAGCGAGCGCAGTGCAGCCACCATTATAAAAAGCGTGCTCGATATCATCGGCTAAAGTCCAAGTAATTGAATTGTGTGCCGCTACGAAGCGCTGCAGGTTGCAAATTATGTCAAACATATGGTGGAGACGTTTGAGAAAATTGGTCGCCTCGGTGGCCTAGTTGATAGCGTACTGGGCTTTCACCCCGAGGACCAGGGTTCGATTCCCGGCCAGGGCTTGGCATTTTCATAAGCTATAAATCATTCCATCGTCTGCATTAGCCCAAGCGTGCACAATAGTTGGACGTTAAACACACACATAAAAAGCAATCACAACTGCTCACTGCTCAGTGCCAAGAACAGTGTTCTCAGTAGCAGTGAGCATTCACAGTCTCACCTCTGTTTAAGAGTAATTACAACTGCTCACTGCTCAGTGCCAGGAACAGTGTTCTCGGTAGCAGTGATAACATTCACAGTCTTACCTCTGTTTAAGAACAATCACAACTGCTCACTGCTTAGTGCCAAGAACAGTGTTCTCAGTAGCAGTGAGCATTCACAGTCTCACCTCTGCTTAAGAGTAATCCCAACTGCTCACTGCTTAGTGCCAAGAACAGTGTTCTCAGTAGCAGTGAGCATTCACAGTCTCACCTCTGCTTAAGAGTAATCACAACTGCTCACTGCTTAGTGCAAAGAACAGTGTTCTCATTAGCAGTGAGCATTCACAGTCTCACCTCTGTTTAAGAGCAATCACAACTGCTCACTGCTTAGTGGCAAGAACAGTGTTCTCAGTAGCAGTGAGCATTCACAGTCTCACCTCTGTTTAAGAGTAATTACAACTGCTCACTGCTCAGTGCCAAGAACAATGTTCTCAGTAGCAGTGATAGCAGTCACAGTCTCACCTCTGTTTAAGAGTAATCACAACTGCTCACTGCTCAGTGCAAAGAACAGTGTTCTCAGTAGCAGTGATAGCATTCACAGTCTCACCTCTGTTTAAGAGCAATCACAACTGCTCAGTGCTCAGTGCCAAGAACAGTGTTCTCGGTAGCAGTGATAGCAGTCACAGTCTCACCTCTGTTTAAGAGTAATCACAACTGCTCACTGCTCAGTGCCAAGAACAGTGTTCTCAGTAGCAGTGATAGGATTCAGTCTCACCTCTGTTTAAGAGCAATCACAACTGCTCACTGCTCAGTGCCAAGAACAGTGTTCTCGGTAGCAGTGATAGCAGTCACAGTCTCACCTCTGTTTAAGAGCAATCACAACTGCTCACTGCTCAGTGCCAAGAACAGTGTTCTCAGAAGCAGTGATAGCATTCACAGTCTCACCTCTGTTTAAGAGTAATCACAACTGTTCACTGCTCAGTGCCAAGAACAGTGTTCTCAGAAGCAGTGATAGCATTCACAGTCTCACCTCTGTTTAAGAGTAATCACAACTGCTCACTGCTCAGTGCCAAGAACAGTGTTCTCAGTAGCAGTGATAGGATTCAGTCTCACCTCTGTTTAAGAGCAATCACAACTGCTCACTGCTCAGTGCCAAGAACAGTGTTCTCGGTAGCAGTGATAGCAGTCACAGTCTCACCTCTGTTTAAGAGCAATCACAACTGCTCACTGCTCAGTGCCAAGAACAGTGTTCTCAGAAGCAGTGATAGCATTCACAGTCTCACCTCTGTTTAAGAGTAATCACAACTGTTCACTGCTCAGTGCCAAGAACAGTGTTCTCAGAAGCAGTGATAGCATTCACAGTCTCACCTCTGTTTAAGAGTAATCACAACTGCTCATTGCTCAGTGCCAAGAACAGTGTTCTCAGTAGCAGTGATAGGATTCAGTCTCACCTCTGTTTAAGAGCAATTACAACTACTCACTGCTCAGTGCCAAGAACAGTGTTCTCAGTAGCAGTGAGCATTCACAGTCTCACCTCTGTTTAAGAATAATCACAACTGCTCACTGCTTAGTGCCAAGAACAGTGTTCTCAGTAGCAGTGATAGCATCACTTCTGTTTAAGAGTAATCACAACTGCTCACTGCTTAGTGCCAAGAACAGTGTTCTCAGTAGCAGTGATAGCATTCACAGTCTCACTTCTGTTTAAGAATAATCACAACTGCTCACTGCTTAGTGTCAAGAACAGTGTTCTCAGTAGCAGTGATAGCATTCACAGTCTCACTTCTGTTTAAGAATAATCACAACTGCTCACTGCTTAGTGTCAAGAACAGTGTTCTCAGTAGCAGTGAGCATTCACAGTCTCACCTCTGTTTAAGAGTAATCACAACTGCTCACTGCTCAGTGCCAAGAACAGTGTTCTCAGTAGCAGTGATAGGATTCAGTCTCACCTCTGTTTAAGAGCAATTACAACTACTCACTGCTCAGTGCCAAGAACAGTGTTCTCAGTAGCAGTGAGCATTCACAGTCTCACCTCTGTTTAAGAATAATCACAACTGCTCACTGCTTAGTGCCAAGAACAGTGTTCTCAGTAGCAGTGATAGCATCACTTCTGTTTAAGAGTAATCACAACTGCTCACTGCTTAGTGCCAAGAACAGTGTTCTCAGTAGCAGTGATAGCATTCACAGTCTCACTTCTGTTTAAGAATAATCACAACTGCTCACTGCTTAGTGCCAAGAACAGTGTTTTCAGTAGCAGTGATAGCATTCACAGTCTCACCTCTGTTTAAGAGCAATCACAACTACTCACTGCTCAGTGCCAAGAACAGTGTTCTCAGTAGCAGTGAG
This sequence comes from Callitettix versicolor, assembly GCA_022606455.1. Lineage (NCBI taxonomy): Eukaryota > Metazoa > Arthropoda > Insecta > Hemiptera > Cercopidae > Callitettix > Callitettix versicolor. Next base: position 8,154,613 of record CM040185.1, read on the forward strand.
CATTCACAGTCTCACCTCTGTTTAAGAATAATCACAACTGCTCACTGCTTAGTGCCAAGAACAGTGTTCTCAGTAGCAGTGATAGCATTCATAGTCTCACTTCTGTTTAAGAGTAATCACAACTGCTCACTGCTTAGTGCCAAGAACAGTGTTCTCAGTAGCAGTGATAGCATTCACAGTCTCACTTCTGTTTAAGAATAATCACAACTGCTCACTGCTTAGTGCCAAGAACAGTGTTCTCAGTAGCAGTGAGCATTCACAGTCTTACCTCTGTTTAAGAGTAATCACAACTGCTCACTGCTTAGTGCCAAGAACAGTGTTCTCAGTAGCAGTAATAGCACTCACAGTCTCACCTCTGTTTAAGAGTAATCACAACTGCTCACTGCTTAGTGCCAAGAACAGTGTTTTCGGTAGCAGTGATAGAATTCACAGTCTCACCTCTATTGAAGAGCAAACACAACTGCTCACTGCTTAGTGCCAGGAACAGTGTTTTCAGTAGCAGTGATAACATTCACAGTCTCACCTCTGTTTAAGAATAATCACAACTGCTCACTGCTTAGTGCCAAGAACAGTGTTCTCGGTAGCAGTGATAACATTGACAGTGTCACCTCTGTTTAAGAGCAAACACAACTGCTCACTGCTTAGTGCCAGGAACAGTGTTTTCAGTAGCAGTGATAGCATTCACAGTCTCACTTCTGTTTAAGAATAATCACAACTGCTCACTGCTTAGTGCCAAGAACAGTGTTCTCGGTAGCAGTGATAACATTGACAGTGTCACCTCTGTTTAAGAGCAATCACAACTGCTCATTGCTTAGTGCCAGGAACAGTGTTTTCGGTAGCAGTGATAGCATTCACAGTCTCACCTCTGTTTAAGAGTAATCACAAGTGCTCACTGCTTAGTGCGAAGAACAGTGTTCTCAGTAGCAGTGATAGCATTCACAGTCTCAGCTCTGTTTAAGAGTAATCACAAGTGCTCACTGCTTAGTGCGAAGAGCAGTGTTCTCAGTAGGAGTGATAGCATTCACAGTCTCATCTCTGTTTAAGAGTAATCACAAGTGCTCACTGCTTAGTGCCAAGAACAGTGTTCTCAGTAACAGTGATAACATTCACAGTCTCACCTCTGTTTAAGAGCAATCACAACTGCTCACTGCTAAGTGCCAAGAACAGTGTTCTCGGTAGCAGTGATAGCAGTCACAGTCTCACCTCTGTTTAAGAGTAATCACAAGTGCTCACTGCTTAGTGCCAAGAACAGTGTTCTCAGTAGCAGTGAGCATTCACAGTCACACATCTCTCGAAGAGCAATCACAACTGCTCACTGCTTAGTGCCAAGAACAGTGTTCTCGGTAGCAGTGATAACATTGACAGTGTTACCTCTGTTTAAGAGCAATCACAACTGCTCATTGCTTAGTGCCAGGAACAGTGTTTTCAGTAGCAGTGATAGCATTCACAGTCTCACTTCTGTTTAAGAGTAATCACAACTGCTCACTGCTTAGTGCCAAGAACAGTATTTTCAGTAGCAGTGATAGCATTCACAGCCTCACCTCTGTTTAAGAGTAATCACAACTGCTCACTGCTTAGTGCCAAGAACAGTGTTCTCGGTAGCAGTGATAGCAGTCACAGTCTCACCTCTATACAATACATTATTACGCGTCATGTGACGAAGGAAAGTTTACTTAAGGATTTACAACTTTCGGTTATTGGATGCAAGTTTTAAGTCCCGTGAATCCTGCAGGAGGGAAGTGAAGGCGGGCGGGGAGGGGTTATAGTAGTTTACTTCCGGTTTCAATAACACAACTTTTGCTGGATTAAATGTTTGCTCTGCAGTTTGTTGATAAAGTCAGTTCGATAAAAGTGAACGAGTGAGCGAAGTTTATAAAACTGTCGGCGTTGATTGTGTGTGTTGGGGTTTGGGGGGGGAGTTGCAGGGTCTGAAGGGGTTTGTCTGCAACGGCTTCGGGTTTTACGTCATTCGTACTCGGATATAGTCATTTGTAAAGAAGCTATTGCACGCCATTATGGTAAGACCCAGGCCCGGAGTGTCGGAATGAGCAATGATCCTGATCTATAGATCACGTTTTGAAAGGTCGTTAAAAATTGTACCTGTATGTATGTGTTGGCATTCGCTTAATAGCTTGGACATGTTCAACAGTTTCAAAATGAAGGCAGTTTCAGATCTTCGAAAATACGTAATACGTTAGCGTATTAAATTTTTAAAACTGTTAAATTAAAAAAAAAAATTGAACAGCTGCGTTTAGCGTTTTATTTTTTTATAACGCCATTTTGTTGGTCCTTTCGCCATTTCGTTGGTCCTTTCATCGACGTTTACAAAGTCCCATTCTGTATCTACCGATCTGTATCAGCTTGGGAATGTTAATACACAATGTAAACAGGTAAGGCCAACTCCCGATTTTTAAAATTATTACAGTTGGCAACCCTGATTAAGGATTTCCTAACAATAAAATATACAGTAAACACTATAGTACCAATACGTTAGCGTATTAAAATGCTTAAACTGTTAAATTAAAAAAAAATTGAATAGCTGCGTTTCGTATATTTTTTTATAACGCCATTTTGTTGGTCCTTTCGCCATTTTTTTGGTCCTTTCGCCATTTCGTTAATCCTTTCATCGACGTTTACAAAGTCCCATTCTGTATCTACCGATCTGTATTAGCTTGGGAATGTTAATACACAATGTAAACAGGTAAGGCCAACTCCCGATTTTTAAAATTATTACAGTTGGCAAGCCTGATTAAGGAGATCCTAACAATAAAATATACAGTAAACACTATAGTACCAATACGTTAACGTATTAAATTTTTTAAACTGTTAAATTAAAAAAAAATTGAACAGCTGCGTTTCGCGTTTATTTTTTTATAACGCCATTTTGTTGGTCCTTTCGCCATTTTGTTGGTCCTTTCATCGACGTTTACAAAGTCCCATTCTGTATCTACCGATCTGTATTAGCTTAGGAATGTTAATACACAATGTAAACAGGTAAGGCCAACTCCCGATTTTTAAAATTAAACAGTTGGCAACCCTGATTAAGGATTTCCTAACAATAAAATATACAGTAAACACTATAGTACCAATACGTTAACGTATTAAATTTTTTAAACTGTTAATTTAAAAAAGAATTGAACAGCTGCGTTTCGCGTTTATTTTTTTATAACGCCATTTTGTTGGTCCTTTCGCCATTTTGTTGGTCCTTTCATCGACGTTTACAAAGTCCCATTCTGTATCTACCGATCTGTATCAGCTTGGGAATGTTAATACACAATGTAAACAGGTAAGGCCAACTCCCGATTTTTAAAATTATTACAGTTGGCAACCCTGATTAAGGATTTCCTAACAATAAAATATTTTTGTAAAATTGATTCTAGGTGAAGTGTATACACAATGTAAACACGTAAAGCAGGATTCGAAATCCTGATTTTAAAAATCATTGGAGTTGGCAACCCTGATTATGAGATGTTTATAATTTCTGTGTAGTGTTTAAAGCTAACATAAAATTGATTCAATGTGAAGTAAAGAGACCTGATTTTATTAAAAATTGATTTAAGGCATTTAACTCGTAATTTTAAACGTTACTGAAGTTGGCAACCCTGATTAAGGATGCATTGAAAGCTAATATAAAAGTCATTCAATGCGAAGTGTGTACACATGTAAGGCGAGAGGGGGAAGTTTGATTTTAAAAATTATTGGAGGTGGCAACCCTGATTAGAATATTTAATTGCAGACAATAAAAATACGGTAAACACTACAATACGAATTATAAACTTATGAGATGTTTATAAATAAAATATATTTTCAGTTGTTTTAAGGCGAAAAGCACATTGAAACTGTATTCGCCTCCCTAAATGTAAGTGTGAGTGTAAAGTGTTAAAGTCGTAAGTGTAAGTGTGTTAAATTCGGGTACCGCGAGGGACGTCTAAATCCTCTCAATATGTGTAGCTAGTCTGTACCCCCCTGCGGGGTGGAAATTATTGAAGAAGATTTACGCTTTATTCTCCGGCTTTCATCCCGAGGATCCGGGTTCGATTCCCGGCGAGGGCTTGGCATTTTCATACGCTATAAATCATCCCACCGTCTGCATTAGCCCAAGTGTGCACAATAGTCGGACGTTAAAACACAAAAAAAATCACTTTTTAGTGCATTTTATTCTTGAATTGAAAAAGCGTGTTTTTAAAAATCTTTTCATTTTCTACTTTTTAGTGATGAATCTTGTAATCGACTTTTCGAAATTTTTTCAATACGGGTAAATTCTAGAACAGCGTTGGGCTCGAACTCACTTCTTCCGACAACTTTCAGTGTGAAAAGTGTCAAAAGAAACTAACGCTATCTATTGAGCAACGCTGAAACTATTTTCTCGTATGCAATTTTAGTTAATTAGAACACAATGAAACAACATTTGATGCGCCTACTTGTCCAATATTGCATTAACATCGGAAGCAAGCAAGAGTGCAAAATTTCAAGACGATTAGAGGGTTACAAAATCGATAACAAGATCTGAACTGTGGAACGTACAGAGGGAGCAAGTTAAGGGAAGCGTGTAATTACAGATTTATAAGATATTTATAAATAAAACCTAATTTCTGTATGGTATTAGAGCTAGGCGAAGTGTAGGCCGCGATTGTTGAACACAAACTATGTAAATGACTGAGACTGTGTGTTGTGGGAGCGCGGTGGTTTACCTTGGGTTCCAGACGTCTGCTGAGGTCAAACCCCGCACCTTTGTCCGCGCAGCAGGCATGCAACTGCAGCTATCCGGCCTGTAGCAACGTGCATGCGTGTTGCATAACATGTGCCTGCCTACATTGCGGGAGGCGCGATAGGATATTTGTAAAAGTTAGAGACTTTTCATCTCGGTTAGTTGTTTTTGCCTTGCTGCAATTTTAACTTTTCATCTCTGTTAGTTGTTTTTGCCTTGCTGCAATTTTAACTTTTCATCTCTGTTAGTAATTTTTGTCTTGCTGCAATTTCGACTTTTCATCTCTGTTAGTTGTTTTTGCCTTGCTGCAATTTTGACTTTTCATCTCTGTCAGTTGTTTTTGTCTTCCTGCAATCTTGACTTTTCATCTCTTTCAGTTGTTTTTGTCCTGCTGCAATTTTGACTTTTCATCTCTGTTAGTTGTTTTTGTCTTGCTGCAATTTCGACTTTTCATCTCTGTTAGTTGTTTTTGTCTTGCTGCAATTTTGACTCTTCATCTCGGTTAGTTGTTTTTGCCTTGCTGCAATTTTGACTTTTCATCTCTGTCAGTTGTTTTTGTCTTCCTGCAATCTTGACTTTTCATCTCTGTCAGTTGTTTTTGTCTTCCTGCAATTTCGACTTTTCATCTCTCTTAGGTGTTTTTGTCTTCGTGCAATTTTGACTTTTCATCTCTGTTAGGTGTTTTTGTCTTCTTGCAATTTTGACTTTTCATCTCTGTCAGTTGTTTTTGTCTTCCTGCAATCTTGACTTTTCATCTCTGTTAGTTGTTTTTGTCTCGTTGAAATCTAGACTTTTCATCGATGTTAGTTGTTTTTGTCTTCCTGCAATCTTGACTTTTCATCTCTGTCAGTTGTTTTTGTCTTCCTGCAATTTTGACTTTTCATCTCTGTTAGTAATTTTTGTCTTCCTGCAATTTTGACTTTTCATCTCTGTCAGTTGTTTTTGTCTTCCTGCAATTTTGACTTTTCATCTCTGTCAGTTGTTTTCGTCTTCCTGCAATCTTGACTTTTCATCTCTTTCAGTTGTTTTTGTCCTGCTGCAATTTTGAATTTTCATCTCTGTTAGTTATTTTTGTCTTCCTGCAATGTTGACTTTTCATCTCTGTTAGTTATTTTTGTCTTCCTGCAATGTTGACTTTTCATCTCTTTCAGTTGTTTTTGCCTTGCTGTAATCTTAACTTTTCATCTCTCTTAGTTGTTTTTGTCTTCCTGCAATGTTGACTTTTCATCTCTGTCAGTTGTTTTTGTCTTGCTGTAATCTTAACTTTTCATCTCTCTTAGTTGTTTTTGTCTTCCTGCAATGTTGACTTTTCATCTCTTTCAGTTGTTTTTGCCTTGCTGTAATCTTAACTTTTCATCTCTCTTAGTTGTTTTTGTCTTCCTGCAATGTTGACTTTTCATCTTTGTCAGTTGTTTTTGTCTTGCTGTAATCTTAACTTTTCATCTCTCTTAGTTATTTTTGTCTTCCTGCAATGTTGACTTTTCATCTCTTTCAGTTGTTTTTGCCTTGCTGTAATCTTAACTTTTCATCTCTCTTAGTTGTTTTTGTCTTCCTGCAATGTTGACTTTTCATCTCTGTCAGTTGTTTTTGTCTTGCTGTAATCTTAACTTTTCATCTCTCTTAGTTGTTTTTGTCTTGCTGTAATTTTGACTTTTCATCTCTTGTCAGTTGTTTTTGTCTTGCTGTAATCTTAACTTTTCATCTCTCTTAGTTATTTTTGTCTTCCTGCAATGTTGACTTTTCATCTCTTTCAGTTGTTTTTGCCTTGCTGTAATCTTAACTTTTCATCTCTCTTAGTTGTTTTTGTCTTCCTGCAATGTTGACTTTTCATCTCTGTCAGTTGTTTTTGTCTTGCTGTAATCTTAACTTTTCATCTCTCTTAGTTATTTTTGTCTTCCTGCAATGTTGACTTTTCATCTCTTTCAGTTGTTTTTGCCTTGCTGTAATCTGTAACTTGACTTTTCATCTCTTAGTTGTTTTTTTTGTCTTCCTGCAATGTTGACTTTTCATCTCTGTCAGTTGTTTTTGTCTTGCTGTAATCTTAACTTTTCATCTCTCTTAGTTGTTTTTGTCTTCCTGTAATGTTGACTTTTCATCTCTGTCAGTTGTTTTTGTCTTGCTGTAATCTTAACTTTTCATCTCTCTTAGTTGTTTTTGTCTTCCTGCAATGTTGACTTTTCATCTCTGTCAGTTGTTTTTGTCTTGCTGTAATTTTGACTTTTCATCTCTCTTAGTTGTTTTTGTCTTGCTGTAATCTTATACTAAGGCGAGACGTAGGATACCCGCCAAACGATTTTACCGTTTTATACCGTCACTGATTTTTTTTTACCATCAATTTTCAGTATTTAATTGGAATCTAAAAATATTGAAAACGACGATTTTATCAGTCGAAATCAAAGCAAAAAATCCCATTCAGCAGAATAACGAAGTATGCTTAAAAATTTATTTACATATTTATTCCTTCGAAATATTAGGGAGGGGCAAGTGCTTCCTTTGATCTCTCTAATTAGGCCTATCGACTGTGAAGAAATTCGTTTCTGTTTCTTCAAACGCTCTTCAGTTTTCACTTCAACTTCTTCTTCCTCCTCTTATGCCATTGGCGTCGGGGCCTCTGAAAGTGCCTTCCATACTCGTCTGTCGGTTGTTAGACGTCTCATTTCCCTCTCCTTCCCAGATCCTTTATTGTGTCCATCTATGTCACTCGTGGTCTTCCTCTATTTCTCGTTCCAATCGGTTTGGCTTCCAAAATATTTTCCGGGATCCTCTTTCTCCATTCTAATGACGTGACCGTACCACTTCAATTGCTTTGTTCCATTCTTAATTTTTCTCTAACTCTGACATTTCTTTCTTTGTCGAATCGAGTTTTATCGACCACCCGTCTGAGGTACTTCAGTTCTGCTGTTCACGTTAGCGTAACATGTAAGTATATTTACATTTGTCCTCACTTTACTGTAACAATTAACAATGAGACTAAACCTTGGACTCGGTGTTACAGCCTGTAGGACGACGGTGTTGTAATAAACAGTTAAAACAGTTTTGTACTTATAAACCTTAAACATTGAGGTTATGTAAGATACGTAACCTATAAACTCGAAATAACTGTTCGTCTATACTGTGTTCGTGTTGTTTTCGATTGGAAGTACCAAGGTGTTTGTTTTATTCAAATAATCGCTCACGAAAATGTCTCGCTAAGACGATGTAAGCGAATTTCTTGAAAAATGTAACCAGTGTCTAAAAATAGTTTGCTTTGTCGTGTACTTTTTCAAAATTTGATTTTCACCGTCTTGCACAATTGCATTTGAAAATTTTAAGTAATCATTTGTGATATTAATTCTGATCGGGATGGTGGAATCAGATTTAAAAAAAAATTGACGGCCATTTTGAAACTGTTGACGGATATTGCTTTTACCAAAACGGATTGTGTGTAACGGAGCTCATAAAAACACGTTTTCATCAATTGTTGATGTGCTGGGGCGTTCGTCATCTTCAACGTCTTCACGGCCTTCTTGGAAACGCTTATACCACATGTAAACTCTTGCTTTACTCGTAGCAGACTCATCATAGACCTTTGTTAACATTTCACACACTTTGTTACACTTTATTCTATTTTTTACGCAAAATTTGATGCATTTCTTTTAACAAACGAAAATCGCCGAGCTCATAAAAACACGTCTAACCTTAGTGGCTGTCACAGACAAAGTCAACAATGAAAACAGCCGAAAGTTTTATCATACTTCAAGGGCATGTATACCAACATAATAAAAAAAATGTTTGACAATCGGACTCTCCCAGCCCGCGAAGTTTAAAAATGCTCGTTACTTTCTGAACACCTCGTATATTACGGTTACCGGTTTAAGTTCCTACGGTAATCTTATTGAGATCTTATTTCATCAGATGATTACGTAAATCATTAACCGCGAGTTCATTAGATTCATACCAGAGTGCAGCACATACATACATACAGCTGTTTTATTCCAGCAGATGCAGCTGTTATATTTGTGTTATGCAAATTTTCTACATAGAAGACTTTTAAGTTATACAATGTCCTTTCTCAATTTTATACAACCGGAAAAACAAAAACAGTTAATCCGAAAGGGTTAAAAAACAAAACAATGGCAACAAAGTGAAACAGTTTTGCTGTAATATAAAAACTTTATCCATCGCGCATGCGCGAAATCAAAACTTCCCTGTTGAAGGATAAACCCGAAGAGAAGCCCTTTAAATTAAAATTTAAGAGCTAAGTCCTTTTAGCCTCTGCCGGCGATACAACGGCGATCTGTAAGCCCGCTTTTACTTATTCAGTGAACGTTTGAAAAGGGATAAGTCGGGATAACGCGGGAAGGGACGGGAGATGAGAGCAAAGTCCTGTCCAGCAACAAGTGATAACGGCGAATCGATATCATAACCGGTGTCCGGCAGCGCTGCGGGACTCCAGTCCGGTGCCAACACTTCAGTCCGACCTGCCGTAGCCTACTTGTATGTTTTACCAAAGAGCCCTTGCGAAATTCCGCACTATGAAAGTTTTAAGTAACACAGCATTTTGAATAAGTTTAGTCGTTGGGACGAGGGCGCTAGTTGCAAGGAAGGGAAAACATGTTTAAAAAATAAATCGAAAAGCGATCGGTTTGAAATAATAACCACACATTTATGACCGTCATCCACCGAAATATTCACATTAACGTGTTGTTAAAGAGAGGCGTAATGAGAAATCGTAATATTCAAATACGTTTTTTTGATATTTTAAAGCGAAAAGCACATTGAGGCTATTATCGCCTCCCTAAGTGTGAATGTAAAGTGTTAAAGTCGTAAGCGTAGTGTTCTCTCTCTCTCTCTCTCTCTCTCTCTCTCTCTCTCTCTCTCTCTCTCTCTCTCTCTCTGTGTGTGTGTGTGTGTGTGTGTGTGTGTGTGTGTGTCTCTCTCTCTCTCTCTCTCTCTCTCTCTCTCTCTCTCTCTCTCTCTCTCTCTCTCTCTCTCTCTCTCTCTCTCTCTCTCTCTCTCTCTCTCTCTCTCTCTGTGTGTGTGTGTGTGTGTGTGTGTGTGTGTGTGTGTGTGTGTGTGTGTGTGTGTGTGTCTCTCTCTCTCTCTCTCTCTCTCTCTCTCTCTCTCTCTCTCTCTCTCTCTCTCTCTCTCTCTCTCTCTCTCTCTCTCTCTCTCTCTCTCTCTGTCGTCTCTCTCTCTCTCTGTCTGTGTGTGTGTGTGTGTGTGTGTGTCTCTCTCTCCCCCTCTGTGTCTCCCTCCTCTCTCTCTCTCTCTCTCTCTCTCTCTGTCGTCTATCTCCCCCTATCTCTCTCTCTCTGTGTGTGTGTGTGTGTGTGTGTGTGTGTGTGTGTGTGTGTGTTGTGTGTGTCTCTCTCTCTCTCTCTCTCTCTCTCTCTCTCTCTCTCTCTCTCTCTCTCTCTCTCTCTGTGTGTGTGTGTGTGTGTGTGTGTGTGTGTGTGTGTGTGTGTGTGTGTGTGTTTAATAAAACGATTTAATAATACAATTATAATTTAACATACAATCGTATGTTGGGAAAATCTGGAGACATAGTGTGATATACATATGGCTCCAAGACAGACTGTTGCTTGGCTGTACGGCCTTAGACCGGGGTTAAAGAATATTACCCGGACAGCATCAACAATATTCCAGGCTGAAGTGATTGCCATTAATGACTGTGTTCGGGAGAACTTGAGACGGTCCTTCAAGAAGACCTCTCATATACATATTCATGCCGATAGTCGGGCAGCAATAAAAGCAACTGCGGGTCCTACAATTCAGTCTATAATTCAAAAACGTATTATAGCCTATCAGCTGTCAATGAAATCAGCTGATCGTTACGAATTAATATAAAACAACTGATCTTTTACTATAACAGCTAGTTTTTAACAACCTAAATTGAAACGTATCCTATCAGCTGTTCAATGAAATCAGCTGATCGTTACAAATTAATATAAAACAACTGATCTTTTACTATAACAGCTAGTTTTTAACAACCTAAATTGAAACGTATCCTATCAGCTGTTCAATGAAATCAGCTGATCGTTACGAATTAATATAAAACAACTGATCGCCTACTATAACAGCTAGTTTTTAACAACCTAAATTGAAACGTATCCTATCAGCTGTTCAATGAAATCAGCTGATCGTTACGAATTAATATAAAACAACTGATCTTTTACTATAACAGCTAGTTTTTAACAACCTAACCTGAAAGTATCCTATCAGCTGTTCAATGAAATCAACTGATCGTTACGAATTAATATAAAACAACTGATCTTTTACTATAACAGCTAGTTTTTAACAACCTAACCTGAAACGTATCCTATCAGCTGTTCAATGAAATCAACTGATCGTTACGAATTAATATAAAACAATGATCTTTTACTATAACAGCTAGTTTTTAACAACCTAAATTGAAACTTATCCTATCAGCTGTTCAATGAAATCAGCTGATCGTTACGAATTAATATAAAACAACTGATCTTCTACTATAACAGCTAGTTTTTAACAACCTAATCTGAAACGTATCCTATCAGCTGTTCAATGAAATCAGCTGATCGTTACGAATTAATATAAAACAACTGATCTTCTACTATAACAGCTAGTTTTTAACAACCTAACCTGAAACGTATCCTATCAGCTGTTCAATGAAATCAGCTGATCGTTACGAATTAATATAAAACAACTGATCTTTTACTATAACAGCTAGTTTTTAACAACCTAATCTGAAACGTATCCTATCAGCTGTTCAATGAAATCAGCTGATCGTTACGAATTAATATAAAACAACTGATCTAATATGACATAGCTAGTTTTTAACAACCTAACCTGAAACGTATCCTATCAGCTGTTCAATGAAATCAGCTGATCGTTACGAATTAATATAAAACAACTTATTACCAATATAAATTTGTTCACTGGCATCACGTGACGCGCAAAATCTATCTCATCCAACTCTAAAACGTGATACACAAACGCGACCACCGTGCCTGTTTTAGGTTCAGCTAGGTGTCCGTCCGTGACTTCATGCTAATTGGGAAGCGCTGATCTAGAGGTCAGGATCGCCATTTATTTCAAGGTCATAGATTTTACCATGAAATTCATTTTCCAATACAAATTTACTAAAACTAAAATTGTACCAAAAGCCTAGAACAAAGTCGTAACATATAAACATAACAAACTGTCAGGGGTATACAGGCCTACTTAATCGATATAAGTTTTATATTTCACAATTTTACCGAGTCTTCGCGAGTGCATGCTAATTTTCCAGTGCGGAGTAGATTTAAGTTTCAAGTTACAGTATTGTTGAGCTTACTGCAGTAAGTCTACACGACTTATATTTAACTTATTCATAACTTCCGCATTGGCGTATCCTGTCACTGGAGTATTACAAGTAAACTATGCTTTTGCCAGTAGCGCTTCCAAAACATACCCTACAACAGACTCATGTTCTGTATTGTATAAAATTTGACGTTTAAAAAGAAATACATAACATATAGTGATCGTGTGAAGTCAGTGTGCTAATTTTGATGGATATATATTATGGTGTCGATCTTTATATCGTTTAATAAAGCGCTCTTTATACCGTTTAATGAAACAATCTTTGTACCGTTTAATGAAACAATCTTTATACCGTTTAATAAAACAATCTTTATACCGTTTAATAAAACGATCTTTATACCGTTTAATAAAACGATCTTTATACGTTTAATAAAACTATCTTTATACGTTTAATAAAACGATCTTTATACCGTTTAATAAAACGATCTTTATACGTTTAATAAAACTATCTTTATACGTTTAATAAAACTATCTTTATACCGTTTAATAAAACGATCTTTATACCGATTAATAAATCGCTCTTATACCGATTAATAACGCGATCTTTATACCGTTTAAAAAAACGATCTTTATACCGATTAATAAAACTATCTTTATACCGTTTAATAAATCGCTCTTATACCGATTAATAAATCGCTCTTATACCGTTTAATAACGCGATCTTTATACCGTTTAATAACGCGATCTTTATACCGATTAATAAATCGCTCTTATACCGTTTAATAACGCGATCTTTATACCGTTTAATAAAACGATCTTTATACCAATTAATAAATCGCTCTTATACCGTTTAATAACGCGATCTTTATACCGTTTAATAAAACGATCTTTATACCGATTAATAAATCGCTCTTATACCGTTTAATAACGCGATCTTTATACCGTTTAATAAAACGATCTTTATACCGATTAATAAAACTATCTTTATACCGTTTAATAAATCGCTCTTATACCGTTTAATAAAACGATCTTTATACCGATTAATAAAACGATCTTTATACCGTTTAATAAATCGCTCTTATACCGTTTTATAAAGCGTCTTTATACCGCTTAATAAAGCTCTCTTTATACCGTTTAATAAATCGCTCTTATACCGATTAATAAATCGCTCTTATACCGTTTAATAACGCGATCTTTATACCGTTTAATATCTTTATACCGTTTAATAAAACGATCTTTATATTTAATAAATCGCTCTTATACCGTTTTATAAAGCGTCTTTTACCGTTTAATAACGCGATCTTTATACCGTTTAATAAAACGATATTTATACCGATTAATAAAACGATCTTTATACCGTTTAATAAATCGCTCTTATACCGATTAATAAATCGCTCTTATACCGTTTAATAACGCGATCTTTTACCGTTTAATAACGCGATCTTTATACCGTTTAATAAAACGATCTTTATACCGATTAATAAATCGCTCTTATACCGATTAATAAATCGCTCTTATACCGTTTAATAACGCGATCTTTATACCGTTTAATAACGCGATCTTTATACCGATTAATAAATCGCTCTTATACCGTTTAATAACGCGATCTTTATACCGTTTAATAAAACGATATTTATACCGATTAATAAAACGGTCTTTATACCGTTTAATAAATCGCTCTTATACCGATTAATAAATCGCTCTTATACCGTTTAATAACGCGATCTTTATACCGTTTAATAAAACGATCTTTATACCGATTAATAAATCGCTCTTATACCGTTTAATAACGCGATCTTTATACCGTTTAATAAAACGATCTTTATACCGATTAATAAAACGATCTTTATACCGATTAATAAAGCGCTCTTTATACAGTTTAATAAATCGCTCTTATATCGTTTAATAACGCGATCTTTATACCATTTAATAAAACAAAACGATCTTTCTACCGTGTAATAAAGCGATCTTTATATCTTTTAATAAAGCGATCTTTATACCGTTTAATAAAGCGATCTTTATACCATTTAATAAAACAAAACGATCTTTCTACCGTGTAATAAAGCGATCTTTATATCGTTTAATAAAGCGATCTTTATACCATTTAATAAAACAAAACGATCTTTCTACCGTGTAATAAAGCTATCTTTATATCGTTTAATAAAGCGATCTTTATGCCGTTTAATAAAGCGATCTTTATACCGTTTTGAGATCGTAAGGGTAAAAGTATTTTTGTTTTGTTTACAGACATATACTTGTGTCTGTGAGTTTATCCACTTTGCTGTAATTTAAGCTCATTAAACTATTTTGAATTTCTCGTACAGATCTGATTTGCTAATATCTTGAAACATTAAAAACAAATTTGTAATGCTTTCAATAAAATTTCATAAATACTTGGTGGCCCGTACGACCTGTGAAAAAGAAAGACTGTACACCAAGAAGTTCTTAAATAATTTTAAATCAATGCCATTCCTTATATATAGGTTATTTAATACAGTATGTCTTGCTTCGTTCTACTTTCGTATTTAAAAACTATAACCTATAAAATTAACGACCGAATTCTAACGTTGCACCTTACTGAAATATTTACAAATGAAACCTAATACAACCGGATTTTACATTTAACTAAATTATGCTACAGTAATACTCTGTTTACTAAGAGCAGAGTTTAATTTAATAACATTTACATATGAGAACTGGCCTAGATTGTCTTCTCGATTCTTATGATTCGGTTAAGAATTATTCAAGTCTTGGATACGGTAATAATTTAAATATTACTTTCAACAATGTTTTTTTAACAATCAGCTGTTTTGGTACCCACAATTATTTCTGTCACTATGCTTGCATTGTGCTGCACTCTCGCGGAGACACTTTATACTGCTGCTGGAATTCTTAGACCTTTTATCGGTTTTAAGTCGGTTTTATTTTATTGTAAAGCCTTTAAATGGAAAAGTACGTTGGTGTTCCGACGAACCTGTAGGTGCCCCATTAGTATAATTTCAGTATCGCAGGTCCTTATGTTTCATCCGCGGAATACTTCTAGGTCAGGGTCGGTGCTCATTTCATGGTGCTGGGTCTGGGTCCAATGGAAATTCAATAACATACAATAAATAAAAGGTTACGTTTTACAAACCTATTAGCATTGTGCGTGGATGTGCTTTAAAAACATGTCTGAAATAATTTAACGTTTTATCGCTAGCTTAGCTTAATGGGCACTTTACCACTCGGTCATTACGTATCTTTCACGATGCCAAGGCCTTTAGAGAAGTAAGCCTGTAACACAAAACAAAAAGATAGGAGAGGGTAAAGTATTCGTGGACATTCTGTGGGAGCACAAGCAGCCCTGCGAGGGTGACAGTGTGCCCGCATCCCGGAGGCCCAAAGGATGCAGGTTCCCTCAGCTATCTCGAGCACCACGCTTTGTCCAATACAGCCTATCTAGACTGTCGAAGCCCGCCATTGTTCTGTAAAACAATGTGGAACACCGTGTGGCCCGAGCTTTGTTTATGTTCAATGGGGATCAAATACGTCAATAAATTATTTAAGTGATTTTATTATTGTATTATGTTTATTATTATTATTACATTACATATTACAATATGTTTAAAAAATAATATGTTTAAAAGCTTTGTGTAGGAATACTTAAAAAACAGACCTAAGCCTAATTGCGCGAGCTTATGTTAAAAGTAATTTTTAAGTTTTTAAATTAGGCCTTTGATTTTCTTTTTTTAACGTCCGACTATTGTGCACACTTGGGCTAATGCAGTCGATGGGATGATTTATAGCGTATGAAAATGCGAAGCCCTGGCCGGGAATTGAACCCGGGTCCTCGGGGTGAAAACCTAGTACGCTATCAACTAGGCCACCGAGGCGGCTAGCTGTCTATACAAACACTGTTTTAATTAATCAGCTGATGTTTAAACAGCTGTTGTTTTACTTTAAGGTTATGTTTTTTTTTGTTTTTTTTAACGTCCTACTATTGTGCACACTTGAGCTAATGCAGACGATGGGATGTATAGCGTATGAAAATGCCAAGCCCTGGCCGGGAATCGAACCCGGTTCCTCGGGGTGAAAGCCCAATACACTATCGACTAGGCCACCGAGGCGGCTTTAGGCATTTGAGAACGGGAGTCGATTTCCACTCTCAAACATTATGTAAACAGAAATGAAAGCAATCACCGCACGCAGCCGTTTCGCTGACGTGATGGAAACGAATTTTCAAAATATTTTTTGTCACGTTTTACGGCCCCGGTTTTAATGGTAAAATTTTGCAGGACACGTGATACGAGGAAAATGTTTGTATTGATATTTATAAAACAGTATATTTTGCGGTCTCATAATAAATTATAATTAGAAATTACAGTTTCCGTTCGGTCGCGCGTGATAACCACTACGCTACGAAAACTTCGAAGAAATTTAACCGCTTTAAGTGTACAAAATGAATCGTTAATTTAATTTTGG
The DNA here is from genome assembly GCA_022606455.1 of Callitettix versicolor. Taxonomy (NCBI): domain Eukaryota; kingdom Metazoa; phylum Arthropoda; class Insecta; order Hemiptera; family Cercopidae; genus Callitettix; species Callitettix versicolor. The sequence continues at coordinate 8,171,042 of CM040185.1, forward strand.
TAGCTGTACTAAAAAGATAGGTTATTTTATATTCGTAAAGATAGCTGATAGGTTATAAGTTTTAGGTTATGTCGTGTTTTCGAACAAATTATCACAAAATAAAAAGGAAGAGAAAAAATTACATTTTTATTTTTTGGTAAACAGCATTAAAGTTTGCATATATTAGCATTTTAAGTTATCAGTTCACATTGGAATTACGAAGATGAACCCTGACCGTCTTCAAATAGTTTCAGCGGATTTTGAAAATTCAAAATGCCATTTTACGCTTTCTTTAACGCTAATTTTTAAAGATCTGAAACGGCCTCAATTTTAAATACGTAAATAAGGATATTACGAGTCGTATATATTCCGTATTCCCTTCGAAAAATGCTACTGTACGGCCGTCTTTTTTGTTAACGTAAAATTCGGAAGGATTCGGCCGCCATCGTTAGTCCAGCAGTATTGTACACAAGTAAACAAAACATTTCCATAAATGACTAAACATTAGGCCTGCACCGGCCACATTATCCTACATGATTTATTCGCTCCTGCTACCAAATAGACAAAGTGTACATTCATTACCCGGTGGACGGCGGCCATTATAATCCCATAAGGTGTGCTTAATTTCCTTTTCTATTTGACAGCGGACATTTCCGGTCACGGGGCAGCGGGGCAGTGCCCTGCCGGAAGCGTGACTTCGCCTAGAGCTCGCCCGCGAGCTTATTAATCTTCGTTGAACGCGGTAGGACACGTTTTTCTTTTATGGTTTTTATTTTTATATCTTCAGGCTTTCAAATTGTTCCTAACAGACGTGTCAAGCATGAATAGGATTTTTTTGTGTTCTATGGGCTGCGATAGTGACGTGTAAAACGTTGACGTAGCTATGTCCAACTGACTTTTTCTCTATGGTTTAACTGCAGTTTTATTTGCCCAAACACATTCTTCCAGTCTTACCTGGAAGTAAAATATACGCGTATTGTGGAACACTATACTAGTGCGTAGTTGCAAATGTACGCCATTGAACATAACCTTAAAGTAAAACGACGAAACAACAGCTGTTTAAACATCAGCTGATTATTTAAAACTGTTTGTATAGACAGCTAGCCGCCTCGGTGGCCTAGTTGATAGCGTACTAGGCTTTCACCCCGAGGACCCGTGTTCGATTCCCGGCCAGGGCTTGGCATTTTTATACGCTGCACATCCCATCGTCTGCATTAGCCCAAGTGTGCACAATAGTCGGACGTTAAACACAAAAAAAAATAAAAAAAACATAACCTTAAAGTAAAACAACGAAACAACAGCTGTTTAAACATCAGCTGATTAATTAAAACAGTGTATAGACAGCTAGCCGCCTCGGTGACCTAGTGGATAGCGTACTAGGCTTTCACCCCGAAGACCCGGGTTCGATTCCCGGCCAGGGCTTGGCATTTTTACACGCTATACATCCCATCGTCTGCATTAGCCCAAGTGTGCACAATAGTCGGACGTTAAACACAAAAAAAACTAAAAAAACATAACTTTAAAGTAAAACAACGAAACAACAGCTGTTTAAACATCAGCTGATTATTTAAAACTGTTTGTATAGACAGCTAGCCGCCTCGGTGGCCTAGTTGATAGCGTACTAGGCTTTCACCCCGAGGACCCGGGTTCGATTCCCGGCCAGGGCTTGGCATTTTCATACGCTATACATCCCATCGTCTGCATTAGCCCAAGTGTGCACAATAGTCGGACGTTAAAAAAAAAAAAAAAAATGTATAGACAGTAGTTGTGAAGTCAGCTGATTTTTAAATAACCGTTTTTCGCTTAATTTTATTCATATTGAAGTGGAAACTTGTTTAGGCGAGAAAAACACTTTTTTAAGAGTGAAAAACACTCGCTGTAGCACGAATCTTGCAGTATATAAATTATTATTAAATTGAATTAGAGTCTACCAGTGAGCTTATTCCTCACTTATGTACTATGATTTCTGCGCATGAAACTAACCCGCTATTGACACGTTTTTTAACAAATATTTCTTTTAAACTACGTATTTCATGTACCTTGATGATACATATTTAAGTTACAGTTAACGCCATTATAGTACATACCCTACCCATCTCACACACACACACACACACACACACACACACACACACACACACACACACACACACACACACACACACACACACACACACACACACACACACACACACGTTCAGAACGTTTATAGTTAATAAATATCCTGTGCACATTGTATATAAATAAATTCATTAATAAATACTGTATGTAAATTATTATTATTTTTTGTTATTTTAAGGCGAAAAGCACATTGAGGCTATTATCGCGTCCCTAAATGTAAGTGTTAGTGTAAAGTGTTAAAGTCGCAAGTGTGTGTTAGACTCGGGTACCTCGTGGGACGTCTAAATCCTCAATAGGTGCAGCTAGTCTGCACCCCCACGCGGGGATTTAAATTATTACACCCCCGCGTAACGACATTACACTACATGCTCAGCCCAAACAACACAATTATTAGTACATTAACATTAATGTTTTATATTTTTGTATGATGTAGGTGAATATCAATCTTCTTTAATTTTTCTTTTTTTAACGTCCGACTATTGTGCACACTTAGGCTAATGCAGACGATGGGATGATTTATAGCGTATGAAAATGCCAAGCCCTCGCCGGGAATCGAACCCGGGTCCTCGGGGTGAAAGCCTAGTACGCTATCCACTAGGCCACCGAGGCCGTTAGCTGTCTATATAAACACTGTTTTAATTAATCAGCTGTTGTTTCGTTGTTTTACTTTAAGGTTATGTTTATTTATTATTTATTTTTTTTTTTTTTAACGTCCGACTATTGTGCACACTTAGGCTAATGCAGACGATGGGATGATTTATAGCGTATGAAATTGCCAAGCCCTCGCCGGGAATCGAACCCGGGTCCTCGGGGTGAAAGCCTAGTACGCTATCCACTATGCCACCCAGGCGGCTAGCTGCCTATATAAACACTGTTTTAATTAATCAGCTGTTGTTTCGTTGTTTTACTTTAAGGTTATGTTTTTTTATTTGTTTTTTTTTTTTTTTAACGTCCGACTATTGTGCATACTTAGGCTAATGCATATGAGATGATGCGATGGGGATAATGCGATGGGATGATTTATAGCGTATGAAAATGCCAAGCCCTGGCCGGGAATCGAACCCGGGTCCTCGGGGTGAAAGCCTATCAGCTGTGTTAATTTAACAATAAGGTCAATATTTTAACGAGCCAAGCAATTTTTAATATATTTTCGGCATTTGGTTTGTTTGTCCGTTACGCAGTTTTGGTAAAACGTATTGACCGATTGTCTTGAAATTTGGTACGGAAGTACTTTTGTTTAAAGCCCTGAATACGCACGCGCGCACACGCGTAGAGGGGGTAAACACTTCTTACAACGTACAACGTATAGGCAACCTCGTTTTTTTTTTAACTCAATGCTAATACGTTTGGGGCCTTTTTTTTGTACAGCGGACTCGCTATTACCACAATAAAATTGAGGACCAATGAAGCAATAGTTCCAACAAGAGGACTGTGACGTCAGATATGTTGCTAAGCAACTTCCCCCTCCCCATTTGTCCTGTCCTTTTCAGCACCCTTTTCTCGAAACAAGTCATTCAGCCTAATTACATTAAGAGAAGTCGGTTTTCCGTAAGAAGTCGAGTGCCAATCAAGCCTTTGTTTTGTTTTCCGTCTTTCGCAAATTCGATTTTATACTGGCTGTACAGCGCTGGAAGCTTTGTAACCGTCAAAATGGTGGTTGTCGCTGACACGTGATTTTGAAAAAACGAATTTTCAAAAAACTATGTCACTAAAGAACATTCTGATACGTGAATATCAAATTTAACTTAGAAATTGATTGTTGTTATAGCTTACGATCGTTACACAGCAAAAAAAAATTAAAATGGCTGCTAATACTGTCTGGAAAAAAATTAGCAAGGAACTAGCGATAAACAGATTTTACGAAATTAGTCTAATTTTCAGGTTTTTTGCCGGTGGAAGTAACGTAGCAACGTACGCGGAAAGCTTGTGCAATGTTAATTGGAAGTTATAATTATTTGCCTGTTTCTGAAGGAACAAGCCAGCGATCGATGTTCGGGCACGAAACACTTATCGTCATTGTTTATTCAAACGAATGGAACAAGCATTTAGGTTGGCTACCCTGCCCCCTTGTATATCGTCAGCTGCTTGCCTTCTGTTGCATAAAAACGTTTCCCGCGCTACGGTAGCGCTCGTAGCGGGCGATGTGGGCATTGAATAAATGAAGCCATGCCTTGATGCAGAGGTTAGTTTAGATTATCCGTTATTAGAGTGTGGTTGTCCGTTAAGTGCAGCGGTAAACGGTTTTATAGTTTACTTTTTGTTACGTTTTTAATTGTTTGATATTGGTTATTGATTTTGTTTTATACCACTACGTGCTAGTTTTGTTTTTTCATTGACGTAGTCACTAGGTTGTGATTGTTTTGTTATGTGAACTTGTGCAATCGTATTGTTCACTCTAGTCAGTTTCACGTTTGTTGGTTTTAGTTTGTAAAGTGTTATTTAGTTGTTCGTAAAGGCTAGTTTTATCGCTTTATCAATGGAAGAAAATTTGCAGCCTATTTGTGAGTAACGTACTTTATTTTTTAGGTTAGGTTATATTCTAATTTCATATTGTTCAGTTTATTAGGCACTTTTATCGTCCACGAAATATAAACGGTAGTTTTAAACTAATTTTGTTTAGTTTTTTTTTCAATTTTACGTAGAGCTTGTGAAAATATAGTTCGTGATAACCTAATTCAAGAACTGTTCCTACATTTTAAAGCCTAATTTTACATTTCCGGTAGGCTAGTCCGGGATATTTATACACAAATCGTTTTTTTACAAGTAAAATTAAAAGTTTAAATTACGTTTGTTCTTAGTTACATATAATGAAAGTGCGGAAGCAATGGGAAGTCGGATAAAAATTAAAAATAAAAGTGTCGAACATAACCTCAAAATGACTAGCAACGTGTTTTTCGTTGCGAAAACGGTGTGTTAAACATTTTTTTGAAAAGAAAGATGGACGTAACCACGATTATACGGTTGGGTGAAAACACTGAAAGGGTTTTTTAGATACTAAGCATTGCGTAAACGTTTCTAACCTTGTAACGACATGTTATTAGCGTGGCTTAGCGGTCGGTTAATGGTTTAAAATCGTAACATACCGTAATAAATTTAATCTTCCTGGTGAATTTCTTTAATTCAATAATTTAAGAACTGTTCCGACATTTTAAAGCCTAGTTTTACATTTCCGGTAGGCTAGTCCGGGATATTTATACACAAATCGTTTTTTTACAAGTAAAATTAAGAGTTTTAATTACGTTTGTCCTTAGTTGAAAACGTTACATATAATAAAAGTGCGGAAACGATGGGAAGTCGGATAAAAATGAAAAATAAAAGTGACGAACATAACCTCAAAATGACTAAGCAACGTGTTTTTCGTTGCGAAAACGGTGTGTTAAACATTTTTTTGAAAAGAAAAATGGACGTAACCACGATTATACGGTTGGGTGAAAACATTGAAAGGGTTTTTTTAGATACTAAGCTAAATTCCTTTATTAGTAACTAAAAAGATACTAAGAATTGCGTAAACGTTTCTAACCTTGTAATGACACGTTATTAGCGTGGCTTAGTGGTCGATTAATGGTTCCTACATTTTAAAGCCTAATTTTACATTTCCGGTAGGCTAGTCCGGGATATTTATAAACAAATCGTTTTTTTACAAGTAAAATTAAGAGTTTAAATTACGTTTGCCCTTAGTTGAAAACGTTACGTATAATAAAAGTGCGGAAGCGATGGGAAGTCGGATAAAAATGAAAAATAAAAGTGACGAACATAACCTCAAAATGACTAGCAACGTGTTTTTAGTTGCGAAAACGGTGTGTTAAACATTTTTTTGAAAAGAAAGATGGACGTAACCACGATTATACGGTTGGGTGAAAACACTGAAAGGGTTTTTTAGGTACTAAGCATTGCGTAAACGTTTCTAACCTTGTAACGACATGTTATTAGCGTGGCTTAGCGGTCGGTTAATGGTTTAAAATCGTAACATATCGTAATAAATTTAATCTTCGTGGTGAATTTCTTTTAATTCAGGAACTGTTCGGACATTTTAAAGCCTAGTTTTACATTTCCGGTAGGCTAGTCCGGGATATTTATACACAAATCGTTTTTTTACAAGTAAAATTAAGAGTTTAAATTACGTTTGCCCTTAGTTGAAAACGTTACGTATAATAAAAGTGCGGAAACGATGGGAAGTCGGATAAAAATGAAAAAGACGGTGGCCTAGTTGATAGCGTACTAGGCTTTCACCCCGAGGACCCGGGTTCGATTCCCGGCCAGGGCTTGGCATTTTCATACGCTGTAAATCATCCCATCGTCTGCATTAGCCCAACTGTGCACAATAATCGGACGTTAAACAAAAAAAAAAAAATAAATAAAAATGAAAAGTAAAAGTGACGAACATAACCTCAAAATGACTTGCGAAAACTGTGTGTTGAACATTTTTTTGAAAAGAAAGATGGACGTAACCACGATTAACACTGAAAGGGTTTTTTAGATACTAAGCATTGCGTACACGTTTCTAACCATGTAATGACATGTTATTAGCGTGGCTTAGCGGTCGGTTAATGGTTTAAAATCGTAACATATCGTAATAAATTTAAGCTTCCCGGTGAATTTCTTTTAATTCAATAATAATATAATTCATTATAGAAAAAACAATTGTAAACTTCAGTAAAAGAAACATTTACTAATACGTTATTGAAATATAAATTTTAGTTTTAATTTTTTTAGTTATTCCTAAAAATAGGCTAGACCATTCGGTCACACTTACGGAATACATTACGCTGCATATATACGTTTTAGGCTACAATTATTATTATTAGAGGTAATATTATGTTTACCCGAAGTATTTAGCGTACAGTAAAGCTTCCCGAAACACGTGCAGGTAGGTTAAACGCTTTTACGAAATCTCGAGAACCATTTTCTGTAACTACAACGTCGGTAGTGCTTACGTAATAAAGTAATACAAAAAATCATATTTATGTCAAAATCAGTCGGTTTTTAAAGAACTTGCGTGACCAGCGGAGAGTTCGCCTAACGGACTAATGAAGTTCGCCGGGTTATCAAAACGAATTCTGTTCCGTTATCGACATATTTTATTAATTTCTAATTAATTGCGATCGTAATTTTCTTTCGCACGTGCAGTTCGGCACGTTTATCGTGTCCATTGTAAACCTAAACTTTATTAATTTTACCGAAATCTGACGAAATTCGATTCCCTTTCGGCCGCTTTTATCGCGACCCCAGGATTCGTTTAATTCTGTTCCGTTATCGACATATTTTATTAATTTCTAATTAATTGCGATTGTAATTTTCTTTCGCACGTGCAGTTCGGCACGTTTATCGTGTCCATTGTGAACCTAAACTTTATTAATTTTACCGAAATCAGACGAAATTCGATTCCCTTTCGACCGCTTTTATCGCGACCCTAGGATTCGTTTAATTCTGTTCCGTTATCGACATATTTTATTAATTTCTAATTAATTGCGATTGTAATTTTCTTTCGCACGTGCAGTTCGGCACGTTTATCGTGTCCATTGTAAACCTAAACTTTATTAATTTTACCGAAATCTGACGAAATTCGATTCCCTTTCGGCCGCTTTTATCGCGACCCCAGGATTCGTTTAATTCTGTTACGTTATCGACATATTTTATTAATTTCTAATTAATTGCGATTGTAATTTTCTTTCGCACGTGCAGTTCGGCACGTTTATCGTCCATTGTAAACCTAAACTTTATTAATTTTACCGAAATCTGACGAAATTCGATTCCCTTTCGGCCGCTTTTATCGCGACCCCAGGATTCGTTTAATTCTGTTCCGTTATCGACATATTTCCATTGTAAAAACCTAAACTTTATTAATTTTACCGAAATCTGACGAAATTCGATTCCCTTTCGGCCGCTTTTATCGCGACCCCAGGATTCGTTTAATTCTGTTCCGTTATCGACATATTTTATTAATTTCTAATTAATTGCGATTGTAATTTTCTTTCGCACGTGCAGTTCGGCACGTTTATCGTGTCCATTGTAAACCTAAACTTTATTAATTTTACCGAAATCTGACGAAATTCGATTCCCTTTCGGCCGCTTTTATCGCGACCCCACGATTCGTTTAATTCTGTTCCGTTATCGACATATTTTATTAATTTCTAATTAATTGCGATCGTAATTTTCTTTCGCACGTGCAGTTCGGCACGTTTATCGTGTCCATTGTAAACCTAAACTTTATTAATTTTACCGAAATCTGACGAAATTCGATTCCCTTTCGGCCGCTTTTATCGCGACCCCACGATTCGTTTAATTCTGTTCCGTTATCGACATATTTTATTAATTTCTAATTAATTGCGATCGTAATTTTCTTTTGCAGTTATCGTGTCCATTTTAAACTTTATTAATTTTCGCACGAAATTGCAGTTCGGCACGTTTATCGTTATCGTCCATTGTAAACCTAAACTTTATTAATTTTACCGAAATCTGACGAAATTCGGCCGATCGCCCTTTCGGCCGCTTTTATCGCGACCCCACGAGTTCGTTTGTGTCCATGTAAACCTAAACTTTCCGTTATCGACATATTTTATTAATTTCGTTTAATTTAATTCCGTTATCGATTGTAATTTTCTTTCTTTCGCGTGCAGTTCGGCACGTTTATCGTGTCCATTGTAAACCTAAACTTTATTAATTTTACCGAAATCTGACGAAATTCGATTCCCTTTCGGCCGCTTTTATCGCGACCCCAGGATTCGTTTAATTCTGTTTTAGGCCTATCTTGTAAACGTTTATCGTTCATAAATTAGATATATTTGACGTTTTAAAATTTTATTGTTAAAATAAATTGTAAGAGTTCAAATAGCATTATCTTGAAATAGAGTTTTTTGTGCGTTTAGAAATTAATACAGACGAGAATATTGTTGAGGTCTTGATAATGAAGTACTGAACTTTGTTAAATGTCTCGCATGCTAGGCTTAACATGCAAAGTCTGCGTATAACTTAGTTAACAAACACTGATTAGAAACGATTTTAAAAGAATACAAAAAATTAAGTTACATTTTGCTTCGTGTGTACTGAGGTCCTCCCGGGCTGCATTCGGACCTTCCAGTTGGACCGTTGGACTTTGTCCATACTCGAAAGGAAAACAATGCCGCTACAGTTAACAGCCAAAAGTTTGTTTACTCGTTTATTAACAGTTTTGTTGTTCATTGGCCTAATGAAGGCTGTTGGTTCCAGTTAATGTACAACTGGGCAAAGTCAAATCTGTTGAACTTTAGAACCTAGCCTAACAATATTAGGTTACAATATTCAATTCCTGTACTAATACAGTAAGAGATTCCTTTGTACTAGTAAATGTAGTTCTACACAACTGCGCGGATTTGAAAATAATTGTCTAAAATTTTTAACGATCAGGTCAACGTTTAGGTACATTTTTTATATTTTTTCAAAGAAATGCCTTAAGTACGTAGCCCTAATTTTGAGCTTAAGAACGTTTCCCAACAGTTTTCGAGTTGCATATAAAACAAATTTCAGTTATTGAACTATAAATAAAAATAAAAATCATGTTTTTCCCCTTTTTTTTGTTTTCGAAAACACGACAAATTAACATAACCTGAAATTTATTATAACCTATCAGCTGTTCAGTGAAATCAGCTGATCGTTACGTATTAATATAAAACAATTGATTTTTTTTAAGCTCACATTGGAGCACACACAGTCAATTTAACTCTTTTGGTTTTTCTGCGTTCTTCCCAGTATTTTTTTAATCTTATTGATCTCCGAAGTCCGAGTTCTTCCGAATATACTACGTTTCGTGGACGTTTTTCCCTAAACTGTAATTGGCTGTCCTGACTTTTCAAGATCGCTTTTTCCCTTCTTCCTGCCAATTGCTCCCTGGTTATTCCCAGTTCCTCCAAGTCCTGTTCCATCTCCTTCAACCAGTTGTTCTTAACTTTACACTTCAGTTGTCCAATAATCTCCTCGTAAGTCTACTCTCCGGTAATCGAGTCAGGTGTCCAAAGAAGGCCAATCTTCTTTTCCTAAAACGAGTGAGCTGCTCGTTGTTCCGATACAAGATCGCATTCGGCAACAGTCTGTACTGTCCCCCACTAAATGTTTCTTATTAATAATTGTTCGGAGTACTCTCCTTTCCATTCTCTGGAGCTCCTCCGTTCTATTTTGGCTCTTTAGATTAAACAGGGTCTCCAAGGCGTAAGTTACGTTTGACCTTATGACCGTGTTATAATGCCTAAGTTTAGATTTTATAGAAAGCGATTTTTTTAGGTGTTCTGGGTCAAATAGAAGGCATATCTTAATTTAGCTACTCTGTTAAGTATTGCTGGTTTTTCTCTGAGGTCTCTGGTAATAGTTTCTCCCAAGTACTTTTTATCGGTAATCTTTAACCGGTCGTTACCGATTTTTACGAACTTTTGTTCAGTCTTTCTTATTGGCATTATCTCTGTTTTCCTGAAGGATATTTGGAGGCCTACTTTTAATTGATCTTTTCTTCTTCTTTTCGTTTCACCCTCTTTGGGGTACGCTGAATCAATCATTTCTTGCGCGCTGTACTTTTCTTTGTTCCCAGTAGCTCTTCATTCTTTCCGATCTTCTCTTCCTCTCCTCTTCCGAAATGACAGGTTTAGGTCTTATTTTGGTTTTATCTTGGAATCTTATTCTTTGATCTTTTAATATATAAAAATTAAATTGACGATTCGTTACATTAACTTTAATCGGTCAAAATCCTTAGTTTGCTTAGTTTAGTGGTTATGATACGCGCAAGGTCCCCGGTTCGGTCCCGGACGGAAGATTAATTTTGAAATATATTTTTTTTAATACGAGACTTGTTACGCGCCAAATATACTGTTATATATCAATATAAATATGTTCCTCACATCACGCGTCTCGCGAAATCCTTCAAAACCGGGCCCTGAAACGTGATTCGTGTTAAAATTTAAATAATTTCCAAAATTAAGTTGGTATTTTTAATATTTCTGTGGGTAGTTGAGCAAATAAAACGTTATATTTTACAGCTTAACCTTCATATTAGTATTGTTCTTATGTCGAGAAGTGAGTTAGTGTTTTTGTGATTTGTTATGTGTTGTTGTATTGAAGAGAAATACGCTGTAGGCCTATTGGACAATTAGATTGATGTTTTTTTTTTTAGAATCGTACTTTAGGCACAACCGGCTGTAGCTAGTAGGATTTAGAGAAGGATAGACTTGCACAAATAAATCCTGCGATCAAGGAAAGCTCCTTTGTGCTTCAGGATACAGGATAGGGAGCAAACCATGCGGAACAGAGTGGAGAGATGATAGGTTACGCAGATAGAGCCCGTAACGCTGTTTATGTTTCTGCTGTAAAACGTTGCTTTGTGACAGTTACTTGGGCTGCCTTTTAGGCGCCAAGCCTGTTCATACGTAGCTAGTGTTACTTTTAAGCTTCAGTATTAGAAAACCTTGAATTTCTAAATTATTGTAATACCGTCACAAATATTACTTTTATTGATTGTAAGCCGCCTCGGTGGCCTAGTTGATAGCGTACTAGGCTTTCACCCCGAGGACCCGGGTTCGATTCCCGGCCAGGGCTTGGCATTTTCATACGCTATAAATCATCCCATCGTCTGCATTAGCCCAAGTGTGCACAATAGTCGGACGTTAAAATATATATATATATATATATATATATATTTTTTTTTTTTTTTTTTTTTTTGGAGTTTAACGTCCGACTATTGTGCACACTTGGGCTAATGCAGACGGTGGGAATGATTTATAGCGTATGAAAATGCCAAGCCCTCGCCGGGAATCGAACCCGGGTCCTCGGGGTAAAAGTCTAGTACGCTATCCACTAGACCACCGAGGCAACTGCATACTATATATATATATATATATATATATATATATATATATATATATATATATATACACACACACCATGGAGGGTATTTTGAAGGAAGAATGCAAAATCTTGAGGAAGATCCTTGGCCCGAGATTAACAGAAGATGGATACAGGTTGCACTCCCGGAAGACCACAGAGAAGATATCGTACCTGGCAGCAGAGATCAGAAGAAGGAGGCTTCGGTTCTATGGACACATCAGTAGACTCCCAACAACGAGACTTGCCAACAGAATCCTTAAGTATATACAAGGTGTCAAATCAACAACGTCGTGGATCGCACAAGTCAGAATAGACCTACATGACGCAGGAATAGACTCAACAGATGTTGAAGACAGGCGCGCATACAGGAGAAAGATGCTCGGTTGGAAGGTCCCAGAGAATGAATCCCAAAGAGAGCAGGGGTAAAATGGACGGAGGAGCGGAAGAGGATCCATGGGGACAGGATGAGGGAGGTGTGGAGGATTAGAAGGAACAAGACATGAGTCAGAGTGCTTTGCGTGATCCAACAGGGTCTATGCGCAGATAATAATAATAATAATATATATATATATATATATATATATATATATATATATATATATATTGATTGTAAAAATTACATAGACTGATTTTTATTGGTTTTGCAAGTACAGTAAACAATTTTTAATAAAAAAATCATTCCTCTCTCGTGAACTAAATGACCGGGTTCATTTTCGTGTTTTCAGTTAATTAAAAAAATGCTATTTTATGCAAGTCAATCATTTTTTTTTAAATATGAGGCCTAGATAATAAAACAGATTGCAAAAATTTTGAACGACTATCACTTCGAAGCCAATGGAGACGATTTGTTGGGTGACCGACTTCGGGACACTATAAAACAGTACACTTGCGAAACTCAAGGAGTTACCGACAGAAGCGAAGCTATTGTTGATATCTTGGCTGAATATATAATTACAAATATAGTGTTTTTGTTAAAATACGTGAACATAGCTTAGATATTATTTACTGTAGTTACAGTAAAAGATCAGCTGTTTTATAATAATTCGTAACGATCAGCTGATTCCATTGACCAGCTGACAAGCTATAAGTTTCAGGTTATGTTGTTAAAAACTAGCAATATTGACAACAATTATTATAAACGTATATATTAATTTCGAATGTATTGTAACGATCAGCTGATTTCAGTGACCAGCTGACAGGCTGTAAGTTTCAGGTTATGTTGTTAAAAACTAGCAATATTGACAACAATTATTATAAACGTATATATTAATTTCGAATGTATTGTAACGATCAGCTGATTTCAGTGACCAGCTGACAGGCTGTAAGTTTCAGGTTATGTTGTTAAAAACTAGAAATATTGACAACAATTATTATAAACGTATATATTAATTTCGAATGTATTGTAACGATCAGCTGATTTCAGTGACCAGCTGACAGGCTGTAAGTTTCAGGTTATGTTGTTAAAAACTAGCAATATTGACAACAATTATTATAAACGTTTATATTAATTTCAAATGTATTATAAGCGGTTTGTGCACGTGTTTTTCAACTTAAATAAATACCGAAACCAAAGCATCAACGTTTTCGTACGCTTTTATTGTTATCGAAAAGGAGGAAGAAAAAGACATTTTTTTTATGCTGTGCTAGCTATTCATAAAACGAAGACCTACCTAAAACACTTGCTACTGTAGTAATGACGTCAGTTAATAGTGAGCGAAGTCTTCGCTTCTGTCTGCGAAGACAATGGCTGCGGTAAAATAGGAGCTGTAATGCTGCTAGGAGTAACTCGTAAAATAATATTAATATTACATTCAAAATAACGTAGTTTTATTTTTTATATTAGGAGTAACGGTGAATATGTATAACTGAATGGTTTGGCTTCAGAAATGTGATCATTTTTTTTTTGTTGTCAATTCTTGGGCTTCGCAGCTAGCATAGCTAGCCTACGCAATACTCAAAGGTTGTTCATTTAATAATTTTAAATATGAAAAACTGTTTGTGATGCAAGGTTACTGTAAATACAAAGATCGCTTTTTCCCTTCTTCCTGCCAATTGCTCCCTGGTTATTCCCAGTTCCTCCAAGTCCTGTTCCATCTCCTTCAACCAGTTGTTCTTAACTTTACACTTCAGTTGTCCAATAATCTCCTCGTAAGTCTACTCTCCGGTAATCGAGTCAGGTGTCCAAAGAAGGCCAATCTTCTTTTCCTAAAACGAGTGAGCTGCTCGTTGTTCCGATACAAGATCGCATTCGGCAACAGTCTGTACTGTCCCCCACTAAATGTTTCTTATTAATAATTGTTCGGAGTACTCTCCTTTCCATTCTCTGGAGCTCCTCCGTTCTATTTTGGCTCTTTAGATTAAACAGGGTCTCCAAGGCGTAAGTTACGTTTGACCTTATGACCGTGTTATAACGCCTAAGTTTAGATTTTATAGAAAGCGATTTTTTTGTATGTGTTCTGGGTCAAATAGAAGGCAGATCTTAATTTAGCTACTCTGTTAAGTATTGCTGGTTTTTCTCTGCGGTCTCTGGCAATAGTTTCTCCCAAGTACTTTTTATCGGTAATCTTTAACCGGTCGTTACCGATTTTTACGAACTTTTGTTCTGTCTTTCTTATTGGCATTATCTCTGTTTTCCTGAAGGGTATTTGGAGGCCTACTTTTAATTGATCTTTTTTTTTTTTTTTTTTTTTTTTTATCGTTTCACCCTCTTTGGGGTACGCTGAATCAATCATTTCTTGCGCGCTGTACTTTTCTTTGTTCCCAGTAGCTCTTCATTCTTTCCGATCTTCTCTTCCTCTCCTCTTCCGAAATGACAGGTTTAGGTCTTATTTTGGTTTTATCTTGGAATCTTATTCTTTCGTCCTTGGTAATTATCTTAGCAGTTTGGTCAAGCAGTGAATTTTCTGTAATTTTTAAGTCCATTAGGTCTTTTTCAATTTCTTTAAACCAGTTCGGTTTTGTTTTACGATTATGGAAAAAAATCAAACACCCGTTTCGTCAATCTATTGGAGTTCATTCTAAGAAGATGGCCATAAAAATTGATTCTCCTTTTTCTCATAGTATCTGACAGTTTTTCAATTTTCTTATAGAGAGCTTCATTTCTTATATATACAACCTTATTATCCTGAAATTTTGTTCCTATAATTTTTCTTAAGATTTTCCTTTCCGTTATTTCAAGTTTTTCTATCTGGCCTATGCGATTCATGGTTAATGTTTCTTCTGCGTACAGTGCTTCCGGCTTGATCACTGTTTTATAATGTTTAATTTTGGACCCCCATGAAAGGGATTTCTTATCGTATGTTTCTTTCGCCAATTGGAAGGCCAATTCAAGTTTGTTTCTCCTGGATTCCATTGCCTTGCCTTCATCTGCATTCCAACTAATCCATTCACCAAGATATTTGAACTCTTTTACAATTTCTATTTTCTGTTCTTGGATTTTAAGAATCCTTTAAGAATCGCGAAATCCTTCAAAACCGGGCCCTGAAACGTGATTCGTGTTAAAATTTAAATAACTTCCAAAATTAAGTTCGTATTTTTAATATTTCTGTGGGTAGTTGAGCAAATAAAACGTTATATTTTACAGCTTAACCTTCATATTAGTATTGTTCTTATGTCGAGAAGTGAGTTAGTGTTTTTGTGATTTAGTATGTTTTGTTGTAATGTGGAGAAATACGCTGTAGGCCTATTGGACAATTAGATTAAAATGTTTTTTTTTAGAATCGTGCTTTAGGCACAACCGGCTGTAGCTAGTAGGATTTAGAGAAGGATAGACTTGCACAAATAAATCCTGCGATCAAGGAAAGCTCCTTTCTGCTTCAGGATACAGGATAGGGAGCAAACCATGCGGAACAGAGTGGAGAGATGATAGGTTACGCTGATAGAGCCCGTAACGCTGTTTATGTTTCTGCTGTAAAACGTTGCTTTGTGACAGTTACTTGGGCTGCCTTTTAGGCGCCAAGCCTGTTCATACGTAGCTAGTGTTACTTTTAAGCTTCAGTGTTATCGTTTTAGAAAACCTTGAATATCTAAATTATTGTAATACCGTCACAAATATTACTTATATTGATTGTAAGCCGCCTCGGTGGCCTAGTTGATAGCGTACTAGGCTTTCACCCCGAGGACCCGGGTTCGATTCCCGGCCAGGGCTTGGCATTTTCATACGCTATAAATCATCCCATCGTCTGCATTAGCTCAAGTGTGCACAATAGTCGGACGTAAAAAAAAAAAATTATCGTGGTGCAAAAGCCATGAATTGTTTTTCCACAGATCCGGGCGTTTTTTTCGGATTACTTCACGCAAACGGCGTTGAACTTGTAGGTAGTACTCCTTAATGACCGTTTCACCTGGTGGCAGGAATTCATGATGCACTATGCCATTAATATCGAAGAACACGGTGAGCATAACCTTCACGTTCGATCGCACTTGTCGAGCCTTTTCGGTCTTGGCGAGCTAGAATGCTTCCACTGGGAGGGTTCAATCACTAGTTTCGACGTCATATCCGTAAACCCATGTTTCGTCACCTGTTATATACGTTTCAGCAATTCTGCAACGTCGTTGACTTCATTTAGTGACTCCTGAGCGACTTCCATTCGCCGCTGTTTTTGTTTCATACACAAAACATTTGAAAGAATGTCATGACATGATCAAATCGATATGCCAACATCATCAACGACCTCTCTAATTGTGATTCGGCGATTGTTCATAACAATTTCGTTCACTTTTTTACGTTTTCATCGGTCGTTGATGTGCTGGGGCGTCCAGGGCGTTCGTCATCTTCAACGTCTTCACGGCCTTCTTGGAAACGCTTATACCACTCGTAAACTCTTGCTTTACTCATAGCAGACTCACCATAGACCTTTGTCATTTCACACACTTTGTTACACTTTATTCCATTTTTTACGCAAAATTCGATACAAATTCTTTTGATTCATTTCTTTTTACAAACGAAAATCGCCGAGCTCATAAAACACGTCTAACCTTAGTGGCTGTCACAGACAATGTCAACAATGAAAACAGCTGAAAGTTTTATCATACTTCAAGGGCATGTATACCAAAATTTCTCTTTACTCTCTGAACACACCTCTTATATCCTGTAGTGCTTCGTACGTTAATTGCAAGAATAGTATTCTTTTGTGTTCTCCTTTATGCTTAAAAAAAACAACAATAAGGAAATACGTAGAACGTGGACGTATGTGAAAACTGTAGAATTTCTGAAAGAATTGTACTTGGATCTGTTACAAATTTAACGTTTGTTTGCAGAAAAAGCTTTTTAAATTTTTTGAACTACAGAATTTCCCAATTTGTAATTCATTTTCGAATATGTTAGACCTTAAAGGGGCTATGTTATGAAATGTTTTAATAACATTTAAGGTTATTTCAGATTATTAGTACTTAAATTCATGAGTAGTTTTGCACTGACGAAGTGTCCGATTTGATTTTTGTAATGTCGGATCACGTGATATTTACACAATGTTTTCAGCTTTTACTGATTGACGAGACAGTTGCGTCTTGCCAAGTTTTGCTCTGACGAAGTGTCCGATTTGATTGTCGGATCACGTGATATTTACACAATGTTTTCAGTTTTTATTAATTGACGAGACAGTTGCGTCATGCCAAGTTTTGCTCTGACGAAGTGTCCGATTTGATTTTTGTTATGTCGGATCACGTGACATTTACACAATGTTTTCAGTTTTTACTGATTGACGAGACAGTTGCGTCATGCCAAGTTTTGCACTGACGAAGTGTCCGATTTGATTTTTGTAATGTCCGATCACGTGATATTTACACAACGTTTTCAGTTTTTACTGATTGACGAGACAGTTGCGCGCGATCACGTAATGTTTACACAATGTGTGGGACAGTTGCGCGCCGCGTCGTGCCAAGTTTTGCAACACGTTGAGTGTACTCGCTACTCGCCTAGTCTGTCGCCATGGCAACACCAAGCTAGGGGTGCGAGGGTTCGTCACATAATCCTTCTCCCCTTGGCGCAATGGCCGCCACCCCTAAAATAATTTCCCTTGGAAATAAATGTTCGGGGCTGGATGCACTTAGCTAGTTCAAAGGGAAGCTTTCGTCGGGAATAAAATTAAAAATGAAAGCCTAAGGAGAACTCAATTTATAAACGAAAGAAATAATTTGTTACCTAGACGCCCTTTGTCTGGAACGAAGTTTGGGTTCGGTTCTGTGCTTAGGGCGCGAACCTGTTACAGTGTTTTAAATTTTTATTTTTAGTTTTGTTTTTGGTCGGAGATGACATGGCGGTTGGGGTTTATTTTTTCCTACTTACTGAATCGTAAATTGGATTTATTTTAAATTTAGTACACCGATACGAGAGACAAGACCGAGATAAGGTGTGCGCGCGCGCTGTGTGTGTGTGTGTGTGTGTGTGTGTGTGTGTGTGTGTGTGTGTGTGTGTGTGTGTGTGTGTGTGTGTGTGTGTGAGAGAGAGAGAGAGCATGTGTGTGTTTGTGTGCGTGTGTTTGTGAACGTGTGGTGTGTGAACGTGCGTGTGTTTGTCAGCGTGTTTGCGCGCAAGCGCGCGTGTATGTGTGTTTGTGAGCGTGTGGTGTGTGAGCGTGAGTGTGTTTGTGTTTGTGAGCGAGTGTGTGCGTGTGGTGTGTGAGCGTGTGTGTGTTTGTCAACGTGTTGTGTGTGAGCGTGTGTGTTTGTCAGCGTGTGGTGTGTGAGCGTGCGTGTGTGTGTGTGTGTGTGCGAGCGTGTGTGTGTGTGAGCGAGCATGTGTGTGTGTTTGTGTGCGTGTGTTTCTGAACGTGTGGTGTGTGAACGTGCGTGTGTTTGTCAGCATGTCTGCGCGCGCGCGCGTGTGTGTGAATGTGTGTTTGTGAGCGTGTGGTGTGTGAGCGTGTGTGTGTGTGTGTTTGTGAGCATGTGTGTGTGTGTGTGTGTGTGTGCGTGTGTTTGTGAACGTGCGTGTGTTTGTGTGTGTGTGTGTGTGTGTGTGTGTGTGTTTGTTTGTGTTTGTGAGCGAGTGTGTGCGTGTGGTGTGTGAGCGTGTGTGTGTTTGTCAACGTGTTGTGTGTGAGCGTGTGTGTGTTTGTCAACGTGTTGTGTGTGAGCGTGTGTGTGTTTGTCAGCGTGTGGTGTGTGAGCGTGTGTGTGTGTGTGTGTGTGCGAGCATGTGTGTGTGTGAGCGAGCATGTGTGTGTGAGCATGTGTGTGTGTTTGTGTGCGTGTGTTTCTGAACGTGTGTTGTGTGAACGTGCGTGTGTTTGTCAGCATGTCTGCGCGCGCGCGCGCGTGTGTGTGTGAATGTGTGTTTGTGAGCGTGTGGTGTGTGAGCGTGCGTGTGCTTGTGTTTGTGAGCGAGTGTGTGCGTGTGGTGTGTGAGCGTGTGTGTGTTTGTCAGCGTGTGGTGTGTGAGCGCGCGTGTGTGTGTTTGTGAGCATGTGTGTGTGTGTGTGTGTGTGTGTGTGTGTGTGTGTGTGTGTGTGTGTGTGTGTGTGTGCGTGTGGTGTGTGAACGTGTGTGTTTGTCAGCGTGTGGTGTGTGAGCGCGCGCGCGCGTGTGTGCGCGTGCGTGTGTGTATTTTTTTGTTTGTGTGCCTGTGTTTGTGTGCCTGTGTTTGTGTGCCTGTGTTTGTGTGCCTGTGTTTGTGAGCGTGTGTGTGATTGAGTGAGTGAGTGAGATAGATTGATAGAGAGAGAGAGAGAGAGAGCTCGGAACAGTTGTACCAACCAGTTTCCAATGCTGGTTTGTATTGGTCCAGTTATATTACTGATTTATTGTTGAATTGAAAATATACACAAATATGAAATATCAGTCTTTTACAATACTGTATATATCAAACTGTTATATACTCTAATAATTGTCATGTAGCCTATGTACAAGACGTATTTTGTTAAGTTAGGTCGGGTATGTACTATAATGGCGTTAATTATAAATATTTACATTATACTTATTTATATACGTAATGTTAAATAAATAGATTTCAAATGTAAAAGAGAAGATTTATTCAGTAGCTTCGGTTAGTTTCGTCAACAGAAATCATTCGAGCAAGTCGGGAATGCGCTTAGAAACAGCCAGCTCACTGGTAGACTTAAAATTCAATGCAAAATATTTTATGAAAACCGTTATCCTTTTAGGTAAGATCTGATTTTTGTTAAATTAATTTTTTCTTTAATGAAAACGCTAGTAAAAATAATCAAATAATCCAGACGTGCAGTTTTTTCGTTGACGTTATGGAAGCAAATGTTATTTTTTTATCAAACTTTTTTGAATTTCTCATTTTGCCATCATAATATCAGCATTAAAATCGGCGTATACTAGCGTTTTAAATTTAAAAATGGCATTGAAAGGAACCCTGACCGCCATTTCAAATTAAATTTCTTAATTCCAACTGATTTTAATAAATAGCGCTTATTGAAATGTTGAAATCAGATTTTCAAAAATATTTACGACAAACCAGTTACGCATATTTTTTAAATATTTGTAATGAGCAGCCATTTTGAAACTGTTAACGAACTTGTACAGCCTAAGCCTTTACCGAAAGCAATTTCGCTCAGAGTTGAATCAAATCGTGTAAAAATTGCGGGCACACAGGCACACGTATATAAATACATTTTCACGTCAATTCCTCTCCCCCCCCCAAAATCGAGAGGTCAAGGTGCTCATTTTAAGTTCTCTGTTCTGAATCATACTATAATGGCAGCTCGAATAGGTCGCTTTCCTGAGGCAATTCGCTAAAAATAAATTGCTCGCGATGTAGGCCATCGTTTAGTCTCTATCAATATGCACAGGCACGCAGGCGTTAAAACAATTTTTAATTTTTTCTCAAGCACAGCAACTGATACGAGCGCGTTTCCAGAAGTATGTAAAAATCGACCATAACAGCAACTTCAGATTTATAACTGAAGTCGTGTTACCGGATTTGGTTTGAAAAACTTAAGAGTATATAGTTTTACAATAAGCGAAAATAGCCTGTCCCGTGACGTGATAGAAGCTTAAACGAATTGGTTATTTTTTAAAATCCGTCTACGTTTCAAAATGGCAGCCATTCGAAATTTTAAATCTGATTTTATCATTGCAAATAGCTGTGATTTTACACGTTAGCAATCACCCTTTATATTAGTATTTTTATTTAAATTACTACGCCACTTATTCAAAACTAGTTCTCGATTTATGATCGATACTCGTTTTATGTACACTCGTGTTAGATTTTGAATCACCGTCGTTTCGAACCGGTTGCTACGATATCTCAAATCGTATTCCAAGAATCAGGATCTCTGCACAGTCGTGCAGATCCGGGCCTGGGGTTTTACCATAATGTTGAATCCCAATTCAGCGGAATGTTCCCAATAATCGCGGGCACGCAGTTGTTACGGTCATTGTATATAAACTTAACTAGAATGGTATTGTATTCGCTGGTGGTGGCATCTGGCGGCAGTGTGTTCCATTACAGTTAAATTTACAATAGTACTGTTTATTTTCTCAAACATCTTGCAGCGTACAGCGTTCGTAACGGCAGATAGTCCAATTACTTGGACTTCAGCCGCTGATAAACAGCATGCTTTTTGTGATTGCCGTAATAATTCTAGTCCTTTACCGTTACAGTTAAATGTACAATAGTACTGTCTATTTTCTCAAACATCTTGCAGCGTACAGCGTTCGTAACGGCAGATAGTCCAATTACTTGGACTTTATCCGCTGATAAACAACACGCTTTTTGTGATTGCGGTAGTAATTCTAGTCCTTTACCATTACAGTTAAATGTACAATAGTACTGTTTATTTTCTCAAACATCTTGCAGCGTACAGCGTTCGTAACGGCAGATAGTCCATTACTTGAACTTTATCCGCTGATAAACAGCACGCTTTTTGTGATTGCGGTAGTAATTCTAGTCCTTTACCGTTACAGTTAAATGTACAATAGTACTGTTTATTTTCTCAAACATCTTGCAGCGTACAGCGTTCGTAACGGCAGATAGTCCAATTACTTGAATTTTATCCGCTGATAAACAGCACGCTTTTTGTGATTGCGGTAGTAATTCTAATCCTTTACCATTACAGTTAAATGTACAATAGTACTGTTTATTTTCTCAAACATCTTGCAGCGTACAGCGTTCGTAACGGCAGATAGTCCAATTACTTGGACTTCAGCCGCTGATAAACAGCACGCTTTTTATGATTGCGGTAGTAATTCTTTATAATCAATTTGTCGGTGATGTGATAGATGCGAATTTCCAGCAATAATTATTTATCTTGAAATTTTTTTTGTAGATCTGTTTTTACCATCACAATCGGCGTTAAGAACTGTATACGGTGGAATTTAAAATTTTAACATTCCAATGAAAGTTGTGTAAACGAACCGTGGCCGCAGTCAGGTTTATTTTCGTAGTTTTTTTTAAATTAAAAATTACCAATTTTTGCAAATTTGAACGCTAATCAAATCTTATCAAAATAACGTTATAGCGAATTAGCATTGGGAAATGAACTGTTGGACTTGCTGTCATAGTAAGACCCGGGACCTTGAAATGAGCACCGATCCTGTCCGGGAAGGTGTAATAGCTTAGAGATTTATTAACTTAGAGATTCGTTTTCCTTCGACAGTATCGTGTTATAAGTTAGAGATCGACCTGTGTAATAAGATAGAGGTTCCGTACTGTGTATTAACTTAGAGACTACAGTTCCGTCAAGTGTGTTGCACCGTGCGTATATGTTGCCGACGCCGCTGCTTGCAGGCGCTTCAGTATCTTTTATCTAACAAGTAGAATTCGCTTAGTTAAAGAAAGATATATTATTAAAATATAAAGTTCATTTGGATAGGTTTTGTTCTTAAAGGCTTATTTGCAAAGCTGTATACTAATTTACATATGTAGTAGTATTAGTAATATAAAAATATTGTTTGAAGGCTGCTTTATTCAAACAATATCCGAATTGAATTAAGAAAACAGCCCTAAATTACCGAATTAATTATGAATTAATGAATTCATATAAACTTACGTTGTTTTTTTTTCTTTAAAACACCAATATTTCTATTTTTCTATACAGATAATTGTCAAAAATAAGCATTTAGTTATGTTGTTGACCATAGTATTGACACTATATTCAACTGTAAACTGTAAAGATACACACGGTGCAACACACTTGACGGAACTGTAGTCTCTAAGTTAATACACAGTACGGAACCTCTATCTTATTACACAGGTCGATCTCTAACTTATAACACGGTACTGTCAAAGGAAAACGATTCTCTAAGTTAATAAATCTCTAAGCTATTACACCTTCCCCTTTTTACGTGTGAAAAAATTCGTAACTTTGTTGCCTAAATTTTTAAAAATCCGATTTCACCGTCGTTATTTGCGTTCATAACTGCATAAATGAGCATTTTTAATGTCCAAAGTATGTTGAAATTAAATTTGTTTGCGGCGGTCAGGGTTTGTTTCGTATTTTCAAACACCAAAGTTTTTAAAACGCTACTACACGCTAATTTCGATGTTGGTTACGATAGTGAAATCATGAATTTCGTAAAGGGCGAGACACAGAAACGTAATTCGGAAATTCGCTCCTATCACGTCAGCGAGACAACCTGCACGATGATTTGTAGATTTGAAACGGCCGATACGTTGAAACGGGTTTGAACGTTTTTGCTGCTAACTGGTCTAAACAGAAAATAGATTTTTGTAGCAATTTAAAATCAAGAGGTACCAAAATTTCGAAAGTGCTAAATTGGCGCGCGCGTGTACGTTTTAAAAAAAAATTTCATAAATCTAGAGGTATTGTTCCTAATAACAGATAGTTGGGCCTAGGTGAGGTAACTGAATGATTGATTATACCATGCATGTCTGGCTGTGAGGATGAGGGGTAGGAGTGACAATCAGTCCGACTTGTTCTCTTATTGATCCACCCAACCATCCCTGGTTCCCTGCCCCTTCCATCCTTAGCGGTGTCCTGTCGCTATTTCTACATATACATAACGAACGCGCCTATTTCCTAACACTAACCTGCGAGTAAGTAGTGTAATACAAGGTATTGTATTACAAGTCTTATTCTAGGAAAAATCAATTCTAGCAGGTGACAGAGGGAAACAGCTGTTTGATTCTGTGATTTTACTTTTTTTTTTAATTTATAAACTTTTTGAAATGAAAACGTCATTAGGCGCCTGACATTTTTAAATGAGTGAATTTGTATTTAACGTCAGCTCATGAAAAAAACTTGTAATGACGCGCCCATTAGGAAGTACATCTTAGGCTGTAATTGAGCTAATGCATTTGTGGCTCAGTGGTATGGTTTCTGTTTCTACAACTAAAGGACGCGAGTTCAAATCTCGGTACCGAACTTAACTTTTTTTTGTTCAGTACTTGTCCAGAAATTACGTGTATAAATAAATATTCAAATTACTTTTTTTTTGTGTTTAACGTCCGACTATTGTGCACACTTGGGCTAATGCAGACGATGGGATGATTTACAGCGTATGAAAATGTCAAGCCCTCATCGGGAATTGAACCCGGGTCCTCGGGGTGAAAGCTAGTACGCTATCCACTAGGCCACCGAGGCGGCTTATTCAAATTACAATTAACGCCATTATACTACATACCCGACCCGTCTAGTACAAAATCGTTTTGAGCTTACAACTTCCACATTATATGTATATGATTTAGTTTAATGTTTGTCTCTAAAAAACTGAAACGTACGTAAGCTGTTTCATGCGTAGTGTTGACGCTAGGGGGATGACGGGTTGGGGGGGAGTGGAGGTAATGTTCACCTAAACTGATTACGAATAACTACAGAGTTCCTTCAACAATACTACTTCACCGAAGTTATTTATATTTCCGTCGTAAAAATGTGAATAGGCCGTACACGTAACGCCAAATAAATTTGTATCAGTAAGTCAGTTGTTAATGTGGAAATATACAAAATAACTTAATCGAGTTAATGAAATAACACGTTTGTTTAATTCATTTAGTCTTGCCAACCAAGGTTTCATTCGTTACTGCATTGTCAAGGCCATTGACGTCACGTAATGCCAAGGTCTGTTAGTGGCCTTGACAACGCTCTAACGAGTGAAACCTTGGTTGGCAAGACACAAAAAACGTTGTGAACATATGCGAGCGTGTTATTGTAATATAACGGATTTCCACAAAATACCAACGGTTTTAAGTACAAATAACTAGATGTAATTGTAATTGTTTTTACAGTTATCTTTGGTAATTTTATTGTAAAGCTTGGATAGCGTTATGAGTTAAAGACGCGAAGTTCTAAATAATCCTCACAGGATATTAGAGTCGAATTTGAACACCCTAATACGCTATATATATGTTATGCTTTAATAACCATATTTGTTTGTCATAATTTAGCTCCAGGAGTTCCCAACTTTCATTACTTGGTACCATGGTATTTTTTTTTCTTTGTAATTTGGCGTACCACCAAAATAAAGGAGGGAGGCTGGGTGAAGGAATACCACGCAGTATCAATACCCCCCCTCCCGGAGGGAGAATTGATGAAAATTAAGTGTGTAATGATGAGTTATGAGATTTTCCGAACGTATGGCATGTGCTTTGTTTAGTGATTACGTACGAAAGTTTCCGACCTCAACATGAAGATAGCAGCACTCGTCGGTGGCAGTACTCGAATTTCGTTGTTCGTCTCTTCACAGTTACTCACCAAAGTTTCAGCCATTTTGGACTCGCAGTTGTTATGTAACAGTCGTTTGAGTGAGTTGATGTGAGTATTTTTATGAAAATGGACAAAATCGAGTATCGAGCTGTCATTAAATTATTGTTTTTGAAAGGCAATACGCCTACGCAAATCAAAAATGAGTTGGATTCTGTGTACGGGGACTCTGCACCATCATTTACCACAGTGAAATTTTGGGCAGCTGAATTTAAACGTGGCCGTAAAAGCTTGGGAGACTATGAACGTTCGGGACGTCCAAAAACTGCAACTACCGACGAAAACATCGCCAAAGTTCACCAAATAGTGCTAGATGACCGCCGAATTAAAAGTGAGAGAGATAGACGTTATGAGCATGTCAAAAGAACGTGTTTGTTACATATTAAATCAAAATTTAGACATGAGAAAGCTGTCCGCGCTTTGGGTGCCGCTTTGCTCACGTTAGACCAAAAACGTGTTCGAGTGAACATTTCCAATGCTCTGTTGGCGCAGTTTAGGCGCAATAAATCCCAATTTTGGCGCCGATTAATTACTGTAGATGAAACTTGGATACACCGTTTACGCCCGAAACAAAAATACAGTCCAAACAGTGGACTGCAAAGGGGGAACCGGCTCCAAAAAAAGCAAAAACTGTTTTTTCGGCTGGGAAAGTGATGGCGACTGTTTTTTGGGATAGTCATGGAGTTATTTTAATCGACTGTCTTCAAAAAGGAAAAACCATTACAGGAGCATACTACGCATCATTACTTGACAAGCTGAAGTCAGAACATGCGGAAAAACAACCACATTTGCAGAAAAGGAAAATCCTGTTTCACCAAGACAACGCGTTCGCTATTTGTGCGTACGCTATCAACTAGGCCACCGAGGCGGCTTTTTGTCATCGAACCAGCTGTGTGTCGAGAATATTTACTGTGCTTGTTAAACTTACCCAAGTCAAACTTCCGTTTAACCCTATACTTTCACTTGGAAGGGGCATAACAGTTTTAATCTTGAGGGGGGAATTTGCAACGCACACTAAAGGCCTACGAGGGACGTCTAAATCCTCAATAGGTGCAGCTAGTTTGCACCCCCCCCTGCGGGTCATACACTATGAGAAATAACCTAATTGTTTCAAAATAATGGTTCATTTCCTCTCTGATAGATAGCGTTCTCAATTTTCAGTCGCACAATTTCCTATGTAGTGAGATCTCTATGTAAAGTCGGGTTGTTTAATAATAATTGTTTGAATGTTGAGTATCGAAGTTGAAAGGAATTGCAGTATCGAAATAAGGTAACTCGAATCTTTAGGTGCTCATCAGACGCCCTAGTTTAGAGAAGTATCTTTCTCTCTGTTTTTAAAAATAACCTTTTTAAAAAAACAACTACAAACTAAAAGAAATATTTTTGTCACGATCGTGTAACGTCGGTTAGGAAACTGACAGCCTTTGGGATACACCAACGCCGCCTGAATATACAAAGCCTTACAATGCCGTTGCAAATGTGACGTCACACTTTGTAGCCGTAACAAATACTTTTTTTTTTAGTTACTGCAGTGAATTCATGTTGCACTTAATTTAGGGATGTCTACAACTATTGTGATTCACAAATAACCTAATCGTTAAGTCCCAAAGCACATTGTTCCTTTAAAGTTATAACTTCAGACTTTAAATTCATGTCTAAAATATAAATGAGATTTGTGTGTGTGTGTTTTTGGCGATTCCAAAAAAGGTGGAAAAATCTTTTGTAGACTACCTGGGGTAGGGTACGCACTACCCCAGAGTGTGTGACTCAAATTGAGTTCAAACTCAAGTTAAGATATATTGTTACCCACTAAAACACCAAAAGCAGTCCTCTTCTGTAAACCTCCCCACGGAACCGCCGCCAGGCATTACTTCATGAAAAGGTGGGCTGGCTGAACGCCTACTCTTCTACAGTGTTGGCTCTCCTTTCTCGATCCTCAGCCCTCAACTTCTTCATGACCACTGCAGCGGATCCCGCAATGGTCCTCCAGTTGGCCTCTGAAGCCATCATTGTCGCAACCAGACTTTCCGGTGCAATGCTGCCTCGCAGATATGTTTGCAGCCTCATCCTTTTCTTGTCGAATCTCCGACACCGGAAAAACACTTGCTACGCATCTTCCTCCACTGCGGGAAGACAGAGGGGACAAGCCGAGTCCGTTCCAGCCCGAAACGGAACAAGTAAGCTCGGAAGCAACCGTGCCCAGTGAGATAGAAATCTACCTCTCCATAATTCCTGTTGCAACAATCCTGGATGTTACCTATGAGTTGGTATGTCCATCGTCCATTTGCTGATTCGTCCCACTGTCGCTGCCATGTCTCCAGGGTCCGATTTCGCTCCTCTGTAATTGCCATTGTATCTCTGTGTGTGCACGCGTGCGTGTGTGCGTAGATTAAATACGTCATTAACTCCTTGAATAGTGATGTGTTAAGCTCGGTGACATTTCGATACCGGAGTTTATAGTATGAAGACAAAAGATCGGTGTTGTAATTCACCTTGTAGCATTGAAATGAAGAAGGATACCCCATTTGTCTTATGGAAAATAGATACAATATGGCCGACACAGAGTCTACACGCTAACACTTTGATTGCTCTCTGTTCGTCGTCGGTTGTACAATATTCCAATCGAAGTAACTGCTGCCCAGTTGTGTGCGTGCGTGCGCGCGCGTTTTACGTTAAGTCGCTACAGCATACTTACCTCCAGTGTATTTATGCCATTCATGTTTTCCACCGTTTAGTATAGTATTAAATTTTAGTAATTTTGTGTTACTTGCGATAAATGTGTGTGCTTTGTGTTTCTCTTATTTGTTTACTTTCTGTGCCTTTATGTTTCCATGTTTAAAGTATGTATTTTGTGATTCCTTTGTATCTTATTAATTTGTGTTTGTTTCCCTATTTGCTATTTAATATGTTCAGCGTTTGTGTCTTCATGTTTTCCTGTTCTCCGTTTAATGTTCTCGTGTTGCGTTTGTTGCAGGGATGACGTTTGATTGAAAATGGCCTCACCGACTCCATCTTTGGATTCTCTAACTGGAGCCAACTCTCTTGGATCTTTCATCGACCAAAACGACTACCATTCGTTGAGCAACTCGCCAGCTACCGCATCTCCTACCACTTCCGTCAGCAGCAGCAGCTTCAGCGGCAACGGAGGCTTGTTGAACACAAAGTGCGGATTGTGCCATGAGACTTTCACGAATCCAAAAGTATTGCCGTGTTTTCATACCTTTTGTGAATCCTGTTTGGAACAAAACCAAGAGCACCCTGATAAAGTAACCTGTTCGCGGTGCCAGCAAGAGTGTATTTTGACTTCTCGCGGCATATCCGGACTGCTGATAGACTTCGCCGTCAACAGCGTTCTCGAATCGCAAGATAAGATCCCGTCTGTTTTTTGTACCAGTTGCAAGAGTCGAACCACCGACGCCGTCGCCCGTTGTTACGATTGTGAACACTATCTCTGCCCGAATTGTAAAATGGCTCATCAATTTATGCATTGTTTTGAAGGACATCGTGTTATCAATTTGCCGATAGAAAACACCAACTCGAAAGACGATCTTAAAAACGGATTGACAACAGAAAAAGTCGTCTTCTGTCCGCGACACAAGAACGAAGCGCTGAAGTATTTCTGCCGCACTTGCAACGTACCCGTGTGTAAGGAATGCACCCTGATGGACCATCCGACCGGCTTGCACGATTGCGAGCATCTAGCGGAGGCCGGTCCTAAACAGCTGGATCTCATGAATCAGGCTGTTCAGGAAGGGAAGAACAAAGCGACGGACATCAGAAATATGGTAAAGAACTTGGAACATTCGTCCAACAGGCTGCAAGTGCAATATCACAAAGCGCAGAACGAGATAAACGACACCTTTCTGTTTTACCGGTCTATGCTGGACGAACGAAAATCAGAACTACTGAAGGAACTGGAAAGCGTGTTCTCGGCGAAGCAGATGAATTTAAGCGTAGTGGGACAGAAGGCTCAAGAGACTATCGACAAAATATTTCAGACCTGTGATTTCGTGGAACGTTTAACCAAATACGCCGGCGTCGCCGAATGTTTGATGTTCAAGAAACTGTTGGATTCCAAACTGCAGAGCCTGACCAGTTACAACCCCGAAGCTAATTTACAAGCCGCTTGTGATCTGGAGTTCGTATCGAACTATCAAGCGATACAGGTTGGCGTTCGCAATACGTTCGGTTACGTGCGCTCCAGTTCGGAGGTGGTGAGCACCAGCAAGCAGCCGCCGATCGCGAGACCTACAAACGGTACGGCGCATATGAACGGCACGACGCCCGCCAACGGTTGCATCAACGGTGGCAATCTCCATTCAGTCATCAACGGAAGTAATCTGAACGGAACCTTAAACGGAGTCGTGGAAAGACCTTATTCCAACGGCCTGTCCACGTCGTCCACTTCTTCTCAATACGAATCTAATATCATTTCCAAAAGGTTCAGCAGCGCGAACAGTCTCGGCCCGTTCTCTACTACAATCACGGATCTGAGTTTGAACGGTATCAACCCGTACGAGAAGTGGTCGAGCGGTGGTAGCGATATCTTCCAGAACGGTAGCAGCGACCACTACTCCTTATCTCTCGGAAGCCAAGGCGATTCTATGCTCGATCTGAGCACCAAACTACTCTCCACTTCTATTTTCCCACCGAAATCTCAAATTAAACGACAGAAAATGATTTACCATTGCAAATTCGGCGAATTCGGCGTTCTCGAAGGTCAGTTTACCGAACCCAGTGGTGTAGCTGTCAACGCCCAGAACGACATCATAGTGGCCGACACCAATAACCATCGCATCCAGATATTCGATAAGGAAGGACGTTTTAAATTCCAGTTCGGCGAGTGCGGCAAACGCGACAGCCAGCTTCTGTACCCGAACAGAGTAGCTGTGGTGAAAACATCAGGCGATATTATCGTGACCGAGAGATCGCCCACACACCAAATACAGATCTACAACCAGTACGGCCAGTTCGTGCGCAAGTTCGGCGCCAACATCTTGCAGCATCCCAGAGGCGTCACCGTCGACAACAAAGGCAGAATCATCGTGGTCGAATGCAAGGTGATGCGCGTGATCATATTCGACCAGGCGGGCAACGTGCTGCAGAAATTCGGCTGTTCCAAACATCTGGAATTTCCCAACGGAGTCGTGGTCAACGATAAACAAGAGATATTCATCAGCGACAACCGCGCTCACTGCGTCAAAGTATTCAACTACGAGGGCGTGTTCCTAAGACAGATCGGAAGCGAGGGCGTGACCAACTACCCGATCGGAGTCGGTATAAATTCAGCGGGAGAAATACTCATTGCCGACAACCACAATAATTTCAATCTGACCATATTCACCCAAGACGGACAGTTGGTGTCGGCGTTGGAGTCCAAAGTGAAGCACGCCCAGTGTTTCGACGTCGCCCTCATGGACGACGGTTCAGTGGTATTGGCCAGCAAGGATTACAGGCTTTACATATATCGGTACGTGCAGGTGCCTCCCATCGGACTCTGAACATTTACATATCTTTCGTGTAAGCCTAAACCATTCCTGCCACGTTGTTTATGCATTTATTGAAAAAGGAATGGTCAAATACTGTTTGTTATGTTCCCGAGTTATGTTAACAAAAAAAATGTTGTCCAAAAATTGTTTGTATCTTATTCTTGAAGAAAGAAGAATACAGAATGTCTCTCTCTTCCCTCGATAATAATTTATTATTTATATATAAAAAGAAATAGTTTTGTACTTGTTGTGAGTTCGGTTGTAAGTTAAGTGACTTTCCGTGATACTGCGCATGCGCGTTCAGTATAAACGGGTTTGTTTCTTTATAAAGTACTGTACGGAAAGGTCGGCGTTGATTCGCCGGCCGTACTACTATATGTATATTGTTGTTGTATATAAATACGGTACAGCAACTGTTGATCCTGTGACCAAATAACGTTAAGGCACTTTACGAAACAAGTATTTCATTCATTCATAACTGTTTTATTACTTTGTTCATAGTATTATTATTTTTTAAAAATTATTTAAGTAGCCTTTTTTTTTATTTTGCATTAAAACAATCCATTTTAGTATGTAAGGAGGTGAATCTAAAAATACGGTGCCTGGGCCAAGAAAGATAAAGGCACTATGCAGCTGAACTTAGTCAATTTTTGTTAACTGTCTGTTTTAACGGTTTTTTTTATTTTAAAGAGTGCTTTTCAGTTACATTACACCTATCAAAGACTTTTAACGAGTAACTAAAGGACTGCATTTTTAACCATTATAAATATTGTATAGGATTTTTTTAAATATGCTATAACGAGGCTAAAAAATACACACAAAATAATGTCTCGTTTTGTTTTTTTTTTTTGATTTTTTAAAGTAATTTTTAATACATCACAAGCGTGATGCGACCGGCGTGGGTGTCCCAGCCTGTTCGTAGCAATTTAGACCTGAATAATGTGTGTTGTTTTCCTATTCTTTGTTGAACTGTCCCTTTTTTTTGTTACGTAGCCCAGCGGCACCAACATTTGTTGAGCGGTTTTTCACAAACGCACCCTAGTCACAAGTTAGTTGCGATGCCTGCCGGGGCATGCCTTTATCCCTGAACCGTTTAGAGGAACAAATTTTATAATATGTTTTGTCTATATTTAAGTATTTTATTTTTAGTTCAGTTTTCCTTTGTTGTTATTCTATTTATCAATTTATAGTTAAAGGTTAAATGAAAAACAAGAGGATGTCAGATAGAGGTTAGGTTTTAAGAAGTATGCATATTTTGATGTTTTTTTTTTATTATTACTATTATTGTTGTTTGTAACTTTTATTAATTACAGCTCGGCGACGGAAGTTTGCCGCATTGTATCAGTATTTTAAATTAGAAATTCGCACTTTTTTATATTGCTTTCCCCGATACTCTTGTTTTAACTTTTTGAATTTAACGGATATTGCCAGTGCCATTAAGGTTGACCTGTTCTCAGCAAACGCGTGTTTTTTATTTACTGTACTGTTTTTTACTTTTTTAAATAAAAAAAAGACATTTCGGATTTTGTTACGCAAAAAAAAAAAACTTGTTGGTCTCATTATCGGATAGAATTTTATATGAAAATGTTTTCTCTTGTACTTCTTAATTTAAACAAATTTATTAAAGAGTAGCATAAATTGTTATATATTTATATATATATATAGTTTGATACTGTATTATTTTGTATCGGAGATACGGCCTGATAGAACCGAGGCCTGTTGCATTTATAATAACTTAATCTAATGGTAGTTATTGTTCCATGTTATTTATAAGGTTCAGACTTAAATTATTATTATTATTGTATCTTGATATTTTGTTTCAAGTTATTATTTTGTTGTGAAATGTTTCAGTTTTTTAATATATGATAACTTTTTTTCGTACCCAGTTTTTGATTTTATTTTGCAACCTTTTTTCTACTAACGTAGGCTATCTGATGTCCTCGACTAACCTGACCTAACCTAATTATGAACTCGTCTAGTCACAATTTTTGTTTTTTTTTATTTTGGTTTTTAGTTTAAGTATTTATAATGTATATTTTGTTTATTCCCTTACTGTTTCATTTTTGTTTTTAGGTGATTAGAAAAATTCCTGTAGGCCTTATAGTCACATTGTTTGTATCCGAGGCGATGCCTGATTGCCTGCTAGGTTTTCTATTAAAATTTTGAAACGATATTGTTTTGTGGTGTTTTTTTATACAATTATTGAGTTTCGAAACTCCTTAGACAATAAGAAAAAATAATATTCTATTAACGATTTAATGTTGGTTCACAAATTTCCATGTATTTCTGGATTTAGCTGTCACTTTTATCTTTAAAATACAGGGCTAACTTTTATACAATATTAAAAAAAAAAACTATTTTACTACTCTTTTGGGCACAACATGTTTGTAACTTTAATGCTTTAGTATTAGCGTATTAAACACATTGTAATTTTTAAGTACATGCTAGTATTTTCGTAAAATTTTGAAACTGTGAATAGTTTTTTGGAACTTTAATTCTCTTATAAGTTAACTTTAAGTGTAATTATAAATGAATATTCCTAATTTGAACATAATTTTGCAGAATTAAGTATTTAATTTAAAGAAATAAGTTTTAATTAAATTTTTCAACGACAAATACTGGCTTGTTTTTATGATCTTCGTAGATTAAAGGACAATGTTGAATGTAGCCTACTTGATTTCGTTTCCGTTTCGTATGAAATGTTTGAAAGTAGTGCTTTTACTTGATTGAGGCTCATTCACACCGCGTCGCTTATAGGCGTGTGTGTTCAAAGCAAAGTCCATAAACAGCTCGACCAAACTAAGGATTGTAAAAACTGAAAATACCCATAATTTTTTAAATACAAAGTTCAACTAGCTTTTAATTCTCCTAAAAATATAAGTTTTTGATAAAAGTTTCAAATAAGCGATTCAGTTTAAGTAGACATTTGGAAAAATTAAAGTATTTTCGGACAAGTTTTTCTCACGATTCGCCGATTTCTACTGAAATATTGAAACAAATAATCGAAGTATAACAACGAAACAATGAAGCAATAAAAGATTTGACAAATTTTAACAGCGGACTGTAATAGAATTAACAAATTAACAGTAGCTGTCAGTTTATTATTGATAATAATTGTTTATACTGAAGTTATTCTAAAGGAATTATAGACAGTGAAAAAACACACAGTGTTACCTCGACATACGAGTTTAATTCTTTCCGTAACCTTGCTCGTATCTCAAAGCAATTTTCCCCATTGAAATTAACTGAAATGCCATTAATCCGTTCCAGCTCCCAAAACACCACCTCAGTTGTTTTTGTTGTGTTTTCGTAAAACGCTTTGATGTAAACCTCATCTGCCTCACCATCCTTGACGACGGACTGAATGCCGTTCCCTTTCCTAAAGTCAAACTGCTCGTATCTCAAGGCAATTTTCCCCATTGAAAATTAATTGAAATGCCATTAATCCGTTCCAGCTCCCAAAACACCACCTCAGTTGTTTTTGTTGTGTTTTCGGAAAACGTTTTGATGTAAACATCAGCTGCCTCACCATCCTTGACGACGGACTGAATGCCGGTCCCTTTCCTAAAGTCAAACTGCTCGTATCTCAAAGCAGTCTTCTCCATTGAAATGCCATTAATCCGTTTCAGCTCCCAAAACACCACCTCAGTTGTTTTTGTTGTGTTTTCGGAAAACGCTTTGACGTAAACCTCAGCTGCCTCACCATCCTTGACGACGGACTGAATGCCGGTCCTTTTCCTAAAGTCAAACTGCTCGTATCTCAAAGCAGTTTTCCCCATTGAAAATTAACTGAAATGCCATTAATCCGTTCCAGCTCCCAAAACACCACCTCAGTTGTTTTTGTTGTGTTTTCGGAAAACGTTTTGATGTAAACCTCAGCTGCCTCACCATCCTTGACGACGGACTGAATGCCGGTCCCTTTCCTAAAGTCAAACTGCTCGTATCTCAAGGCAATTTTCCCCATTGAAAATTAACTGAAATGCCATTAATCCGTTCCAGCTCCCAAAACACCACCTCTGTTGTTTTTGTTGTGTTTTCGGAAAACGTTTTGATGTAAACCTCAGCTGCCTCACCATCCTTGACGACGGACTGAATGCCGGTCCCTTTCCTAAAGTCAAACTGCTCGTATCTCAAGGCAATTTTCCCCATTGAAAATTAACTGAAATGCCATTAATCCGTTCCAGCTCCCAAAACACCACCTCAGTTGTTTTTGTTGTGTTTTCGGAAAACGCTTTGATGTAAACCTCAGCTGCCTCACCATCCTTGACGACGGACTGAATGCCGGTCCCTTTCCTAAAGTCAAACTGCTCGTATCTCAAAGCAGTTTTCCCCATTGAAAATTAATTGAAATGCCATTAATCCGTTTCAGCTCCCAAAACACCACCTCAGTTGTTTTTGTTGTGTTTTCGGAAAACGTTTTGATGTAAACCTCAGCTGCCTCACCATCCTTGACGACGGACTGAATGCCGGTCCTTTTCCTAAAGACAAACTGCTCGTATCTCAAAGCAATTTTCCCCATTGAAAATTAACTGAAATGCCATTAATCCGTTCCAGCTCCCAAAACACCACCTCAGTTGTTTTTGTTGTGTTTTCGGAAAACGCTTTGATGTAAACCTCAGCTGCCTCACCATCCTTGACGACGGACTGAATGCCGGTCCTTTTCCTAAAGTCAAACCAGCCCCGACTGGCTTTAAATCAGTCTTCAGATTCCTCGTTTGTAAGTGTGTGGGATCTGCTTCAGTAAATCGCTCGTGTTTTCTCCAGTATGATGTTTTTTGTTAAGGTTCCTCCTTGAAGCTGCTTCTCTGTCACCCACACCATCAGTAGTTCCTCCATATTTTCATGGAGAGAGGCCCGGAGCTTAGAAATTATTGTAACGCCCTTAGCTGGCCGTTATACCCTTTATCAACTCCTGTTTAAGCACAGTACATATCCTCGCCAAGTCAATTACTCGCACACTTTGCTCATGTTTTTCTATGATTTCATGCTTTAATAGACATCATCTTCTTCGGACCCATGGTTATAAACATAAATGTGATGATGTTTTGTAAATGTACAAAAAGCAAAAAACGCGAATCCAACTTATCAAAAATGCTTCGAAAACGAGCACACAGACTGAGATCTAGTCTGAGGTGGGAGCAGCTGTTAGACGCTGCACACGACACCAACATGCGCCTCGTATCTCAAATCTTGCTCTCATCTCAAAGCAAAATATCGCTCTCTCGGCGGCTCGTATCTCAAATCTTGCTCTCATCTCAAAGCAAAATATCGCTCTCTCGGCGGCTCGTATCTCAAATCTTGCTCTCATCTCAAAGCAAAATATCGCTCTCTCGGCGGCTCGTATCTCAAATCTTGCTCTCATCTCAAAGCAAAATATCGCTCTCTCGGCGGCTCGTATCTCAAATCTTGCTCTCATCTCAAAGCAAAATATCGCTCTCTCGGCGGCTCGTATCTCAAATCTTGCTCTCATCTCAAAGCAAAATATCCCTCACTCGGCGGCTCGTATCTCAAATCTTGCTCTCATCTCAAAGCAAAATATCCCTCACTCGGCGGCTCGTATCTCAAATCTTGCTTTCATCTCAAAGCAAAATATCGCTCTCTCGGCGGCTCGTATCTCAAATCTTGCTCTCATATCAAAGCAAAATATCCCTCACTCGGCGGCTCGTATCTCAAATCTTGCTCTCATCTCAAAGCAAAATATCGCTCTCTCTGGGCGGCTCGTATATCGAGGTACCACTGTATACAAAAATCAAAACTAACATTAAATTTATTGTTCATCTTGAATGGCATTTTACTTCCACTCCATTATGTTCACTTTTTGTATGTTCAATCTTTCGGTCTGTCGATCCCAGGTTCGGTCGACCCAGTCTTACGTAGGACGGTCATTTCGGACTAAGTGTCCACAGCTAGGACAGATCGACTTTGCTCTAAACACACAGCTTAGAAATTTGAACGTAGGCACACACCATTGTTCTGTATTGCCAAGCCAGTATTTGTTTTCTTGTGTTACTATTACATTATATTACGCACAATTAAATACAGATTCAAGTTAAGTGAAACACCATAGACGTTGTAGGCGGCATCTCTTTTTACTTCTTTCAACTACGCCAACTGTCACAAGTTCTAAAGTTGAATTTTGTTAATAACTAAATTTATACGAGTGAGTGAGGTTTTATAATCTAAATTATATAAATATACACTGTATTCGATCAACAGTGTGTTGATACGTACATTTTGTATATATATGTGCGTTGCGATCCGGTATGGTTACGTAAATATTGTAGCCAACGGGTTTGGTTAGGTTATGTATCTCGCCTTGGAATGTATTTGCGGACAAACAGTTAATATTGCACTGTCACTATCACAATGTCGATTCTTTTTTTGTTGAAATTCGTAATATTTTTAATTGTACTGTAAATTTCGAATAAGGTATAACCAAAAAATCGATTCGAGAACAGCAATAAATTGCCATAATCGTAACGTTACCCAAGTACGTTATGTAAAAGTTTTTTTTTGTAAAAATAATTCGTATACTTTGCCCTTGCAATAATTTTAAACGGGTTACAACTTGTTGAATATAACACGATCGTGTTATTTGACGCTCTTTATTACCTGTTTAGTTTTAACGTTAAATATTTTGGAAACGTTTTAGTAATTTAAGAAAGTAATTTAATACTGCTGCAGTAAGGTTAGGTTCGTATAATTCATTCTTTCAACGGTGAAATTAAAGTATTTAAAAACGTTTAAATAATCTAAAGTAATTCTGTCGCTACGTAACCATTACCCAAGTACGTTATGTAAAAGTTTTTTTTGTAAAAATAATTCGTAAACTTTGCCCTTGCAATAATTTTAAACGGGTTACAACTTGTCGAATATAACACGATCGTGTTATTTGACGCCTTTTAGTTTTGACGCTGTTTATTACCTGTTTAGTTTTAACGTTAAATATTTTGGAAACGTTTTAGTAATTTAAGAAAGTAATTTAACACTGCTGCAGTAAGGTTAGGTTCGTATAATTCATTCTTTCAACGGTGAAATTAAAGTATTTAAAAACGTTTAAATAATCTAAAATAATTCTGTCGCTACGTAACCATTACCCAAGTACGTTATGTAAAAGTTTTTTTTTTGTAAAAATAATTCGTAAACTTTGTCCTTGCAATAATTTTAAACGGGTTACAACTTGTCGAATATAACACGATCGTGTTATTTCGTGTTAGTTTTGACGCCTGTTTTTAGTTTTGACGCTGTTTATTACCTGTTTAGTAATTTAAAGTTGAATATTTTGTAAACGTTACGTTATGTAAAAGTTTTTTTGTAAAAATAATTCGTAAACTTTTCCTTGCAATAATTTTAAATTCGAATATAACACGATCGTGTTATTTGACGCCTTTAGTTTTGACGCTGTTTATTACCTGTTTAGTTTTAAAGTTGAATAAAACGTTTTAGTAATTTAAGAAAGTAATTTAATACTGCTGCAGTAAGGTTAGGTTCGTATAATTCATTCTTTCAACGGTGAAATTAAAGTATTTAAAAACGTTTAAATAATCTAAAATAATTCTGTCGCTACGTAACCATTACCCAAGTACGTTATGTAAAAGTTTTTTTTTTGTAAAAATAATTCGTAAACTTTGTCCTTGCAATAATTTTAAACGGGTTACAACTTGTCGAATATAACACGATCGTGTTATTTGACGCCTTTTAGTTTTGACGCTGTTTATTACCTGTTTAGTTTTAAAGTTGAATATTTTGGAAACGTTTTAGTAATTTAAGAAAGTAATTTAATACTGCTGCAGTAAGGTTAGGTTCGTATAATTCATTCTTTCAACGGTGAAATTAAAGTATTTAAAAACGTTTAAATAATCTAAAATAATTCTGTCGCTACGTAACGTTATCCAAGTACGTTATGTAAAAGTTTTTTTTGTAAAAATAATTCGTAAACTTTGTCCTTGCAATAATTTTAAACGGGTTACAACTTGTCGAATATAACACGATCGTGTTATTTGACGCTGTTTATTACCTGTTAACATGTTTAGTTTTAACGTTAAATATTTTGGAAACGTTTTAGTAATTTAAGAAAGTAATTTAATTCTGTTGCTGTAAGGTTAGGTTCGTATAATTCATTCTTTCAAAGGTGAAATTAAAGTATTTAAAAACGTTTAAATAATCTAAAATAATTCTGTCGCTACGTAACGTTATCCAAGTACGTTATGTAAAAGTTTTTTTTGTAAAAATAATTCGTAAACTTTGTCCTTGCAATAATTTTAAACGGGTTACAACTTGTCGAATATAACACGATCGTGTTATTTGACGCTGTTTATTACCTGTTAACATGTTTAGTTTTAACGTTAAATATTTTGGAAACGTTTTAGTAATTTAAGAAAGTAATTTAATTCTGTTGCTGTAAGGTTAGGTTCGTATAATTCATTCTTTCAACGGTGAAATTAAAGTATTTAAAAACGTTTAAATAATCTAAAATAATTCTGTCGCTACGTAACGTTACCCAAGTACGTTATGTAAAAGTTTTTTTTGTAAAAATAATTCGTAAACTTTGTCCTTGCAATAATTTTAAACGGGTTACAACTTGTTGAATATAACACGATCGTGTTATTTGATGCCTTTTAGTTTTGACGCTGTTTATTACCTGTTAACATGTTTAGTTTTAACGTTAAATATTTTGGAAACGTTTTAGTAATTTAAGAAAGTAATTTAACACTGCTGCAGTAAGGTTAGGTTCGTATAATTCATTCTTTCAACGGTGAAATTAAAGTTTTTAAAAACGTTTAAATAATCTAAAGTAATTCTGTCGCTACGTAACGTTATTCGTTGAAGAAAGTAATTTGTTCCGTTTATTGATTTATTCGATAATTTTCGTTCGTTTTATTATCAAAACAAAATCTCGTGTTTGCGAATTGTTCTCAAGTTAAATCAGTGTTTTGGAAATAGTGACACTCCAATATCGCGTTGACTGTGTATCCTTGAGCCGTTTCGAAAAGCGTGTTACTTAAACGTCCCGACACTTCCATTCCGCAGGTTCTAGCTCTTCATGTCAATTAAACTATAGGGATCATTAGCCTTTGTGCGGATGCGTGGACTTTCTAGCAT
Source organism: Callitettix versicolor (assembly GCA_022606455.1). NCBI lineage: Eukaryota > Metazoa > Arthropoda > Insecta > Hemiptera > Cercopidae > Callitettix > Callitettix versicolor. The sequence continues at coordinate 8,211,204 of CM040185.1, forward strand.
CCAGCGAAGCGTGGGTGCGTTTTTGCAGAGTGTAAATACTTTAATTCACTCGCAGCACATTTTTTCTCCTGATGTTGGCTTTTGATGCTTTTAGAATTTAGTCAGTAATTTAATTACGTTGTAAGGTCCAATTTTAATGAACATTAATCAGTAATTTAGTATTAAATATATCATGTTTGGATTAGTGTGTAGGCGACGTAAGGACTTTGACTCTTATATGTATTGTATTGTAGATTTGGATGTTTAGTGTTTAAGGTATGTTTTTTGACCGCATCAAATATTTTTTAGAAGGTAAAGGTATTCCTATATTTGTTGAGGTTAATTAAAAAAGTAAGGGAAAAAGTTGAAAAAAATTTAAAAAAAAAAATATAGATTTTTTGAACTTGTTAGATTTTAACTATTTGTATTTTAAGGACATTGTCGTTTTGTGCAGACTCTGGTATTACATTGCAAAATATTAAAAAAAAATTGTTGTACTTTTTCCCCCTCTTTTCGAGGGTATTATATACAGATAATTTGTTGGTAGTGTTTTCTCTCTTGTTGCTGAGGGTGACGCTTAAAAATTTATGTCAAAAAGTCTGAGATTGTGAAGTTTGAAACTGATGAAATGTTTTAATTTTTTATCTCGACAATTTAAAATAAAAAAAAACAATATATTAATATTAACTAGTGCATGTATAGAGTTAAATAAAAACACCAACCTTTTACGATGTACTCACAGTATTCTCCTAATCGTAGGCTCGTTGAAAAAGTTTACAATTCGTTTCACTTTGTTATTTGCAGACGAACTTTCTGGCTTCGGTTGATTTTTTTTGTACTTCTAGAACAGAGGTTATTTTTTCATAAAGAGAAAAAAAAAATCTTAGTATTTTTCCACACGTCTTGATAACAAATCTGTGATTATTGAAATTGCCTTCCCCCTGTCACTCCACTCTCCCTCTCTATTTAATGGTTGTTAATACTCCCCTACACCTGTTAGCCTAGGTGGCGTTCCACTGCACATTATAAACTAGACTTTTTCATTTCTTGTTTACCAACATTGTATGAACGATTCTTTACAACAGTAATGTAACTGCAAAACTGAAACCCAAAATTGAGAATAGCAAAATACGAGGGCTGTTCGGAAAGTGACCTCCGATTGATTATAAAAAAAAACACCACATTAAATAAAAAAAATGTATTGTATACATCTTAAAGCTACTTCTTTCCCCTATTTTCCGACATAATTTCCAAAGACTTCAAACATTTATCATATCTTTTAACTAGTTTTCCAATCCCATCAGCATAAAAATCTGCCTCCTGTGCCTTGAGCCAGCCTGTGACTGCTTCTTTCAGCTCCTCATCATCATCAAAGCGCTGAGATCCAAAGCCACTTCTTCATATGCATGAAGAGATGGTAATCGCTGGGGGCTAGATCTAAGCTGTAAGGCGGATGCTTGAATACGTCCCATTGGAACTGCCCCAGAAGATCCTCGGTTGCCTGAGCAGAGTGAGGTCGAGCATTATCGTGCAAAAACACAATACCGGAAGTCAGCATACAACGACGTTTGTTTTGTATGGTCTTTAAAGTTTATCAACGTTTGACAGTACACATCTATTAATCGTCGTTCCCCGTTCCATAAATTCCACCAACACCCCTTTAGCATTCCAAAACACAGTTGCCATGAGTTTCCTGCCAGAAAAATCTTGCCGGGCTTTTTTGGCTTGTTAGGCTCCAAACCTTAGATTGTTCTTTTGTCTCAGGATTGACATACTTGATCCACTTTTCATCACCTGTTACGATACTGTTTAGCAATGGTTCTCCTTCATCAACATAACGAGTGAGAAAGTCCATTGCAGAGTCCATTGTTGATTTTTGCGGTGCTCGGAAAGAATTTTGGGCTCCCATCGAGCACAGTACTTCTTGTACCCTAACTTCCCTCACTACTTCATACAAAACAGTCCTTGAAATTTGAGGAAATTTATGAGAAAATTCAGGGATTGTGAATCGACGATTTTCGCGAACTCTCATCAATTTTCTGGACAAGTTCATTCCACTGACGGCCTGTCACTCCTGTCTTCATCATGGATGTTCGTTCCTCCACCTATAAATGAACGAACCCATTCACGAACAACACCACTCATTACACTTGGTCCATACTCGGCACAAAGTTCCCGATGAACAGCTGCTGCCGAATATTGTTTTGCACAGCTCTTACCTCACATTTGTCGAGGTTTTCTATTGCAGCACTCATCTTTAAACGCTATAAAAAACAAACTAGCACAGAGACGACGTTCACTGTACCACGGCTGGACGCTGATTGATCTGCCTCGTACGCATGCGCAAAGATCCTACCGCTACCTCAACTACTTCGCCCACAGTGACCGATCGGCGGTTACTTTCCGAACAGCCCTCGTAAATGAGAAATACATCTTAAAATCACAATACTAATATTTTGTAAAAAAAACATTTTTTCTGGACGCAAAACTATTTTCCTTGTTTCTTAATGTAATATACGCCGATGTATCGTATACAATTTGGTTATTTTAACGTTAAAACTCAAGAAAAGGTCAGCCAATGTTGGTAAAAGCAACTAAAACCGGATCAGCCCTTCTCTTAGGCTTCGTACAATCTTCTAAAAGTATTTTGTAAGCACAATTCTTCCTAACAATCTTTTGTAAAGCTGTTGACTCTACTGTTGATCCCAAATAACATCAACTATTAAATGTGGCTTTTTAGAATTGTAATCGTTAGAAAGGGAAAAAATCCGTAAACATGTTATAGTATTTGTTAATAAATCAGACTACCTGATGTTTGTTGTTGTACCTTGTTTTTTAAAATATGTGTGTTGTGATTTTTTCTAACACCTACAGCACACACACACGCAATCATGTTGTCAATCCGTGTTTATCTCCCTTTTAAATGTTGAATCTAGTTATAAACAAACTCGATGGCCCAATATGACTATAAATTCTAATGGATGAATGCAGGGTAGTATGTAACGCGGGGTGTGGCTTTGATGTATCGCATTGTACATTACAGTTAGCTTTGTATGTTTTTCGTAATTAGTTTTGTGTACATACGTTCCTTCCTTAAACGTAGGGTGCTCATCCACACAAGATTAAAAGTTCCGAGAGTATGGTTGTGGAAGGTGCTCAATCTTAATTTTTTTTAATTTCCTTTCGCGTCATCGTAAAATCATGAAGGATTGTAAAGCGAGTGAAGGAAAAGGCCAACATTAAGGATTGTAATAAGTGTGTCTATTGTATTTAATAAGAAACGTAGATCTAAGAAATGGCCGTGTCCAGAAGTGTAATGTCAGTAAATATACTAGTCATGATTCCAAAACTGCCGACCCGATCGGTAATCAAGCTTGGGTTTGGTTGTTTTTCGTCCAAGTTGGTTTTGCTTTTTTTTTTAGATTTAGGTCATTGTGCTTCACAGATATGATATTCAATTGTTTTTTTATCGTTTGCTCGTGTGTGTGTGTTCTTTGTAGATTTAGAATCGTTAGTATTTGCCGTTACTGTACTTTAGAAAAGATGTGTCCTCGGATATTTCTGTTCGTTCTATTTGTGATGAAATTTGCATTCCCAGTTTAATCGTAGATTTTAGGCCTAGCAGAGTTAATGTGTAGTAGATTATTTTTCTATTGCGGTTAGAATTCGCGAGTGTTTACCTCTCCTGAGCCCCCGACCGTCAGTCCGATGTTGAGGATAATCTTCCATGTAGATTTTTTAAGGAAAACATAAAAAACGGGGACCATCTACTCCTTTTAGAGATGGTTGTGTTGATCTCTTTCGTGTGCATGTGTGTGTGTGGTGTCCGTTGTCAAAGCAAGGGGTGCCAACTGTAACATGGCCCGAACTGTATCACAAAGCTTTTTAACATGTTAATCTTTAAGGTGAGAAAAGCCAATATTTTGTACTGCAAGTTACTTGTCCTGCTAACATGTTTTGTCAAGTTATTTTGTGTGACTTAATATTTAAGAATTGTTACATTTAAACAAGTAGTATAGTTGTAGTTATCTGTCGGCGACATATCTTATGTACTCCAGTTTTTTAATTGTAAGAGATCAAGTCTTGGCTCCTTCTTACTAACGGTTCTGGTCAGGAATGCTTTAAAACTTATCGCTCGCTGCGGATCGCTCAGTGTTTACTCGGTTTTCTTGATGCGAATAAATCGCGGGCAATTTCAGTTCAAAAATTCTTTTGGTAAAAGGACTCGATCGTTTCGATCAAAAATGAATTCTTGATCGTAACGATTGACTCAGTTTGCCTCGGCACTTGGGAACCAAAATACCGTAACGAGAGTTCTCTATAAAAGCTATCTTTTACATTTTGACCGAGGCGAAAATGTTACTCCTTTTTCAAAATGTAATAATAAGAGTTACGATTGTTTAGGGACTTCTTAAATATTATAATTTTAAAGAAAATCAAAAAAATCTCCAAATATTTTATCTGACATTGATGCATATCAGAAGTTCGACAGAAATTTCATTGATGGCAGTATTTCCTTAATAAAGCAATAACTTCATTCTCTGATACTTTTTCCAAACCGTTGTCTCGAAATTGTTAATTTTTTGCCAATTGAACAGAACATATTTTTATAAAAGGAAGAAATAAGTTTTACATCATTCTTGGCCGTAATGCTTGCATTTCAATAAGAAAGCGTTACGGTTATTTGTCCAAAATTAGAAGAGGAGACCAAGCACAACTGTTATTGTTTTTGGCCTATACTGTACTTTTAGTGAAAACCTGTTTAAGACTGATGTTTCTACTTGAGGGAAAACTTATTTTTGTGTCAGTGGGCAAAGCTAAAAAAAAAATGTGTAGGTAAATTTTGTTTTTTGAAAAGGTATCACTTTTATAGTTTATTTTAGTATAGTACCTAGTTTATAAATGAAAAGATTTTTTTTTGAAAAAAAAATGTTACATTTACGTTTTTGTATAGCCTACATACATTATGTTCAAGTTAAAAATTGTTAAATTGATTTAACATAGCTGCAAAGATATTGGTTTTACATTTAAGGAACATGAATATCAGAAGTTAATGAGAGTTTAACTTTGAGGATTGGTTTTGCTAGTGTAAATTGATTTTGTACACAAAAAGTTTTTAATTAAAAATAGTTCGATTGTACACAAACTGTTAATTTATTGTTCATTCTTGAATGGTTCAGATTTTATTTGTAAATAAAAGTAACTGTAATTTTGAAACATTCCTTTTTGGTTATAAGGGTAATCATATCACTGGTATGAAGGTCTTTGGGATTACGTCAGTTAAAATTCGTAGACTTCTTTAAATTATTAGGATTATATACCTATTCTTCCCGTCAGTGGTCTGTCAACTCAACTCATAAAGGCTACCGCGGTTTCGAAACTATAGTTTCATCTTCAGGCCATACAAAATGTTAAATCCCTCTGTCGAGGTCGTCACAAAGTCAAACAAAACATTAAAACGTACATTACAAACACTAAGCACAATTACACGTTTAAAATATTCGTCATGAAATTCAGCTTGGCCAAGCTACACACGCGACTCGTACGTCGTTACATTCCGGACTGCGGAGTCTCCATCATTAGTAGCGCGCCCGTCGTTGTTATCAGTTACGGTGCGTCTTTAGCTCAATTCGTAATAATTGGGCTTTCCCTAGTTTCACACACACACACATATCATAAATACTTGTATTACAGTAACGTTTTCCAAGCCTGGTGTACGGTCCCAGATTTATTTGCTGATGTATGTTAGGTTAGGTCACTTATAACCTAATACACATTTGACAGTAACACACACAGATAATGGCAGATGATTACAAAAACTGATATTAGTAACGATCATTGTTAATTTGAATTCCGTTAGGTTTGCTTGACACAAATAAATTTAAAACCAGCTGACAGTTCCGGTGATCTGATTAACTTTTTGTGTAGCCTATACTTGAACAAAAACACCGGTAGATTGCGGAAAAACATTCTGTTAATGTTAACAATCATTTGATTTTATGTTAACAATCACCGTATTTTAAGTAGATTGGACAATGTTGTATTTAATCATCACGGTAGCTACTGTCAATTAAGGGAATAGGGTTTAAAAGAAGTAAAATTTAACATTTTGTAATCGTATTTTCTCTTGTATGTTGGTAAGTTATGTCTATCTATAATTCGGTCTACAACGTTCTACGCCGTCTTCCGATCGCGGTCCCACCACAGGTCTTCTGGTAAATCCCTTTTTTTATTTCCTTTTCGACTCCGTTTCTCCAGCTCAGTCTCGGCCTTCCAGTTTTCTTCTTCCAGGTGTTCGCCATTGCAGGGAATTCGCTCATCCGGCATTCTTTGTACATGCCCGTACCGAACCAGTTGTTTTGTTCTTATATCCTCTACAATTGTATGCCTTACGTCCATTATCCTTCGTATACTTTCATTTCTCACTCTCTCTTTTCTTGATCTTCCTGCCGCTCTTCTCCAAAAGTCCATCTCAGTAGCCAACAGCATTCTTTCTGTTCTGCTCTTAATTGGCCATACCTCACTACCATATGTTATAATGCTTTTTACAATTGTGTCATAAATTCTTTTTTTATTCTCTTTTGAAATGTTTTGATCCCACAACACCCCGTTCAGCATAGATACAGCTCTCCTTCCAAATACTATTCGCTCTTTAATTCCTTCATCTAATGTACCATCTTGTGACATTTTAAGTCCTAAGTACGTATAATTTTGAGAATGCTGTACATCTTATAAAATTATGTCGTGCTGCCGTCCACCAATGCACATGCACTCCGTTTTCCCCAGATTCACTTCAAGTCCCCACTTACTGTATTCCTCTATTAATTTGCGAGCCATATATCCGAGGTCCTCATGATCTTGTGCGAGGACAATCTGGTCGTCCACAAAACATAGCGTAGAGTGCTGTCGTCTTGTAGAGGAATGCCCATACCTTTACATTTGTTTTTCCATCCTTTCAGGGCCTGTTCTAAGTAAATTTTAAACAATATTGGGGAGAGGCAACATCCCTGCTTAAGACCCTTATTCGTTTTAAATCCTTGTGACACTTGTCCTTTTATTTTTATCTTGGCTATCGCATTTTCATATTGCCTTTTCGCTGCTTTTATTAAGTTAATATTTACATTTGTTTTGGTTAAGCATTCCCACAATTTACATGCCGCCTCGGTGGCCTAGTTGATAGCTAGGCTTTCACCCCGAGGACCCGTTCGATTCCCGGCGAGGGCTTGGCATTTTCATACGTTATAAATCATCCCGTCGTCTGCATTAGCCCAAGTGTGCACAATAGTCGGACATTAAACACCAAAAAAAAAAAAAAAACACAATTTACAAATGGGTAAGTTAAGTTAGGTGCCCATTTTACTCCGTGTTTCAAAATTTTTGTAACATTTTAAGTACTAAAATCTTCGGGTATTTTTCAAAAATGCTTAAGAGTTGAATATACGTTAAAGTAGAACCTCTGTTATTCGAAAGAAAGGGCGAAAGTTGATTGAGCACAGTTGAGATACGTGGTCTGGGAGGATGATTGCACATAGTTAAAATCTATTGCTTTACTGTTACCACATCTTCTGAACATAACCTCTTTTTTGATTTTGCAAATTGGTAGGAATAGAACGAACGTTATTGCAATAATAATAAAGAATACAGGCGATGTATATTTCGTATTCCAATTTCTGTCTTACCGCGAATAAGGTTGATTAGTTTTTAATTTCTTCTTCTTTTCGTTTCACCCTCTTTGGGGTACGCTGAATCAATCATTTCTTGCGCGCTGTACTTTTCTTTGTTCCCAGTAGCTCTTCATTCTTTCCGATCTTCTCTTCCTCTCATCTTCCGAAATGACAGGTTTAGGTCTTATTTTGGTTTTATCTTGGAATCTTATTCTTTCGTCCTTGGTACTTATCTTAGCAGTTTGGTCAAGCAGTGAATTTTCTGTAATTTTTAATTCTATTAGGTCTTTTTCAATTTCTTTAAACCAGTTCGGTTTTGTTTTACGATTATGGAAAAAATCAATTTTTTTATAGTCGTTTTTAAAACAGTTTTTAATTTAATATAGTCGGGAAAACAATTTTTTTTACAAACTGCGAATTTTTTACTAACAAGCCAGTTCAAAATATTATTTAAATATCACAATTTACCCAACCAATCAAAATCTGTGTACAACGGTTTAGAAACATTTTATTGTAATAATGGCTCAGGTTTTTAATACAGAACATTTCTTTTATTGCCATTTGACCTTGAAAAAGATCATTCAATAAAAACATTGCAACGGAGACGTACATCTTGTATGAGTAAAGCAATGGACCGATTCTCTGTTCACTTCTATATTACCGTGGTAACCTGTATAGGTAACGTAGAGGAAAACAGGGTAACAATTTTAGTTCGAAGTGGTTTTTAGTTTTTCGTCAATAGTAACGAAGTTCGGTCAGGGTTATCGAGTAAGTTTTAACTGTGCAATTCAACAATAAACTGTTCCATTTAATTTCATTATTGTAACATAATCACCGTACCGCATGTTCAAATGATTAGGATATACCTATTCTTCCCGTCAGTGGTCTATCAACTCACCTCATAAAGGCTACCGCGGTTTCGAAACTATCATCTTCAGGCCATACAAAATGTTAAATCCCTCAGTCGAGGTCGTCACAAAGTCAAACAAAACATTACATCACAAACACTAAGCACAATTACACGTTTAAAATATTCATTATGAAATTCATAATGCTTGGCCAAGCCGAATTTCATAATGAATTTTAAACGTGTAATTGTGCTTAGTGTTTGTGATGTATGTAATGTTTTGTTTGACTTTGTGACGACCTCGACAGAGAGATTTAACATTTTGTATGGCCTGAAGATGACAGAGTTTCGAAACCGCGGTAGCTTTTATGAGGTGAGTTGATAGACCACTGACGGGAAGAATAGGTATATAATCCTAATCATTTGTTTCATTTACCCTGTGCTACCTTTGTCATTTATACAGGGTAAATTGACTCAAACCTTGCGTCATTTAAAACTAGTTGCCGCTGTATGAATGTCTAGAATATTCCATGCTAATAGATTTTACAAAATTAAATTAACTTTTCTCAGTATTTATGTCTAATATTCTCTATTTTACATTATTGTATTTTGAAACGGGTGCACAGTATATTAAATACAGTATTTTTCTACTTACATTACAGTGTTTCAAATATATAAATTTACTCGTCTAAAAATTCAGAATACGTTTTGGATAATGGGGGGGAGTGTTTTACTGAACTGTATTTTAAATTACCATTTTTATGTAGCGTTTAATAGGGCTGGTTTAATAAAAAAAAATGTCAGTAACTGAATATACAGTGGTAGTTTTGTTAAATTGTTACATTTTCTGTGAATTTTTATTTTGTAAAAGTTACATTTATCTTATCAGAACGTGCATTACACACTATCAGCCACTGGATTAGTGAAAGGACTGGCAGTCGTTAAGGTTGCCTAAAGATTGATGAGAAGCAATAAAAACGAGGAAGTGTGCTCACCTCACCTGGCAGCCTTTCTTTAACGTTCACTGTTAGGTGTAAACATCAACTTTCTTATTAGGCCTGCTTGTTTTGTCGATCAATATATATTCTCTTTATTTGTTTCACCCAACTTTGGGGTACACCAAATCAATCCTCAATGTTCTGTGCCTTCCTCGTAGCCCAGTATTGCTTCATACGTTGTGATCTTACTTTCTTTCTTCGTCAGAGATTTGGATCGTTCACTTGGATTTGACTTTGCCTTGGAACCGTTGCTTCTTGTCCTCGGTTATTGTTTTGGCTGTCTGTCCATGAGCATAGTGTCGGTGATCTGCAGTTCTGTTATGTCTTTCTCCGTTTCTCTAAACCAAAGTTTGGCTCTTCTACTGCGAAAGTAGTCAAATATTTTTTTGGTTAGTATTTGGGTTGGATTGAAGTCAGATTGGGCGGCCTTTGGTCAGCGTCTGTTCTCAAGGTTAGGGGCGGCTGAGAATAACCTCTAGGGCTCACAACCTTGGTTGTAAATTCGTGGCTGTAGAAGTCACCCCCAAGAAATTATCAATATATATATTCTTCTTTCATCCGGATCACCCACTTTGGGGTACGCCAAATCAATTACTTTGATGTGCGTTAGCTGCCCTCCGCTGTATCCAATACTGCTTCATTCTATCCGAGGCTGCCTTCCTTCTTTCATCCGAGACTGCCCCGCCCCTTTTAGATGGTTTTTCTTGGAACCTTAGGTTTTCATTATGTAAAAGTTTTCACAGTTTAAGTACATCGTCAATCATCTCATCTGATATCGCCAGCTCAGTTAAGTCCTCCTGGACCCGCCTGAACCAATTACTCTTCGTTTTCCGATCTCTGAAGAAAGCAAAGATCCGCCTAGTAAGTCTACTGCTGTTCATCCTACTAACGCCCTCTCTGCCGTTGGGATATCCTTCCTCATCCGCCATTGAGACCGTTGGCCAGTTTTCACCTAGTAACCCTAGGCAGGGGCTCTATAACAGGGTACTACCATCCGAAGCGAGATGGACCCTGGTTTTTTTTTAACGAGGTTGTTACTCCTCCCCCTCCACTTTCCCCATCCTCCTGGACGGGCCCGGGCTTGGGACCGGCTTGCGGCAGTGTTATATATATATATATATATATATATATATATATATATATATATTCATTAGTATAAAAAGTAAAAATCTAAGCTAAAATGTATTTCAAAGATCTAGGCTACAGTTTTTGTTAGTGTATTTCAACTGGAATGGGACAATGAAACGAGGGCGTCTTGACTTTTGGAACAAGTTTCGAGTGGCTGTTGATATTTTAAATGTATTTCAACAACTGAAACAGTAAGATAGTACAAAAGTCAAATATTTGCTGGTTGTACTTACTAAATAATAACATTCTATACAAAAGTCAAATATTTGCTGGTTTTACTTACTAAATAATAACATTCTATACAAAAGTCAAATATTTGCTGGTTTTACTTACTAAATAATAACATTCTATACAAAAGTCAAATATTTGCTGGTTTTACTTACTAAATAATAACATTCTATACAAAAGTCAAATATTTGCTGGTTTTACTTACTAAATAATAACATTCTATACAAAAGTCAAATATTTGCTGGTTGTACTTACTAAATAATAACATTCTATACAAAAGTCAAATATTTTCTGGTTGTACTTGCTAAATAATAACATTCTATACAAAAGTCAAGTATTTGCTGGTTTTACTTATTAAATAATAACATCCTATACAAAAGTCAAATATTTGCTGGTTGTACTTACTAAATATAAACATTCTATACAAAAGTCAAATATTTTCTGGTTGTACTTACTAAATAATAACATTCTATACAAAAGTCAAATATTTGCTGGTTGTACTTACTAAATAATAACATTCTATACAAAAGTCAAATATTTGCTGGTTGTACTTACTAAATAATAACATTCTAGATGAGGTAAATTTTTAAAATGTTAATTTTTAAGTTGGTGCTTGTATTATAACCGCAATGTTGTGTAGAAAATATGGTTTTTAAAATTAATGTACGTTCATGATATAACGGAATATATAACTGGGAAAATTATCGTATATTCAATACGAAAACGGGCAACAAAATATTAGAAAATTGAAAAATAAAATAGTTTTACGTGCAGTTCGGACGGTGCGTCTTCACTGGTTTTGTGATGGACAATCATTTTTCATAGTTTATTTTGTAATACATTCTACAGAAAAAAATGCTATACAGTGAACTGGTGAAGATGAACAAAATATTTGCCATGTTTATTTTATTTTGTCTAGTTATTTTCAAACTGTTATTCTGTTTTAACTGTGACAGCCTTAGCGGCACACTTATACAATATAATTGAATAAGCGAGTAATCGGAAGCAAACAGGTTACACTGAAACCTCTACCCAAAGTTAAACTCTAACTTGTATGTTATTAAGTGTATAATGTATAAAGATTTTAGATTTGTTAGAAGTAAATTAAGGCAATTCTAACCTTCAAAACTGTGTTTGAAAATCAGGTAAAACGACTCAATAATTATATTTCTCAAATGTACAAAGAAAAAATGGTTACGTTTTTAAGTGAGGTTTTTAATGTATTTTTTTATAATGTTGTTAAAAGAAAGTCTTGCGGGGTGGTGGTTATTAAATTTATTGAATACAGTTTAAGGACATGTTGTATTTATTTATTGGAATCATTTGGTTAATAATATTTGTGTACAATTTTTAAATCGCTGTTGAACAGTTCCTAATTTTAAAACTCTTTGTCGACCACCCGCAAAACTTGAGGAGTAGCCAATATGTCGCTGATATCTTCTCATTGAAAGTGTTTAAGTTGTTTCGTTGCTTCATTTGGCTGCGTTGACAGAAAAATAAATTCCATTGAATTAAGCGTTGTTTTATTTACGAATATCCTTTAATGCTCTATAAGTATGGATTACCCTCAATTTGTAGTGTCTTTACGGCCGAACTCTTTGCCATCTTAAAGGCTCTAAACACTATTGAATTCGATAGGTTGCATTACGTAGTTTGTTCTGATTCAGAAAGTGCCCTCCAGGCAATCCAGGATATGTATTCGGTAAACCCTCTGGTTCAAGATATTCTGTGCTCTGTCCATAGACTTGAACTACGAGGTGCAAGAGTATCATTTATCTGGATTCCTGGTCACTGTGGAATATTTGGAAACACTGTAGCGGATAATGCTGCAAAGGAAGCTACCATTCTACCGCCATGCACTCAACGTGTAATGTTGTCTGACTTTCTTTGTCACGTAAAACATTTAATTTTTCTACAGTGGGAAAATGAATGGGCAGCTACAAGCAGTAACAAATTGAGGGTAATTAAAAATACTGTTCCTTGGGGGTCGTCAATACGTGCAAGTCGTAGAGAAGAGGTGGTGATCACCCGCCTTCGCATCGGTCACTCCATGTTAACGCATGGATTTCTGATGGAACGCGGGGACCCACCTGAATGCGAGTTCTGTAAGGAAACCATCACAATAAAACATATATTGCTCGATTGTGATGGTTTCCAAAATGTGCGTGTTATGTGTGGTCTGAGCAACTGTTTGCAGACGATGTTGGGAGATAGTGCCTCGGCCGTTGACCGGGTTCTGGACTTCCTTCATCGTCTGAATGTTTTAAATAAAATTTAATTTATTATATTTGTAATTTCTTGTGTTATTTTATTTATTTATTTTATCTAAAAACTTTATTTCTGTTATGTTTTGCATACTTTTACGAATTGTTATTAAATTTTATTCATTATTAATTGTTATTTAGTTCTTAACTGTTATAGTTCTTATGTATAACTGTTATCTAAATTTTTAATTTATTTTTACTGTTATAGTTTGTTGTTGTTTTTGTTGTTTTTTTCTTAAGTAAAATTTTGTTTAATTTTTTTTTTTATATACTTACATTCTTCGTAACGGCGATGATAACCTGAACGGTTTTTCGCCGGAAAAAAAACCTTTAATGCTCTTTGACACACCGAACTGTGGTTTACAATGAAACTTGTTTTACATTGATTAGCATGTAGTGGAACTTTATCATTCATGCTGTAGCGTTGTTTCGTATTTGTACGAAGCATTTACGGTGGAGCTGACATTTGGTACACAAGTATACCTTACGCTAAGGAGATGCACAAAGGGTTCAAAAATGTCTCTCCTGAAGAGTTAAATTGGGTAAAATCGAACTTCTCACTGTAACAAAAAAAAGTTAGAAAATTCCAACTCCAAAAAATTTACGAGGGTGGTCTGATAAATTTCCGACCTCAACATGAAGATAGCAGCACTCGAATTTCGTTGTTCATCTGTTGACAGTTACTCACAAAAGTTTCAGCCATTTTGGACGCGCAGTTGTTATGTAACAGTCGTTTGAGTGAGTTGATGTGAGTATTTTTATGAAAATGGACAAAATCGAGTATCGAGCTGTCATTAAATATTTGTTTTTGAAAGGCAATACGCCAACGCAAATCAAAGATGTTGGATTCTGTGTATGGGGACTCTGTACCATCATTTACCACAGTGAAATTTTGGACAGCTGAATTTAAACGTGGCCGTAAGAGCTTGGGAGACGATGAACGTTCGGGACGTCCACAAACTGCAACTACCGACGAAAACATCGCCAAAGTTCACCAAATAGTGCTAGATGACCGCCGAATTAAAGTGAGAGAGATAGACGTTATGAACATGTCAAAAGAACGTGTTTGTCACAAATTAAATCAACATTTACACATGAGAAAGCTGTCCGCGCGTTGGGTGCCGCGTTTGCTCACGTTAGACCAAAAACGTGTTAGAATGAACATTTCCAATGCTCTGTTGGCACAGTTTAGGCGCAATAAATCCCAGTTTTGGCGCCGATTAATTACTGTAGATGAAACTTGGATACACCATTATACGCCCGAAACAAAAGTACAGTCCAAACAGTGGACTGCAAAGGGGGAACCGGCTCCAAAAAAAGCAAAAACTGTTTTTTCGGCTGGGAAAGTGATGGCGACTGTTTTTTGGGATAGTCATGGAGTTATTTTAATCGACTATCTTCAAAAAGGAAAAACCATTACAGGAGCATACTACGCATCATTACTCGACAAGATGAAGTCAGAACATGCGGAAAAACGGCCACATTTGTAGAAAATCCTGTTTCACCAAGACAACGCACCGTCTCACACCTCAGCGGTTGCCATGGCGAAAATCTACGAATTACGGTTTGAACTGCTTGACCATCCGCCTTACTCACCAGATCTAGCCCCAAGCGAATTCTTTTTGTTCCCTCATCTAAAAATTGCGCTCGGAGGACAGAGATTTTCGTCAAATGAAGAGGCAACAATTATTTTGCAGAGAAAAACGCCGAGTACTATTTGGACGGGTTACAGAGATGGGAGCATCGCTGGGAGAAGTGTGTAGAGGTACAAGGAGACTATGTTGAAAAATAAAAAAAAATTCTGAAAAAATGTATCTTTGTTAGGTCGGAAACTTTTCTGACTACCCTTGTACATTGGTAAATTTTTAATTTTAATCATTGGCGTTATAATTTTGTGTAAACAAATAATATAGAGGTGGGTCCTAAATTATTGCAAAGGAATAAGTGCTTAAAGTGTATAAAAGCACAACCCCTGCAATGATTGTATATCTATAAAGGAAGTCCTTATTGACCGACTGAATCAACGTAAATATTAAAACTGGAGCCTTGAACTTTTGCGAATACCTTATTATGATTATGTACACGTGCACTGAGAAAGAGATTTCTGAAATGCAACTCTTGAGGAGATGAAAATGTGACAAGCAAGTTTGTATTGAAAAAACCAAAAATATATCTTTGGTCGGATTTTTTTATAACATAAATACACTAAAATACAAATAATGGAAAACATATTTCAAAATTTTACAAAGTTTAACTCTTAAAAGACAATCTAACTATTTGTATAAAAATAATTCATTCATCGGTTCGACAATCCTACGGGAAGAGCTCATATGACCAAAAGATCAAACAACCAAAAGTTCATTCGACCAAATTATACTTAAATATTTTGGTTGAATGAACTTTTGGTCATATGAACCATGTTTTTAACAGAGTGGTTCATATGAACAAAATATCAAACAACCAAAAGTTCATTCGACCAAATTATACTTAAATATTTTGGTTGAATGAAATTTTGGCCATATGAACAAAGTTTTTAACAGAGTGGTTCATATGACCAAAAAATCAAACAACCAAAAGTTCATTCGACCAAATTATACTTAAATATTTTGGTTGAATGAACTTTTGGTCATATGAACCATGTTTTTAACAGAGTGGTTCATACGATCAAAAGATCAAACAACCAAAAGTTCATTCGACCAAATTATACTTAAATATTTTGGTTGAATGAACTTTTGGTCATATGAACCATGTTTTTAACAGAGTGGTTCATATGACCAAAAGATCAAACAACCAAAAGTTCATTCGACCAAATTATACTTAAATATTTTGGTTGAATGAACTTTTGGCATATGAACCAAGTTTTTAACAGACTGGTTCATATGACCAAAAGATCAAACAACCAAAGGTTCATTCGACCAAATTATACTTAAATATTTTGGTTGAATGAACTTTTGGTCATATGAACCATGTTTTTAACAGAGTGGTTCATATGACCAAAAGATCAAACAACCAAAAGTTCATTCGACCAAATTATACTTAAATATTTTGGTTGAATGAACTTTTGGTCATATGAACCATGTTTTTAACAGAGTGGTTCATATGACCAAAAGATCAAACAACCAAAAGTTCATTCGACCAAATTATACTTAAATATTTTGGTTGAACGAACTTTTGGCCATATGAACCATGTTTTTAACAGAGTGGTTCATATGACCAAAAGATCAAACAACCAAAAGTCCATTCGACCAAATTATACTTAAATATTTTGGTTGAATGAACTTTTGCTCTTATGAACCATGTTTTTAACAGAGTGGTTCATATGACCAAAAAATCACACAACCAAAAGTTCATTCGACCAAAAATATATAATAACTTAGAGATTTATTAACATCGAGGTTCGTATTTCCTTCAAAGGAGGATATTTTGTAAAACACGTTTTTTTAATTATTGCATATAGATCAGTGTCATTACTGATATTTAAATAATACACGCCATTACACTACATACCCAGACCAATCATTACTATATTGTTTTAGCGTTTAGGCCTACAGTTGAATATACTGTCAATATTTTATATGTTCACTTTTTTATTATTGCATATAGGTAAGTTTCAATACTAAATATTTAAATTAATAATACACGCAATTATACAATTAACACTTGAATACTAAATATTATGTTGGGCTGGGTAACTAGTACGATGACGTTTAAAATAATGTAAACATTTATTATTCACACTTACCAATATATAATAAATGTATAAAACGTCACTTATAGAATTAACACTGAATGCTAAATAATTAAGTTGGACTGGGCAAGTAGTATGATGGCGTTTAAAATAATATATATATATATATATTTATTTTTTTTAAACGTCCGACTATTGTGCAAACTTGGGCTAATGCAGACGATGGGATGATTTATAGCGTATGAAAATGCCAAGCCCACGCCGGGAATCGAACCCGGGTCCTCGGGGTGAAAGCCCAGTACGCTATCCACTAGACCACCGAAGCGGCTAAAATAATAATAAAAACATAAAAGATAATAATAATAATAATAAAAACATGGTTGATATGACCAAAAGTTCATTGGGCCAAAATATTAGTACAGAATTTGGTTGAACGAACTTCTGGTTGTTTGATCTTTTGGTCACATGACCCCATCGCGATTCTATTACTACTACTTGATTTCTTCTTGGGAAATGTTAGTTGCATTGTTACAATATCTTAATGTCAGGAGTGGTGTTGGGTATTTACGGTTTTATCACTCCAAATAGTTATTTTTACGGAAAAAATATTCTATTACAAATAAGAATTATTTTGTAAAAAGGAGAATTGATTTTTACGGACACATCCTCCGAATGGACAAAAATAGACTAACCAAAAAAATATTTGACTACTTTCGCAGTAGAAGAGCCAAACCACTTTGGTTTAGAGAAAAGGAGAAAGACATGACAGAACTGCAGATCACTGACACTATGCTCATGGACAAAACAGCCAAAACAATAACCAAGGACAAGAAGCAACGGTTCCAAGGCAAAGTCAAATCCAAGCGAACGATCCAAATCTCTGACGAAGAAAGAAAGCAAGATCACAACGAATGAAGCAATACTGGGCTACGAGGAAGGCACAGAACATTGAGAAGTGATTGATTTGGTGTACCCAAAAGTTGGGTGAAACAAATAAAGAGAAGAAGAATTATTTTATTTTTGTTGTTTAATTGCGTACATTTAATCGATCCAAAGTGAACGCCTATTAAGATATAATGTGGTAAAGTGAATTTGAAGGTTCTTGCAATAGAACTTTTTTAAGCATTCAAAGGTATTTTTTGTGTTTAACGTCCGACTATTGTGCACACTTGGGCTAATGAAGACGATGGGATGATTTATAGCGTATGAAAACGCCAATGCCTCGCCGGGAATCGAACCCGGGTCCTCGCGGTGAAAGCCCGACGCTATCAACTAGGCCACCGAGACGGCTCTGGGGTTGTATTTAACAACCTGGAATCCATCAGAGATGAATTGTAGTAGACTGTGCGGAAGGCCCTGCCGAACCTGCGATAGAAGACAGAACAAGCTCTGAGGAACTTGCAGAAGTGGACCTAGTGAGTGAGAACTTGGGAAAAGAGGAATCCCATCGAATTCACCTGCAGTTAATCACAGCAGACTGTGAGGATGCCCAGGTTGGGGGGGGGACCACACTACCTGAAAAAGTAAGAGATGAGATCAAACTTCTTAAAAGCAGTAATTTTTTTTTTTTTTTAACGTCCGACTGTTGTGCACACTTGGGCTAATGCAGACGATGGGATGATTTATAGCGTATGAAAATGCCAAGCCCTAGCCGGGAATCGAACTCGGGTCTTCGGGGTGAAAGCCTAGTACGCTATCCACTAGGCCACCGAGGCGGCTTAGCATTCAAAGGACAACAAGAACATGGAAGAAGGAGAGTGCACAAATTCTTTTAAAATTGGGTTTACTGAATACCAATAGAAAGTGCAGCAAACAAATTTCATGGAGCAGAAGAACTTGTGCCTTCTGTGTTTGGGACACCTTCTGTTCATCAAGGTAACACAAAACTATCTTCGCTGATGTGATGGAAGGAACTTGCTAAAATTATTTTTTATCTTGAGGTTGCTAAACAAATCTGTACCATTATAATTAGCTTTAAAATTTGCGTTTTAAACTTCAAAATTATATCAAAAAGAATGCTGACTCGTGAAATTCATTTTCTTAATTTGAAAAGCCGTCTCGGTGGCCTAGTGGATAGCGTACTAGGCTTTCACCCCGAGGACCCGAGTTCGATTCCGGGCGAGGGCTTGGCATTTTCATACGCTATAAATCATCCCATCGTCTGCATTAGCCCAAGTGTGCACAATAGTCGGACGTTAAACATCAAAAAAAAAAAAATCAATTTGAATTTTGCAAATATTAACGTTGGTTGTACTGATAAAATCAGACTTTCAAGCAAATTTATGATTTTTTTTTGTTAGATTTGAAAAGCTATCGTTTTTAAACTTAAATGGATTTTGCTTTCTCAAATCCAGAACCGATTTTTACTCTGTTATAATGTAATTGGAAAATAAACCATGACGTTTTCTTGTTTTCCGTGGAACTTTCAATTTCGAAGTGCATATTTTTGTGGATATTTTAAACACCGATTTTTTTTGTTATTTTAAGACGAAAAGAACGTCGAGGCTATTATCGCCTCCCTGAATGTAAGTTTGAGT
Organism: Callitettix versicolor; assembly: GCA_022606455.1. Taxonomy (NCBI): domain Eukaryota; kingdom Metazoa; phylum Arthropoda; class Insecta; order Hemiptera; family Cercopidae; genus Callitettix; species Callitettix versicolor. The sequence continues at coordinate 8,230,537 of CM040185.1, forward strand.
GTAAAGTGTTACAGTCCTAAGTATAGTGTGTGTGTGTTTTTTTTTTTTGGGTTAACGTCCCACTATTGTGCACACTTGGGCGCCCAGTACGCTATCAACTGTGTGTGTGTGTGTGTGTGTGTGTGTGTGTGTGTGTGTGTGTGTGTGTGTGTGTGTGTGCGTGCGTGCGTGCGTGCGTGCGTGCGTGCGTGCGTGCGTGCGTGCGTGCGTGCGTGCGTGCGTGCGTGCGTGCGTGCGTGCGTGTGTGTGTGTGTGTGTGTGTGTGTGTGTGTGCAGACTAGCACCTTCAATAGGTGCTATTGAGAGGATTTAGTGTTGTACCTGTGTGTGTGTGTTAGACTCGGGTACCGCAAGGGACATCTAAATCCTCTCAATAGGTGCAGCTAGTCTGCAACCCCTGCAGTAATTTCAAACACAGATTGTGATTGCAAAGTCAGATTTTAATAAAGTGTAGCATAAAAAAGTTAATTTTTTAACGATCTGATTTGGCTGCTATTTCAAAACTTCACAAAATTTTGCTGTTTAACCAAATTCAAATCAAATCAGATCAAAATCGTTAACAACTCACGAATACATATTTTTATGTATAAAATTCATAACCCCTCAAAAAGTGTTCTCATGATCATGACCAGCTATTACATGGGGATTCACCGGAAAAGGTTTGTTTATATACGCTTATAGTAAAGGTTTTATTTACGTAACCTATAGAGAAAGTCATTTACAGTAACACAAAGTTTTCGAAAAGTTCGCTCTAATAAAGCTTTTCAGAACTTAAAAACACAACTGGACAAACATTTTTTAATTTCAAACCTTTTGCAAAAGAACTATACCAGTTACTAATGCACATAATTTGAAACAGAAATTCATCCTTATAAGCGAAATTAAAGGTAAACATTCCACTTGGTTTTGTACGAAATTTCCCTTAGCAGACTGTGTAAGAAATTTAGACTTATATGTGACGGTGCCTAATTCATGGTCCCTAGTTTCTTGTTTTACTAATACAAGCATAAGTGACATTTTTATAACATATTTTTTAGTGGAAATCTGTTGAATCGTTTATTAAGCAACTCTGTAAAATGTTAAAACTTATTTGCCATCTCTGGGTACAGGATACATTTGAAGAATCTGATCTGAATCTTGCATATAGGAAATTAAATCTGCTGTCATTTTTAAATATTTTGTGTGATTTTTTGTGGCCGTATAATATAATTTTTCATAAAAAAATAAAACAGTAAATTTTTTGCTACATAATAATAAGTGGGACTTGAGAAAGTAGTCAGGGAATGGAAGAAAAATATAAAAAGTGGAATAGGATTGGGTTACAAAAAGAAGAATCTCAGAATTAGCTGTATTGCATTTGCAGATGATATGGCCTTGTTTGCTGAAACAATGGAGGAAGCAAGGGAGCAGATTCTTGAATTGAAGAAACAAGCAGCTAAAATAGGTCTAAACATATCTTTTGAAAAGACCAAAATCATGACAAACAACAAATACCCAAATAAATACTTTAAAATCCAAGAACAGAAAATAGAAATTGTAAAAGAGTTCAAATATCTTGGTGAATGGATTAGTTGGAATGCAGATGAAGGCAAGGCAATGGAATCCAGGAAAACAAACTTGAATTGGCCTTCCAATTGACGAAAGAAACATACAATAAGAAATCCTTTTCATGGGGGTCCAAAATTAAACATTATAAAACAGTGATCAAGCCGGAAGCACTGTACGCAGCAGAAACATTAACCATGAATCGCATAGGCCAGATGGAAAAGCTTGAAATAACGGAAAGGAAAATCTTAAGAAAAATTATAGGAACAAAATTTCAGGATAATAAGGTAGTATATATAAGAAATGAAGCTCTCTATAAGAAGATTGAAAAACTGTCAGATACTATGAGAAAAAGGAGAATAAATTTTTACGGCCATCTTCTTAGAATGAACTCCAATAGATTGACGAAACAGGTGTTTGATTTTTTCCATAATCGTAAAACAAAACCGAACTGGTTTAAAGAAATTGAAAAAGACCTAATAGAATTAAAAATTACAGAAAATTCACTGCTTGACCAAACTGCTAAGATAAGTACCAAGGACGAAAGAATAAGATTCCAAGATAAAACCAAAATAAGATCTAAACCTGTCATTTCGGAAGATGAGAGGAAAAGAAGATCGGAAAGAATGAAGAGCTACTGGGAACAAAGAAAATTACAGCGCGCAAGAAATGATTGATTCAGCGTACCCCAAAGAGGGTGAAACGAAAAGAAGAAGAAAAAGTGGGCTATGCAGAATTAAATTAGAATCTAAACACTGTGAATTTTGGCCACCAATGACAAACGTGCATGAAACAATGTACAGTATATATTACAGTATTGCAATATAATAGAGTAGAAAAAGAATAAAACGTAAAAAAATAAGTATTTTAAAGTACTCCCACATGCTTCGAATTTTAATTTGTTGTATTCATAAATAAAATCTACTTTTGTGGCTTCTCATTTTATTCTATTTTTGTCCTACAAAAATCAAATCGATTAACTTTTGTATTTTGCCGCTAGGAGCAGCACTTCCTAAACATTTAGCGTCGGTTCAGCAGATAGATTTAACTTGAATAGTTCGGAGTTTTACCGTCAGAATGCAGGCAAGTACAATGCCATATTTTACAAAAAAAAGACTGCCAGTGTTTTTTTATTGATTTACACAATTTTTCGAATACGTTACACTATTGATTTATGTATTCTATGGAAACAAAGTATTTTCCTATTTTTTGTTGATAATTCCCAAACCAGATTTTTCAATCATACTCATGTAGCAATCCATAATTTCGTTTTGGGTAGGGGATTTACTAATGGTTAAATTTAAGAAGAAAATGTACGAAAATCGTTAGTAAAATGTTGATTTTTACTAATTATTGATTAAAGACGGGCTACAGAAAACGTTTTTGAAAAATTACTGGTTCCACTATAGGGGCAGTATTGGTCAATTACAGTAATCTAGTCACCAGTGACATGCGAAGATACATAGATAAACTTTACGGAAAAACAATAAAAAAATCTGTATAATTTCTCAAAAATTGTTCATCAGATTTTGCTAAATATTTGGTCATGTGACCATGAATTCATGAAAACTCATAAAACAGTGTATCAAATTTTAAATGCAAAAATTTACAGTTTAGAATAAATAGAAAAAACAACAACTTGACAGTTAACCTTAAATTTAAAATTTGTTGCAAATATGACTAAAACTGGTGAAGAGATTTTGAGAAACCAAGCCGACTTTTTTATAGCTCTTGAACCAGATTTTTTTAGGAATATAGTAATGATTATGTTTTTGTTAAATACTGGTATTTATGGGCTACATTTGAGCAAAATTACTTATCAAGCAATTTATTCAGAAAATATAAACGTCTATTATTTTTTGCTACACTTGCAACAATATTTAATTTTATTTGTATATTTATACTTATAATATTTCATTTTATTATTTTTGTTTATTTGTTATTTTAAAGTGAAAAGCACATTGAGGCTATTATCGCCTCCCTAAATGTAAGTGAGAGTGTGAAGTGTTAGTCGCAAGTGTAGTGTTGTAAGTTAGACTCGGGTACCGCGAGGGACGTCTAAATCCTCTCAATAGGTGCAGCTAGTCTACACACCACTGCGGAGTTATACTTATTAAGAAATTCACAAACAACTTAGAATTCTAAAATTAAAAAGTTAGACATTGGGAACGCTGCCAGATATATATTTTTGTATTTACTAGCTTCGACAAGAGTGTGTTTTGAAAAATTTACAAACAAAAGTTTTCTTACGCCACTTGACCTTTGCAATGTGGGTAAAAGTAGAGAACGATTAAAAAATCATTTTTGTTTGGGTATGAAATAACCTTGAAAAGGTTAATTTAAATCATACGTTACAAGCGATACACAATCATCACTATGTGTTGTGAGGAACTGCCACAGTCTCGTCTGCTTCACGGCAGTGAAATCAGCTGATCGATTCTTGTTGATAGTTATATTGTAATTATTGTAACCATCAAAATACAATACAAATACGTTTGGGTAATGCGTTGTGTACAAAGCATTAAAGTTTACATTTCAATGGTGAATAAAAGAAGGCATGTTTCTAAATATCGGAATGTACTTTAAAAGTTTATGCTTGACCGTTATATTGTCCCCACTCTGCAAGGCAGTTTTACTGATTTTAGCCGCCTCGGTAGCCTAGTAAATAGCGTACTAGGCTTCACCCCGAGGAACCCAGGTTCGATTCCCGGCCGAGGCTTGGCATTTTCATACGCTATAAATCATCCCATCGTCTGCATTAGCCCAAGTGTGCACAATAGTACTACATTAAAAAAAAAAATTACTGATTTTAAGAAGTTTGATCTCATCTTTTACTTTTTCAGGTAGTATGGTCCCCCCCAAACCTGGGCATCCTCACAGTCTGCTGTGATTAACTGCAGGTGAATTCGATGGGATTCCTCTTTTCCCAAGTTCTCACTCCCTAGGTCCACTTCTGCAAGTTCCTCAGAGGTTGTTCTGTCTTCTATCGCAGGTTCGGCAGGGCCTTCCCACAGTCTACTACGATTCATCTCTGATGGATTCCAGGTTGTTAAATACAACCCCCGAGCCGTTTCGGTGGCCTAGTTGATAGCGTCGGGCTTTCACCCCGAGGACCCGGGTTCGATTCCCGGCCAGGGCTTGGCATTTTCATACGCTATAAATCATCCCATCGTCTGCATTAGCCCAAGTGTGCACAATAGTCGGACGTTAAAAAAAATAAATAAATATATCCCCAGTCTCCTCCTGCACCAATCCCCATTACATGTCAGTTTCTTTTGGTATTAGGTACTGAACCAGTAGATCCCTAGGTCAACTTCTGCAAGTTCCTCAGAGCTTGTTCTGTCTTCTATCGCAGGTTCGGCAGGGCCTTCCCACAGTCTACTACGATTCATCTCTGATGGATTCCAGGTTGTTAAATACAACCCCAGAGTCGTCTCGGTGGCCTAGTTGATAGCGTCGGGCTTTCACCCCGAGGACCCGGGTTCGATTCCCGGCCAGGGCTTGGCATTTTCATACGCTATAAATCATCCCATCGTCTGCATTAGCCCAAGTGTGCACAATAGTCGGACGTTAAAAAAAATAAATAAATATATCCCCAGTCTCCTCCTGCACCAATCCCCATTACATGTCAGTTTCTTTTGGTATTAGGTACTGAACCAGTAGATCCCTAGGTCAACTTCTGCAAGTTCCTCAGAGCTTGTTCTGTCTTCTATCGCAGGTTCGGCAGGGCCTTCCCACAGTCTACTACGATTCATCTCTGATGGATTCCAGGTTGTTAAATACAACCCCAGAGTCGTCTCGGTGGCCTAGTTGATAGCGTCGGGCTTTCACCCCGAGGACCCGGGTTCGATTCCCGGCCAGGGCTTGGCATTTTCATACGCTATAAATCATCCCATCGTCTGCATTAGCCCAAGTGTGCACAATAGTCGGACGTTAAAAAAAATAAATAAATATATCCCCAGTCTCCTCCTGCACCAATCCCCATTACATGTCAGTTTCTTTTGGTATTAGGTACTGAACCAGTAGATCCCTAGGTCAACTTCTGCAAGTTCCTCAGAGCTTGTTCTGTCTTCTATCGCAGGTTCGGCAGGGCCTTCCCACAGTCTACTACGATTCATCTCTGATGGATTCCAGGTTGTTAAATACAACCCCAGAGTCGTCTCGGTGGCCTAGTTGATAGCGTCGGGCTTTCACCCCGAGGACCCGGGTTCGATTCCCGGCCAGGGCTTGGCATTTTCATACGCTATAAATCTGCCCATCGTCTGCATTAGCCCAAGTGTGCACAATAGTCGGACGTTAAAAAAAAAAAATAAATAAATATATCCCCAGTCTCCTCCTGTACCAATCCCCATTAGATGTCAGTTTCTTTTGGTATTAGGTAATGTAACAGTAGATTTATTCCTGATAGGTTTCCTACTTCACTGACGGACTCAATAAGATCAATTGCAACCCCAGTTTTTTACCCCATGTTACTTCTACATGTCTCCTAAGGCTTTTGTTTTTAACTATACTTTTCATAAGGTTTCACAAAGAGCTAGGTCAGTATGGTATTCATCCACAGAGCCCTGCAAGTCTTTACTTAATGTAAGGCTAAATAACACTGGAGATCGCCCAGTATTCAGAGTACTCCTATTGAGGCTAAACCACTTAGCTATGCAACAGCCAGTATATGCTGTTCCACCTTGGGTTAAATGTATGTCCAACGCTTAAGCTGTATTGATAGAGTTTCTGCCTGCATCAATCCGTTTTCACAATGAATACAGAATCTATACGCTTATACTACTTAACAGTTCAATATATCTTGTACATACTTTGTACAAAATTGTTCTACAATATTATGTGTATAAATAATATCATTAATTATTTAAATTATTAATAAACATTATTGTTACTTGTCCACCTCAAAGTTCAATTGTTAGAGGATTAATAGTTATTGGAACAATTGCCTGAAATATTGGCAAATCAGACACATGCTAAATTTTATCTAAACAGCCAATTAGTTACAGAAACAAACAGATACAGATGGACAGACATCCAACCAAAAAACATTTCTTTGAGTCCTGCTAAAATAGACCGATAGTAGTAAGGAAATATATGTTTTCGGCCTTCTTATGAGTCATATGTCAAAGGGGAAAGGTCCAGTGGTCAAGGGGCAAGGGTCAAAGGTCAAGGGTCAAGGGTCAAGGGTCAAGGTCAGGGTCAAGGGTCAAGGGTCAAAGGTCAAGGGTCAAGGGTCAAGGGTCAAGGTCAAGGTCAAGGGTCAAGGGGTCAAGGTCAAGGTCAAGGTCAAGGTCAAGGTCAAGGTCAAGGTCAAGGGTCAAGGTCAAGGTCAAAGGTCAAAGGTCAAGGGTCAAGGTCAAGGTCAAGGTCAAGGGTCAAGGTCAAGGTCAAGGGTCAGGGTCAAGGGTCAAAGGTCAGGGTCAAAAGGTCAAGGTCAAGGTCAAAGGTCAAGGTCAAGGTCAAGGTCAAAGGTCAAGGTCAAGGTCAAGGTCAAAGGTCAGGTCAAGGTCAGGGTCAAGGTCAAAGGTCAAGGGTCAAGGTCAAAGGTCAAGGGTCAAGGTCAAAGGTCAAGGGTCAAGGGTCAAGGTCAAAGGTCAAGGGTCAAGGGTCAAAGGTCAAGGGTCAAGGTCAAAGGTCAAGGGTCAAGGTCAAAGGTCAAGGTCAAGGGTCAAAGGTCAAGGGTCAAGGTCAAAGGTCAAGGGTCAGGGGTCAGGGGTCAAGGTCATGGGTCAAAGGTCAAGGGTCAGGGGTCAGGGGTCAAGGTCATGGGTCAAGGTCAGAGTCAGGGAAAAGGACAGGGGAGACAAGATCATTTGGCATACACCCAAGTATTATGTAAGTCCTAGCAGTCGTCTAAGGATTACATCACCACTCGACAAGCATTCATGTATGACATAACCAAACGTGTTGCATGAATTCCTGCAGGAAAACGTAATATATCTCCAACACATGATGCTGCTTTTTTAAGAATGTATTTCCAACCCACCATGTGGTTTTCTAAGAATGTATTGTGTAATGTTGTATATTTTTTATTTTTTTTTTTTTTTGAAAAATGATTTTGGATATTTCAGTTAAGCGATAAAACAATTAGTGATGCGCGCAACATAACAGATTGGTTGCAGTTTTTACCTCAAAATTTTTAAAAAATAGATTTTCTCTATCAGAGACCTAACGACCAACTTGTATTATTTATAAACCGACAAATATATATGTTATATTTTCCTTCATTACAACTTTAAACAGATATCCTGTGACAATACAATCGAAATATGGGAGAGACAACATACGATTCCAAGGATTAGTAAATACTTACGTAGGAAAATCATATTTCTTTCTCGATGATAACTATTTTATGGAAATAAATGAAGATTATTTTTTCGGTTAGGAGATATGGAGCTACTTATAAAATATTTAAAGGTCTACCGGTGGCACCAGACTCAGTTTTTTTCGATATATTAACGGTTTATTGTATGTTTTAAAAATGATTCTGTTTTCGAGTTCAATGAATTTACTAATTCGATAGAAAGAGTGAAACAAAACGATTTATCAATTTTCGGGATAAAATGTTTAAATAGTGAAAATATTTTATATCAAATCTTGACTCACACTTAATATCCGACAAGAATAATTAATACAGATAGGGAATATATAATCAGGTTATTGGAGCGGTTCCAATATGACGTAGTTTTCTCTCGCTATATATTGCCGGCTTTCGCGTACTACATGCGTCAGTCAACTTCCATCCAGACAGCATCAGTTAACTTTCAAAAATGATGATGATTGAGACAACCACAGATCCGGCAGAGTTGGAAGAGGAAGCATTGGCGGTTAAGGCAGCGGAGGCGGCGGAGGCGATGATGATTGAGACAACAACAGATCCGACCGAATTGGAAGAGGAAGCATTGGCGGTTAAGACAGCGGAAGCAGTGGAGACAATGACGATTGAGACAACAACAGATCCAACAGATTTGGAAGAAGAAGCATTGGCGGTTAAGACAGCGGAAGCAGCGGAGGCGACGGAGACGGCGGGGACGAGGATGAATATCAATATTACAAAAATTAGTATTAAAGAAATAAAATTATATATATTATTTACCTCTTTGTTTTATTTTACAATAATTCCGTACACACTTTTTTATATAATACTGGTTGAAATAGCAACGTGTGTGTAAATTATATTACTCGAGAATTTCAGTATTTAAGACAGGTTGCTGAAAAGGTTTTGTTCTTGTTTTATTTTCAGTATCCTAGTTTCAGAGTGTATAGAAAAAGTGTTCAGTATCAAATTAGATTTCAAAATAAAAACTTGTCATTATGGAGAGTGAAAGTGATAATATTTCAGCGGAAACGCCAGAGGAAATAATTTTAAAATTAATAAGTTACGAAAAAGTATTAAAGCAAAACATCTGGCTTTAACGCGTAATATTGTTGAATCTGAAGAGTTTTGGAAAAAATTTTCACCTATAGTTAAACCTTTAAAAAAGTTAACAGGTGGTGATGAAAGCGGTGTTGGTGGTGGTGATGTAAAAAATATAATTCCGAATATACCCAAAATTTATAAACCTGGCGTAAGAGTAAGCACACCAGTTAAACTTAATAGATTTGAGTCTAGCGATGAAGAAGAAGAAGAAAATGATGAATGTTTTTCGGGTTTTGTTGTAAAACGAAAAGCGTCCAATTACGATCAAGGCGATAAAGAAAAACTTTGGCTAGGACAAGTTTGGAAGAATATCTTGATCCAGAAAATAAAGCGAGAAAACGGGTAACCCCTAATCCCACTCAAGGCGCTAAAAGAAAAAAATTAGAAAACACAAATCCGGATCTTTATGCAGACGATTACGATTATGAGGATACATCTAGAACAGAGAGTAGAAGACGTCCTATGTTAAATTACGAAAGGTCAATGGACGATGAAGACGTTTCTGATAACGAAATGGAAACAGATACTGCAGAACAACCCTCGTTACCACCCTCCTCAGAAACAAGGGATATACCTCCTTCTGTTCTACCCTTACAACAGGTAAATGAAGACGTTTATGAATCTACCGAAACCGGAGAAGATCTAATGAAAACGCCTGAAGGCCGCCATAGAATTACAAAAAAACTTAAACAAAGTCTTTCCGGTCACATATCTAGATATTACTTTACAAGATTTATAAAAGGAGGTAGAAAAATCGATAAAACATTCGGAATACGCATAGAAGGAAATGATTTTAAATTAGGCGATAAAGTTATCGAATTAATAGAAAACGATTTAATTATTAACGGTACGCGTTATATAGGAACGGAGGGTTTATATGAGCTGATTATTATGAGCAGTCCCGATTCTTTTATTTATTCAGAAGAAGATTTAGTTGCGTACAAAAATATTTTACTCGAAACTAATGTGTATCGTCAAAATTATTCTGCAAATGGAAAAGTGAGAGCGAGTAAAAGTAGAAAATTTAAAAATATAATTTCAAAACTGATTTCATCCGTTGGAAGCGGTTTGGGCTCGCATATGGTATATTCAGATTCAAAACCGCAATATGTATACTGGAACGACATAAACGAACTCTGCGACAGATTACAACTATTATACGCTTCACAGCAGGCGGGTAATACAGGTCACACGAATGAAATAAATTCTATTTTAGAGGAATTAGTTGAAGCCGGTGTTCTTATTAAGGAAGAATAATGAGTGTAGATAAATTTGGCCGACATTCCAGATTTTTAAAACGAAGTCGCGGTATTCGAGGACCACCTGGCCGAGGATTTCAGCTTACAAAAATGGGAAACTATGATATCGAAAATAAAAGGTTATGCAATGTTCAAGACTCGTTAGACGTTGCGGATGCTGTTAATTTAAAACAAATGAGGGCGGAATGTTTAACGTCTGAAAATGGTATTTTTAATGGAAAACAAATGGTGATCAGAAATATAGCACCCCCTTCCGAAAATAACGACGTTGTGACAAAACAATTTTTAAAAGAATATCATTTTCCGAAAATAATACGTGAAAATAAGAATTTCCATCTATCATTTAGAAATAAGAAACTAGAAGATATTGCTAATCCCGAAGAAGACGGTGATGCTGTTAATTTGAAATATTTAAAGGGAAATGTGTATATGAAAACAGACGGCAGTTTGGTTTTAGATTTCAAGAATAGAAGGTTAACGAATGTAAAGACGGAAAGTTTTGATGATGTCATAACACTAAGACTGTTGATGAATTTGCTTTATGTAACATATTTACGCGGAACACACGAACTTGGCAAAACTCCAAAACCTTATGCAGATTGGATGAGAGAGTATAGTGTAGCCTTACCCGACGGAATAATTGAAAAAAAATCATAATGACGGTTCGACGTAAATATCATGGAAGAGGGCTAATTGGGGATGTTATTAATAAGGCTATTGACGTTTTACCGTTTGAGTTACACATACCTGGATACCAATTTTGTGGCCCGGGACTAACCTATCAAAAAAGATTAGCACGAGGCGATCAGGGAATCAATAAATTGGATAACGCTTGCAAACAACACGACATAGCCTACAGTCAGTACAATGACACCGAGAGACGTGCAATTGCAGACCGGAGGCTTGCCGATTCGGCTTGGGAACGAGTCAAAGCATCAGACAGTGGTTTAGGCGAAAAAGCGGCTGCGTGGGCTGTAACAAATATTATGAAAGCTAAACAAAAATTTGGTGGTGGCGCTAAAAAACAACGATGTAAAGTAAAGTGTAAACGACAACGACGACAGCCGAAAAAGAACATTAAAAGATTACTAAAATGTTAACGGAAATGAAAAAGGAACTCAGAAAAATAGAAGGCAAAGGATTATATATACGCCCTTATAAAGGAAGAGGCTGTTATACGAAAAAAAAAAAAAAAAATAATAAACTCGATTCCGAACAGACCTCTATCCAATGTTGATATCCTAATGTATGCAGATAAATTAAAAATTCCATATTTTAGAGGGTTTTTATGCGTGACGCTTTACCCAAAAAGGTGAGGAATAACGAATCGGCGGTAGTGAATTTCGACAACAGCAAAGGACTCGGAACACACTGGGTTTGCTATAAGAAAAGAGGCAATAATGTGAAATATTTTGATAGTTTTGGGAATTTGAGACCCCAACAGAGTTAGTAAAGTATTTTAATTCATCATCATCATCGGGTGTAAACATCAGTTTCAATTATATAGCCCACCAGAAAAATATTTACTCTGTAAATTGCGGACATTTGTGTTTAGATTTTCTCGCTTTATAGTCGTAATAATGATATGTATGTCGGGTAAAAGTTCGTCTTTAACATGTGATTTCTTTCCGCCAATAGATTTAACTTCTTCTTCAAAATGGGAAATTGGTTTAGTGGATTTAATGACTTATAATTCAATACCAAATATTGAACAAAATATTAATGATAAATTTTATTTTGGAAAAATTCTGAATCACCAATTGTTTTACCCGAAGGCACCTACGAAATCGAAGATATACAGGACTATTTAAAACAAGAATTAAAAAAAAATAATAATAACGCGGAAATTACTATAAAAGCGAATAACAATACTTTGAAAACGGAAATTTTCTCTAGCGAAGATATTGTTTTCAAGAAGGACAGTATAGGCGAGCTGCTGGGTTTCGACGGAGACGCGAACAAAGTATTGGAAGCCGGTCAATGGCACATGTCGCCGAAGCAGGCGGCTATAATAAAAGTGGACGTCATACGCCTCGTGTGCGACATTGTTAGAAATTCTTACAAGGACGGTGTTGAAGGTCATGTACTCCACGAGTTTTATCCTGTAGTCGAACCGGGTTTCAAAATTGTTGAAAAACCTTCGCACGTAATTTACTTGCCAATCAATTCAAAAGGAACGCTCAACAGAATACACATTAAATTGGAAGATCAATCGGGCCAACTGGTAAATTTCAGACAAGAAAATATAATTATTCGTTTGCATTTGAAAAGCGCCGCCGATTAGTTATGGGTTTTGTATTCACAGCGCCGCATGCGCCAAAAATTGACAAATATTACAGCAGCAACGAATTGGAAAAAAACAGAAACAAGAACGTCATTCAACGAGTAAAACTCGGTTCGTTAACATTGGAAAATCGTAAATTTCTGCAATCAATTCGAGGATATAAATTAAGAAAATAATGAGTTACATACTGAATATCGATTCTCAAGTTTATACTGATGACGCAATCACTGACTATGAATATCATTCTCACAGTCCTTATTCGTCAAATTCTTTTGGAAACAGTGACGAAATTCGAATTCCTGTTCATCAACAAGATATTTACACGCTGCCCAGCAAGAGCTATCTATTAATTGAGGGGAAAATTACAAAAACCGATGGATCGCCGGATAGGGTTACAAAATTTGTAAACAACGCTATTGCGTTTTTGTTTCAAGAGATACGATACGAATTGAGCGGTACGGAAATAGACAGAAATAAAAATGTCGGCATCACTACTTTGATGAAAAATCTTTTAACTCTACGCCGCGGCGAAGAAAATATTTTAGGAAATTTCGGGTGGGCCTCAGATTGTCAGCCCTATACACAAGATGGGTCTTTTACATATTGTATACCTTTACGTCTTTTATTAGGTTTTGGCGAAGACTATAAAAGTATAATTTTAAATGTGAAACAAGAATTGGTGTTGCTGAGATCGTCTTCTGATAAAAATGCAATTTTTCAAACACAATCGACAAAAGAAGATTTTAAAATTACTATAAATAAAATTTTGTGGAAAATGCCTTACGTAAAAGTAGGTGATCAAGTGCGATTAAAATTATTAGAAAAACAAATAGCGACAGCCCAATTTCACTTATCTACAGAACGTGGGATCTTTATGTAAATCCCTCGATTCCGCAAGCTATGACTGTATCGTGGACTGTGAAAACATCTTCAGCATCGAATAAACCAAGAGCGGCAATTATTGCTTTTCAAACTGATAAATTAGATAACGAGATCGCTATTGCATCACATTTTGATATGTGTCATGTTAAAAAAATTAAATTCTATTTGAATTCACAATACTACCCATACGACGACTTTAATGGCAATAAGGCACTTTTATACGACGCATACAGTAGATTCCAATCATCCTATTACCAAGGAAGTGATGACCAACCACTTGTCGATCGTGAGACCTTTACAGCTAAAACACCCATGTTTGTAATTGATTGTTCAAAACAGGTGGACACTTTGAAAACAGGATCTCTCGATGTGAAAATTGAAATCGAAGCCTCTGAAAATTTTCCAGCTAACACATCGTGTTATTGTTTAATTTTGCACGATGTCTTTGTACAGTATACACCATTGTCAGGAATTGTAAGGAAAATAATGTAACTCAATAAATATTGATATTTTTTTAATTAGTGTATTATTTATCATTTACCTAAAATTACAATTAATTATTACATATTATTTAATTATTTACATAATAAGTCTATTTTTTTCTCTCTAAATGACTAGAATAGTACACTTAAAATGTAACATACAAACAAATATACATTAATTAATTATTCTTGAAGTAAAGGAAAAAACAATTTATTTACTGAAAATGTTGACCATTCCAAAATTACTGTATAACCTTCTTGCAGATATTTTGTTGCTTCAAGTTCATTAAAAACACTATCCAATAACGCTATTGTTTGAAAAGTAAACGTCCACCGTTTCGATTCATTGTAGAACATATCCAAGATATTTTCACCGTAATAATAAAGCGAAAGTGCTCTTGCCTGCTCCAATATTACCTTCCAGAATAAATATCATTTTTTTTTTTTAAATTTGCACAAAAATATCAAATCCAAATCTATATCTTCCTTTTTGTTTAGGTCTTTCTTTGTCGATCACAACAAAAGCGTGAGTGTTTCTGTTCCATCCTTCAGAACATAGGTGTTTAAATACTTCAAATGTCATATCACAATTTACGTGATCTGTATAAATATGATGCAAGTTTCTGTCGTCCTGTTTAAATATTATAATGAAATTTGTATTGTCACGAATTAATTGCTTCGGAATATAACTATATGTTTGACATAAATAAAAAATATCTATTTTATAATGTCTTCCCATTGTAAAATAATTTCGAATATTATTTTGTTTTTCGCATGATACGTCATCAAAAATAACTACCGAATTTAATTTAATTTCTTCCAAACTTGGAACCTGATTATTTTCTGAAAATGGAAAATATCCGATTTCAGGCACACCGCTTAGAACACAATCTAAAAATTTATATTTCGGTTGATTTAGAGATTTAGAAAATAAATAAACATTTTTAAAATATAACCCTTCTGGTGAAACCAATAAATTAATCATTAAATTTGTTTTCCCAGAACTACTGGGCCCGCAAATTATACACCTGATATTATTTGGTAATAAATCTCCGTGTGTTTTTGATTTATTTTCCATGTTTGATGAAAAAATTATATTGTCAAAGTTTAACATTGGTAATTTTAATTTTTGTTTTACCAATTTCATATCAAATCTTTTTATCGATCCAAGTGTCTCTTGATTTATCGAAGCCAAGCCAACGGACAAGCAATTTATTTCCTTTTCTACGTAAAACTTTTTCAATTAAATACGTATTTCCGTACTTAGTCTTACTTAATTCCTCTTGATAGAAACGTCCTTGTATGATATTACCTCCTTCATCTTTTAAAATATAAGTAACGGGATTCGATTGTTTAATTTGCCACACAGTATACACCTCGTTACTCCAATTTGGTAAATAACCTTTCGTGAAGGGTTTCTTATATCTACTGATTCTAACTTTGTCACCCGTCTTAAACCTAATATTTTTTGTTGTGCTAGTTTTCTACAATTTATTATTCTTGCCAACACTGTTTTCTCATTAGTCATATTCACATCAATAGGTTTCATATTTATCGTTCTATGCACCGTATTGTTGTATTGATTAATTATAAAAGGAAGTAGAGTTAACCATTTATAACTACCTTGTTCGCTAAATTTTTGCCACATTTTTCCTTTTAAAGTTCTATTCAGCCTTTCAACAATAGATGCTTTTTTTTCAGAAAAACTGGAATAATGATTAATATTATATTTACTTAGCAAAGATTTTATTCTCGAATTATAGAATTCTTTACCATTATCTGTTTGCAAATTTTTCATAGGATATTTATCTAAAATCGGTTTTAAAACTTTTCTATATCAATTGCCGATTTTGATTTTACAGGAACTGCTATAGCGTATTTACTAAAACAGTTAATTAAAACTAATATATATTTATATCCTTTATTGATTTTAGCAAATGGTATCATCTCAACAATATCAGCCTGATATAGGTCAAATAGGCCTTTTATTTCCACATACCTCCTAGGAAAATTCTTACGAACCTGTTTGTGTAATTCTTTAGCTATTCCGCTTCTAACATTCATTGTCAAGGTGAACACTAGAAATGAATGAAACAATTTACACAGTAAAGTATTTTTTATTGTAACAATTTAGCTAGTTTACAATATGGTGCATAACGTTTATGTTCTATTTCGGGACGATCTTCTTTTTGCCAGTCGCCAATCGTAACGCCGCATTCAATACAAACAACGTTATCTTGATCGCCGGTGTAATAGAACCCATTTGATGCCAAATCCTCTGTTTTGGGTGATGATTTCGGCCAATTTATGAACGAATCACGCAATATTTCTTCCACTTCTCTGACGTTCACTTTATTGTCTGCGTAATTAATTACATCGCCTGGGGTAACCCTGCTAAGTGCACAATCTGGGTTTATTAGTTTATGTAAATTGTTTATTAATTTTATTGAATGCGATTTATTTTCCGATGACCAACCGCAACCACAGCACACCACACACTTATAGTCTTGTGTACGAAAAAATCCTGACTTCACCAGATCCTTTCTTGTACAATTAAACATAGAACAGCATTCATCATCTTGTCCACCCATCATCTTGGCTACTGAACTCTTTAAACTTTGTATTGCAATAAAAACAACCGCTCTTACGCAATTGAACAGCCTTATTATACATATTAAGAGACTTATGATCTTCGCAGAGAAAACTATTTTTAATGTCGGAATCATTTTTTAAATGTATTGGTAATTTATCGTAAATATTTTCTACATCTTCGTAATGGTATAATAAAAACCCTTTAGGTAGGAAATTGATTAGTTCTTCTTGCATACCTTTGTAACCTTTAATATATGCTTCTTTTATTGCTAAATTAACAGTTTCAAGTCTATCTTTAATTAACTTTTCTAATTTCCACCACTGTAATAAAACATTTGCATTTACATATGCACAGTTTTTAAAAGAACTATGATTATAAATACACGGTTTTGATATTGCTTCATTCCAAAATTGTTTTCTCAACACGTTTAAATTTGGACAGTAAAAATCATCAAAATTTAAAACTGTAACATCAAATTTAGACAATAAATTTGAAATAAATTTTTGTTTTTCGAGTCCTTTAACGTACACTGTACCACTTAAGTTTATGCCTTTAAAAATATCCTTCAAATCTGTGTAAGGTCTAATACCCGAGTTCCAAGCTAGTCCATGATAGTGTTTCTCCAACCAAATTACTTGTTTTTTCAAATTCGATGGTAGTTGATTGAATCTTATTGGTGGTTGAAATAATTGTAACTCATAAACCTGCTCATCGATTGATAGAAGAGACAATTCTTTAACTATATATTCGTTGGTAGAATCTTTAAAACCTTGAAAATCTAATATAAACTCCATAATAAAATATTAATGTACACCAACATATATATATATACACACAGACACTTTTCTAATCCTCCTATGTAACCGAAATCAGATCGTTACCGGTTTTTATACGAACAATTTGAATGCATGTATAAATAAATATTATAATTTTTTTTATTTTAAAAATACATTCTTAAAAAGCGGCATCATGTGTTGGAGATATATTACGTTTTCCTGCAATAATTCATGCAACACGTTTGGTTATGTCATACATGAATGCTTGTCGAGTGGTGATGTAATCCTTAGACGACTGCTAGGACTTACATAATACTTGGGTGTATGCCAAATGATCTTGTCTCCCCTGTCCTTTTCCCTGACTCTGACCTTGACCCATGACCTTGACCCCTGACCCCTGACCCTTGACCTTTGACCCATGACCTTGACCCCTGACCCCTGACCCTTGACCTTTGACCTTTGACCCTTGACCTTTGACCCTTGACCCTTGACCTTTGACCCTTGACCCTTGACCTTTGACCTTGACCCTTGACCTTTGACCTTGACCTTGACCTTTGACCTTGACCTTGACCCTTGACCTTGACCCTTGACCCTTGACCTTTGACCTTGACCCTTGACCTTTGACCTTGACCCTTGACCTTTGACCTTGACCTTTGACCCTTGACCCTTGACCTTTGACCTTGACCCTTGACCCTTGACCTTGACCCTTGACCCTTGACCCTTGACCCTTGACCTTTGACCCTTGCCCCTTGACCCTTGACCTTTGACCCTTGCCCCTTGACCACTGGACCTTTCCCCTTTGACATATGACTCATAAGAAGGCCGAAAACATATATTTCCTTACTACTACCGATCAACATTTAAAGATAAATTTTTTACGATCACCAAACCTTTTATACTTCATTTAGGCAGAGAGTAAAACGATAAATGCTGCATTTTAATAATTTTTGCTTTAAGTTTCATCCACAAAGCTTCTATTATTTACAAACAGTTTATTAACATACAGTGTTAGTCAAAAATATCGGGACACCGGAATAACTTTTTAGTTTATTAATGGAGAAAAACTAAAAGCATGACATGATTATTTATAAGGCATAAAGATGTACTTTTTAGTACATGTAGTATGGGGTAATTGCAGATTTTGGAGGCCGAGACAAAGTTGCCTCGTGCACTGAAATGTACATCTTTATGTCTTCTAAACGCTACATAAGTTTGGTTTTTCTCCATCAACAAGAAAAGTATGAGTCACGACAACATTTGACCAATCCTGTATATTAATGTAACTTACTGTTCAATGACAGAACCGATGATGACGGGCGGGAAGAGGTTCGTTACTTGTTTGCAAATATAACTGTCACAAGTTAACCCTGTAGTCATAATTTTCCAAACAGGTCAAGCGTTAGGGTAGGATTTGGAGAGAGAAAGACAGAGAGACAGAGAGAGAGAGAGAGAGAGAGAGAGAGAGAGAGAGAGAGAGAGAGAGAGAGATGCTCCCTTATATCCTTCTCTCTCTGAGCTGCAAGTTTAGAAAAAAAAAATGCTGCCTATTGACGGGGA
The DNA here is from genome assembly GCA_022606455.1 of Callitettix versicolor. Classification (NCBI taxonomy): domain Eukaryota; kingdom Metazoa; phylum Arthropoda; class Insecta; order Hemiptera; family Cercopidae; genus Callitettix; species Callitettix versicolor. Next base: position 8,249,335 of record CM040185.1, read on the forward strand.
ATCCAAGTAGCATTGTCGGTCGAATAAAATGTACTGACTTTTCCATGCAAGAAGTGTCCTTATAGATTCTGTATTCATTGGTTTTCATCTACACTGCCTGGAGGAGTGTCCGCCCTTTAGTCTGTACAAGTCCCCTATCCCCGAGACCAATGAAACAACTTTTCACCAGCGTATTTCAACTCTGCCACTAATATTTTCAAGTATCACTATTGTAAAGTAGTAATTTTTAGTTTATGTATTACACTCCGTGTTAAACAGAGCAATTAAGTGAGCCTCTGAAGGCTAGGCGAGAATGAGGACCAGAGAAACTCTACCGCAAATTAGTATGATTCATCAAAAAGGTATTTGACTAGGCAGTGTTGCAAGTCTCTTCATTAACTTAACTGTAATATATTTAAATTTAATAAACAAAATAAAAGCAATACTTATATGCAGTATACTGTAAATTAAATCTTATCTGCAGTAAGTGTGACTCATGGGGGGGCTGTAGTCCGCTTAGCACCCCCTCGTATATCTACCACTGGATTTTAAAACAAGGAAAATCAGAAACAGCAGTTTTGTAACGCACAATGTAGTTTAATGAATATACAAAAAATATAACCTGTAACAGGGCAAATAGTATTGCATGCGATGCTAGTCTACACCACAATACACTATCATCGTACTCACTCGACAAAGGTGACTGCCAGCAAGTTTACCAAACAACTGGAAAAATTCTGATTGAGAGAACAATCAGTTTTTCCAATATATGAAACCACCTCCAATATATGAAACCACCTCCAATATATGAAACCACCTCCAATATATGAAACCGCCTCCAATATATGAAACCACCTCCAATATATGAAACCACCTCCAATATATGAAACCGCCTCCAATATATGAAACCACCTCCGATATATGAAACCATCTCCGATATATGAAACCACCTCCGATATATGAAACCATCTCCGATATATGAAACCACCTCCGATATATGAAACCACCTCCGATATATGAAACCATCTCCGATATATGAAACCACCTCCGATATATGAAACCACCTCCGATATATGAAACCATCTCCGATATATGAAACCACCTCCGATATATGAAACCATCTCCGATATATGAAACCACCTCCGATATATGAAACCACCTCCAATATATGAAACCACCTCCGATATATGAAACCACCTCCAATATATGAAACCACCTCCGATATATGAAACCACCTCCGATATATGAAACCACCTCCAATATATGAAACCTCCTCCATTATATGAAACCACCTCCAATATATGAAACCGCCTCCAATATATGAAACCATCTCCAATATATGAAACCACCTCCGATATATGAAACCTCCTCCATTATATGAAACCACCTCCAATATATGAAACCGCCTCCAATATATGAAACCACCTCCAATATATGAAACCACCTCCGATATATGAAACCTCCTCTATTATATGAAACCACCTCCGATATATAAAACCACCTCCGAAACCACCTCCAATATATGAAACCACCTCCAATATATGAAACCACCTCCGATATATGAAACCGCCTCCGATATATGAAACCTCCTCCATTATATGAAACCGCCTCCAATATATGAAACCGCCTCCAATATATGAAACCATCTCCAATATATGAAACCACCTCCGATATATGAAACCTCCTCCATTATATGAAACCACCTCCAATATATGAAACCGCCTCCAATATATGAAACCATCTCCAATATATGAAACCACCTCCGATATATGAAACCACTTCCGATATATGAAACCTCCTCCATTATATGAAACCACCTCCGATATATGAAACCTCCTCCATTATATGAAACCACCTCCGATATATGAAACCACCTCCGATATATGAAACCACCTCCAATATATGAAACCACCTCCGATATATGAAACCACCTCCGATATATGAAACCACCTCCAATATATGAAACCTCCTCCATTATATGAAACCACCTCCAATATATGAAACCGCCTCCAATATATGAAACCATCTCCAATATATGAAACCACCTCCGATATATGAAACCTCCTCCATTATATGAAACCACCTCCAATATATGAAACCGCCTCCAATATATGAAACCACCTCCAATATATGAAACCACCTCCGATATATGAAACCATCTCCGATATATGAAACCACCTCCGATATATGAAACCATCTCCGATATATGAAACCGCCTCCAATATATGAAACCACCTCCGATATATGAAACCGCCTCCAATATATGAAACCACCTCCGATATATGAAACCACCTCCGATATATGAAACCACCTCCAATATATGAAACTTCCTCCATTATATGAAACCACCTCCAATATATGAAACCGCCTCCAATATATGAAACCATCTCCAATATATGAAACCACCTCCGATATATGAAACCTCCTCCATTATATGAAACCACCTCCAATATATGAAACCGCCTCCAATATATGAAACCACCTCCAATATATGAAACCACCTCCGATATATGAAACCTCCTCCATTATATGAAACCACCTCCAATATATAAAACCACCTCCGAAACCACCTCCAATATATGAAACCACCTCCAATATATGAAACCACCTCCGATATATGAAACCGCCTCCGATATATGAAACCTCCTCCATTATATGAAACCACCTCCAATATATGAAACCGCCTCCAATATATGAAACCATCTCCAATATATGAAACCACCTCCGATATATGAAACCTCCTCCATTATATGAAACCACCTCCAATATATGAAACCGCCTCCAATATATGAAACCATCTCCAATATATGAAACCACCTCCGATATATGAAACCTCCTCCATTATATGAAACCACCTCCAATATATGAAACCGCCTCCAATATATGAAACCATCTCCAATATATGAAACCACCTCCGATATATGAAACCTCCTCCATTATATGAAACCACCTCCAATATATGAAACCGCCTCCAATATATGAAACCATCTCCAATATATGAAACCACCTCCGATATATGAAACCACTTCCGATATATGAAACCTCCTCCATTATATGAAACCACCTCCGATATATGAAACCTCCTCCATTATATGAAACCACCTCCGATATATGAAACCGCCTCCGATATATGAAACCACCTCCAATATATGAAACCACCTTCAATATATGAAACCACCTCCGATATATGAAACCACCTCCGATATATGAAACCACCTCCAAAATATGAAACCACCTTCAATATATGAAACCACCTCCGATATATGAAACCGCCTCCGATATATGAAACCACCTCCAGTATATGAAACCACTTCATATATATTAAACCACCTCCGATATATGAAACCGCCTCCGATATATGAAATATTCATCATACAATTCGGCTTGGCCAAGCTACACACGCGACTCGTACGTCGTTACATTCCGGACTCTAACGACAATCACTCCAATATCCGGAATGTAACGACGTACTAGTCGCGTGTGTAGCTTGACCAAGCCGAATATTTTAAACGTGTAATTGTGCTTAGTGTTTATGACGTATGTTTTAATGTTTTGTTTGACTTTGTGACGACCTCGACAGAGGGATTTAACATTTTGTATGGCCTGAAGATGTATAGAGTTTCGAAACCGCGGTAGCCTTTATGAGGTGAGTTGATAGACCACTGACGGGAAGAATAGGAATATAATCCTAATCATTTGAACATGTGGTCCGGTGGCTGTGTTACAATAATTCAATTTATTGATTTTGACAAAAATGAACCGCTTATGAACACCGCCGCAAGCCGGTCCCAAGCCCGGGCCTGTCTTTGAAAGATGGGGAAGTGTGGAGGGGGAGGAGTAACAACCTCGTAAAAAACCAGGGTCCATCTTGCTTCGGATGGTAGCACCCTGTGATAGAGCCCCTGCCTAGGGTTACTAAGTGAAAACCGGCCAACGGTCTCAATGGCGGACGAGGAAATGAATTTCCCAACGGCGGAGAGCTACCTCCAGGATTTACAATCTTGGTTGTATCACTGTGACCTTTGGGTCACTCAAAATATAACTTTCATTATTCATGGAAGAATGAAGAGCTACTGGGAACAAAATACAGCGCGCAAGAAATGATTAATTCAGCGTACCCCAAAGAGGGTGAAACGAAAAGAAGAAAGAACCGCTTATGAAAATTTCAGTAAAACAGTACAATTACATGCATAAATTGATAATGTATCGTTTTTAAGTTGAACCAATAGGTTTCACAAATAAATACCAAGAAACTTAAGACAAGGCCAAGGAACAAAACTAGAAACGCTCCTTGGAGGTCATCTACAGTTAGTGGTTTAGTTTTGTGCTTCGGATTAATTTTATAACTCGACCACGATTTTGATTTAATTTCCTTTTCCCATTTCGCAATCAGTCCCGCTTCTTGCGAGCTTTGAACAATGGCGTTAAGTCTGTCGAGAATAATATTCCCTTTACTAGTCATCATCCCCACATTGTAAGTCATCAGTACATCTGACACTTTGTGAAAATGACCTGCTATTTTTTTATCGATGAACTCAATATTTTCGCTTTTCTCTAAAATACTGAAATTCTTATATTTCATTAAAAGTTCTACCGATTCTTCGATGTTATTGCATATTTTGTAATTGCCGAATATTGTTTGCAAATTTTTGTCGTTGAATTTATTCGAAAACATCGAGTGAAACAAGCCCGAAAGACACGTCTTCAGACCTGATACTCTTAATTCGTCCAAAGTGTTAATGCTTTTCTCTAACGTCGGATTCACCATGAGGCTGAACAGGTGCTGTTGGTACGTGATCACTATATGCAGGCTGTATATGGACCACGTGAAGAACAACAGCCGCAAATAAATAGAATTCGGTGGTTTTTGCGCGGCATTGCTCAAGCCTAACACAAACAAAATCGTGATTATTCTCGAATAAGACTTGTACATCGCGTATTCGCTTTCTACGTGACGGCTAAATTTGCTTATTAAATAAAATATCAAACTGAACAGTACAAAAGTGAGCCATAAAATTATCCAAGATTTCGTCTTGAATACTCTGGTCAGCGTTGTCCATCGTGGAAGCTTGCTCGGATCCGCCACGAACCAAGAAATGGTACCGAACGAGTGACACTTCGTGAATTCTATTTTAAAATAACTTTTGTAAACAGGTATAACACCCCCGAAAGCGATGTCAGTTTTTAAATGAATCAAATCGGGAATGATTCCTACAGATCTGCCGTCCGGAAATATATGTATCCATGGATTCAGGTTCATGTTAGGCGTTTCGAAGACAATGTTGATGTTGAATTTTTCCGCCAACAATTTTACCAAATTAACCTCTATACCGGACACGTATTTGTATCTTGTGATGTTGTTCTCCTCAAATTCCTCCGCGATTGAGTAAGGCGGGAAAGGATAAGTCGTGACAACCATTGGGCATCCGTGAAAATCTTTCGGGACGTCGAACGCGAACAGTTCAATGTTTGAATCCAAACTGCTGTTCCATTTCCAGAATACTAATTCTTTAGCATCGTGAAGGCGGCGGCACAATTTGTCACTGGTGTACGGCATTGCTGTTATGATATGCGTTTCGTTCAACACGTTGAAGTCGGCTAGAAGCAGAACGGTTTTAAATATATTCGCCAACCATAAACGGTTAAAAAACGTCAACGCCATGTCTTCGTGATTTTTAACATCGTTTTCGGCCGACTGTAGGACAGCAAACATAAACAATCCTTTTGGGTTCCAAGACTCCTTACACGCTCGCAGCACTTCTAAATGTGCGTTTATCTCTTTAACTACTTCATTGCTGGTTAAAAACAAAATATAATGGGACGCTTTGATATACAAAGCAGTCGAATTCACCGTGTTTCTCCCCCCGTTGGATATCATCAACGGCCATTTCCTTTGCACTTTACCAACGAACGTGTATACGTCGTTTACATCCGTATTGTAAAATGAACCGTTGTTGTTTAAAATCGGTAAAATAATATGCAAGAGTTCTACGTCTTCAAAATAAACACTTCCAATTTCCAGCATAAATAAATACAGACTGTCGATAATATTTTCAATCTCGATTTGTTTCGTTTTGTGCAGATTTACTGTTGAACTTGAATCTTCAGGGCAGAGTAAAATGCAGACCAAACACGACTGTGCGATAAATCTCAACATATCTGAAAGCAAAAGAAAAATAATCATATCAAAGCTAAAAACATTACGGTTTTCAATTAAAGCTGTTCTGTTTAACTAGTTATCTTTTAATTTTACAATGTGCCAGTCCTCTTTTGTTTTCTTAAGGTGAAAAACGGGAAGGTGTAATAGCTTAGAGATATATTAACTTGTTTTTCCTTCGACAGTACAGTGTTATAAGTTAGCTCGACCTGTGTAATAAGATAGAGGTTCCGTACTGTGTATTAACTTAGAGACTACAGTTCCGTCAAGTGTGTTGCACCGTGTGTATATGTTGCCGACGCCGCTGCTTGCAGGCGCTTCAGTATCTTTTATCTAACAAGTAGAATTCGCTTAGTTAAAGAAAGATATATTATTAAAATATAAAGTTCATTTGGATAGGTTTTGTTCTTAAAAGCTTATGTGCAATGCTGTAAATGTATACTAATTTACTTATGTAGTAGTAATAGTAATATAAAGATATTGTTTGAAGGCTGCTTTATTCAAACCATATCCGAATTGAAAACAGCCCTAAATTAATGAATTAATGAATTCATATAAATTTACGTTGTTTTTTTCGATAAAACACCAATATTTCTATTTTTCTATTCAGATAATTGTCAAAAATAAACATTTAGATTTGTTGTTGACCATAGTATTGACAATATATTCAACTGTAAACTGTACAGATACTGAAGCGCCTGCAAGCAGCGGAGTCGGCAACATATACACACGGTGTAACACACTTGGGGGATGTGTAATAGCTTAGGGATTTATTAACATAGAGAATAGTTTTTCCTTCACAGTACCGTGTTATAAGTTAGAGATCGACCTGTGTAATAAGATAGAGGTCCCGTACTGTGTATTAACATAGAGACTACAGTTCCGTCAAATGTGTTGCACCGTGTGTATATGTTGCCGACGCCGCTGCTTGCAGGCGCTTTTATCTAACAAGTAGAACTCATAAAAATCCTTAAAATAATTATTTGTATGGATTAAACATTAATAAAACCAAGTTCATGGTAATTAGTAAAGAAACAGTTGGACTTAATGGTCAACAACATATCTAAATGTTTATTTTTGACAATTATTTGTAGATAAAAATAGAAATATTTGTGTGTTTTATCGAAAAAAACATCGCAAGTTTATGTGAATTCGTTAATTTAGGGCTGTTTTCTTAATTCAATTCGGATATGGTTTGAATAAAGCAGCCTTCAAACAATATTTTTATATTATTATTACTATTACTACTACATATGTAAATTAGTATACATTTACAGCATCGGACATAAGCCTTTCAGAATAAAACCTATCCAAATGAACTTTATATTTTAAAAATATATCTTTCTCTAACTAAGCGAATTCTACTTGTTAGATAAAAGATACTGAAGCGCCTGCAAGCAGCGGAGTCGGCAACATATACACACGGTGCAACACACTTGACGGAACTGTAGTCTAAGTTAATACACAGTACGGAACCTCTACCTTATTACACAGGTCGATCTCTAACTTATAACACGGTACTGTCGAAGGAAAAACGAATCTCTAAGTTAATAAATCTCTAAGCTATTACACCTTCCCATTATATCCAGGAAGTTTTTTTTGCGTAACGTTAATACTTTATGCCAGTTAGACTAATGAGGATGAGGGTTCCTTTTGGATAAATCATATGACAATAACTGCAAGTTCGAACCCATTACGTTGAGGTGCAGCGGACTGACGTGTCTTAGCCACATTGACCAATGAGCCATTCATCCAAGAAGACTGATTGTTTACAGTTGAGATTATAGTTGAAAAATTACAAGTGTTTATATCATTAATGATATATAATTTTAACATTAATGCTCAAATAATGTGAACCAGCACAAGGTAAGAATTGAAGGATCGCTATTAAGAGACAAGCATAGTCTTCTTCTTCCAATGGCTTCTTTTGGTTCACACCATTTTGGATCTTGCCTCCCAATACAATCCAGGAAAGTCCCTTCATCCCTGCTTCCCTCTATCCAGGCCCTCGCAGATCAGTAAGTGATCCTTGTCCATAACTTACACATCTTTTGAACAAATCTTGCACTTGTCAGAGGTTATTAGTCTCATCCTATGGAGATGCTTGGTAAGACAATCGTGACCAGTTTCCAAGCGGAAATTTCCTACAGCTGTTTTGCGTGGAAGCATCTTATTGTCCTTAAAAAGATTAAACGGATCATAAGGCGAGACTATGATCCGACTATGAGATAAGACATAGTTGAAACAATTGTATTAGCAGTGAGGTAATGTTTTTTGTACCGCAAATCTGTGATGGATTCACCTTTACGAATAAAACTGATAGAGTGCATTAGCTCACCTGTGAGGAAAATGTTCTAAAGAATTAGCTGTAAAAAATATGCTGAATTTTTCATATGCAAAAGGTCCGATTTTTTAGACCAACAAAGAAATAAAAAGTGCTCACTACCGTGACATCCTTATCAGTAAGGTAAAGCCAACTGCATTAAAAGTAATCGTCCTTGATCTCTGCACAAGAACATAATTTTATGAAGTGATAAAGCCTGGCGTTATTTAAAGCAACAATTCTACAAAATTATGCGACTTGCGAAGAGAAATATCGATTTTTTTTTTTTTTTTTTTTTAACATCCGACTATTGTGCACACTTGGGCTAATGCAGACGATGGGTTGATTTATAGCGTATGAAAATGCCAAGTACTGGCCGGGAATCGAACCCGGGTTCTCGGGGTGAAAGCCTAGTACGCTATCAACTGGGCCACCGAGGCGGCTATCAGAAATCACCGAAAATTTGCACTAGAAAGTACTATTTACCGCCCTACATACCGTCCTGGAAGTATGTAAATAGGATCTATTTACCGTCCTGGACTTGATCCCATTAGATTTCCACTTGTTGGTTCACTCGGAGTTGCTACACTGTAAGATTTTTTATTTTTTTTAAGGCGAAAAGCACATTAAGGCTATCATCGCCTAAACACAACTATTAAAGAAAAGAAACAACAGAGCGATAAAACTTAACATTACTTACAAACTATATAACAAGAATAAATAACTTAAAAACAAAATAATATAAAGGGGTCCTAATTAAACAGGAAGATAATAAATATTATGAAACTATAAAATTCCCTAAAACTAGTTAACAAGAATATAAAATATAAAAAATATATAAATACTAAGGAAAAATTAAATATATTTATATATATGCAAGCGTCTCAGGAAGGCCAAAACGCGATCAATGATTGACGAATCGTCCCCCAAGATCGCCTGCATACAGTTTCCTAATCCATATATTAAACGCATGGTTCTCAAGCAATCGCAGTCTAACATCAAGTGTTTGACTGTGATGGTTTCTCCACAAAGTTGGCATGTAGGTGGCTCCCCGCGTCCCATTAAAAAACCATGTGTCAACATACACTGTGAGAAGTTTAATGGCGACGACAACTTCAAAGATGCGCTATTTTGACTTTTGACATTAAGACAGAAAATTCTTTTCAATAAGCGTAAACACAATGGTTTAAAAGTAAGACAAGTTTATTAATGTTGCAGGACATTATACTGAAATGTGAAAAAATGTCATTAAATAAATCATTTTAATTCTTGAGAAATATCAGTCATTATTGAATGATTCCATAACCCGCGCGGAGGCAGCTGAAGTGAGCAGCTGATGGGCTTAGCGATCCCACCGTACCTCTAGCTCATTCTACTCACACTCACCTAATCAAGACGCACACAACACTACTTTACGTACCTTGGCTGACTCCAAAGTGTAAAACGACACTTGTTGATGGAATGAATGACACCGATTTAACAGAGGCCTGGCAACCTCCTAGGAGGCCTTGGCCTTACCCATGCAAGCAGGGCTCCGTATGGGTGGATCTCGTAGCTACTTATGGGTGTTCCAAGTAAATAAGTAAGACTGCAACATAGAATGAATGGGAATCGACAGAACAAGCATGTAATAGGGAACTGGGAAGTCACCAGTTGGTAATTTAATGGAGGGCTGGCAACCTCCTAGTTACCTTGGCCTTAGCCATGCAAGCAGGGCTCCGTATAGGTGGATCTCGTAGCTACTTATGGGTGTTCCAAGTAAATAAGTAAGAATGCAACATAGAATGAATGGGTATCGACAGAGCAAGCATCTAATAGGGAACTGGGAAGTCACCAGTTGGTAATTTAATGGAGGGCTGGCAACCTCCTAGTCACCTTGGCCTTACCCATGCAAGCAGGGCTCCGTATAGGTGGATCTCGTAGCTACTTATGGGTGTTCCAAGTAAATAAGTAAGAATGCAACATAGAATGAATGGGAATCGACAGAGCAAGCATCTAATAGGGAACTGGGAAGTCACCAGTTGGTAATTTAATGGAGGGCTGGCAACCTCCTAGTCACCTTGGCCTTACCCAGGCAAGCAGGGCTCCGTATGGGTGGATCTCGTAGCTACTTATGGGTGTTCCAAGTAAATAAGTAAGACTGCAACATAGAATGAATGGGAATCGACAGAACAAGCATCTAATAGGGAACTGGGAAGTCACCAGTTGGTAATTTAATGGAGGCCTGGCAACCTCCTAGTCACCTTGGCCTTACCCATGCAAGCAGGGCTCCGTATGGGTGGATCTCGTAGCTACTTATGGGTGTTCCAAGTAAATAAGTAAGACTGCAACATAGAATGAATGGGAATCGACAGAACAAGCATCTAATAGGGAACTGGGAAGTCACCAGTTGGTAATTTAATGGAGGGCTGGCAACCTCCTAGACACCTTGGCCTTACCCATGCAAGCAGGGCTCCGTATGGGTGGATCTCGTAGCTACTTATGGGTGTTCCAAGTAAATAAGTAAGAATGCAACATAGAATGAATGGGAATCGACAGAGCAAGCATCTAATAGGGAACTGGGAAGTCACCAGTTGGTAATTTAATGGAGGGCTGGCAACCTCCTAGTCACCTTGGCCTTACCCATGCAAGCAGGGCTCCGTATGGGTGGATCTCGTAGCTACTTATGGGTGTTCCAAGTAAATAAGTAAGAATGCCACATAGAATGAATGGGAATCGACAGAGCAAGCATCTAATAGG
>CM040185.1:8265532-8270532 GCA_022606455.1 Callitettix versicolor
GAATTTAAACAACTTTCTAAGCCTATTGTTTAGTAACTGTGAATATGTTACGGACTCTAAATACGTTTCAATATATTATATAAGCAGTAACTTCTACTATCTGAGACTAGTGTACAGTTAGGTTGTTTGAAGGTGTAAGGTTATTCATTCATTCTATCAAAACAACATGAAAACAATGAACCGGTTTAGCTTTAGTTCCAACATTGGCCACCAGGCGGTTGTGCTATCACAATCTCAACTCTAAAACAGTCAGTGGCCGCGGTTCAGTCCATGTGTTTTGATGTAGGTGTAGTTTTGTTACAATTTTTACAGTGTTATAGTTATTTCGTGAGTGTAAGTAAGTGAGTACTATTTTATATTTTATTGCACTTTATTGTTATTTGTAAGTGGCCTACTACTTGTATTCCTAATCTAATTTTCTTTAATCATTTAACAACTGTGTTACGGTTTTGACTACTGTTCCCCCAATAAACTAACAGGTTATATTAATTTATAACACTGCACAAACAAAACAGTGTATGCAATTTCCCTTTGCTTGTACCGCATTCAAGCAACAAATATTAAGATTTTTGTATTTGTTCCAACAGTGGTTGGTAATCATGCTTTTGGACGGTTACCAAAAAAACATTGTATTTTTAGAACTGAAAAGCAAAGATATTGTCGCGTCTTCCATGTAATCTGTCTTTAATATAGGCTACGTAAGAATAGACAGTGTTATATTTTTTTCTACAAGAAAAATAGGAATAACGTAAAAATTAAGTTTATATTTAAACGGTTCCTAGTACAATATACAGTGAAAAAGAATATTATTATAGGCCTAATTACTTTAAAATGATTGTTAATTCAATACCGAAATACCGAATTTTAGAAATCAACCATTTTGTTTTTTAAGCTTTTTAAAACACGTATTTTAAAATAGAATAAACTAACGAAACATTTAATTATTTTAAACTGTTACCATTACCATGGAAACCAATATTAGAACAATTATTACAGTCGATCATTAATTTCTTATGGAAACTTCCGTTCTTTAAAGCCCTTACGAAGGGCTTCGTTAAGAAACAACAGTTCCCCTCAAATTCGAGACCAAGACTTTTCCAATAAACCTTAAACCATCTGTCCACGGCTTACCAAATTTGATCTTACTGCATGAAATAAAACAGCTGATACAAAACAGAATAACCAGCTGTGTGTTCATGGAACAGCTGATACGGAAATGAGATGTTTGCTATTTAAGGTTAATTAATAAGCACGACTAGTTATTTGTAAAATAGGCTTACGCATGTCGCTTTCACCGTAAATTTAGCTTTTCAACATTGACAAGTAAATTATAAGCTATTTACATTTTTTTTTGTTTTTTTCTAATTCAAGGTTAGGCTATATGAATTCAGCATTATTATACATACGTACACTAGAAGTAATAGTAATATTCATATCCAAGGTGGCAATAAAAACTGAAATATAAAATATAAATAGGCCTACAGATTTTATTACTACCCTATGTTACTGGTTTTGTACGTCCTATATAGGCTTAGGCCTACAACCAAACGAGTTATTCTTTCATATAGTCTGTTTAAAAATAACAAAGTGAAAAAGAGCTATTGTAATGGTCGTCATGGTAAGATCTATACCCGGGACCTTGAAATGCGCCCGATCCTGGTTTAAGACCACTTTCTTATGAGGGGGTTGTTAATATACAAATAAATAAATAAACGAACGAACGAACGAACGAACGAACGAACGAACGAACGAACGAACGAACGAACGAACGAACGAACGAACGAACGAACGAACGAACGAACGAACGAACGAACGAACGAACGAACGAACGAACGAACGAACGAACGAACGAACGAACGAACGAACGAACGAACGAACGAACGAACGAACGAACGAACGAACGAACGAACGAACGAACGAACGAACGAACGAACGAACGAACGAACGAACGAACGAACGAACGAACGAACGAACGAACGAACGAACGAACGAACGAACGAACGAACGAACGAACGAACGAACGAACGAACGAACGAACGAACGAACGAACGAACGAACGAACGAACGAACGAACGAACGAACGAACGAACGAACGAACGAACGAACGAACGAACGAACGAACGAACGAACGAACGAACGAACGAACGAACGAACGAACGAACGAACGAACGAACGAACGAACGAACGAACGAACGAACGAACGAACGAACGAACGAACGAACGAACGAACGAACGAACGAACGAACGAACGAACGAACAAATATATATATATATATATATATATATATATATAGTATTTTAAGGCGAAAAGCACGTTGAGGCTTTTTTTTGGTGTTTAACGTCCAACTATTGTGCACACTTGGGCTAATGCAGACGATGGGATGATTTATAGCGTACGAAAATGCCACCTGGCCGGGAATCGAACCCGGGTCCTCGGGGTGAAAGCCTAGTACGCTATCAACTAGGCCACCGAGGCGGCTACATTGGGGCTATTATCGCCTCCCTAAATGTAAGTGTAACTGTAAAGTGTTAAAGTCATAAGTGTAGTGTTAGTATAAGTATGTGTTAGACTCAGGTACCGCGAGGGACGTATAAATCCTCTCAATAGCACCTATTGAAGGTGCTAGTCTGCACCCCCTTGCGGGGATATATATACACACATAGCCGCCTCGGTGGCCTAGTTGATAGCGTACTGGGCTTTCACCCCGAGGACCCGGGTTCGATTCCCGTCCAGGGTTTGGCATTTTCATACGCTATAGATCATCCCATCGTCTGCATTAGCCCAAGTGTGCACAATAGTCGGACGTTAAACACAAAACACACACACACACACACACACACACTCGTGCGCGCGTACTTGCGCGTCAGAATTCACAGGTTCATAATTTTAGACCGATTTGATTCAAACTTGGCACAAAAAGCGATTTTAATAATAGCTCAAACAAGTGTGTTTACCAACAAAATTAAACGGTTTCAAGAATGGCGGCTACTTTTTGTCTTAAATTAATTTTGAAAACCTGATTCCACCGTCGTGATCAGCGTAAGAAACCGCGTAAATCAGGATTTTAAAATAAAATTCGTTGAAATTACGATGAATTCAATTCGACGGCGGTCAGATTTCTGTACTTTGAAAGTTTAAAATGCACGTTTCTAAAATTACAAAATTCTAATTTATGCAGTTTTTAGCGGTGATTGTAATGGTGAAATTAGACAAAAAAAGTTATGGATTTTTAAAGATTTGAAAAAACCGCCATTTTGAAACTGTTGAACGAATTTCGGTTTACAAACGTGTCTTAGCTGTTACGAAAATCGATTGTGTAGCACGTTTGAATGAAATGTAGGTATATATTAAAGATCGTTCAAAACGTAAACTATTGGTCAGGATCGGTGCTCACTTTAAGGTCTTACATTGAATATAAACGTACTAGAATGATAACCCTTATGAGAAATATGTAGCTGCTGGTGGCATCTTGCGGCAGAGTGTTCAATCACAGTTAAATAGATAATAGCAGTGTATATTTTCTCAAACGTCTTCCCTCTTGTCCTTGCAGTTTGCAGCGTTCCTAGCGGCAAATAATTCAATTACTTAAACTTCACCGTCTGATATCGAGCACGCTTTTTGTAACGGTAGCTGTACAATGGTCTTACCAAGATGGCCGCTCCAATATCTCATTTTCCTCGGGAAATTCTCTAGGAATTTACCATTAATACAATTATTTTAAAATATATATTATATACTTATCAAAATAATACGGATTTGTTTGGGTTTCCGTAAAATATTTCTAGAAATAATAAATAAACTTTGCGGGCTGTATGACATTGCCAGAAGGCAGTGCGAAGTTTCGCACTATGAAAGTTTTAAGTAAACACAGCCTTTTGAATAAGTATTTCATTTCCTTTAATGGATACAAATATGTTAGTCGATTTAGTTACCCTTGAAAAGGCTGCATACAATTGTCCGTGAGTAAAGACGGCATTTGGTAAATACAAGCCTGCTCTTTGAAGTGTTTGTCCCTGCGACTTGTTTATAGTGATAGCAAAGGCAATTTTAATAGGTATGTCTTATAGTCAATTGAAAAGGCTTGATAACCTCTAAATATATTTTGACATTTTTATTGTACTTCGTGTTTTATGATGTCCGTATTAACAATAGATAAATGCACGATGGAAGGAGAAATCACACACACACACACACACATACAGATAAACAGAGTCAAGCACTTCAAATATCTGGAAGAAATTCTTGAACCCACAGGTGGCGAGAAGGCTGCGCAAAAGGTTCGGCTACTGAGAATGAAGAGGGCTCTTGGTATAACGCGTGATATCTACAATAAGAGATGTATGTCGACGCACACAAAAATCAGACACTACAACACAGTCATAAAACCGGAGGTATTATATGCAAGCGAGACGCTAGCACTCTATACAAAAGCTACCATGGAGGGTATTTTGAAGGAAGAACGCAAAATCTTGAGGAAGATCCTTGGCCCGAGATTAACAGAAGATGGATACAGGTTGCACTCCCGGAAGACCACAGGGAAGATATCGACCCTGGCAGCAGGTATCAGAAGAAGGAGGCTTCGGTTCTATGGACACATCAGTAGACTCCCAACAACGAGACTGGCCAACAGAATCCTTAAGTATATACACGGAGTCAAATCAACAACGTCGTGGATCGCACAAGTCAGAATAGACCTACATGACGCAGAAATAGACCCAACAGACGTTGAAGACAGGAACGCATACAGGCGAAAGATGCTCGGTTGGAAGGTCCCAGAGAATGAAATCCCAAAGAGAGCAGGAGTAAAATGGACGGAGGAGCGGAAGAGGATCCTTGGGGACAGGATGAGGGAGGTGTGGAGGATTAGAAGGAGTAAGACATGAGTCGGAGTGCTTTGCGTGATCCAACTGGGTCTATACGCAGATAATAATAATAATAATGATATATATATATATATATATATATATATATATATATATATATATATGTGTGTGTGTGT
>CM040185.1:8275532-8303032 GCA_022606455.1 Callitettix versicolor
TGTGTGTGTGTGTGTGTGTGTGTGTGTGTGTGTGTGTGTGTGTGTGTGTGTGTGTGTATGCGCGCTCGCTCTCGACCAGTCACATAAGTATCACGTTGTTGTTATAGTTAAAACTTTGTTAAAATGGCGTCCGTTTAAGATTCTTCCCCAAACAACCGTGTCAGTTAGATCCTTGAGTATTTTTTTTAAATCAAGTTTTTTTATCGTTTTTGCCATCAAAACACGTTACCTACTTTCGCGCGATAGCAATTTTCAGGTTACACGGGTTACTTTTGTTTTCGATTTTCATCGAACTTTACTTTTTTTATACATAGTACTAAGATGTCGAATTAATAGGCTATCATTAGTAATTCGTAAATTAAAACATAACCTAACGTTAGTCTCAAAAGCTAACGTAAAAGTACATGGTTCGTTTCCCTTCCGATAGATAGCGTTTTCCATTTTCAGTCATACAATTGCCTATGCAGTGGGGATTTTTTATGTATTATAAACTCACGGGCAAAATGCACGTAGTACCAAAACCCGACATCAGAGCACTCTGCCTGCCCATCCTTGAGTCTATACATTGCTGCGTGACGTGAATTTATCTTACACTCGATTAAGACGTCGAATTAATACCATTAGTGATTCGTAAATTAAAAATAACTTAGTTGTAGTCTCAAAAGATAACCTAAAAAGTACATGGTTCGTTTCCTTTCTGATAACGTTCTCCATTTTCACTAAGTTCAGTATAATGATCTGCCTTCCCTAGCTTCGTCAATTCTACTTTCGTTGACGCGTTTCGGAGAACCTCCATCTTCAAAAACTATATATTCAAGTAAGTACTCAAGAGAGTATAGATAGGTTGAAGATGGAGGTTCTCCGAAACGCGTCAACGAAAGTAGAATTGACAAAGCTAGGGAAGGCAGATAATTATACTGAACATAGCGACAATAATCCTAGCAGAAAAGAAGAATATAAAAAGAATTTCTCCATTTTCAGTCACACAATTTCCTACGCAATGAGATCTCTGTGGATTATAGAATCAAGGCTAAAATGCACGTAGTACGAAAACCCAACACTAGAGCGCTCTGAACACGTTTTTATACTGCCTGCCCATTCTTGAATGTATACATAGCTCCAGTGACGTGAAATTATCTTACATTCGATTAAGATTTCTAATTAATATCATTAGTACATTAAGAAATAACCTGAATATAATCTTAAAAGCTAACCTAAAAATACATGGTTCATTTCCCTTCCGATAGATAGCGTTCTGCATTTTTAGTCACACAATTTCCTACGCAGTGAGATCTCTATGTATTATAGACTCAAGGCTAATAGCATTGTTGTTATATGTATAGTTAACCACATCATAAGCATAGGCTAATCAATAGATAGCCTACAGATAGAGTGGTACGGTATTGTAATAGTAATCTTATATGGACATTTACAGTCGATATAATATAAGTTTAGGCCTATAGTAGACAAGAATGTAGGCCTATAATAAAAATATAATTAATGCATACTAGTTTAAATTTGCCTATATATTATAACGGGTACAATGGTACAGTAATATGTTAATAAACAAGTCATATAGCCTTGATTAACAATGTAATTTCGTTGTTATTGCTATAACACCTGAACATAAGTTATTGTTATAAAAATATTTTCAATATATAATACTACCCAGTATGATATTACATGGTCTTTCTCTTATTGGCTGACATAATAACCGAACCCAAAGCTTCCATTTTGTATAATTTTATAATCTATTAACAACTTATTTGCTAAAAGATATATTTTAAAGCGAAGTTTTTAATGCTAACTTCGACGAGAGGAGTGAATAGAAAAAAGTCTGCCGAACGGAAGACTGTAACGGAAATATGGAACGCACGAGGAAACGAATTTTATCTCTATTTCTGTCTCTTTTTCTATCCGCCTCGGTGGCCTAGTTGATATCGTACTAGGCTTTCACCCCGAGGACCCGGGTTCGATTCCCGGCCAGGGCTTGGCATTTTCATACGCTATAAATCATCCCCATCGTCTGCATTAGGCCAAGTGTGCACAATAGTCGGACGTTAAAAAAAAAAATCTATAACAGTACACGCGTATTATATGAAAACGTTGTGTTGTTTTGGTTTCGGTATTTTTCCTTGGTTGAAGAACACGCGCGCGTTGTAACCGTTTATAATAATTGTTAATATCGCTAGTTTTTAACAACATAACCTAAAACTTATCATAGCCTATCAGCTGTTCGATGAAATCAGCTGATCGTTACGAATTAATATAAAACAGCTGATCTTTTACTGTAACTACAGTAAATAATATCTAAGCTATGGTCACGTATTTATTTATTTAAACAAAACAAGATTTTTGTAAACGTATGTTCAAACTATTTATGTATTCGGCAAGGATATCATTAACGAAAGCTTCGCTTCTGTCGGTAACTCCGCTAATTCCACGCGTGTATTTTTTTAAACCGAAACGTTCTTCAAAAAACATTTGGCCTAATTTCCCTTCTTTCTACATGACTAAACAAACAGTTAATTTGTATTCAGTATCATAACCTCAAAAGTACAAAAAAGAAAACAAATAATTTGTTACTGTGGACTTTTTTCACAAGTGATAAAAATGTTTGTGAAACAGTTTACTGGCCAGATTGTCACTTGGTACTTGTAATTAATTGTTAAACTGTATACTTGTAGCTTTCGTGAAACAGGGCCCAGAAGGGTTCGTGACTGTATTTGCTTTGAACCAGTCACGTGACTTTTTGACGAATTACGAGGGTTCTCCGTAAAGTAAGGTTCCAAAAGCGCTATAGTCGCTACGAACGCTGTTACGCGGGATCCGGTGACCTTGGATTGCACTGGTTCCCCCCACTCTCAATCCCCACACCGCGAGCTGTCTGCGATGCTCAGTCTTGGCTTGGTAGCCGTTAATAATGGAGTTGCTTATTCTGTCTCCCGCCAGGTGCGAATTACGTTCTATGATTCGATTTTTTGTGTGCGAAAACACTGCGCCGGTGGACATTCATATCCAACTGTGTGAAGTGTACGGAGAAAAATGTATGAGCATACAACACGTTCAAATGGTGCAGAGAATTCAAAGACGGACGTACAGACGTTCATGATGAACAGCGTTCCGGACGAAACGATTGCGAAAGTGGAAGAAGCAATGCTGAACGATTGGTATTCGATCGAGAGTTCGAGAGCTCTCCGGGATGCTCCCTGATGTCAGCAAGACCTGCATTGATAAAATTTTGACTGACCATTTAGGGTATAGCAAGGTTTGTGCAAAGTGGGTCCCAAGACCCCCGAAAATGGAGAAATTCTTGGACTTCATTATCACTGGGGACGAGACTTGGGTACACTATACGACACCGGAAACGAAAGAACAATCACGTCAATGGAAACATCCAGAGTCGCCGAAGCCGCGGAAGTTCAAACAAACACTGTCTGCCGGCAAAGTCATGGCGAGCGTGTTTTGGGACAGGAAGGGGTTATTGTGCGAATTCATGGATACAGGCACAACAATCAATGCTGATCGTTACTGTGAGACGTTAAGGAACCTTCGCCGCGCGATTCAAAACAAGAGGAGAGGCATGCTCACGAATAGAATTTGTTTCCATCAAGACAACGCTAGTCCGCACACCGCCCGGTAACAACCAATCTCATCAACCAATTTGGATGGGGTACTGTCACACATACGCCCTACAGCCCGGACTTAGCCCCAAGTGACTACCATTTCTTCCCTAATTTGGAGACGCATTTCAGTACCGGAGAGGAGCTGAAAGAAGTTTTAAGCTACCTTCGCGGCGCGGCGGGAAAGTTTCCCGACTCAGGCAAACAAAAGATGGTTCACCGTACGCAAAAATGCATCGATCTCAACGGCGATTATGTCGAAAAATATAAAAAAGTGTAAGCTTTCTAAAAATGTATTATTCAATGCAAATAAACGTGTTTTTCATTGTGAAAAATTATTGGGAACCTTATTTTACGGACAAGCCTCGTATTTAATTAGGTCAGTAACTGATTCCCATAGCACTTTGGACTGACTACAGTAGCCATTTGTTAAACATAATGTATAAAACAGCTGTTGGCCTCCAGTAAATTTGAGCTCAAATCTAAGCTACGTCAGTCTTAAGAACTAATATTTACGTTCCCGATAGGTATTATTTACACTGTTTGCATTTTTCCACTCTCGCAGTCAAAGTTCAAAGTCAAAGCTCTGGTAGTTTATTGTAACTGTTTAAAGGTTAAGTTAGTTTAGATTTCAGGCATTCCGGAGGTCATTGCCTTAGGTGAGGGGGCCGCGTTAATGAGTTACAAGCGCAGGTATAACAGCTGATAAGACCATCCACATTATTATTGTTTGTAGGGTAAATGTATCATGTTTTAGGGATGGTAGTGGTGTTGGATTTTGCGCGTCGCGTGATGCGGGTGCACAAATTTATATTGATATATAATAGTATATTTAATTTTATTGTACTTCCATTAATATATTTATTTTTAAGTATTATTAAGTACTTTATTTAAAAAAAATAACAAAAAAATGTTACATTAATATTGTAATTTTGTAATTATCTAATAAAATACAATATATTATATATTGTAATGTATGTGTATATATATATATATAAATGTCAATATATTTATACGGATTTTAACGCTAATTTCAAGGTATCGGGTCTATTATTGGTGTAATAATAATAGATTAGAATAATGATGGTAGTAATAACACAAAGTCGTTAATAAAAACATTATTTCATAGATTTTGTAATATTCAATTAAAATTAAAGATATTTAATTAATAAATTTCTGTTATTGAACCAAAAATAAAAAATGTATCATGTTTTCTCTTCCTTTTTATTTTATTTGGAAGACACCACGTACGACTTTTATTTTTCTTATAAATTATATATATATATATATATTGTTATTTTAAGGTGAAAAACATTGAGGCTATTATCACCGCCCTAAATGTAAGTGTGAGTGTAAAGTGTTAAAGTCGCAAGGGTAGTGTTGTAAGTGTAAGTGTGTGTTAGACTCGGGTACCGCAAAGGACGTCTAAATCCTCTCAATAGGTGCAGCTAGTCTGCACACTCCTGCGGGGAATTATATATATTGGTACGTGTGAATAATAAATGTTTAAATTATGTTAAACGCAATCACACTACTTACCCAGTCCAACTTAATTATTTAGTATTCAAGTGTTAATTCTATAACAGTGACGTTTTATACGTTTATTATATATTGGATCTATATGCAATAATAAAAAAAGTGAATATATAAAATATTGATAATGTATTCAACTGTAGGCCTAAACGCTAAAACAATATAGTAATGACTGGTGTGGGTATGTAGTGTAATGGCGTGTATTATTTAAATATCAGTAATGACACTGATCTATATGCAATAATAAAAAAAAAGTGTTTTACAAAATATCCTCCTTCGAAGGAAATACGAACCTCGATGTTAATAAATCTCTAAGTTATTACATATATTTGGTGGATGAACCTTTGGTTGTTTGATTTTTTGAGCATATGAACCACTCTGTTAAAAACATGGTTCATATGACCAAAAGTTCATTCAACCAAAATATTTAAGTATAATTTGGTCGAATGGACTTTTGGTTGTTTGATTTTTTGGTCATATGAACCACTCTGTTAAAAACATGGTCCATATGACCAAAAGTTCATTCAACCAAAATGTTTAAGTATAATTTGGTCGAATGGACTTTTGGTTGTTTGATTTTTTGGTCATATGAACCACTCTGTTAAAAACATGGTCCATATGACCAAAAGTTCATTCAACCAAAATATTTAAGTATAATTTGGTCGAATGAACATTTGGTTGTTTGATTTTTTGATCATATGAACCACTCTGTTAAAAACATGGTCCATATGACCAAAATATATAAGTATAATTTGGTCGAATGAACTTTTGGTTGTTTGATCTTTTGGTCATATGAACCACTCTGTTAAAAACATGGTCCATATGACCAAAAGTTCATTCAACCAAAATATTTAAGTATAATTTGGTCGAATGAACTTTTGGTTGTTTGATTTTTTGGTCATATGAACCACTCTGTTAAAAACATGGTCCATATGACCAAAAGTTCATTCAACCAAAATATTTAAGTATAATTTGGTCGAATGAACTTTTGGTTGTTTGATTTTTTGGTCGTATGAACCACTCTGTTAAAAACATGATTCATATGACCAAAAGTTCTGTCAACCAAAATATATAAGTATAATTTGGTCGAATAAACTTTTGGTTGTTTGATCTTTTGGTCATATGAGCTCTTCCCTGTACTTCTAGTCCGTTTACAATCTACCCAACTGAAATCCAAAAGACTTACTTGCACAATAAATCTTCGATCGCTTTGCCAGAGACCACCAAATCCCATAACCTCTGAAGAATCTATCTGAATACGGTTTGTTAATTTTCATATTGTTCGCAATTATTTGACCACAGTTTCGATCTAACAATTGTCATTTTCAGGTTGATGCCTGGTTAGACTAAATTGCACAACGCATACAAATACACAACCACATATATTATCACTGGTCAGCCACAAATAAAACCACTGCCCACAGACGGTCAGTCAGCAAAGTCAAGTTCCAACAGCTGCAGTATATTTGTGTATAGCGAAATTACACTTTTAGATATCAGCTGTTATGGACAATATATAACATAATTTAATTTAGTAATAATATTTCTGAAAAAATGAGAAGAAAAAACAAAAAAAATTCCCTTAATTCTTTAACACTTTTTTAACTTATCAAAATCATCTTAAAGGTT
Source organism: Callitettix versicolor (assembly GCA_022606455.1). NCBI lineage: Eukaryota > Metazoa > Arthropoda > Insecta > Hemiptera > Cercopidae > Callitettix > Callitettix versicolor. The sequence continues at coordinate 8,282,318 of CM040185.1, forward strand.
ATGTTGCACCGAACTAGTAATTCTTTTAAAACCGGTAACAGAGTTTTACGCAACTAATATGCTCTCTCTCTCTCTCTCTCTCTCTCTCTCTCTCTCTCTCTCTCTCTCTCTCTCATATATATATTATTTGCTTACAGACCCTGTTGGATCACGCAAAGCACTCCGACTCATGTCTTGTTCCTTCTAATCCTCCCCACCTCCCGCATCCTGTCCCCATGGATCCTCCTCCGTTCCTCCGTCCATTTTATACCTGCTCTCTTTGGGATTTCATTCTCTGGGATTTTCCATCCGTGCACCTTTCTCCTGTATGCGTTCCTGTCTTCAGTGTCTGTTGAGTCTATTTCTGCGTCACGTAGGTCTATTCTGACTTGTGCGATCCACGACGTTGTTGATTTGACTCTTTGTATATGCTTAAGGATTCTGTTGGCAAGTCTCGTTGTTGGGAGTCTCTCTCTCTTTCTCTCTCTCTCTCTGTTATATATATATATTATTATTATTATTTGCTTATAGACCCTGTTAGATCACGCAAAGCACTCCGACTCATGTCTTGTTCCTTCTAATCCTCCACACCTCCCGCATCCTGTCCCTATGGATCCTCCTCCGCTCTTCCGTCCATTTTATCCCCGCTGTCTTTGGGATTTCATTCTCTGGGACCTTCCAACCGAGCATCTTTCTCCTGTATGCGTTCCTGTCTTCAATATCTGTTGAATCTATTTCTGCGATTGTAGGTCTATTCTGACTTGTGTGATACACGACGTTGTTGATTTGACTCTTTGTATATACTTAAGGATTCTGTTGGGAAGTCTCGTTGTTGGGAGTCTCTCTCTCTCTCTCTCTCTCTCTCTCTCTCTCTCTCTCTCTCTCTCTCTCTCTCTCTCTCTCTCTCTCTCTCTCTCTCTCTCTCTCTCTGTATTATTATTATTATTATTTGCTTATAGACCCTGTTAGATCACGCAAAGCACTCCGACTCATGTCTTGTTCCTTCTAATCCTCCACACCTCCCGCTTCTTGTCCCTATGGATCCTCCTCCGTTCCTCCGTCCATTTTATACCTGCTCTCTTTGGGATTTCATTCTCTGGGATTTTCCATCCGAGCATCTTTCTCCTGTATGCGTTCCTGTCTTCAGTGTCTGTTGAGTCTATTTCTGCGTCACGTAGGTCTATTCTGACTTGTGCGATCCACGACGTTGTTGATTTGACTCTTTGTATATACTTAAGGATTCTGTTGGGAAGCCTCGTTGTTGGGAGTATATATATATATATATATATATATATATATATATATATGCTAATGCATACGATCGGATGATTTATATATAGCGTATGAAAAAGCGAAGCCCTGGCCGGGAATCGAACCCGAATCCTCGGTGAAAGTATAACGTTCGATCTTTATAACAAATTTCAAAGGCACTTATTACAATATAGCCTGTAGGCTAACAGAACAGCGTTGGTACGTGACCTTGATAACAAATATAAACAAAATTATCAACCGATAAAGATTGTTGTATCAATTAACTAACAACCATTATCGACTGAGAGAATATTACTGGCTTTGTTTCGTTATCGCAATTAAAAGCAAAGACGCGCCTGCCTTCATTTATCCCAATTTAATGGCACTGTACAAAATATATAAATATTATACGTAACAGTTCATATAAGTCAACATAACTGTTTTCCCTCCGGCCTTCTGGTATTAATTAAAGAATTTCCACTGGAAAACAATCTTTTGATGCGTTTTACTTTGGTAAAACCCAGACCATGGACTGGTGTTGTTTATATTTGGATGGTACAGGCATTCGAAACGAAATCAGCGGCGCAGAATAGCTTTGCGCATCCAGACATAACCAAATCCAGACGTGGGATCTGATTCCGGAAGTTATTGTGATTATGAACGAGATGCGCATGCGCGTAATCATTTCCGCTCAGTTCCACACCTAATAAAGTACCCTTCAATGTTTTTTTTTTATTTTCTATGTCTAAACTAAATTTATACATACTTTTAACATTTTAAAATAACAAAATATAAACTACTAGTGGTTCAAAAAACATTTGACCTCGCAATATATTCTTAATATACAGAGCGCTCCACGACAGCGCTAGTAACGTTTACCGTCAATTTAACCGCTAACCTTAATATTTATGAAAAACATCACTGGATTAATCTTATTGGACATTTTAAGCTCTTCTTTCATGAAGAGGTAAAAATTACGACAGGTCTTGCCGTTCAGCCTGTATTACAGAAAATAACCATCAGCTGCACTCCAAACGTTGAATCAGAGCCCGCCATATTGAAACGGAAATGAATGGGGAAAAATCTTACGTCATTTGGGGCATTATATAAAGTACCAACTCACCAAATTGCAAAATAATATGTCCATGCGTTTTGACGAAAATGTGTGAACTCGTCATAGTTAAATCAGAGGCCGCCATCTTGAAACGGAAGTGAAAGGGGGAAATTTTACACATACATCTTTCGGGTATTATACAAAGTACCACCGTACCAAATTTCAAAAACAATTTGTCTGTTCGTTTGACGAAAAATGTGTACACTAGTCATAGTTAAATCAGAGGCCGCCATCTTGAAACGGAAGTGAAAGGGGGAAATCTTACACATACATCTTTCGGGCACTATACAAAGTACCACCGTACCAAATTTCAAAAACAATTTGTTCGTTTGGCGAAAAATGTGTACACTAGTCATAGTTAAATCAGAGGTCGCCATCTTGAAACGGAAGTGAAAGGGGGAAATCTTACACATATATCTTTCGGGAATTATACAAAATACCACCGTACCAAATTTCAAAAACAATTTGTTCGTTTGGCGAAAAATGTGTACACTAGTCATAGTTAAATCAGAGGTCGCCATCTTGAAACGGAAGTGAAAAGGGGAAATCTTAAACATGCATCTTTCAGGCATTGTACAACGTACCACCGAACCAAATTTCAAAAACAATCTGTCCACTCGTTTGGCGAAAAATGTGTACACTCGTCATAGTTAAAACAGAGGTCGCCATCTTGAAACGGAAGTGAAAGGGGGAAACCTTACACATACATCTTTCAGGCATTGTACAACGTACCACCGAACCAAATTTCAAAAACAATCTGTTCGTTTGGCGAAAAATGTTTACACTCGTCATAGTTAAATCAGAGGCCGCCATCTTGAAACGGAAGTGAAAGGGAGAAAATCTTAAACATACATCTTTCAGACATTGTACAACGTACCACCTAACCAAATTTCGAAAACAATTTGTCCGTTCGTTTGGCGAAAATGTTTACACTCGTCATAGATAAATCAGAGGCCGCCATCTTGAAACGGAAGTGAATGGGGGAAAATATTTCACATATATCTTTCGGGAATTATACAAGTAAGAATTCCCTTACATGCGCGAGAGATTCTAGCGCAGACCGCTTACTGTGCGGCTGGCCTATAGGCTACAGTTCATTCAATATAAATTGAGTTGATTTTTTTTTTTTTTTTTGGTGTTGAACGTCTGACTATTTTGAGAGTTGGATATAAGCACAGGTAAGGAACGTTACGTCCTAGTCTACCTAACACTGTAGCCTGTCTGCCAGTGTGATAATGATTATTAAGCAACTGAGTTACTGATACTATTAGTCATATATTAAAAAAAAGAAAATTAACAGTAATAGAAAATATAATTTTAATATACAATTTTATCTTTGAATCTACAATTCATGTTCGCAGATTTTTGGGTATTATTTGCACTGCCCAATAGACATCGATTTGTTCTGACTTACCGCCAACTAATATGGAACGTACTGTAGAGTTGAAGCAGCACATTAATAACATCAGGCCTACATACATATATGTACATGCAAGATGGTACAATATTCTGTGAACACGAATAATTATGTGGGCGTGACGCTGACCCAGAGTTGTTTATTTACTTCAGATTCTATTTCCCAGTGCTGTGACGTAACTTCCTGTATTCAAGTCCTTCCGGTTTGATGAGCTACATAACATTCTGCATTTAACTGCCGCATTGTAGGCCTACACACGGTAGAAATCCCGTTGACGTGACGGTAGCAAATTAAGGAAAAAAAATTAATAAAACGAAACCACATAAGTTGTGGATCCCTAATTTTTTGAAAATTTTATTTAGCCATTGTGATCAGCGTTTTAATTTTAACACTGGTTGCCAAGATGAAATCAGATTTTCGAAAAATTAATAGTTATGATTTCTTTAAGGATTTTGAAACGGTTAAACTGATTTTACCGGGAAATTTGTTCAAGCTGCTGCAAAATTTGTTTCCTGTACCAAGTTTGAATCGAATTGGACTAAATTTTATATGCAGTTTAATGTATTTGCGTTTATAAATTTTGTAACGAATTCTTAAACGTGTTCTAAAGTCACAATAATTTGTAGAAGTCAAAGTAATGGAATTATCTACGTAAATATAAACTGCACAATCATCTTCATTTCACCTATAGATATGTGAACGGCTGCTGGTGGCATCTTGCGACAAAGAGTTCAACTACAGTTGAATAGACAATAATACTGTCTGTTTTCCCAAACGTATCCGTCCTTGTCCCTGCAGCGTTCCTAGCGGCAAGTAGTCCAATTACTTGGACTTTATCCGCTGATATCCAGCACGCGTTTTTTAATGGTGTACTTTTAAACATTTTATGAGTATAGATGTTGTGCAGATGTTTTAATAGAGTGCTTGCTTAAATAATGGAAACAGGATTAGCTTCTCCGAGCTGGTTAAAGCAAGGTTAGCCTGTTAAATCTTCGAAATTGCGCACTTTTAAAGTAGTAAGTTCGAGATCAGTTACTGTCCGTACGCTTAATAGCTCTTTCTGTAAGATATACTATATATATATATATATATATATATATATATTTTTTTTTTTTTTTTTTTTTTTAACGTCCGACTATTGTGCACACTTGGGCTAATGCAAACGATGGGATGATTTATAGCGTATGAAAATGCCAAGCACTCGCCGGGAATCGAACTCAGGTCTTCGGGGTGAAACCCTAGTACGCTATCCACTAGGTCACCGAGGCGGCTATATATATATATATATATATATATATATATATATATATATATATATATATATATATATATATATATATTATTATCTGCGTATAGACCCTGTTGGATCACGCAAAGCACTCCGACTCATGTCTTGTTCCTTCTAATCCTCCACACCTCCCGCATCCTGTACCCATGGATCCTCTTCCGCTCCTCCGTCCATTTTACCCCTGCTCTCTTTGGGATTTCATTATCTGGGACCTTCCAACCGAGCATCTTTCTCCTGTATGCGTTCCTGTCTTCAACGTCTGTTGAGTCTATTTCTGCGTCATGTAGGTCTATTCTGACTTGTGCGATCCACGACGTCGTTGATTTGACACCTTGTATATACTTCAGGATTCTGTTGGCAAGTCTCGTTGTTGGGAGTCCATAGAACCGAAGCCTCCTTCTTCTGATATCTACTGCCAGGTTTGATATCTTCTCTGTGGTCTGTGATGTATATATTATTTCTCGAGTCAACATCCCTTTTTCTCAGCACATACTATTCGTACAGGCATAAATGAGGTATCTTTAGGAAGATTTTTTAACCGGCTTCTGACATTGCAAAACGATTTTGCTCTAAAACTTACTGTTTGTGGAAAAACTTAAGATAAGAGACACTTTTAACTGTAATATGCAAACGGCGTCATGGATGCGCATGCGCGGCATCACAAATCAGACAATATTTTGTATATTTTACGAAGCTAACTTATTAATCACGAATAGACAAGCCCATTACAAATGCCTCTTTTTTGCATAACGTGCTTAGAACAATTTCAATATTTACTTAAAAGTCATTAAACTTATAGGTTATGTGACCCTACTGCCCGTCTTACAAGCCTGGACAACGAATACCAAACACGTTTTGGACACGGTTTTTACACAAATATATCTGTGATAACACCTTCCATCGTGGATTTATCTATTGTTAATACGGTCATCATAAAACACGAAGTACAATAAAAATGTCAAAATACAGTTAGAGGTTATCAAATCAGGTTATATAGTCAAGGTTATCAAATCAGTTAGAGGCCTTTTCAATTGACTAGAAGATATTTACCTATTAAAATTGCCTTTGCTATCACTATAAACAAGTCGCAGGGACAAACACTTCAAAGAACAGGATTGTATTTACCAAATGCCGTCTTTACTCACGGACAATTGTAGCCTTTTCAAGGGTAACTAAATCAACTAACATGTTTGTATCCATTAAAGAAAATGAAATACAAAAAGTACAAGAAACTTACATCGTTTACAACGAGGTATTGTAATGCTCTATAAAAATTTCTATTAAAAAAAATTATTATCTGTATTGATTTTTTTTTTGTATTTTAAGGCGAAAAGCACATTGAGGCTATTATCGCCTCCCTAAATGTAAGTGTAAGTGTAAAGTGTTAAGTCGTAAGTGTAGTGTTGCAAGTGTAAGTGTGTGATAGACTCGGGTACCGCGAAGGACGTCTAAATCCTCTCAAAAGTGCTAATCTGCACCCCTGCGGGAATCTGTATTGAAATGTACATACTACAATGACTCATAAATTTGTGATTATTATTTCAAACCGATCGCTTTTCGATTTATTTTTAAACATGTTTCCCCTTCCTTCCAACTACCCCTTCACCCCAACGACCACTCTAATTCAGAAACGTATTTAAAACTGTTACAGTACGAAAGTTCGCACGAGCGCTTCTGGTATACTTAATTTCACCTTGAAAAAACCAAATAGGATTTACGCATATTTCAAAATATAAATAATTTATCCGAACATTGAGTTATTAGCCGCCTCGGTGGCCTAGTTAGCAGCGTACTAGGCATTTTTTATAAAGAAATTTTTATAAAAATATTGAAAAAATACACTGCCAAATACATGCCAAAAAAGTAGGCACTTCTTTCAACATCGTAATCAGCGTCAACATCTACATAAATTAGTATCTAATTCCGTTGAAAAGAACTGAACCCGACGGCGGTCGGAGTTCCTTTTCATTGTACTTTGAAAGTATACTAGTGTACACGCACGCGCACACACACACACACACACACACACACGCGCACATACAAACACACATACACACACACATACACGCACGCTCGCGCACACACATACACACACACACACACACGCACGCACGCACACACTCACGCGCACATACAAACACACATACACACACATACACGCACGCGCGCGCACACACATGCACATACACACACATAGACGCGCGCGCGCGCACACACACACACACACACACACACATACATGCACGCACACGATCACACATACACATACACACACACATACACACACGCACGCGCACACACATAGACGCGCGCGCACATACACACACCCACATGCGCGCGCACGCACATACACACACCCACATGCGCGCGCACGCACATACACACACCCACATGCGCGCGCACGCGCACACACACACACACACCCACATGCGCGCGCACACGCACACGCACACACACACACACACACACACACACACACACACACACACACGCACAGACACGCGCGCGCACATACACGCACAGACACATACACACGCGCGCGTATTAATACTGTATTAATCAGTATTAATACTGATACGATTCAAATTTGGCACAAAAATAAATTTTTGTAACACCTGATTTGAATCCACCATCAAAACTAGCTTTTAAATCTGCGTAAATTAGCATTTGATTTAAATTCATTGAAATTAAGGGGAAACAAATTTAACGGTGGTTCAATTTAAAATTCTAAATGCTAATTTATGCAGGTTTTATTGCTGATTGTTACAATCAGGTGGTCAGATTTTCAACCGAGCAAAAGATTTAAAACGTTATTGTAGAATTCGTTTCTATCGTTTCAGCGAGACATTCCGAGAATATTCGATTTATTTACATATTTAAGCCGCCTCGGTGGCCTAGTTGATAGCGTACTGGGCTTTCATCCCGAAGATCCGGGTTCGATTCCCGGCCAGGGCTTGGCATTTCCATACGCTATAAATCATCCCATCGTCTGCATTAGCCCAAGTGTGCACAATACAATAGCCGGACGTTAAACAAAAAAAAAAAAAAAAAAAAAAAAGAGTTATTAAAACACTAGTAGGCCTACTGAAAGACTTATATCGTGAATGAGTAAAACAACCGTAAATCGGTGATTTAAAGAAATAAAATGGCAGTTTATGACGGATAATGAGCCATTACGCTGATAATATATCCTGGAATATAAAATTTAATTTATTGTTTACTTTAAAATTTCGAAACAGCTGTTTCATTACACGATCCGCTTTATGTGTAATTTACGAAACGATAACTGTCAAAGTTTATTGCGAACAGCTGTTTTTAGTTTGTCTAATCCGAAGCAGTGTTACAGACGTACGTGGCACAGCTAGAGCCTAATTTAAGCACTTACAAAGCGTAGTTTAAAATTTAATTATGTTGAAAATTAACAACATAGATCTGGTAACGTTTCGGTTAGTTAAATAAAGTTATCAACGAATTGATATGGAAAATTACCTACTAGAGGCCAGCACTGTACAACCCAGTACCTTTAAATGAGCACTAGTCAAGCCTATCTAATCGTATGTCTTTCCTTGACGGTCTCCGATGGAATTTTCCTAACAAAACGTATTTTCATACATAATTAATACTTTAAAACTATAAAATAATGTTACATAGAATATAATATTTTGTCGTGTTAAATTATAGTTTAAACTTTTTAAAATACTAAATACTGTTTAAAACTCACTTATACTTTCTGATCACAATTAAAATTTTGATAAATCCCAAAATTATTATTATTATTAAGTATAATAATAATAATAATTATAAATTATAATTTAATTTATTTAAATTATGTTATTAAATTATTTAAATTTAATTTAATTTAAATTATAAATTAAATTATAATTATAAAAAAATTATTAAGTATAAGCAATATTAAGTATTATTGCTTATATTTAATAATACTTGATTATTAAGTATAATAATCACTGCAGCGCACTTTTCATAATACTTGATAATCACTGTTTAATGTGTGATAACGCTTCATAATCACTGTTCAACTTTTGATAACTGTTAAACACTCTACTTTATAATAACAATTAAACTCTTAGTAATACTTCAGTAACTGATAATCAGTATTAAATATCTAATAATAATACTGATACGTCTTTTGATAATAATAATTATTAATAATAATAATATTAATACGTCTTTTGATAAGACGTGATAATAACTGTTAACTTCTGATAATAATTGATAATCACTGTTAAGTTTTGATAATAATTGATAATCACTGTTAACTTTTGATAATTTTTAAAACATTTGATATTTTTCAATCGGTTACAAACTTTCGGTAATTCTTGTTATTCACTATTAACGTTAAATAATACTTGTTTATCAAATAATACATAAAAATAATAATACTCATTAAAATTGTTTATAATACTATGTAATCATTAATAATACTTTATAATTAATGTATTAAATATTTGGTATTTGCTTTTAAACTTTTGATAATCACTGTTTACTTTAAATAACACTCAATATTAACGTATAACTTTTGATAATTTATTGTGTTCACTGTTAAAAATGTAATAATACTTCATAATTAACGTTAACTGTTTGATGATATTTGATATTTACAATTAAACGTCTGATAATACTTGATAATATCGCTGTTAACTTTTGATAATACTTAATAATCACTACTGAACACTTTTTATAATACTTAATAATCGCTGTTAACGCTTGATATTACTTGATAATTACTATTAACTTTTGATAATACTTGATAATTACTGTTAAAGTTTGATAATACTTGATAATTAATGTTAACTTTTGATAATACTTAATAATTACTGATAAAGTTTGATAATACTTGATAATAACTGTTAACTTTTGATAATATGCCTACTTGATAATTACTGTTTAATTTCGATAATACTTGATAATCACTGTTAACTTTCGATAATGCTTAATAATCATTGTTAACTTTCGATAATACTTGATAATTACTGTTAACTTTTGATAATACTTGATAATAAATGTTAACTTTTGATAATATGCCTACTTGATAATTACTGTTAGCTTTCGATAATATTTGATAATGACTGTTAACTTTTGATAATACTTGATAATCACTTTTAACTTTTTATAATACTTGATAATCACTGTTAACTTTCAATAATACTTGATAATCACTGTTAACTTCTGATAATAATTGATAATCATTAACTTTTGAAAATACTTGATAATCACTGTTAACTTTCAATAATACTTGATAATCACTGTTAATTTCTGATAATAATTGATAGTCACTGTTAACTTTTGGTAATACTTAATAATCACTGTTAACTTTCTATAATACTTGATAATTACTGTTAACTTTGATAATACTTGATAATCACTGTTAACTTTTGATAATAATTGATAATCACTGTTAACTTTCGATAATAATTGATAATCACTGTTAACTTTCGATAATACTTGATAATCACTGTTAACTTCTGATAATACTTGATAATCACTGTTTTTTTTATAATCACTATTTAACACTTGTTACTTAGTTTAAGCTTATTTTTGACGCAAACTTTTACTTGTTATCGTTGTCACAAAGCCATTGCTCCGAGCAGATAAATACCATGCTATTTTTAACCTTTAAATCAAGGTCCTGTCTCAGCTAGATGTAAAAGTTTCAAATATTTACGCTTTACTGCTTAACATTGCTTATTACAATAGCTTTATAATAGTAAAAACAAAATTCAAACTTTGCTGGAGTTATAATTAAGAAGTTGAATACCCGTGTTCACTGCGGTATCTTAATTAGACCAAAACATTATTTAATATTTTAAAATTGATATTTTAATCGGTGAACAGCGCTTACAAGTCTGCAAATATTCTTCAACAATCCTTTTATTCCACAAGTTTGAGGAAATATTTCGATTTTATGACAAACTAAAAAGTAATAGCCCTTATATATTTTTTTGATAATAAAAAAAATGTTTAAGCTAAATTAATGATATTGTTTGTAAACTCATAATCCTGGAACTACACAAAATTGAAAGATCCCTTAGAAAATTTCTCTCGTTCACCCCGAGGACCCGGGTTCGATTCCCGGTCAGGGCTTGGCATTTTCTTACGCTATAAATCATCCCATCGTCTGAATTAGCCCAAGTGTGCACAATAGTCGGACGTTAAAAAAAAAAGAATTCTTGAAAAATGCGAGACAAACTTTGTCAAATACTATAAACATAATATAAAACAGCTGTTTTATCGTATTTCTAAACAGCTGTTATTCAAATTACCAAAACACAGCTGATCCATTAAAATTTCTTATTGAAACTTTCGATCTTTGTGGATTTTTAAGGGCTTAATTTAGGTAAACGTACAGTTTTTCTAGAGTCCAAAGAATAAAAAATGAGGTGATTCGTCAACAGATGGTGACAGAGGACACGGTTATAAAGGATATTGAGAGGAGTCAGTTAATTTGGTACGGTCATGTCCAACGGATGAGCCAAGCGCGACTGCCGAAACAAACAATGGAGTGGGTGCCGACCTTAAAAAAGGCAAGAGGAAGGATGGAAGGAATCAGTAAAGCTATGGATGATCGAAATTTACAAATCGAACAATGGGTAGATCGAAAAGAGTGGAATCTAGGCATCGGACAACGTCGCTGCACGTTTTAACCGATATTGATGAACTTTTGATAATACTTGATAATCACTGTTAACTTCTGATAATAATTGATAATCATTAACTTTTGATAATACTTGATAATCACTGTTAACTTTCAATAATACTTGATAATCACTGTTAACTTCTGATAATAATTGATAATCATTAACTTTTGATAATACTTGATAATCACTGTTAACTTTCAATAATACTTGATAATCACTGTTAATTTCTGATAATAATTGATTGTCACTGTTAACTTTCGGTAATACTTAATACTTAATAATCACTGTTAACTTTCGATAATAATAATAAACTGTAACATATTACAGTTTCCCTTCAAATTCGAACGCAAGATTTTAAAATAACCATTCAGTCATTCTGCGACTTAATATTCTCTTAAAATATTCGTTCAAATTCGACCTTAAGGAATAATATGTAAGGATATTGCGGTAAAATCGAAAATGTTTCAATAAAAAATGTTTGGTTTTAAAGCAACAAGTAAGGATATTGCGGTAAAATCGAAAATGTTTCAATAAAAAATGTTTGGTTTTAAAGCAATCTGTTTATTCGTTTTTTAAAAATAATATAAATAAGAACTGATCAAAACACACACTTTAGACTTCACATAGAATATACTTGATCTTGGAAAACCTTTCGAATTACGAAAGAAAAATATTAAGTGGGCAATAAAACACACTACACTTGTAAACACCGGTAATTGTAAAGCTGGAAACACAAGTTAAGTTTAGTGTCAATAAAATATTAGCTTTTAATTTAGGAAAGTAATAATTAATTGTATAATAACACTTTAATTCCAATCTCCCAATTCAAACATTAATAAAGCCGCCTCGGTGGCCTAGTTGGTAACGATGGGCTTTCACCCCGAGGACCCGGGTTCGATTCCCGGCCAGGGCTTGGCATTTTCATACGCTATAAATCATCCAATCGTCTGCATTAGCCCAAGTGAGCACAATAGTCGGACGTTAAACACAGAAAAAAGGTTTTTTTTACAGATTTATTACGTAAATATAGAAATATATTCAAGATGTATATAAAATGTTTTGAAACATATCGAAATGTGTCGATATATGCAAGTAAAATAGGATATAACCGCTATGCTATGGTATTTTACGAAGAATACAAATTTCAGTTGATTAATTTGAAAGTTTACTTGAATTTTTTAAATTTAATGCACAGTATTTTGTATATTTGGGAGAGAAGCTTTTGGTATAAAAAAGCAAGTTGTTGTTGTTGGTTAAATATGGTAATTTTTTCGGCCAAATTAGCCAGATTGTTAGGCTATACCCCTAAATACCCACAATCGACTAGATATTGTAACCGAATTAACATTTTACAAGAAGTTATCGTACAGTAGCACTGTCGCCGACCCCGTTTGGCTCTTGGAAATACAAGTTTTTAAAAATAAATCTGGCATTGTTAGTGGCAGCCATTTTGTTTTAAAAGGCGAATATAAATGTTTCCATTGAAATCTGTCGGGTCGTTTCGCAGCGGACAGTGACAAAACTGGCGTTCAAAAGTAACCGACAATGATTAAGTCAGGCTGAAATTTATTTGTCACATTAAAAAAAAGTACACTTGTGGAACCCGGGGAGTTGCCGACAGAAGCGAAACTTTCATGTCATCAAACAATTGGGAATTTTTTGTTAAAATCGTGTCATCAAACAATTGGGTATTTGTTGTTAAAATCGTGTCATCAAACAATTGGGAATTTATTGTTAAAATCGTGTCATCAAACAATTGGGAATTTGTTGTTAAAATCGTGTCATCAAACAATTGGGAATTATTGTTAAAATCGTGTCATCAAACAATTGGTTATTTGTTGTTAAAATCGTGTCATGAAACAATTGGAAATTTGTTGTTAAAATCGTGTCATCAAACAATTGGGAATTTGTTGTTAAAATCGTGTCATGAAACAATTGGGAATTTATTGTTAAAATCGTGTCATCAAAAAATTGGGAATTTGTTGTTAAAATCGTGTAATCAAACAATTGGGAATTTATTGTTAAAATCGTGTCATCAAACAGTTGGGAATTTATTGTTAAAATTGTGTCATTAAACAATTGGGAATTTGTTGTTAAAATCGTGTCATCAAACAATTGGGAATTATTGTTAAAATCGTGTCATCAAACAATTGGGAATTATTGTTAAAATCGTGTCGTCAAACAATTGGGTATTTGTTGTTAAAATCGTGTCATCAAACAATTGGGAATTTGTTGTTAAAATCGTGTCATCAAACAATTGGGTATTTGTTGTTAAAATCGTGTCATCAAACAGTTGGGAATTTATTGTTAAAATCGTGTCATCAAACAATTGGGAATTTGTTGTTAAAATCGTGTCATCAAACAATTGGGAATTATTGTTAAAATCGTGTCATCAAACAATTGGTTATTTGTTGTTAAAATCGTGTCATGAAACAATTGGAAATTTGTTGTTAAAATCGTGTCATCAAACAATTGGGTATTTGTTGTTAAAATCGTGTCATCAAACAATTGGGAATTTGTTGTTAAAATCGTGTCATCAAACAATTGGGTATTTGTTGTTAAAATCGTGTCATCAAACAATTGGGTATTTGTTGTTAAAATCGTGTCATCAAACAATTGGGAATTTATTCTTAAAATCCTGCCATTAAACAATTGGGAATTTATTGTTAAAATCGTGTCATCAAAGAATTGGGAATTTCTTGTTAAAATCGTGTCATCAAACAATTGGAAACTTGTTGTTAAAAATCATGCCAACTGTTAATTAATTCTGTATCACAAAAAAAGCACACATCTTTCGCTCCGGAAAGCTCGAAAATCATAATTTCGTACCAATTTTTTAAGAAATTGCCCGAACCTGCCACCTTACAGTGAGGTATTCCATACCCCAGATACCCCTTTGTATTTATGCCAAATTACCACGAAATGTCAAGTGGTACTCGGTGATGGAGAGGTTGTGAACCCCTTCTTTAAATTAAAATTGCGAAATTATACCCTCTAACGCGAAAGTTTAAAGAGTGTGCGCTTGTATTTTAAAATATTTCCAAAGTTTTTTTTTGGAAATATGGCGATCAATTTTTTGTTTTTCGTTATTTTAAGGCGAAAAGCACATTGAGGCTATTATCGCCTCCCTAAATGTACGTGTGAGTATAAAGTGTTAAAGTCATAAGTGTAGTGTTGGGAGTGTAAATGTATGTTATACTCGGGTACCGCGAGGGACGTCTAAATCCTCTCAATAGGTGCAGCTAGTCTACACCTGCGGGATAATGAATACCGATCAAAAACGTATGAATAAATGTAATATTTAGCTACATGTACAGTAAGTGTATTTAGAAAATGGCAGTGTTCCGAAACGTTTCCAACTCCGTTTTGTACACAAAATGGCAAAACCAGCAAAACACAAGTAATTATAGTTCTTATCCTGCTTCACTCGCGACCTTGAATCGTTCGCGTTGATGACAATCACGTAGTTTGAAAGGACATTTTGTTTGGTCTCGCTTTATAGCGGAAGAAGCAGATTCAGACAAACCGGAAATAATCATTTTAAGTGGAACCTAATTTAAAATTGCCTGCTCCGAGGCCAATGAAAGCGGACTGTGGTTGGCGGGCGTAGATTGCCGTTATAGACTGCACGGTATAGCACGTTGCATAGCCTCAGTGGGACCAACATTCGAAATATTTCTGTTTTTTTTCTTTTTCTGTGTTTAACGTCCGACTATTGTGCACACATGGGCTAATGCAGACGATGTGATGATTTATAGCGTATGAAAATGCCAAGCCCTGGCGGGGAATCGAACCCGGATCTTCGGGATGAAAGCCCAGTACGCTATCAACTAGGCCACCGAGGCGGCTTAAATATGTAAATAAATCGAATATTCTCGGAATGTCTCGCTGAAACGATAGAAACGAATTCTAAAACTAACGTCAAATCTTTTGCTCGGTTGAAAATCTGACCACCTGATTATAACAATCAGCAATAAAACCTGCATAAATTAGCATTTTGAATTTTAAATTGAACCACCGTTAAATTTGTTTCCCCTTAATTTCAAAGAATTTAAATCAAATGCTAATTTATGCAGGTTTCAAAGCTAGTTTTGATGGTGGATTCAAATCAGGTGTTACAAAAATTTATTTTTGTGCCAAATTTGAATCGTATCAGTATTAATACTGATTAATACAGTATTAATACGCGCGCGTGTGTATGTGTATGTGTGTGTATGTGCGCGTGCCTGTCTGTGCGTGTATGTGTGTGTGCGTCCGTGTATGTGTGTGTGTGTGTGAGTGTGAGTGTGTGTGTGTGTGTGTATGTGCGCGCGCGCGTCTATGTGTGTGTATATGTGTATGTGTGTGCGCGCGCGTGCGTGTATGTGTATGTGTGTGCGCGCGCGTGCGTGTAAGTGTATGTGTGTGTGTGCGTGCGTGTGTGTGTGTGTGTGTGTGTGTGTGTGTGTGTGTGTGTGTGTGCGTGCGTATGTGTGTGCGCAAGCGTGCGTGTATGTGTGTTTGTATGTGCGCGCTTGTGTGTATGTGTGCGCGCGTGAGTGTGTGCGCGTGCGTGTGTGCGCGTGCGTGTGTGCGCGTGCGTGTGTGCGCGTGCGTGTTCGCGCGTGTGTACACTAGTATACTTTCAAAGTACAATGAAAAGGAACCCCGACCGCCGTCGGGTTCAGTTCTTTTCAACGGAATTAGATACTAATTTATGTAGATGTTGACGCTGATTACGATGTTGAAAGAAGTGCCTACTTTTTTGGCATGACTGACGGTGTATTTTTTCACTATTTTTATAAAAATTTAGATGCATGCAGGAAGGGAATTAACGGTCTAAGTATAATGACAAATATAATTTTTGTGGTTCTGGGATTCAAAATTTTGTATAGGTCGTATACATTAAATAATTCAACTACGCGAATTTATAAAATACACATTTTTAAAATCAACAAGAACAATAAACATAACCTCAATTGAAATGATATGGAAGCAACAGCTGTTGTGCGAAATCAGCTGTTTAGTGGCCATTTCCAGTCTAGATATATACAAGAACAATTTGTATGCTGTGAGATATGCGTTACGGAATCAAGGATGACGAAAGCAAATGTTTATACCCATATTTTGCCAAACGCGCTTCAAAAAGTATAACTTTTGCATTTTTTTAACACACTAGCTGCACCTATTGAGAGGATTTAGACGTTCCTCGCGGTACCCAAGTCTAAATACACACTTACAACACTACACCTACGACTTTAACACTTTACACTCACACTTACATTTAGGGATGCAATAATAGTCTCAATGTGCTTTTCGCCATAAAAAAAAGAACAAGTTGAAGAAGATTAATAATGAATAGCTCGATATCAACGGTTAAAGTCCAGGTAATTCGACTGTCTGCCGCTATGAACTCTGCAAATACAGGGGGTTGGGAAGTTTAAATATAGACAGTACTGTTGTCTATTTAGTTGAACAGTTTACAACTTAAGTCCAGGTAATTGGACTATCTGCTGCTACGAACTCTGCGACTGGACGGAGTGGGGACGTTTGAGAAAACAGTTATTTTAACTGTAGTTTAACTCTTTGCCGCAAGGTGCCACAAGCAGCGAACGCTCACCTCTCATAAGGTTTATAATTCCAGTACGTTTATATTTACTGGTATTAGTTGCAATCAAATCTAAAGATTGAGTTATTCACAATCACTAATTTTTTTATTAAGTAAAAAAAAAAATAGTAATTTTATTATTCTAAAAAATATACATTGTGTTTAAGTCAACATATAATCTACTTTTTACTGCTGAGGTCTACAAGTCAGCACTCACTCTTGGTATTGGCACACAATTATAATTTTGTATAAAAATACAGAGGAATCTAATAGAACAAGTTGAACCCCGCAGGGGGGGTGCACACTAGCTGCACCTATTGAGAGGATTTAGACGTTCCTCGCGGTACCCGAGTCTAAATACACACTTACACTTACGACTTTAACACTTTACACTCACACTTACATTTAGGGATGCAATAATAGTCTCAATATGTTTTTCGCCTTAAAAAAAAAAAATGAAATGTAGTGATTGCCTAAGCTTCTATATCGGTCAGACATCTCGCTCTTTTAAGAAAAGATTTAAAGAGCACATACCCAGAAGTGCATTATCGACAAACTCGGCTTTCGCAGAACATCTTATGGAAAAACCATAAATTCGAAGACATCCATACCAACATGGAAATATTACATTTATGTCATAAAAGTTATTTGGATGCGATTTAAGAGTTTGAGATTTACAAGAGCAAAAAATCAGACCCCCAGAACATCCTCAATGAAAAACTTTCATTTAAATCAAATTTAATATATGACATGGCTCTAAGGATAAGTGATTTGAGTAACAAAAACCAACAGACGCACCGTAACTGATAACAACGACGGGCGCGCTACTAATGATGGAGACCCCGCAGTCCGGAATGTAACGACGTACGAGTCGCGTGTGTAGCTTGGCCGAGCCGAATTGCATGATGAATATTTTAAACGTATAATTGTGCTTAGTGTTTGTGATGTGTGTTTTAATGTTTTGTTTGACTTTGTGACGACCTCGACAGAGGGATTTAACATTTTGTATGGCCTGAAGATGAAACTATAGAGTTTCGAAACCGCGGTAGCCTTTATGAGGTGAGTTAATAGACCACTGACGGGAAGAATAGATATATAATCCTAATCATTAAAAAAAAGAACAAGTTGAAGAAGATTAAAAATGAATAGCTTGATTACAACGGCTAAAGTTCAAGTAATTCGACTGTCTGCCGCTAGGAACGCTACAAGGACATGGGGTTGGGAAGTTTAAATATATACAGTACTGTTGTCTATTTAGTTGAACACTTTGCCGTAAGATGCCACTAGCGGCGAGCGCAAAGTTTATATTCAATGTTTATATCGACAAAGTAGATTTAATCAGACGACCAAGCCGAACTTAACCAGCGGTTTTGACTCTAAGTAGAGATAGGCAAGGAACAGTAACCGGTTACTTGAGGCGTCCCATATACCTGGCCGCCTGGAACGAGGAGCGTGTCACCGTGCTAAGGAACAAACAGTTCCAACGATCCAGTTATCAAAATCGACCCAATTTCGCTATTAGTTTCACCAACGCTCCAACTTCAAATTACAACTCTTTTGCAGTAAAAACTAGGCTAAATACAATGGTCACAGTCCCTTACTTAAATCGTTTTAAATTCGGAGTACTAATCTATTTACGAACAGTTATTTGTCGATTAATTTATTTGGATATTAGGTTAATTCCAATTGGAAAATGGTGTTAGGTTAGGTTAGGTTATGGCCACTCCATGTTGTGACCCAGATCCGAACTTGGAAAAGAATACTTTTTGAGTAGAGCCGCTTCGGTGGCCTTGTGGATAGCGTACTAGGCTTTCACCCCGAGGACCCGGGTTCGATTCCCGGCCAGGGCTTGGCATTTTCATACGCTATAAATCATCCCATCGTCTGCATTAGCCCAAGTGTGCACAATAGTCGGACGTTAAACACAAAAAAAAAATTTTTGAATAGTCGTTACAAATCTGCGCTATAGATATAATAATCGTAGCACGCAGCTGTCTCGCTGTCGTGATGTAAGCGAATTTCCAAAAGCGAACCCTGACCGCCGTCGAATTAAATTTATTTCAACTTACTTTGAAAATTAAAAAAGCTAACTATGCAGTTTTTAACGCCGATTTCGATGGTGAAATCAGAATAAAAAAAAAACAATTTCAAAATTTAAAATTTTTGACCGCGCATTTTGACACTGTTTGACGAGTTTTTCTAGTTAACTCGTTCAAGTTGTTGTTTTAACATGTGTCATGTTTTAGGACTGTTGTGATGCGCGCGCATGATGCGAGGAACGTGTTTATATTGATATATAACAGTATATTTTGTGCGTCGTAAGTCTGGTATTAAATTAATTATAATTAAAAATTTTCCGAGTTTCCGTCCGGGATCGATCCGGAGACATTGCGTGTATGAGACGAAGTTTGACCGATGTAAATATATGAAATGAATAGTTAATTTAATTTTGGTAGTCATATTAAAAGATCAATTATTTATAACTAATTCGTAACAGCTGATTTTATTGAATAGCTGATAGTTTATAATAAGTTTTAGGTTATGTTGTTGAAAACTAGCTATGTTAATTTGTCGATTATATTAATTCGTAATGATCAGCTGATTACATTGAACAGCTGGTTAGGCTATAATAAGTTTTAGGTTATGTTGTTAAAAACTAGCTACGTTATTTTGTCGTTTAATTCGTAATGATCAGCTGATTACATTGAACAGCTGATTAGGCTATAATAAGTTTTAGGTTATGTTGTTAAAAACTAGCTATGTTAATTTGTCGTTTACATTAATTCGTAATGATCAGCTGATTATATTGAACAGCTGATTAGGCTATAATAAGTTTTAGGTTATGTTGTTAAAAATTAGCTATGTTAATTTGTCGTTTATATTAATTCGTAATGATCAGCCGATTACATTGATCAGCTGATTAGGCTATAATAAGTTTTAGGTTATGTTGTTAAAAATTAGCTATGTTAATTTGTCGTTTATATTAATTCGTAATGATCAACTGATTACATTGAACAGCTGATTAGGCTATAATAAGTTTTAGGTTATGTTGTTAAAAACTAGCTATGTTAATTTGTCGTTTACATTAATTCGTAATGATCAGCTGATTATATTGAACAGCTGATTAGGCTATAATAAGTTTTAGGTTATGTTGTTAAAAACTAGCTATGTTAATTTTGTCGTTTATATTAATTCGTAATGATCAGCCGATTACATTGAACAGCTGATTAGGCTATAATAAGTTTTAGGTTATGTTGTTAAAAACTAGCTACGTTAATTTGTCGTTTATATTAATTCGTAATATCAGCTGATTACATTGAACAGCTTATTAGGCTATAATAAGTTTTAGGTTATGTTGTTAAAAACTAGATATGTTAATTTGTCGTTTTATATTAATTCGTAATGATCAGCTGATTACATTGA
>CM040185.1:8308032-8320532 GCA_022606455.1 Callitettix versicolor
TTGAATCGGCTGCAGAAGCTTATTCAGGTAACTGATTTCTTAGTCAGTAGGGTTTTTTTTTTTTTTTTTTTTTTTTTTTGGTGTTTAACGTCCGACTATTGTGCACACTTGGGCTAATGCAGACGATGGGATGATTTATAGCGTATGAAAATGCCAAGCCCTCGCCGGGAATCGAACCCGGGTACTCGGGGTGAAAGCCCAGTACGCTATCCACTAGGCCACCGAGGCGGCTTAAAGTTGATCCGTATCGAAAAGTTATCTATTTTATATCTATAAAAGAAGAAGCCTGATAAGCTACTGTATAGACAAAACTATTACAGATGGATAATTGGAATTTTGTGGATACTTTCGTATCATAATGTTAGCTTGCACTGAATACAACATTTCACCTCTAAAGGGGTAAAAGAAGGTATAAAAGTTTTTGCAGGAATTTTTTTTTGATTTTCTTAAAACTTAACATTTTTTCACAGTACACCAACAACCAAGGTGTACTAATGAACCAATTTTTAGTAATTAATAGATTTCTTATTATTTATTTATTGTCATTTTAAGGCGAAAAGCACATTAAGGCGATTATCGCCTACCTAAATGTAAGTGTGAGTGTAAAGTGTTAAGTGTAGTGTTGTAAGTGTAATATTACGTTCACGGGTAATATTAACAAATGTGAGATCAGTTGTTAATTAGGTCATAATCCACATATGACCTATGTGTGTGGTGTGTCATTGCACTGTGTCATGCAATGTCTGCACTGCATTAAATTTATAATAATAAGATATCATCTTATACCTTTATTAACCAAAGGTATAATAAAGGTATAAAGTTATTCAAGTTTATATATACACTTGAAATATAATAACATAAAAAAAATATTCCATTGAATAACTTCAACAATATATTAACTCAAACGGCTTCTTTCTTCTATTAAGCCTTCTCACAGTGTTACTGCCATTGAGTTTCTGCATCTCTTTGTTAACATGGTTTAGAAGTCTCTTTTTGTGTCCAGCTGCAGCAGACCTTATCACTTCAACAGTTTCTATTCGAAGATCTCTGTGAATATTGTCGTTCCTGACGCACCACGATGCCGATAGCTGTCCATAGTAATTTCTTCTTGAACGTTTGTATAATTTTAATGTCGGACACTTCGGTTCAGCCCCATAACTGCATTTTTTTAGGCGAAAAGCACATAATTATTATCGCCTAAACACAACTAATAACGAAACAAAAGGACGATAAAACGTAACATTACTTACAAACTAGATAACATTTATAACAAGAATAAATAATTTAAAAACAAAACAATATAAAGGTGGACTGTAAAGGGGTCCTAATCAAACGGAAAGATAATAAATATTATGAAACACAATAAAAATACCTAAAACTAGTTAACAAGAATATAAAATATAAAAAAAATATATAAATACTAAGGATAAAAATAAAACGAAATATATTGATATATATGCTAGCGCCTTAGGAAGACCAAAACGCGATCAATTGATGAATCGTCCCCCAAGATCGCCTGCATACAGTTTCCCAATCCATATATTGTACGCATGTTCCTCAAATAATCACAGTCTAAGAGCAAGTGTTTGTGATGGTTTCTCCACAGAGTTGGCATATAGGTGGCTCCCCGCGTCCCATTAGAAAACCATGTGTCAGCAACGAATGACCAATGCGGAGGCGTGTAACGACAACCTCTTCCCTACGACTTATTCTTACAGACGACCTCCAAGGACGAACAGTATGTTTAATTACCCTCAATTTGTTATTGTCCAAGGCTGACCATTCATCTTCCCAATGCATTCGAATGCATCCTCCGAGTAAAAGGCATTTTTGTTCCTTCTTTAAATTTTAATCTAGTGTTTTTATCCCTAAGGATTGGTTTTCCCTTCCTTCTTTCAGACGTTCCTCCGTTATCCCGAATTATTTTAGGTCCTGTTCCACTTCATTAAGCCACTCATTCTTTACTTTCATCCTGAGTTGGTAATTTAGGAGTTTCTTCTGGTAAGCCTTATTAGGTGTCCATAAAAAGCCAGTCTCCTCTTTCTAATATTATCTAACAGATGTTCGTTATCCTGATAGATGGCTGAACTTTGCAGCAGTCTGTATGTTCCTTCTACCGTGTGTTTTCTTGTTGATAATGGTTCTCAATATTTTCCTTTCCACTTTTTGAAGCTCCTCTGTTCTGTTTCGGCTTCTTAGATTAAATAAAGTTTCCGCTGCATAAGTCACTTCCGGTCTTGTGACCGTAATAATGTCTGATTTCGACTTTATGGAAAGCGACTTTTTATGGAAAGAACCATATAAAGCGTTCTAGCTTTATATGAGGTACATCCGTACTAAATTTTAAAACAATCGGTCTATACGTTTGGCCAAAATTGCGTAACAAACACACAAACCAAAAGCCGAACGGTCATGTTGTACCGGAGGCATCGCTTTGTCAGTCTGACTGTTACACTCAGATGCTGATCATGATGATCTTGATGTCTGAGATGCTTACTACATTATTTTCGAGGCGGTAATTTTATTATAAGCCTAAAAGGTGTTTTAATCTGCCAAAAGATTAACTTATCTTAAACACAAGTACCCAGATTCACTACGGTTTAAATTAATTTGTACATTACCTGTTTTTCACAACTGAAGAAATGTAATCTTAATCATATTATATTTGTGAAAGTTTGTGTGTTTGTTTGTTATTCAATCACGCTTTAACCACTGGACCAATTGAGATGAAATTTGGTACGAAAATGTTTCAGGTATCTGAGATAAACATAGGCCTATTACCGTTTTACAAAACGTCATTATACTACTTACCCAGCCCAAAATAATTATTTGTATTTAGTTTTGTGACATGTGTTAACTGTAGTTAGGTTTAATTACTGTTTACTGGACCTGAGATTTAGGTACCAGAGATGGACATAGATCTAATCCCATTTTAAGAATCTTAATCTGTGTTTTATTTATTGCAAAATTATTGCTTTTAATGTTACATTTTCAATTATTTTAGTTGAAATTTTTTCAAAACTGACTTTAATTTGTTACTTTGTGTTGAATTTTCAATATTACATGTAAAAAAATCCCTAAGCAGAATGCAGATTACGATACGTTAAAAATTACTATATTTGTAAGTATTTTCTCTTTGTGAAAGTCTGGTTTGCTTTTTTGTTTGCAGTTTTGTTATTTTATGTTTCATAGATCAAATAATCACAATCTGGTGTTTCTCATTTAAGACTTTTCAATGTTTTCGACGCACAGTGCAGAATATATAACATATAAAATTTTATTAGGATACTTTAATTGTAAGGTAGTACATATATTTGTGTAATTACATTATACGAAAAAATGGTAAATATGCAGTTTCCTGGATTTTTCGATATTTTTGTTATTAAATGCTTTATTATGTGCCAAAAAGCAAGAATCCAAAATATGAAAGCACGAGAAGTACGATAAAAATCGACAATAAACGTGACCAACATAACCTCAAAATTGCTTTTTTTTGTGTTTAACGTCCGACTATTGTGCACACTTGGGCTAATGCAGACGATGGGATGATTTATAGCGTATGAAAATGCCAAGCCCTCGCCGGGAATCGAACCCGGGTCCTCGGGGTCAAAGCCTAGTACGCTATCCACTAGGCCACCGAGGCGGCTTTTCTTCTTACAATAAATTTTCTCGACAACCTTAACCATAACGTCCCTCAAAATTGCTACCGGCGAAAATCGGTACCGTGTTGTAGATCGGTAAAACAATAAAAATACGTCTAACACTGGTTTTGGTGATAAGAAACCCATTTTTTAAAAGAATACTGCATAACCTAACTGACACGGTTGTTAGGTCTAAGACGGTGATGCTTGAAAAACCCTTATATTTTTTTAAAGAATACTACATATCCTAACACGGTTGTTGGGTCTTTCACGGTGATGCGTGAAAAAACCTTTATATTTTTTTAAAGAATACTAGGTAACATATCCTAACTGACATGGTTGTTAGGCCTAACACGGTGATGCATTAAAAAAACTTTATTATTTTTTTTAAAAAGAGAACCCCATAACATAACTGACATGGTTGTTGGATCTAATACGGTGATTCAGGAAAAAAACCTTATTTTTTTTTTAAAAAAGTACTCCTTAACTAACACGGTTGTTAGGCCTAAGACAGTGATGCGTTAAAAAACCTTTATTAAAAAAAAAGAAATACACAATAACCTAACTGACACGGTTGTTGGTCCTAACACGGTGATGCGTGATCTTTAATGTATATTACGATTGCGGGAAAAGCCGTGACTGGTAACAGGTAATCATATTATATTTCTGAAAGTTTGTTTTTGTTTATTTGTTTGTTATTCAATCACACTTTAACTACTGGACCAATTCAGATTAAATTTGGTATGAACACGCTTTAGGTACCTGAGATAAACACAATACTATTACAGTTTAATTGTATAATAGTGATTTTTTAATAATACTGTATTTTATTAAATTATGACAGGACCCTGTTCTAGAGTATCGAGTAGCAAAAATGTATATTTCTTGGCCGAAAACCATAAATCGTATAATATTGTAAATAGAAATATATTAAAATGAAATGAACATATTCTGATTTTGAAAATCGACTATAAATTTTATTGCCTACATTATAATTGCAGGCGTCGCCTCGGTGGCCTAGTGGATAGCGTACTTTCACCCCGAGGACTCGGGTTCGATTCCCGGCGAGGGCTTGGCATTTTCATACGCTATAAAATCATCCCACCGTCTGCATTAGCCCAAGTGTGCACAATAGTCGGACGTTAAACACAAAAAAAAAAAAAAAATTGCAGGCAAAGCCGCAATGGGCAACAGCTAGTCCTATATAAAATTGTTTGCATTTTATCAGTTTCGTTCTTCGTTCCTCTTGATAATAATACTAAATTTATTTCAAACCGTTAAGATATATTTCGTAACACTCTTCAAGCCGATTTTACACTATACTGTTCCATTCATAAAATATTTGGTTTTAAATAATTAACATTTATTTTATCGATAACATTTGCTTGAAATACGCTAACTTGACTCGGAATTCTTTATCTAATTGAATTGAAGAGTTTTATTACTAGATACGCTAATAGTATCTTGGGCGGTAGGTCACTATCCTTGACTCTGAATATTATCTAAACTGAAGATGCGAAAGTAATAGGCTATTAGATATGGTGACATCTTGATAATACAATACCATTGAGTCTGTGTCAGTAGGTTACTAGAGCCATCGAAATTTAAATACCCTCGACTCTAACCTATATTGTGACACGTATGCCTAAATTAAAGAATCTAAAGTACGTAATATGTTACAAAATTAGATTAGATTAGATTATATTCTAGAGGAAGGGATTTGTTCAACCCCAGGCACTGCGATCAACTGACCTATTGTGCAACTTACCTCTTAAAATACCTAGTTCAGCAGATCGGTGCTCCTAATAAGTTCCAACAACCCACTGACTAGCTCACTGTGCTGAAGATCCCTAGGGTCTTGGAAACCAAAAACCCCTAGCCTCCTACTAGCAAGAGCCTCGCAATCATAAATTATGTGACCTGCAGTTTCCTCCTCCTTCCTGCACAATCTACACACATTTTCTCTGTGGTACACACCTATCCTGTTCATGTGCACCCTCAGACCACAGTGTCCTGTTATGAGCCCCATGATCCTTTTGAGTTGTGCTCTGTCCAGGACATCTGCTGCCCCTTTGATTCCTCCAGAAAGAACTTTGCTTAGGAGAAGTTTACTATGGGAATGCCCATGGAGGTTGTCCCATCTTACCTGGTGTTGACATGTAATCCACCCATTAATAGCGGACCTGGCCAACGATAGAGAAATCCCTAAAGCCGACTCAGGTCCGATAAACTAGATCCAAGTCCAGCCAGTCGGTCTGCCTCCTCATTACCCTCAACTCCCCTATGCCCCGGAACCCAGTGAAGAGTTACCCGGTTATCCCGGGACAGAACGTCAAGGTTCTTCCGACACTCCCAGACCAGCTTGGACTGTATTATAGGACCCGCAAGTGCTTTTATTGCTGCCTGACTATCGGTATGAATATGAATACGTGCCTTCTTGAAGCCCCAATCCAAGTTCTCCCGAACACAGTCATTAATGGCCATCACTTCAGCCTGAAATACTGTTGTATGCTGTCCCAGGGTAATTCTTTCTTTAACCCTGGTCTCAGACCATTCACCCCAGCACCAGTGCCTGACTTTGTTTTGGAGACATCGGTATACCATACTATACAGATATGGTACCATACTATACCTAGGTTACAAGATACGTTCATATCTTAGTAGAGTACCCTTATTAGTACCTTTAATAGAGTACTTTTATATTATTAGATCAACTAACATTTAAGTAGTATTCTTGACTAGATTAATGTACTCTAGATTAAAGAATCTAAAGCAGTAGGATACTAAATATGCTCTTATAGTACCTTTCATAGTGTATTTTTAGGCGACTAGATGTGTTAAGATTATAATTGAGTCTTTATATCAGTAGCTCACTAGATCAAATGATAATTTTTTTTGTGTTTAAAACACATTTAGGCTATTATCGCCTCCCTAAATGTAAGTGTGAGTGTAAGTAGTCTTTAGACTCGGGTACCGCTAGGGACGTCTAAATCCTCTCAATAGGTGCAGCTAGTCTGCACCCCCCTCTGCGGGGTTCTAACTTGGGAATGGTATACGGTGATAGGCAAAGAAGAATATCGGTAATTTCAAATTGTTGCATTTAAACTGTATATTTTTATTTTAAAATAATTTTAAAAAATGTTAACACCTTGTCCAATATTTTCCTCAAAAATAGGTTTAGGTTAATTTATTGTTAAAACGTACCATCCTTTAGGGCTGGTTGTGATGTCGGGTTTTGCTTGATGTGAGTGCACATATTTATATTGATATATAACAGTATATTTTTCGCGACGCAGGTCTCATATTAAATTAATTATAATTAAAATTCCCCGTTTACGCCCGGGATCGAACCGGGGAACTGGCGCACGCGATAACCACTACACTACGGAAACTACGAAGAAGTTTGACCGATGTAAATATATGAAATCAATCGTTAATTTAATTTTGATAAACGTGTACTAGTAAGAGAACAGTTGTTTTATATTCGTAACGATCAGCTGATTTCATTGAACAGCTGACCTACAATAAGTTTTAGGTTATGTTTGTTAAAAAGTAGCATGTTAATTTGACGTGTTTTCGGACAAATTATCGTAATTTAAATAAAAAGGAAGAGAAAAAGTGATACGTGATTTTATTTTTGGTTCAATAACGGAAATTCTTTTTTTGTCTGTTATTTGAAACTGTAGGGACAAAAAACGAAAGCTGAATTTTGTAAGACTTAACCTCGTTGTAAAGAACAATTTAGTGCCCGGCGGTGATGACAGTTTTTCGTCATAATGGAAATAATTTTATTTAAAAAAATATTTTTGAAAGTATTCCGGTTATTTTTAATACCGTACTACGTTTCCAAGGTTACTAGTACAATACCTAGGCTATATTTGTGTTCCCACGTATTGTATTATGATTAATATTCGCGGAATTCGCCTTTCGCAAATAGAGACCAAGGTGGACCAGTCAGCAGCGATGGCGGTGGTTGTTGCATCAGGACTTTGGAACACTGAATCAAGTTAGCATTGCTTCTCCCGCAAGGACTCGCAATGGAGTTTTTGGTGTCAGCTGATCTTGGCTCGTCAAAACATACGTCTTGTGACCGCAGTTATAAGCAAATGCTAAATGTCTGTTACTGAACTAAAAATAGAAATCGCGTATCATGGTTTCTTTTTCATTTTTATTTCAATTACGATAATTTGTTCGAAAACACGATATAGCTAATTTTTAACAACACAACCTGAAACTTATTAGCCTGTCAAGTTCAATGAAATCATCTGAATTAATATAAAGCAACTGATCTATTAATATAACTGTCAAAATTAAATTAACGATTCATTTCGCGTACTTAAAACGGTCGAACTTCTTCGTAGTTTCAGTAGTGTAGTGGTTATCGCAAGTGCCTCACACGCGCAAGGTCCGGGCGGAAACACAGAAATGTTTTATTATAATTAGGCCTAATTTAATACGAGACTTGCGACGCGCAAAATATACTGTTATATATATATATATATATATATATATATATATATATATATATATAAACGTGTTCCTCGCATCACGCGTCCCGCAAAATGCAACATCAAAACCAACGCTAAAACGTGATGCATGTTAAAACGGTTATGAAAATAAACGGCACAAAATTATCGCTTAAACTTTTTCAAGTTGACTATATATTATACCCTTAACCTAATATACCCTAACCTAACCATACCATAACCTATACTAATACCCTAATTTTTTGAGGCATTTCACAGTGCTTTACAAAAGTCTTGAGAGAAGTTTAAACGCTTCAAGACGCATCTTATAAAAAAATACTTTTTGAAGCTATTTTTTTTTGTTTTCTTATTTTAAGGCGAAAAGCACATTGAGGTTATTATCGCCTCCCTAAATGTAAGTGTGAGTGTAAAGTGTTAAAGTCGTAAGTGTGTGTTAGACTCGGGTACCTCGTGGGACGTCTAAATCCTCTCAATAGATGCAGCTAGTTTGCACTCCCCTGCGGGACCTGTAAGGTGAATGCTAAGCTGCCTCGGTGGCCTAGTTGATAGCGTACTAGGCTTTCACCCCAAGGACCCTGGTTCGATTCCCGGCTAGGGCTTGGTATTT
Source organism: Callitettix versicolor (assembly GCA_022606455.1). Lineage (NCBI taxonomy): Eukaryota > Metazoa > Arthropoda > Insecta > Hemiptera > Cercopidae > Callitettix > Callitettix versicolor. The sequence goes on from CM040185.1 coordinate 8,316,768, forward strand.
TCATACGCTATAAAACATCCCATCGTCTGCATTAACCCAAGTGTGCACAATAGTCGGACGTTAAACACAAAAAAAAAGGTGAATGCTAATTATTGAAGCTAGTTAAAAAAAATATGTTAAAAAATGTGCTAGAACATGAAGCAAAATTTCTGGAAATCGATTCTACAGATTTTGTAAACGTTTTGTTTACTTCTATGATTGTAAAATGTGTTTACTAGATATTTTTTATTCAAAGCGTATAAAATAATGGTCTGCGAACATGTAAAACTGCAGTTTTTATCGATAAATATAGAAAACGTAGGTATAAAATTCAACTGAAAATTGATTATTTCAAGAATATATATTCAAGAAAGATAAAGGTTCTCTTCTGTCGGTAACTACTCGAGTTCCACACATTTTTTCGCATTTTATTTGAAGTGAATGTGTTGCTTCTCAGGTCTTGATTGGTTGTGATATTTCTGATTGGTTGTGAATTAGAATACAATTATCCTTCTAATTCTGTCACAACTTCCGCTCACGAGCCGTGACTGCTTCTAGCATTCAGGTTTGACAGTCTCGATGCCTCGAAGGATAGTTAAGAGTACAACGGACGCGACATGCAAAGCTTTGTAGTAATACTTCAATACGTACACATTTATATGCAGGGTCTTAAACAATGTAAAGTTTTTCGCCCAAGAAAACAACGAAGTTTCAAGTTTTATAGTACGAGAGGCCACGCGATGTCACCTGCGTGAATTAACTCGTTTTATAAAATTACTTTGTGGAAGGCAAAAATATTTGATTGTATATTAAAATAACTGCGACAAAAACAACACATAATATTGACTTCAAAGACTAGAATTTGAGCAGTGAATTAGCCTATTATCAGTTTAAAACGATGCTTTCCTTTTATCATCTAAAAACAATATTTAACTAAAATTATATCAGCTGACTCATACTCACTGAGAACTTTGATCTGTGACTTTCTGTGCTTGTCTTTTACTTCGTTCAACTGGACGAGATCAAGAAGGCAGAGGTAATTCATAGGTTATGTAATAAGCGTTATATTGCTGTTAATTTTGGCGATAATATTTGCTTAATATTCGTTTATTATAATTTCCAACGTAAAAATAGAAATCACTAATTAATATTAGTTTTATTTAAATAAGTTTTGTTATGAAATATTGTAAATCTAGCTTAGATTGTTGTGATTAGAAGCCGGGGTCCGATGTAAAGCGATGTTAGCAAATTGAGATTAAGCTATTTGAGCCGCCATCATGGTAACACCCAGATAAACCTTGACACTGACCTCTATATCACGTTTTGAACATTAATCGTTAAATGTTCAATTTAAATTTAAACTTGGCACAAACATCAATTTTGTTAATTACTTCGACAAGTTCTTTACCCATTGTAATCAGTTCAACAGTTTCAAAATGGCGGTAATTAGAAGATTTAAAAAAAAATCGTAACGAACTTTTTTTTTGAAAATATATTTTCACGTTTAAAGGGAGTTATTAATTTCCTTTAAGGAAAACGAAGTTTGTTTTTTTATTACGCCTATATTTTTGGAATTTTCAAGCGAAATAAATAAAATTCATCCGAGGGGTAGAGTTTTGGAAACGAGCAATTTCTGTATGTTTGTATGTTCAGCGTATCTCGAAAACGGCTCTAACGAATTTCACAAAACTTCGTACATAAAGGTTTTGAAGGTTGCAGATTCGATCGCGCTAGGCCTTATGCCCGTAAAAAAATCGCAAAACGGCGAATTTCTAGCCTTAAATTTATATGGAGTGTATACCTATATATATTATATCCGAAACCGGTTGCCGCCCGCGGGCTACTATCACCACGGGTAGAGAAGTTCATATTCCTAGAATCACATTAGATTCAAGCAGTACAGATGATACTATCTGTGAAATATTGTTATATGTGAAAACGGCTACTGCTACTTGTCAATATCTGTTAAATTAAACTGTGAATAACTGTGAACTGTGAAATAATGTTTTGGCTGATCTGTTATGTAGCTATTGTTTCTTAATATAGGCTAATATAAATCAGAAAAAACAAACAAACAAAATCAGGTATTTTATCTACACAAATACACAATTCTTCTACACAACACTACTTGTGCAAAAAACATTCGCTGTACTAAATAAATAATACCAACAACAAGCTAAATCTGGCGGGAAACAACTGTGCGCGCGCAGTTAGCAATATCAATATTTATCTCGTCTCAGCAATTCCGCGCTAACAAAAGTGTGAACTGAAAATTTCACAGTGTGTAGATAGGTAGGACCAAACTGTGGACTCCTTACGCATGCGCAGGGCAAAGCGACGCGATCTTAGCGGAAATAAAAGAAACTAACGGTACGCATTGGTTGAACAGATTTCGGAGATCCGTTCACAGTTAGTAACAGTTGAACTCAGCCATTCACTGTTAGATAAATATGTGAAATTTGACTATCTGTGAAAAAGTAGCAGTTCTGTGATATCGTTACCGTCTCTATCAAGCTAAAGTAAACTTGGATGCACAATGCAGACATCAGTTTCCCGTTGGGACAGCTTTTACTATGACAATACATAAGGCCCAAGGGCAGACATTTGTATCAGTTGGGATATACTAACAGCAGTTTTTATGCGTGGAGTTTGTAGCTTTCTCCAAAGTTAAAAGGCGAAATGGACTGAAAATTCTCTTGCCCCCAGAAAACACTCGCCACACAAGAAATGTTTGGAAAGAAGTATTACAAGAACATTCGAATAATTGTGTTCCGACAACAAATATACGATGAAAATGTGGCACTAGAAATTTCCCTGACAACTTTTGGAGATTTTAATATTTGATCATTCGCACGGTTATTGAAGGGAAAATAAGTTTGTGGGATCCTGGACAGCATCTCGCCTTGCCTAGCGACGTTAAATTGTCTTAACCCAAAACAAACTATTTCCGTGTTACAATTACTGTGGTCCTGATTTAAATTGTCTTGCATTGTCACAGCTTACTATTAAACAATTCTGTTCTATTCTGGGATGCATTATTATCCCTCGCTACTTCTCCCTCCTTTGTATTTCTGTTACTCTCTCCTCAGTTAATCATTATTTTTCCTTAAACGAAGTCGTGAAGCATGTTTTCTAGTTTCCCTTTCTGTTAGGCCATTTGAGGGAAGATCGTTTTGTTTACACAAACTGTTTTCGCTTCAGCATCTATTCTGGTGACGTTTTAAATATAAGTAACACGTAAGTATCCCTCAGTACATCTAGAAGGACGTTGAAACACTCTACTCTCTAAAGCGGATAACACTTGCGTTAAAGTGTTCCCAAAAACGGATTAAAGGGGGCGGAAAGGCGAACGCCCCTTCCGAGACAAAACAAATACAATAAACATTTAAAATATACTAATTTACTCCCATAAAATGGAAGTATATGGGTTTCGAGGTGGATATTCTGGAAAAAGGATCAAGGAGTCATCCGAGTGGTACGAAACCTGTCACATTATCCTGTGTCAACTTTGTCTGTGCACGAAATGTTTTCCTTATTTACGTCTGCGCGCTTTGTAAGGATGTTAACCAATTAGATCTTCTATGTTGATTCTCTCTTCTCTTCCAGTGTCAACTTTGTCTGTGCACAAAATGTTTTCCTTATTTACGTCTGCGCGCTTTGTAAGGATGTTAACCAATTAGATCTTCTATGTTGATTCTCTCTTCTCTTCCAGTGTCAACTTTGTCTGTGCACAAAATGTTTTCCTTATTTACGTCTGCGCGCTTTGTAAGGATGTTAACCAATTAG
>CM040185.1:8328032-8335532 GCA_022606455.1 Callitettix versicolor
TGACTTCCAATTTGAAAGAATTTTGCTGTTTAATTGAGCTAAACAGCAAATTAATTTTATATTTGCCCCTATAAAAGTGATCCGGAGGTCAGGAACGGAGGTCATTTACAAGTCTCGGGTCTGGGTTTTACTGTAATGGCCGCTCCAATGGTTCATTTGTCAGTGTCAAAGTGTCCAACGTTCATTTGTCATTAGTAACAATTGTATCGCTGTATAGCTGACGTGATAGAAGTGAAATAACTTGTTTAATGCCGATTTTAATACTGATTTAAGATTAAAAAATGTTCAAAATTCATTCTATCACGTCATTGAGACAACCGTAATTATTGATAATTCCAAAACAAGGAAATTTTTAATGGCTACAATTTGAGTCTTGTATAACGATAACGAAGGCCTCGCCTCTGATCATTCTAAATACTTTGTGTTGTTAATTGCTTCACCTAAGGAAGTTGATTGTAACTTTCAACACAGATGTAGTAGTAACTAAAAATATTTCTTAGGTTTCAAAATTTCAACTTCCGAATTAGAATCATACATCGACAGCGTGGCGCGTTTGGCCATGTACAGTATGTTGATAAGAACTATCACGCTATCAGGGTTTCTTATTCGGGCCATGGTGAAAGCCTTCAGACTAAAGTTACTTCATCCTTTGGCGTTCTTCCAATGGTTCTTAGTGGGTCTCAATCGGCTTACCTTCTGGTCCCGTGGGTGTCATTGACGCTCCTTTAATATCATTACTTGATACAAAACAAGTACGCTCCTTTAATATCATTACTTGAAATATTTATTAATATGTACGCTTCTTTAATATCATTACTTGAAATATTTATTAATATGTACGCTTCTTTAATATCATTACTTGAAATATTAATTAACATGTACGCTCCTTTAATACCATTACTTGATATATTTATTAACATGTACGCTCCTTTAATATCATTACTAGAAATATTTATTAACATGGACGCTCCTTTAATATCATTACTTGAAATATTTATTAACATGTACGCTTCTTTAATATCATTACTTGAAATATTTATTAATATGTACGCTCCTTTAATATCATTACTTGAAATATTTATTAACATGTACGCTTCTTTAATATCATTACTTGAAATATTTATTAACATGTACGCTCCTTTAATATCATTACTTGAAATATTTATTAACATGTACGCTCCTTTAATATCATTACTTGAAATATTTATTAACATGTACGCTTCTTTAATATCATTACTTGAAATATTTATTAATATGTACGCTCCTTTAATATCATTACTTGAAATATTTATTAATATGTACGCTTCTTTAATATCATTACTCGAAATATTTATTAATATGTACGCTTCTTTAATATCATTACTTGAAATATTTATTAATATGTACGCTCCTTTAATATCATTACTCGAAATATTTATTAACATGTACGCTCCTTTAATATCATTACTTGAAATATTTATTAATATGTACGCTTCTTTAATATCATTACTCGAAATATTTATTAATATGTACGCTTCTTTAATATCATTACTTGAAATATTTATTAATATGTACGCTCCTTTAATATCATTACTTGAAATATTTATTAATATGTACGCTCCTTTAATATCACTACTTGAAATATTTATTAACATGTACGCTCCTTTAATATCATTACTCGAAATATTTATTAATATGTACGCTCCTTTAATATCATTACTTGAAATATTTATTAATATGTACGCTCCTTTAATATCATTACTTGAAATATTTATTAATATGTACGCTCCTTTAATATCACTACTTGAAATATTTATTAAAATGTACGCTCCTTTAATATCATTACTTGAAATATTTATTAACATGGACGCTCCAGCTGATAGACTATAATAAGTTATGTTGTTAAAAACTAGCTATGGTAGTCACAGTAAAAGATTAGTTGTTGTATATTAATTCCTAACGATCAGCTGATTTCATTGAACAGGTGATAAGCGGTAATAAGTTTTAGGTTATGTTGTTATTTTTTTGGGTGCTATTTTAAGGTGAAAAGCACATTCAGGCTATTACCGCCTCCCTAAATGTAACTGTGAGTGTAAAGTGTTAAAGTCGTAAGTGTAGTGTTGTAAGTGTAAGTGTGTTAGACTCGGGTACCGTGAAGGGACGTCTAAATCCTCTCAATAGGTGCAGCTAGTCTGCACCTCCTGTGGGGTATGTTGTTAAAAACTAGCTATGGTAGTTATAATAAAAGATTAGTTGTTTTATATTAATTCTTAACGATCAGCCCCAGTAAAGAATATCTTTTGCGTAGTCTTACAAATCTACGCTATAAATATAATAATCGCGGAACGCAGCTGTCTCGCAGATTTTTCCAAAAGCGAACCTTGACCGCTGTCGAATTAAATTTATTTTAAAATATTTTGAAAATTAAAAACGCTAACTATCCAGTTGTTAACGGTGATTACGATACTGAAATCAGATTTAAAAAACATTTAAAAAATTTAAAATGGCCGCCATTTTTGAACCGTTAACGGATTTTGCTAATTACCTTATTATTATTATTTTTTATCTTATTTTAAGGCGAAAAGCACGTATTAATGCCTTTCTAAATGTAAGTGTGAATTTAAAGTGTTAAGTCGTAAGTGTAGTGCTGTAAGTATAAGTGTGTGTTAGACTCGGGTACCGCGAGGGACGTCTAAATCCTCTCAATAGGTGCAGCTAGTCTGCAACCCCCTGCAGACCTTGTTATTATCAAAATCGATTATAACATGTATCGCGTTTTAGAGATGGTTGTGGTGTTGGATTTCGCAAGTCGCGTGATGTGTTGGAAGATGTATAGTGACATGCAGTAGTATATTTTGCGCGTTGCAAAATTAATTATAAATAAAAATTTCCTGTATTTTCGCCCGGGGTCGATCCGTGGACCTTGCGCGTGTGAAGCGCACGTGATAACCACTACACTACAAAAAGTACGAAGAAGAATTTTTTTTTTTTTTTTTAACGTCCGACTATTGTGCACACTTGGGCTAATGCAGACGATGGGATGATTTTATAGCGTATGAAAATGCCAAGCCCTGGCCGGGAATCGAACCCGGGTCCTCGGGGTGAAAGCCTAGTACGCTATCTACTAGGCCACCGAGGAGGTTTACGAAGAAATTTGACCGATGTAAATATGTGAAATGAATCGTTAATTTAATTTTGGTAGTTATTTTTAAGATCAGTTATTTTTAATTGATCCGTAACGATCAGCTGATTTTATTGATCAGCTGATAGTTTATGTACTTTTTACGGTACATTATTAAAAAGTAGTAATGTTAATTTATCGCTAATATTAATTCGTAACGATCAGCTGATTTCATTGAACAGCTGATAGGCTGTAATAAGTTTTAGGTTATGTTGTTAAAAACTAGCTATTTTAATTAGTCGTGTTATCATCATAGCTAGTACAAATTATCGTAATTGTAGTTACAAATTATCGTATTTATAATAAAAAGCAAGAGAAAACATAATTATTTTAATCAATAACAGAAATTATTTATATAAAATCCACAATCAGTATTTCCATTATAGTAAAGTAAATTTTTATTTCAACAATAATCTTCGTATTGCGTGTTTCACAGGTGATTTAGAATAGAAATTGTCCTTGTATAACTGAATACAGTAATAAAATTGTGAAAACTTGAAATGAAGAAGTTTCTTGAAATGTGTTTTTAATAGAAAACGAAAAGGAGGTTTTAATTTGGATCGCTAATGTTATACAAAACTCGCACACATCCTGTCATAGAAGCGACGTGTTCAAACATTTGTTTTTATTATTTTCAACAAATATCACAGATCGGTGATTAGGAAGATTACAACCAGACAGTATTAGTGGTTGGGATTTTTGCATTTCTTTGCGTATTTTTACTCCGTTTAACACTCTCCTAACTGTACAAGTGGCTCGTAAATGTAGGCAAAACATAAACTAACTGAATTTTACCACTAAATACAGTAATTGTATTTATTACGAAGATTACAACCAGACAGTAAATAGTAGTGGTTGGGATTTTTGCATTTCTTTGCGTATTTTTTCTCCGTTTAACACTCTCCTAACTGTACAAGTGGCTCGTAAATGTAGGCAAAACATAAACTAACTGAATTTTACCACTAAATACAGTAATTGTATTTATTACGAAGATTACAACCAGACAGTAAATAGTAGTGGTTGGGATTTTTGCATTTCTTTGCGTATTTTTTCTCCGTTTAACACTCTCCTAACTGTACAAGTGGCTCTTAAATGTAGGCAAAACATAAACTAACTGAATTTTACCACTAAATACAGTAATTGTATTTATTACGAAGATTACAACCAGACAGTAAATAGTAGTGGTTGGGATTTTTGCATTTCTTTGCGTATTTTTTCTCCGTTTAACACTCTCCTAACTGTACAAGTGGCTCGTAAATGTAGGCAAAACATGAACTAACTGAATTTTACCACTAAAGACAGTAATTGTATTTAAATTATTTACTAAACACAAATCATAGCACGTTAAAGCGATGGTTACAAATACAAAGTGACCGTGCAGACGGTACCACGTGAGGTTGGGTATACAAGCAGCAACCTTGCAATAGTGGGTCAAGCCATCTTCATCTTCTGACCTTCACCTTCCTTTTTTATATTACGTTCGCATAGCTTCGGAAAGCAAAGGTCAGCGACAATATTGTGTCGTACTGTAATCGTACGCCAAAAAACACTTCACCTACTCGTATTGGGACAGTTAAGAATTTTCAAAATCAATAAATTTTTTACATAATATTAGATCAAATGGTTTATTTTAGTAAATAGTTTTTATAAATAAATAAATGCAATGCAGTGTTTCACGTATTTCTTATATCTTGAAGAATTCCTTTAAGAAGAACATCGGCCTAAATGTTTCAATATAGCAACCAATTGAACAAGACTTTAAGGAAAACATCGGTCTAAATGTTTCAATATAGCAACCAATTGAACAAGACTTTAAGGAAAACATCGGTCTGAATGTTTCTTATTTGACCAACGGAACAAGATTTAAAAAAAAGATACATATATATATATATATATATATATATATATATATATATATATATATATATATATATATACACCGTGGTAGTAACCTACCAAACCAGATATTTTAGAGATACATTGGTATAAATGCTTCATGGTAGCAATCTAATAAGAATAACATTAGTATAAATGCTTCATGGTAGCAATCTAGTAAGATCTTTAAGAAAAACATCGTTATAAATGCTTCATGGTAGCAATCTAGTAAGATCTTTGAGAAAAACATTAGTATAAATGCTTCATGGTAGCAATCTAGTAAAATATTTAAGAAAAATATCGGTATAAATGCTTCGTGGTAGCAATCTAGTAAGATCTTTTGGAAAACATCGTTATAAATGCTTCATGGTAGCAATCTAGTAAGATCTTTAAGAAAAACATTGTCTATATGCTTCGTGATAGCAATCTAGTAAGATCTTTAAGAAAAACATTAATATCAATGCTTCATGGTAGCAATCTAGTAAGATCTTTAAGAAAAACATTAGTATAAATGCTTCATGGTAGCAATCTAGTAAGATCTTTAAGAAAAACATTAGTATAAATGCTTCATGGTAGCAATCTAGTAAGATCTTTAAAAAAACATCGGTATAAATGCTTCATGGTAGCAATCTAGTAAGATATTTAAGAAAAATATCGGTATAAATGCTTCGTGGTAGCAATCTAGTAAGATCTTTAAGAAAAACATCGGTATAACTGCTTCATGGTAGCAATCTAATAAGATCTTTAAGAAAAACATTAGTATAAATGCTTCATGGTAGCAATCTAGTAAGATCTTTAAGAAAAACATTGGTATAATTTCTTCGTGATAGCAATCTATTAAGATCTTTAAGGAAAACATCGTTATAAATGCTTCATGGTAGCAGTCTAATAAGATCTTTAAGAAAAACATTAGTATAAATGCTTCATGGTAGCAATATAGTAAGATCTTTAAAAAAAACATCGGTATAAATGCTTCATGGTAGCAATCTAGTAAGATATTTAAGAAAAATATCGGTATAAATGCTTCATGGTAGCAATCTAGTAAGATCTTTAAGGAAAACATCGGTATAAATACTTCATGGTAGCAATCTAGTAAGATATTTAAGAAAAACATTAGTATAAATGCTTCATGGTAGCAATCTAGTAAGACCTTTAAGATAAACATCGGTATAATTGCTTCATGGTAGCAGTCTAGTAAGATCTTTAAGGAAAACATCGGTATAAATACTTCATGGTAGCAATCTAGTAAGATATTTAAGAAAACCATTAGTATAAATGCTTCATGGTAGCAATCTAGTAAGACCTTTAAGATAAACATCGGTATAATTGCTTCATGGTAGCAGTCTAGTAAGATCTTTAAGAAAAACATTAGTATAAATGCTTCATGGTAGCAATATAGTAAGATCTTTAAGAAAAACATTAGTATAAATGCTTCATGGTAGCAATCTAGTAAGATCTTTAAAAAAAACATCGGTATAAATGCTTCATGGTAGCAATCTAGTAAGATATTTAAGAAAAATATCGGTATAAATGCTTCATGGTAGCAATCTAGTAAGATCTTTAAGGAAAACATCGGTATAAATACTTCATGGTAGCAATCTAGTAAGATATTTAAGAAAACCATTAGTATAAATGCTTCATGGTAGCAATCTAGTAAGACCTTTAAGATAAACATCGGTATAATTGCTTCATGGTAGCAGTCTAGTAAGATCTTTAAGAAAAACATCGGTATAAATGCTTCATGGTAGCAATCTAGTAAGATCTTTAAGGAAAATTCTAGTACAAATGCTTCGCGTTATGAACCTAATAAACAAGCCCTTCAAGAAAAAACATCGGTATAAATGCTTCGTGGTCTGTCTAGGATATTCATGAAAGCGAAGCATAAACACGCTTTTCAAGATAAAAGTCAATTTGAATGTTTCATTTTAGCAACCAATTGATATAGTGTACACGATTGATATTTTTATATTTGTGGAATTGTAATATAGATTAGTTGTGTATAATTTCAATTTGGCAATAAGGTCAGTAATATAATTGGATCAACTACATACCAACAATGTACACTAATTAATTATTTTTTAAATGTTTTCACATCTGTCGGCTAGAATCGGATGAATTGTTTGCTTCAGTACAACCAACAACTTCTATTAATTTTTCTCTCCGGACACTATCAAAGTAAAAGAGCCTTTGATCTTATTTGTTATAAAATACCAGTTCTGCAATAAGGCAAGTACTATTTTAGTCTGGAGTGTTCACTTTTTCACTTTTATTCATTGTGTGTTTAGTTTTGAGATGGCAATGAAGCAGTGGATGAGGCGGTTACAACCTCTCAGTTATGTGTTCATCTTCTGCCTCACCCTCACCTTCTTCGTGGTGGTGCTTGTGGTCAGCCATGTCACACACGCCCTTACACTTCTGGTCGACTCTTACAACTTTCTTTGCAACTTGATGGCTCTGTTCGGCAG
>CM040185.1:8338032-8413032 GCA_022606455.1 Callitettix versicolor
ACACACAAAGACACAACACACAGACAGACAGACACACACACACACACACACACACACACACACACACACACACACACACACACACACACACACACACACACACACACACACACACACACACACACACACACACAAACACACACAGTGTGTCCGACGATGAGGTTTATGCATTTGATACTCCATTATTTTCTCATTCCTCCATTGATCATTTTGAATCTATAAATATTTTTTAAAGAAGCTACCAGACATAGTATGTGAGAATTGTATCTGGCTTATGTTTGTAGAAACAAAATGGCGGCCAAAATAAATAAATTCTATCTTCTACGTATGAGCGTACGGTTCATTTGTTTGGCGTTGTTAAGTTTTGTAAATTCAAAGTTTAAGTATAAAAAAATTAATATCTTCGGACAGAAAATATACTTTCACTCGAATCAAACGGGTTTTTTAATCATCCGTTTTGCCCCAAACACATTAAATTACAATTATTTACCTACTGACGTAGACCTTTGACTTATGTATTTGTACAAAGTAATAAATAAAAATACATCAAGTCAGTTACATGACTGACGAAATGTCAGTGTTTCACTCTTCTCTTTGTGAACATCGTTTATCTTTCGCTTATCAAGTCTGCATGACCTTCAAACACAGTACAGTATGCGGTATTCAAGTGGCCACTATAATCAATCTATAGATAATTATTTAGATATTAACAGTGTATATTAGCACGGCAATTTGAGGGGTAAACGATAAGCAGCGATTTTATTGCCACCTACTGGATACTTGTGAAACTAATTTACAATAAATTCTGGCCTACCAGACATTAGGCCTATGTTATAGATAGCAGTTTATGACTTAAAGTATATCAACTGTCGGGAATTCAATTAATAATTTGTGGCATGTATCGATTATATTACGTGAATCAGGCCTATTCGATAAACGTTGTTTTAAATAATTGTTTTAACTGTAATCTGTAATACAGAAAACAATTTAAAGTTTTTTATGTGAGTAATTCGTATTTAGGCCTTGCGATAATCGCGGCACGCAGCTGTCTCGCCGACGTGATAGAAGAGAATTTCCAAAAGTATTTTTTCTTCACCTTACCCTTTTTGAAATTCTGATTTCACCACCGTTATCATAATTAAACTTTCAAATTATATTGAAAATATAAAAACTAATCCTGACCGGCTTTCGAAAATTTTTTTATTTCAAAAATTCAAAATGCTAATTTATGCAGTTTTTTAAACGCTGATTACGACGGTAAATTTATATTTTCAAAAGTAAAAACTAAGACAGAAATGTTATGGGATTGTTTAAGATTTGAAACGGCCACCATTTTGAAATTTTTGAACCATTTTTTCTGGTTAACGAACTTGTTAAAGCTATTACGAAAATCGATTTTCGCGCCAAGTTTGAATGAAATCGGACCAAAATTGCGAACGTGAACGTGATAAACACACACACACACACACACACACACACACACACACACACACACAAATTTCTTTAATGTACTATGAACACTTTACCCTATTTAACGTGATTTGTTTCAAGTGCTGAATATAAACGTACTAGAATGATAACCCTTATGAGAAGTACGCGAGTACTCGCTGCTAGTGGCATCTAGCGGCAAAGTGTTCAAATACAGTTTAATGTATAACAGTACTGTCTATTTCCTCAAACGTCTCAACCACCTGTCTTTGCGGTTTGCAGCGTTCCTAGCGGCAGGTAGTTTAACTACTTGGACTTTAGCCAACTAAGTAGTTTACTTTAAAGTATTTGTGGAACAAAATTTAATTTCGTTTGTTCAAGTGATAAGGTTAGACCTTGGTTTTAATTGATTCAAAACCATTGCATATTTAAATTTGGTGTTAATCGAACTCCTCATTAACGTTTTTGTAATTACTTACTGGTTTTTAATTGTATGTATGAAAAGTGCACTTATGATGTCACCTTATGACTTTTTGAATGCAGTCCCGAAATATGCAATCTACACAAGTTAATTGTTACACTTACAGCCGGTCTCTAGATTGTATTTAATGTTCCATTAGTAAATGACAGATTAACATTCTTCATTAAATAATTATAATTAATAGGATAATTAATTAATTATAGGCTAATTAAATTCTTCATTCTGTTTCTAGGAAAATATTTAATCAAAGCCTAACTAATCTGCAATTAACCTCTCGTTAACTTTAAAGAAAAGAAAAATGGCCGTTTTCAAACATATGATGAACATGTATTGTAATTTTTAGGTTATGTTGGCTGTTTATTATTTTGTTTCCATAGTTACATTGTGCCGGAAGTTTTTAAGTATCGTAGGCTATTCATTGTTTTTCCTGAATGGTCCTAGCAATAGTGTGGGGCAGATACTTTGAAATATGTAAAAAAACGCCTTACTATACCTGAAATTTGACCTTGAATTCTTCATTCGAAAAATGATTAAATTAAATGAAACTTCTAATACTTAAATAACCCGACTATTTCTGTTTATTTTTCATCTGAACCACAGATTATACAGAACAAACAGATTTGCGGTGGCCTAGTTGATAGCGTACTGGGCTTTCACCCCGAGGACTCGGGTTCGAGTCCCGACCAGGGTTTGGTATTTTCATACGCTATAAATCATCCCATCGTCTGTATTAGCACAAGTGTGCACAATAGTCGGACGTTAAACACAAAAAAAATATAACTAAAATTTGAACAAAATCTTATGATCTAGTGATAAACTAGGTTGATTTTTAGTTTTTTGACAGTAACTTTTAGATTTTTTTAAAGGAAATAATTGAATTTGAGAACGTTTGTGAAATATTTTTGCAATTTTTTTTCGTACGTGTTACACTTTAAGTTTTGTTATTTTTTTTAAATTTCTTCAATAAGGATAGATTGTTATTGTTTCGTTTATCTTATACGTTCGCTACTCGCGTACAGAAAAATAATTGCACGATAAATAAAACACAATATACAAGAATGTTTTGTATTACCTGTTCCGCATTAATGTGAGCTGTAAGTAGTTTATAAAAGCAAATAAACTCTTTTAATGTTTTAAGTAATAAAGTTTATTGTTTTGTATTTATGTATTGAAAATTTAATGGACACCGCGACGTATAAAACCATAAACTGGTACTGTAAACTGCATTGTGATGCATTGCCGACCACAAGTGGGACTTTATTGTAGCCTATAAGTGAGCTGTAACCCATTAGTAAAGTATTTAAATTTTCTGCAAACGTTTAAGTAAAGATTGTTTGTACATAAGAAATTACGTACTATTTGTTTATTTTTTATTTTTTGGTTGGAACCATCTGTTCTAAAAACAAATTGTAAAATCAGTTTTTTCCATTGTTAAAATCATTTCTTGACGTTCACAATTGTGATTGCAGTTTGGGAATGTGCAATCGGGAAGAAGCTCTGGACGGAGTTCTGTGTCAAGCGAGGAAATACAGTCATTAGCATCTCTCACTCAACAAAATAAAATGGTAAGATATTCAACCTAACCTAACCTAGTCGCCGGACAACAAAATGTCCCGCAACGTTTTAAAATTTTCTTCGGCGAGTTACCGACAGACGCTTTTGTTAATTGCATCTTCGCTGGATATACAATTAGTTCGAAGATACGTTAAAAATATCTTGTTTTGTTTGAATAAATAAACGCATGAACGTAGCTTAGATATTATTTACAGAGGATCAGCTGTTTTGTATTAATTCGTAACGATCAGCTGATTTCATTGAACAGCTGATAGGGCATCGCTCACTCAACAAAATAAAATGGTAAGATATTCAACCTAACCTAGTCGCCGGACAACAAAATGTCCCGCAACGTTTTAAAATTTTCTTCGGCGAGTTACCGACAGACGCTTTTGTTAATTGCATCTTCGCTGGATATACAATTAGTTCGAAGATACGTTAAAAATATCTTGTTTTGTTTGAATAAATAAACGCATGAACGTAGCTTGGATATTATTTACTGTGGTTATAGCAGAGGATCAGCTGTTTTGTATTAATTCGTAACGATCAGCTGATTTCATTGAACAGCTGATAGGGCATCGCTCACTCAACAAAATAAAATGGTAAGATATTCAACCTAACCTAACCTTGTCGCCGGACAACAAAATGTCCTGCAACGTTTTAAAATTTTCTTCGGCGAGTTACCGACAGACGTTTTTGTTAATTGCATCTTCGCTGGATATACAATTAGTTCGAAGATACGTTAAAAATATCTTGTTTTGTTTGAATAAATAAACGCATGAACGTAGCTTGGATATTATTTACTGTGGTTATGGCGAGGATCAGCTGTTTTGTATTAATTCGTAACGATCAGCTGATTTCATTGAACAGCTGATAGGGCATCGCTCACTCAACAAAAAAAATGGTAAGATATTCAACCTAACCTAACCTTGTCGCCGGACAACAAAATGTCCTGCGTTTTAAAATTTTCTTCGGCGAGTTACCGACAGACGCTTTTGCTAATTGCATCTTCGCTGGATATACAATTAGTTCGCAGATACGTTAAAAATATCTTGTTTTGTTTGAATAAATAAACGCATGAACGTAGCTTGGATATTATTACTGTGGTTATGGCGAGGATCAGCTGTTTTGTATTAATTCGTAACGATCAGCTGATTTCATTGAACAGCTGATAGGGCATCGCTCACTCAACAAAATAAAATGGTAAGATATTCAACCTAACCTAACCTAGTCGCCGGACAACAAAATGTCCCGCAACGTTTTAAAATTTTCTTACAAGTAAAAATATACACGCGTGGAACTCGGCGAGTTACCGACAGACAATTGCATCTTAATTGCATCTTCGCTGGATATACAATTAGTTCGAAGATACGTTAAAAATATCTTGTTTTGTTTGAATAAATAAACGCATGGACGTAGCTTGGATATTATTTACTGTAGTTATAGCAGAGGATCAGCTGTTTTATATTAATTCGTAACGATCAGCTGATTTCATTGAACAGCTGATAGGTTATAAGTTTCAGGTTATGTTATTCAAGTTCGAATAAACGGTTACAAAGTGCCGTTTACAGGGGCACAAGATTTAGTTCCTTAACTGAAGAAAAATACCGAAACCAGAGCAAAACAACGTTCTCATATAATACCCGTGTACTTTTATCGAAAAGGAGGAAGAAAAAAAGACAGAAATAGGGACGAAATTCGTGTGCTCGTTTCCGTTTCTTTAAAAAGGTTCGGGACACTTTTTTCTATTCACGCCAAAGCTAACATTAAATGTGTCGCTTCAAAAACATGGCACTCGTGGCACTGGCTGATAGAAGTGAAACCTTATTGGTTTATATTGGACCAATCACATTTGTGATCTTTAAAGTTATACACAAATCGTATAAAACAATCTTGTACAATATATTTCAATTGTGAATGCTCTAATAATTGTGACGGCTGGGGTGGGCATGTAGTATAATTTATTTACGTACAATATGCAAGATATACTTACCTATAAATGCTTTACACAAGGTTGTTTAAATGGGTGGGGTAAGTAGTATAATGGCGTTGGTTATAAATTTAATATTCAACTTATTTATATTCACAATTTTGAACAAATAAATACCAAATATTAAAAAAAAATTAAACTCAGTAGAGGGTTTTGAAATCACGTGTTTTAATTTAATAAGCAGAAGTTATAAAGGCACAAACAATCAGCTCACTGGTAGACTTCAATTGTACTAATAATATGTACAAGGCAACCGTGATGCTATAGCGAATTTTCTAATTTTTCTCTCATACTGAAATGTCCTAGACCTGTCTAAAGAAGTTTTCACTTCAAAATAAAGGCTCACTTCTAAATTAACGCACTCAAATTTTTTAAACTGAATATCGATCATTTTAAGATATGTCAGTTATCGGAATTAACATTTTGGATCTCAAATCCACTCTTATAATTTTTATTTAAAGTTATACAGTTTCACTGTATAACTTTTATTTAAAATATTCGATTAACAGAATTTCTTTATAACTTTATGAATAACTTTATTCAATAATAAAGGATAACTTATGAATTGAAACATGATTGTATAAAAAAATTAATTCTGTTAATAGTAAAAAAGTCGAAAGTTATAAAGGGTCGCCTGTTGCTACGTAAGCACACAAAAAGGTCGATAGATAGTATCGACTTATAATAGGTAAATTTTACAGTCACAGATACCTACAACTTTTATATAAAAGATTTAAATATCCATTTAAAAATTCCATTTATGAATTTAAACATGAAAGTCCAGTAACAAAAACAGGTCACACCTGAATCATGTTTGTAGATGAAACGTCAACATCAATAAAAGCTAGAATGTTGATTGCAAACAGTTTGTTATAGCACACTGTGATATTTACAGAATATTATAGCACGTAGTGATATTCACAGAATGTTATAGCACACTGTGATATTTACAGAATGTTATTGCACACAATGATGTTTACAGAATATTATAGCACGCAGTGAAATTCACAGAATGTTATGGTACATTGTGATATTTACAGAATGTTATTGCACACAATGATGTTTACAGAATATTATAGCACGCAGTGATATTCACAGAATGTTATGGCACAATGTGATATTTACAGAATGTTATTGCACACAATGATGTTTACAGAATATTATAGCACGCAGTAATGTTTACAGAATATTATGGCACGCAGTGATATTCACAGAATGTTATGGCACAATGTGATATTTACAGAATGTTATTGCACACAATGATGTTTACAGAATATTATAGCACGCAGTAATGTTTACAGAATATTATGGCACGCAGTGATATTCACAGAATGCAATAACACGCACTGATATTCACAGAATGTTTATAGCACGCAGTATTATTCACAGAATGTTATAGCACACAATGATGTTTACAGAATATTATAGCACGCAGTGATATTCACAGAAAGTTATGGCACAATGTAATATTTACAGAATGTTATTGCACACAATGATGTTTACAGAATGTTATGGCACAATGTGATATTTACAGAATGTTATTGCACACAATGATGTTTACAGAATGTTATAGCACGCAGTGATATTCACAGAATGTTATAGCACAGTGTGATATTTACAGAATGTTATAGCACACAATGATGTTTACAGAATATTATAGCACGCAGTGATATTCACAGAATGTTATGGCACAGTGTGATATTTACAGAATGTTATAGCACACAATGAAGTTTACAGAATATTATAGCACGCAGTAATATTCACAGAATGTTATGGAATACAGTGATATTCACAGAATGTTAAGACACAAGTTTATAGCCTGCAACGCCTGATTGTCACTGTAATAGTTACAAGTCAATATACAATTTGTAATTATTGGTTTTCAGAATTTTTCACCTTTATAGAGTTTGTCAACTATAAAATTACTAATACAATGACATTAAATTCAGATGTTTTTAAAAGTTCCTGTTAAAATTACTGTATTCCCTTATTTTTCCAGTGCTGCGAAAAACCAAACGGAGCAGAACGTCGGCTGATGAACACTTTCGGCTGGGCGAGAGTCGACGTACTTGTGATACTGTGCAACTGCATCTTCTTGTCTTCGCTTTACTTTTCTGTTCTTGTCGAATCATTTCAAACTTTAATCCACATCAGTCACCACGACGAGATGCATCACCCGATCCCAGTCCTATGCCTTGGGATCACCAGTGTGCTCACCAATTTGGTTAGCTATTTACTAATTGGAGGTAGGTCTGTGCACTGGTTTTAACGTGCTATAATAAGAAATTGTTTGACGTCGGTCAGGGTTTATTTTCGTAATTCAGAGTAATACGGAAGTTTGAATTGCTAATATATGCAAATTTTAATGCTGATTATGATGGTGAAATCAGAATTTCAAAAAGAGTAAGATATAGAAAAATATTTTTGGAAATACGTTTGTACCACAACAGCGAAACAGTTGCGTGCAGTGATTTTGTAAAATTCCATCACGTATTGTTGTATACATCCGCGACATCAGATGCTGTGTAATCATTGGTTGAGTTTAGGTTTCATAACAATTGCTAATTTCATGAGCAGCTGGTCTCTAAACAACCACTAGTAGTGGACATTTCTTCATTGTATTTTTGGTCGTTTGTATGTCTGTACTTTTAACGTGTATTGTGTTTTAGGGCTGGTTGTAATGTTGGATTTTTCGCGTCACGTGATGCGAGTGCAAAAATTTATATTGGTTGTTATAGTAAAAGATCAGTTGTTTTATATTAATTCGTAAGGATCAGCTGATTTCATTGAACAGCTGATAGGCTGTAATACGTTTTAGGTTATGTGGTTAAAAACTAGCTATGCTATAGTGAAAAAACCAGTTCTTCTATATTAATTAGTAAAGATCAGCTGATTTCATTGAACAGCTGATAGGCTATAATACGTTTTAGGTTATGTGGTTAAAAACTAGCTATGCTATAGTAAAAAAAAACAGTTCTTCTATATTAATTAGTAAAGATCAGCTGATTTCATTGAACAGCTGATAGGCTATAATACGTTTTAGGTTATGTAGTTAAAAACTAGCTATGCTATAGTAAAAAAAACAGTTCTTCTATATTAATTAGTAAAGATCAGCTGATTTCATTGAACAGCTGATAGGCTATAATACGTTTTAGGTTATGTGGTTAAAAACTAGCTATGCTATAGTAAAAAAAAACAGTTCTTCTATATTAATTAGTAAAGATCAGCTGATTTCATTGAACGTTGATAGGCTATAATACGTTTTAGGTTATGTTGTTAAAAACTACCTATGTTAATTTGTTGTTTTTTTAAAACAAATTAGCGTAATTAATTTATATTGGTAGTTATAGTAAAAGATCAGAACCGGGAAACTTGCGCACGTGATAACCACTACACTACGGAACTACAAAGAAGTTTGACCGATGTAAATATATGAAATGTGTTAATTTAATTTTAATAAATATGTAATAGTAAGAGATCAGTTGTTTTATATTAATTCGTAACGATCAGCTGATTATATTGAACAACTGATAGGCTGTAATAAGTTTTAAGGTTATGTTGTTAATAAATGTTAATTTATCGAGCTTTCGAACAAATTATCGTAATTAAAATAAAAAAGAAGAGGAAACACGATACATGATTTATATTTTTGGTTAATAACAGAAATTTTTCTTATATATACCTGTTTCGCACAAGCAAACAGTTACTCTGTCTGTCTGTCTTAATTGTAAGTTGTTTTTTTTGCAAAAGATTACACATATTGAACGAGTATTGATTGTACAGTAATTGTTCTTAAAAATAACCTGCAATTTGAAGTTTTACAATAACACAATTACCTTATCTTATGCGTAAAATCACTCGGTGGTCTAGTTGATAGCGTACTAGGCTTTCACCCCGAGAATCCGGGTTCGATTCCCGGCCAGGGCTTGGCATTTTCATACGCTATAAATCATCCCATCGTCTGCATTAGCCTAAGTGTGCACAAAAAAAATTACGCTTAAAATAAATAATTTTGCTTCGCCCGGTAAATTTGTATGCAACGTGTGTTTGTTTTTTGTTCAGGTTATACGTTTCACCAAGGCAGCTTCCAGAATTCTGACAGCAACAGCGCTTCCACTAACTCGAGTATAAAACAAAGTGTTGATATGAAAGCTGAAGGAACCCAGGAGCCTAAACGGCAAGGACTGCGGGCTGTTTGCAGAGATGTCAGTGGTAAAGGAACTGCCAATATTATTATTAAAAACAAATTATTCCGAAACAAAAATACAGATTTTAATTTTTTGCTATTTTGATAAGCTACTATTCTAACCGTTTTTTCTAAATAGGTTAAGCTAGCAGTTCAAAGAACAGTATAGCCTCAATATACAAAACGCTTCACGACAGCGCTTGTAAGGTTTTCCGCCAATTTAACCGATGACCGTGATATTTACTAAAATATCTTCTACTGGATCATTTACTGGGAATTTTACAGTCTTTCTGCACAAAACGTTACAGATCGTTCTACTTTCCACAAATAGCCTTACCGTTCTTCTCTGCGGACAGGCCAGACTAAGGACCACGCAAATATCACTTCATTTCCTTCCTCTTCAGCCATCTTTCCTTCATTCCCTCAGAGTGCTTCGCCCTTCTCTCCTCTGTCCCTCCTCTCCTCCACAACAACCTTTATATTTGAAAGTCTTTCCCTAAATTGGTCTCTGTCCTGACAGTCCTCATCCGTGATTCTTAGCTCCTGAGTTCTTCTTTCATCTGCTTGGTGAATCCTCCCTGACTCTTCAAGTTGAATATCTTGTCAAACATTTATTCGTCCTCGTTGGATCCATTCTGACGACGTGTCCATAAAACATCAACCGTCTTTTCCTGATCGCTGTTTCCATTTCTTCGTAATAAGCCTTATCGTTCTTCTTCTTTTCGTTTCACCCTCTTTGGGGTACGCTGAATCAATCATTTCTTGCGCGCTGTACTTTTCTTTGTTCCCAGTACCTCTTCATTCTTTCCGATCTTCTTTTCCTCTCCACTTCCGAAATGATAGGTTTAGGTCTTATTTTGGTTTTATCTTGGAATCTTATTCTTTCGTCCTTGGTACTTATCTTAGCAGTTTGGTGGTTGTTTATATTTAATTTTACGTGAGATTCCAAGACACTCCGACTTGTCTTTGTGTGGTGTTGCAGACTCCCCAGACTCCGAGCGTCTGCTGACGTACTTATGTACGGTGGATCGTCCACCTGGGGCAAATTTCACATCACACATTTCCATGAATAATGAAAGTTATATTTTGAGTGACCCAAAGGTCACAGTGATACAACCAAGGTAGTAAATCCTGGAGGTAGCTCTTCCGCTCTCTCCGCCGTTGGGAAATTCATTTCCTCGTCCGCCATTGAGACCGTTGGCCGGTTTTCACCTAGTAACCCTAGGCAGGGGCTCTATCACAGGGTGCTACCATCCGAAGCAAGATGGACCCTGGTTTTTTTACGAGGTTGTTACTCCTCCCCCTCCACACTTCCCCATCTTTCAAAGACAGGCCCGGGCTTGGGACCGGCTTGCGGCGGTGTTGCCTTATCGTTCATTAACAATTAAAAAATACGTTTGCTATCGAGGTAACATTTTGCACTGTAATTGGTCCTTGCTTCCTTTCGTCCATGATTGGTCGACGTCTGTTTGTTTTCCATTGCACATTCCCTGTCTAATACTTCTTTTCAAATAATACAGGATGTTTTGAAAAAAGAACTCCCTAGAATGTGTCCTTGAATTTTTTGAAAAATGTTATGTTCTCTGATGAGGCAACATTTCATGTGCGTTAATCGTTATAACTGCAGAATTTGGTCAGAGTCACCACACGTTATTCAGCGTCAACGTGCCTACAAAACTTAATGTTTAGCGTGGTTTGATGGAAGATCGAGTGATTGGTCCTTTTATTTTTGTAGAAAGAACAATAAACGAGGACGTGTACTGTGACATGTTGACAGAGTACCTTTCCAAAGTGAAAGTTATTGATGTTGAAAAAGGGCTTGTGTTCCAACAAGATGGCGCCCCTCCTCTTTACAGTAACCGTGTGCGCGCGGCTCTTGACACTCTCTTTCCGGGAAGGTGGATAGGCAGGGCCCAATCTCTTGGCCACCACGAAACCAGGACTTAACCCCACTTTACTTCTTTTGGGGACACATAAAAATTGTTGTGTACGCTGAAAAGATCCGTGTCAGCAATCATTTACGGAAAAGAATCATCGCGGCGGTTGAGACAGTTACATCTGCAGTGTTGGTGAATACCTGGCGAGAAGTGTAATATGGTAGGGCAACAAATGGATCACACGTTGAAGTTTGCTGACATTAAAAAAAACTTGAAGGTATTCTGTTTCATTGTACGTACTCGTTGATGTAGAGTTTTTTAAAATTAATTTCGCCGTTAAATTTACACATAAAACTAGGTAGTTCTTTCAAACACCATGTATTTTAGTGGTGGGGCAAAAAACACCAAACTGTTTAAAAAAACTGCTTTTCTAAAACACGTCAAACAATCTGCTTTTTCAAACGGAAACAAGCAGTTGGTTTCGGACTGGTTTATGATTTGTTAAACAAGGAACGGCTTTCCGCATTACCACACCTACGTTCTATTCGAACGTTGCCGCAAGCGCTAAAACTGTTTTCCTGCTAACTGCTTTTAGCTTTTCCCTTTATTTCAAAGTTGCTTGTTGCTTTTAGTGAAGTAAGAACTGTTTGGTCAATGTCAACGTTTATCTCTATTTTGTTGCGAGTTGTAGTAACAACCTCTCACATTTTGTAGATACAGAGCCTAATTTTATTTAAACATATTTTTTATATTTATTATCAATCATCAATATTTTTTAATCAACTAAAAATATTCTAAATCGTTTGCATTTCGGTAAATATGCAAAGGACTATTTAATTATTAAGTAAACAAAAATGTTTCTGTTAGAAATTCATTGCATTTTGTAAATATAAAATGGCTTATATAATTATTACGTTTTGATAATGTAATTTAATTATTACTACACTTGTAAGGATTACTTTTATCCTTTCTAAATGCTTTATACCCCAAAACAATTTCAGGCCATTGTGGCAGTGGGAATGAAAAAGTGGTCTTAGGAAACTGAACGTATGTGCTTTATGTTTTAGCTGCTAATACAACTTTAAGTTTCAGTTTTTTAAACCTGTTTTTTTTCCAACTGTTTTAAAAAGCAGCTTTTTTCCTCAGCAAACAGTTTGTTGACGTTTTGTAAAAATAGCAGAAACGCCCACCTCTTTGTATTTTCCTCTTTTCTTGGCTTAGATCTCGGTCTACTACGGGAGTCATAAGTTTGACTATTATAAGTACACTTTAATAATACTAATTTAATTGTTATTTACATTCTTTTTGGTTTAAACAAATATTATATACATAGTATTTTATCAATTTCGAAGTGAACTATTGTTATTATTTCATCTTTAATATTACATTTCTAATTTTTGATTTAATTAAACTGTCTTTTGACTTTGGTCATTCGCGTTACAAACCTATTACAGTTTAGGGTTAATAACCTTTTGGTTATCCTAGGTCAGTGTTAAATCTATTTTAAAGGTGATGCATTGGAATGTTGCCGATCAGCTGTTCTACTTATCTTAATATATAAAAGAAGCAATCCTGACTGACTGACTGACTGACTGATTCATAATCAATGCAGAGCCAAAACTATTTTGGCTACCGACTTGAAATTTTCAGGGTACATTTATGTTACCATATAGGCGTGCACTAAGAAAAGATTTTGCACAAAATTTGATTTTGACGCCATTAAACTACTAACCCAGTCCAAATTTAATAAACAACGTACAGCCAATACTATTATAGCTAGAGGCTTGACATTTTTAGGGTACCTGCTTACAACAATGTCAAAATGTACTAATACATGAATTTTTGCAAACATTTTATTTTAACGCCATTAAAATACTTACCCAGTCCAAATTTAATAATCAACGTACAACAAATAATATTATAGCTAGAGACTTGAAATTTTCAAGGTATCTTCTTACAACAATTTAAAGGTACACTAAGAAAGAATTTTGAAAATATTTGATTTTGACGCCATTAAACTACTAACCCAGTCCAAAATTAATATACAACATACAGCCAATACAATATTATAGCTAGAGACTTGAAATTTTCAGAGTACCTTCTTACGACAATGTCGAGGTGCGTTTAGAGAGGATTTTGCAGAAAAATTGATTTTAACGCCATTAAACTACTTACCCAGTCCAACTTTAATAATCAACGTATAGCCGAGACTATAATAGCTAAAGATATGAAATTTTCAGGGTTACCACCACATGTAGGGGTGCACTAAAAAACGATTTTCCAGCATTCAACACCTAAAGAGGTAAAAATGGGGTACAATAATTTTTATTGGAAAAATATATTTTTCGTCTGACCTTCTTAAAACGTAACATAGCCACTCTTAAATATAAGTAATGAAATATATTTTTCACAATTTCCCAAAAAGCATCCCCTAAAGAGATCCCCTAAAGGGGGGTAGAAAATGTAAAAAAGGTGTATACAATTTTGCATTGAAAGAATATTTGTTTTGGATCGTATATTCTAGAAATATGCTATGAAACACAAATAATGAAACACATATTTCAACATTTTTCCGAATTCATTCCCTAAAAGAATAAAAATGTAAAAAAGATGTATAATTGGAGAAAAAAGAGTGTTTTCATTGGAGAAAAATATTTTTTATCGGCTTTTCTTAAAAGTAAACAAAATATTCTAAAAACACAAATTATGATACACGTAATTCAGCAACCCCCCCGAATTCATCCCCTAAAAGGACAAAAATATAGAATAGGTATAAATGTTTGTATTGGAGAAAAATATTTTTTATCAGATTTTCTTAAATTCGAATGGAACACGTTTGAAGACAATAAAACAACACATTCATGTTATAATATTTTCTCATATTCACTGTAAAATAATCACGAGTTTAGATAATCACGCTTTTATTAATATAGTTTTATGTTTCTAAATTATTACATTACTGAAACAGTTTAAGTCGCGAAGCCGCGACGGGTAACGCTAGTATCTACATACACGGATTTAAATTCTAATCGATAACCTTGACACATTAGCTTAAATACTGTGCTTCCGTATCGATTATCAGCTGATTCGCCGACTTCCCGACAGATATCCATTGCTGCCATATCTCTCTTTTGACAACCATATCTCCGAACCAATCACTAAAGTTACAAAACGAACATTGTTAATTTACAAAAGAAATAAGACTGTGATTACGCTGATCGATAAAATAATTGTGTATACGAAATTTAATTCGTTTTTACCAGGCGCCCCTTTTAATTTACACTCGCTTAAATTTGTTATTATTTTGTCAGTCCCAGTGGGCATAATGCCCCATTCATAACCTAAAATGTAATTAGTTATAATACATTTAAGAATTATCCACAGAATTTGTTAGTTTTAATTTAAAAAAACACAGTAAATATATACCTAATTAAGGAACTCTTCACAGGCGGCGTGGTGGTAATCATTTGCGCCTTACTTGTGCACTGGACAGACAAA
Source organism: Callitettix versicolor (assembly GCA_022606455.1). Lineage (NCBI taxonomy): Eukaryota > Metazoa > Arthropoda > Insecta > Hemiptera > Cercopidae > Callitettix > Callitettix versicolor. Next base: position 8,353,047 of record CM040185.1, read on the forward strand.
GAAGTGGCCAAATATATCGATCCTTTGTTATCGATTGTTTCTGTTTTTCTTTTGACAGCGCTCAACTTCCCGTTCAGTGAGTATTAATTGTTACGTTTTTACAGCCAATGACTTCCGGCCGCATGATATAGGCCTAGATTAGCTATAAACAGCAATAAAATATTACTATTAAATTATACAAATACTGATTTCAATTAAATTACAAAAAAATAATTTCGTTTGAAGTTAAAGGTAATATAAATACAGTATAAAACTATGTTAATATAAATTATTTAATATTGCGTATTTTGGCTTTGTTATTTTCTGTTATCTTAGATTTTAGATGCTTTTAATTTGTTTGTAAACATTGTACGAAATCCATCTGTGTAAATCTGTCAAAAACTAAAATAATTATGATTATGAGCTATATTTACTCACCTCTTAAAGGCTACCGCTGTTTCGGAACCTTACTGTTTCATCTTCAGGCCGTAAATGTCAAATCCCTCTGTCGATAGCTTCTCAAAGTCAAACAAAACATTGAAAACACGCGTGACAAACACCAAGCACAGTTACACGATTAAAATACACACGATAAAATTTGGTTTGGCCAAACGATACGTGCATCTCGTGTATCGTTACATTCCTGACTGCCGCGAATGTAACGTTGCACGTAATCGTGTTTATTGACGTGTGTTTTCAATGTTTCGTTTAACTGACGAACTCGACAGAAGGATTTGACATTACGGCCTGTAGATGAAACTGTAAGATTTCGAAACCTTTTTTTTTTGGTGTTTAACGTCCGACTATTGTGCACACGGGCTAATACAGACGATGGGATGATTTATAGCGTATGAAAATACCAAGCCCTGGCCGGGAATCGAACCCGGGTCCTCGGAGTGAAAGCCCAGTACGCTATCAACTAGGCCACCGAGGTGGCAGATTTCGAAACCGCGGTAGTCTTTACGAGGTGAATAAATAGACCACTAGACGGAAAAATAGCTCATAATCATAATTATTTTTTACGATTAAAATAAAATAAATGACGGTAAATTAATAATATAGAAGGAAAATAACTTTCTCTTCTAACCTAAAAAAAAGTTTAAAAATTAAACTGTTATAACATTTACAGTCAATTAAGTGAACAGGAACAAATTTTTTGCTTTCAGTGAAGAAATCCTGCCTCATATTGCTGCAGACCATTCCAGATCACATTAATATCGAATCTTTATACTCCCAACTCTTGACCACTTTTCCAGTCATAATAAACGTACACGACTTGCACGTGTGGCAACTGACTGTCGACAAGACGTACACGACTGTGCACATAATCTTCTACGATCCGAAGGTACGTTACAAATATTTTAAATTAACATTCTGTTTTAATAATTAAATTAGTGGCTTGCAAAGATGGCAGGCGTGTTCTTCAAACATACAAACCACGATGTGGGGCGAGCGCATTGTGAAGTTCTTATCTTTGTAAATTCTACACAGAGTGTAAAAGTTAACAGAATACGAGATGTGTTCAGAAAGTAACGAGAATTTTAATTTTTTGAACAAAATATTTATTCTTCTACATTGACGTTGTCGCCTTCAAAATAGTCCCCTTTGGAGATTATGCACTTGTGCCAACGCCTCTTCCAATCCTCGAAACACTTCTCAAACTCGATCTTTGAGATAACCTTTAGTTCTTTCAACGATGCGCTTTTAATGTCATCTACGGCTGTAAAACGACGGCCCTTTAAGGTTCTCTTTATTTTTGGAAATAGGAAAAAGTCACACGGAGCCATGTATGACGAATATGGAGGCTGGGGCATCGTTACAGTACTGTTTTTGGCCAAAAATTCACGAACAAGCGATGAAGCTGATAAGCTGGTGCATTATCGTGGTGCAAAAGCCATGAATTGTTTTTCCACAGATCCAGGCGTTTTTTCGTATTGCTTCACGCAAACGGCGTTGAACTTGTAGGTAGTACTCCTTATCGACCGTTTCACCTGGTTGCATGAATTCATGATGCACTATGCCATTAATATCGAAAAACACAGTGAGCATAACCTTCACGTTCGACCGCACTTGTCGATCCTTTTTCGGTCTTTGCGAGCCAGAATGCCTCCACTGGGATGATTGAGCCTTAGTTTCGACGTCATGTCGGTAAACCCATGTTTCGTCAACTGTTATAATACGTTTCAGTAATTCTGCATCGTCGTTGACTTCATTTAGTGACTCCTGAACAACTTCCATTCGCCGCTGTTTTTGTTCAAAATTCAACAATTTTGGAACGAATTTTGCTGCCACGCGTTTCATACACAAAACACAGGAAACAATGTCATGACATGATCCAATCGATATGCCAACATCATCAGCGACCTCTCTAATTGTTATTCGGCGATTGTTCATAACCATTTCTTTCACTTTTTCCACGTTTTCATCGGTTTTTGATGTGCTGGGACGTCCAGGGCGTTCGTCATCTTCAACGTCTTCACGGCCTTCTTGGAAGCGCTTATACCACTCGTAAACTCTTGCTTTACTCATAGCAGACTCACCATAGGCCTTTGTTAACATTTCACACAATTTGTTACACTTTATTCCATTTTTTACGCAAAATTTGATACAAATTCTTTGATCCATTTCTTTTAACAAACGAAAATCGCCGAGCTCATAAAAACACGTCTAACTTTAGTGGCTGTCACAGACAAAGTCAACAATGAAAACAGCTGAAAGTTTTATCGTACTTCAAGGGCATGTAAACCAACATAATAAAAAAAAGTTTGACAATCGGACTTTCCAAGCCCGCGAAATTTAAAAATTCTCTTCACTTTCTGAACACACCTCGTATAAATGAACCCCATAAATAGCGAAGTAAACGATAATCACTGTGAATGACTGTTTACGCTTTGATGTCCTCCAAGGACGCCTTGTTTTTGAAACGGTGTTGTAGGGAAAAACTGTTGGTATCTATATTTTATGTAATTTTTGCTTTGTTTCTTTCCATGACTGGTTAGTAGATTTCAGGGGTTAATCTAAAATCTAAATTTTGTACACATTTTGTTTTTGAAGTAACTACTCCTTATCGCGAGGTGTGGGTGTATGTTTTATACGGAGAATAAATTCAGTTTGCCGTCACGGAACGCTCTAACACATCCATACGATCTCTAGTGACCGTTATTATTCCAAATATTACTATTTTTTTGATTAATAAAATGTATTTTTGAAGTGAAAACTTTTACGGTCGCGGTTGACAAAACATGGGTGTACATTTGCTTTCGCGTCACGCTTGAATCCGTAACGCATAGCCATATATTCTTGTATATATCTAGACCGGAAGTGACCACTTCTAAACAGCTGATTTCGCACAATATTTCAAGTGTGGTTATGTTTGTTGTTGTTAATTTGAAAATTGTGTATTTTTCTAATGCAGTTAAATTACTTAACGAATATGACCTATACCAATGTTCACGGCTGTTGACACTACCCCAAGTGCCACAAGTAATTGTTTTTAATAGAATGAAACTAGTTTTGCTTTTTTAAATGAACACCAATTTGTAGCTTCTATTAGCAACGAGTCAATGTAGGCTTTGTTAAATCAAACAAAATCCATTTACTGTCAAATATAAAATGTTGCATACAATCTTCATAATTTAAAAAAATGACTTTAAAGAAAGTATTTTCCGAACCTAATCGCGGTTTTTAACTGAGGCCTGAAAAATCTTTGCCTTCATTTTCATTTGTTTCGCAGTTTTTCACTTTAATTAAATCAAAAAAGCTCGCGGTTGTGTTTTCTGAACAGTTGTTTTTCAACAGACTGAAAATTGTTTTGGATTTTCCTGTCTTTCTCTTGATGGGGAAAATATCGAAGAAAATCTGATTATGTAGCTTCCATGCCCACGAAGTACATTATTTTACTGGTTTTCTGCTGTAAGTACAGCTTGACTGTGACGCGTAAGTCTCAACCATGAAATGTCATTTCGTATTGTTTTTTTTATTAATTTCAAAAAATTGTTATAATTGCCTATTTTTATTACACAATATTAAAAAATCAACTCAATTTTTAATTACATAAAAAGTACTTTTTGCCTATTTATCGTTGTTTTCATTCTTATTACAGGAAATTAAAAAAAAAAATGAAATGAAATTTAGTGTTTTTTTTTTGGAATTTCAGTAATCGAATCCTAATATATGCAGATTTTAACATCAATTACAATTCGTGAAATCAGATTTTAATACATGTGCAAGAATTGTACAATATTTAACTGTTATTTCCTGTAGTTTTACTGTAAAATACAAAAATATTCACACATTAAAATTGTGTGTTTGTGAAATGTTATTTATTTTGTAACTTTTTGCGCATCCAAGAGCTAGCTAAATGCGTAATTATTTAAATTGAAGCTACAATTTTAATTAACAAATGTAAAAATTGGATTAACTATTTTTTGTAAGTGTTCATTGACACAATATGTATTTCCTACTGTCTATTTACTTCAAACTAATTGTTATTTTGAATTATTTTTGTCCAGGATTACCTCCGCATTACAAACGACGTGATAACCTTCTTTGAATCAAAAGGCATAACTAATGTCACTATACAACCTGAATTTTTTAAGGTTAGTATATCTTCGATCGTGATTAAATCACTCGCTGTATTTTTTTAAAAAAATTCAACGTGTACTGATATTGGTATTAAATTTCAGGATTTCAATAGCGTCGAACTTGTGTCGAAAAATGACTTGAACACATGTTTAGTCCCCTGCGTTGGACCAGATTGCCTGGACAGGCACTGTTGTACAATAGACCGCCAACATTTGGAAAATGTTATTGTTGAACCACAGAATCAGAAAAAGGTAAATCAAATAATTATAATTTGTTTATTTTTAATACGAGGTGTGGCTATTAAATAACGAGACTGACGCTGCGGCGGAACAAGTGTGCGCGCCAACCGCCATTGACCGACAGCTGTTTAGTGTGAAGTTATTCTCGTTTGTGTAACCAACACTGTTTATTCATAACCTTCATTTCCGTTAGTGTTGTTATTTTGTTTTGCCGGAAAAATAGTGTAATAATAGAGCAACGAATTGTTGTTAAATTTCACTTCACACTTGGAAAAACCGTTACTGAAACTTATAATTTACTGAAAGAAGTGTATGGCAGTGAATTTTTATCGCGGGCACATGTTTTTGAACGGTTTAAGCGTTTTCAAGATGGCCGACAAGACTGAAGCTGATTCGCGGCCAAGTCGCCCTTCAACGTCAAAAACGGATGACAATGTCGAAAAAGTGACTAATTTGATTCGGTCTGACCGTCAATTAAGTATTCGTGCAATTGGTAAAACTGCAGGCATTGATAAAGAATGTGTACGGTAAATTTTACGTGACAATTGGAACATGCAAAAAGTGTGTGCCAAAATGGTGCCACAAATTCTCACGTTTGAACAACAAGCAGCTCGCGAAAATGTTTGTACTGACACTTTGTATGCCATTAAAAATGACCCAAATTTATTGGAAAGGATAATAACATGTGATGAATCGTGGTTTTTTACGTATGATCCGGAAACAAAGCGCCAATCAATGCATGGAAGACCCCCAACTTCACCGAGAGCCAAAAAAAGCAAAAATCAGCAAGTCAAAATTTAAAGCAATGATGATTGTTTTTTCGATATTAATGGAATTGTGTACCTTCACTGGATTCCTGAAGGTCAAACAATTAATCAATATTACTACCTTGACGTACTTGGTGAACTACGTGAAAGAGTAAGGAAAAATCGACCCTTGGTGGAAGGACAAATCATGGGTTTTCCAAGACAATGCGCCAGCTCATTCCGCGTTATCTGTCAAGAGGTTCTTGGCCAAGTACAGCATACCAGTATTAGAACATCCACCTTACTCACCAGACCTTGCACCATGTGACTTCTATCTGTTCCATAAGGTGAAATATGCATTAAAAGGGACGAGATTTGAGTCCGTGGAAGCTGTAAAAGTGAAAGCGGCAAGAGTCCTGAAGGAGTTGACAGAAGATGACTTCCAGCACTGTTTCCAACAATGGAAAATTCGCATGGAGAGTTGTAGGGATAGAGACGGGGTGTATATTGAAGGTGATAATAAGTAATTATGTATAAAATGAAAATAATTTTTTTACAACGTCAGTCTCGTTATTTAATAGCCACGCCTCGTATATTCGTAATAAAACTAAATAAAATAATACGAACATTTTAACAATTATTACGTCTAGTGAACATTTATGAAATCGGACAGTGACATTTTCAAAATTATTAATAGAGTTTTCTAAATCTAAATAAACTTGAATAAAACCAGCACGTTAACCCCCCCCACAGAATATTACACTAACAACACATTTCAAAAAGTGATATTTTTCAACTGTGAACACTTATATTTCTAAGTGCGATAAACTCGAGGACTTGTGAAGAATTCAAATCTGATTCAATATAATATACAATAGTAATTCCATGTTTTTATATTGTGATTAACTTCAAGTGTATAATATTAAGGTGACCTGCTCAGTAGCTAAAGGGATTAATCATTGTTATATGTTTGTATGTTTTGATTTAATTAATTAATTTTTTTAGAACTACCATAAACAAAGCTTGATCGATCAAGATTATAAAGTAAATTTTCGATCCCAAATAAGATTGAAATAAAATTAATGATTATAATAGTATCTTTGTCCTACTACATAGGACGGAACCTCAATTAGACCATCAACTTGGAGAATACCAGGCGGGTTACCGGAAAAGGAGATTCTGTCCGGAACAAATCCTTAACCTCAAACACATCATGAACTACCAAAAGTCAAGGGCTAAATCGTATGTTATCACTTTGATTGACTTTCAAAAAGCATACGACTCTATAGATAGGGAATCCTTATTCTAGGGGAGAGAACTAGACCTTGATAACAAAACTACAAATCTTATCAGGGAAACATTAACTAATACATTCTCCAAAGTTCAATTCAGGGGAGAACTCTCCACCCCTTTTGAGATTAAAACAGGAGTCCGACAAGGAGATCGACTCTCTCCATTGTTATTTAATTGTGCTCCAGAAAAAGTAGTTAGAGAGTGGAACGTGAATACCCATAGTGGAATCAGACTAGGAACTAAGAACAAAGGCATTAAGGTAAATTGTTTGGCTTTTGCTGATGACATGGCCTCACTAGCTGAGACATTGGAAGAAGCTAAGGAAAAGACTCTTGAACTCCAGAAGCAAGCGTTAAAATGGGTCCCAAAGTTTCATTTGAAATGACTAAAATATTGACAAACATACAAAAACCACCAAAAAAGCTTCAAGTGGGAGAACAATACATTGAGATAGTGAAAGAATTCAAATATCTTGGGGAATGGATCAGCTGGAACGCCCTAGAGAAAAAAAGCTATAGAATCTAGGAGAAATAAAGTTGAATTAGCCTTCCAACTTACCAAAGACACATACAACAAGAAGTCCCTCTCCTGGAATACAAAGATAAGGCATTATCATACTGTAATTAAACCAGAAGCCTTATATGCAGCTGAAACATTATCTCTCACAACCCAGGGCCAACTTGAAAGGCTGGAGATCAAAGAAAGAAAGATATTACGAAAAATCTTAGGCCCCAAATTCCGTAACAACCAATTACTCCACATCAGTAATGAAACTCTTTACCAAAAAACTGAAACACTATCAGACACAATAAGAAAAACGAGAATTGATTTTTATGGGCACATCCTCCGAATGGACAAAAATAGACTAACCAAAAAAATATTTGACTACTTTCGCAATAGAAGAGCCAAACCACTTTGGTTTAGAGAAACGGAGAAAGACATAACAGAACTGCAGATCACTGACACTAAGCTCATGGACAGAACAGCCAAAACAATAACCAAGGACAAGAAGCAACGGTTCCAAGACAAAGTCAAATCCAAGTGAACGATCCAAATCTCTGACGAAAAAAGAAAAGCAAGATCACAACGAATGAAGCAATACTGGTCTACGAGGGAGGCACAGAACATTAAAAAGTGATTGATCTAGTGTACCCCAAAGTTGGGTGAAACAAATAAAGAGAGGGTATCTTTGTCTCTGATTATGAGTGTTATGTGCAAGTATAAGTTAACTTAGAATTTATCCAAAAGATAGAAATTAAAATGTTCTCCTTTATATTGGAAAAAATTGAAAATTGATTAAATGATTTCTTTGGATTAAAACAATTTTTGTTAATTCTGAATTTTGTTGTTGTTTTACACACACACACACACACACACACACACACACACACACACACACACACACACACACACACACACACACACACACACACACACACACACACACACACACACACACACATATATATATATAACTTGTTACACATCATTAACAATTGGTGAATGCTAATAATAATAATAATAATAATAACATTAATAATTATTCGATTAATAATCGTAATCAGTATCAATATAATTAAAGTAAAAGTCAACTGAATTATATTTTTTGTTCAAAATTTAGTTAATTTTTTTAAAAATGTTACAGTATTCACACCCGGACTGGTAGCAGTTACAAAACTCCTGAGAATAAATAACTTTAAAACTTGAATAATTATTTTAAAAGACGATAGTTTAATAATGAATATTATTGCAGTGACTTTTTTTACTGTAAGATTATATCGGTTACCTAAACACTTACATAAAAGTGTCTTTATCTTATAAACATACCTAAATTTGTTTGTTAATTCTCCTCAGCATTGAATATAACGTACTAGAAGTACAGCCACCATTATAAAAGGCGTACTCAATATTAACAGCTAAAGTCAAGTAATTGGACTGCATACCGCTAGGAACGCTACAAGATGCAAAGACATGTAAGAGACGTTTGAGAAAATAGACAGTACTATTGTCTATTTAACTGTAGTTGAAAACTTCGCCACACGATGTCGCCAGCTGCGAGCGGCATATCCTAATACGCTTATATTCAATGTTCTCAGTTATGTATGCATTAGGGGTGGGCGTTTCTGCTATTTTTACAAAATATCAACAAAATTGTTTGTTGAGAAAAAACTGCTTTTTAAAACAGTTGGAAAAAACAGGTTTAGAAAACTGAAACTCGAAGTTGTATTAGCAGCTAAAACATAAAGCACAAACGTTCAGTTTAGACTACTTTTTCATTCCCATTACCACCATGTCCTTAACTGTTTTTGGGTGTAAAGCATTTAGAAAAAAATAATCCTTATAAGTAATAATTAAATTACATTCTCAAAACGTAATATATATGTATGCCATTTTATATTTACAAAATGCAATGAATTTCTAAAAGAAGCATTCTTTTCTTTACTTAAAAATTAAATAGTCCTTTGCATATTTACTGAAATGCAAACAATTTGGAATATTTTTAGTTGATTAAAAATATTGATGATTGATAATAAATATAAAAAATACGTTTAAATAAAATTAGGTTATGTATTTACAAAATGTGAGATGTTACTGTCTTATTTTTATTTGGAGAAAGTAGGTTTTCACTTTTCAACACTGAAAAAAGTAACCTTAACAAGTACAATATAGTAATAAGAACATAGGCCAAATGTGTTTAAATAAAATTAGCTCTATATAGTTACAAAATTATAGGTTATTAACATTAGGTTATTATAAATGTCCTTTCAAATTAGTCACACTGGCTTTATAAGATAAGGCTTGTTTACATATATTGCAAAAAGCCTTTTCATTCTCAGCCTTAGAAAAATAGTTCCAAATTATACTTCTTTGACTGTTAGCCATAATTTTAAAACATATGACACTAAAAGATTTGATTATGTTCAGATGTAGCCTATATTTCGCAAAATTTTAGAAAAAGTACTAAAACAACCTAAAATTACTCAAGATATATATACAAGAGTAGATATTGTGAAATTTAAAAAGTCCACACATCCAATAAATAATTAATGCACTATGCACTTAACTCTAAAAACATAAAAAAAGTAAAAGAAAACTTTCAAAATTGTCCACTAAATATTTTTAAGTTTCTAAACACAAAGTAAACTACGGAGAAAAACTAATATAAAACACAATTATGGCTGATTTTACAGTTTAAAAAAATGTTTGAACAACAAATTTTACATTTAAAACTTTCAAACAACTCGCAACAAAATAGAGATAAACGTTGACAACGCCCAAACCGTTCTTACTTCACTACAAGCAACAAGCAACAAGAAACTTTGAAATAAAGGGAAAAAGCATAAAAGCAGTTTGAAGAAAAGAAACAGGAAAACAGTTAGCAGGAAAACAGTTTTAGCGCTTGCGGCAACGTTCGAATAGAACGTGGATGATTGGGAAGTCCCAACAGCTGTTCCTTGTTTAACCAATCACGAACCAGTCCTAATCAAAATGCTTGTTTCCGTTTGGAAAAGCAGTTTGTTTGTCGTATATAGAAAAGCAGTTTTCTTAACAGTTTGGTGTTTTCTTACCCACCTCTAGTAGGCATTAATGTGAGAGTTCCTTTAGTTAATTACACTATTTTATTATTTGCTAATATTTTAAACGTTTCTTTCTTTCATTTTAGGAAACTAAAAAGGCGTCCGATTCAAATAAAACAGAAGGGAATGCCGAAAGGAGAACTAACAGTAAGAGTAATTCGACAGAAGCGAGTGAAGGATGTGTTACCAAAGAAAATATATTAAACGCTAAGGATCTAGTCAGCAACGTAGAGTTAAATGAACAGTCCTGTCATAATGGAGGCTGTGGCACGAGCACGACATCAAGTGTCCCGCAGTTATCATGACGGCTGTTGAAATACCGTGTTATGTTTTTGTTAAACAATACGAGATTTTGTAAATCTGCTCAAAAACATTTTGTTAAATTTTTAATTAATTTATCAGCGTTTTAGCTGTGTTAATAATAAGAGATTTTATTAGTTTAAGTAACATTGTATGCGCTCTCTGCAAAGTAATGATTGTAAAAAAGAAATAGGCAATTATACACATGTTTTTATAAATTCTTTTTTTGTTTTCCTTTATAATTCTAAATCTAAAACCAAGAGGGTGCTATTAAAAATTACAAACTCGGGGAGTTACCGACAGAAGCGAAGCTTCGGGGAGTTACCGACAGAAGCGAAGCTTCGGGGAGTTACCGACAGAAGCGAAGCTTCGGGGAGTTACCGACAGAAGCGAAGCTTCGGGGAGTTACCGACAGAAGCGAAGCTTCGGGGAGTTACCGACAGAAGCGAAGCTTCGGGGAGTTACCGACAGAAGCGAAGCTTCGGGGAGTTACCGACAGAAGCCAAGCTTCGGGGAGTTACCGACAGAAGCGAAGCTTCGGGGAGTTACCGACAGAAGCGAAACTTCGGGGAGTTAATGACAGAAGCGAAACTTCGGGGAGTTACCGACAGAAGCGAAACTTCGGGGAGTTACCGACAGAAGCGAAGCTTCGGGGAGTTACCGACAGAAGCGAAACTTCGGGGAGTTACCGACAGAAGCGAAACTTCGGGGAGTTACCGACAGAAGCGAAGCTTCGGGGAGTTACCGACAGAAGCGAAGCTTCGGGGAGTTACCGACAGAAGCGAAGCTTCGGGGAGTTACCGACAGAAGCGAAGCTTCGGGGAGTTACCGACAGAAGCGAAACTTCGGGGAGTTACCGACAGAAGCGAAACTTCGGGGAGTTACCGACAGAAGCGAAGCTTCGGGGAGTTACCGACAGAAGCGAAGCTTCGGGGAGTTACCGACAGAAGCGAAACTTCGGTGAGTTACCGACAGAAGCGAAGCTTCGGGGAGTTACCGACGGATGCGAAACTTCGGTGAGTTACCGACAGAAGCGAAGCTTCGGGGAGTTACCGACAGATGCGAAACTTCGGGGAGTTACCGACAGAAGCGAAGCTTCGGGGTGTTACCGACAGAAGCGAAACTTCGGGGAGTTACCGACAGAAGCGAAGCTTCGGGGAGTTACCGACAGAAGCGAAGCTTCGGGGAGTTACCGACAGAAGCGAAACTTCGGGGAGTTACCGACAGATGCGAAACTTTGGGGAGTTACCGACAGAAGCGAAGCTTCGGGGAGTTACCGACAGAAGCGAAGCTTCGGGGAGTTACCGACAGAAGCGAAGCTTCGGGGATTTACCGACAGAAGCGAAACTTCGGGGAGTTACCGACAGAAGCGAAGCTTCGGGGAGTTACCGACAGAAGCGAAGCTTCGGGGAGTTACCGACAGAAGCGAAACTTCGGTGAGTTACCGACAGAAGCGAAGCTTCGGGGAGTTACCGACAGATGCGAAACTTCGGTGAGTTACCGACAGAAGCGAAGCTTCGGGGAGTTACCGACAGAAGCGAAGCTTCGGAGAGTTACCGACAGAAGCGAAACTTCGGGGAGTTACCGACAGAAGCGAAACTTCGGGGAGTTACCGACAGAAGCGAAACTTCGGGGAGTTACCGACAGAAGCGAAGCTTCGGGGAGTTACCGACAGAAGCGAAACTTCGGGGAGTTACCGACAGAAGCGAAACTTCGGGGAGTTACCGACAGAAGCGAAACTTCGGTGAGTTACCGACAGAAGCGAAGCTTCGGGAAGTTACCGACAGATGCGAAACTTCGGGGAGTTACCGACAGAAGCGAAGCTTCGGGGAGTTACCGACAGAAGCGAAACTTCGATGATTATACTAGTGTTGTCCGTAAAATAAGGTTCCCAATAATTTTTCACAATGAAAAACATGTTTATTTGCATTGAATAATACATTTTTGGAAAGCTTACACTTTTTTATATTTTTCGACATAATCGCCGTTGAGATTGATGCATTTTGCATACGGGGAACCATCTTTTGTATGCCTGAGTCGAAAAACTCTCCCGCCGCGCCGCGAAGGTAGCTTAAAACTTTTTCTTTCAGCTCTTCTGAGGTACTTAAATGCGTCCCACCTAAGTGTTTCTTCAGATTAGGGAACGGATGGTAACCACTTGGAGCTAAGTCCGGGCTATAGGGCGGATGTGTGACAGTATCCCATCCAAATTGGTTGATGAGATCGGTTGTTACACGGTCGGTGTGCGGACGAAAGTTGTCTTAATGGAAACAAACTCTATTCGTGAGAATGTCTCTCCTCTTGTTTTGAATCGCGCTGCGAAGGTTCCTTAACGTCTCACAGTAGCGATCAGCATTGATTGTTGTGCCGGTATCCATGAATTCGCACAACAATAACCTCTTCCTGTCCCAAAATACGCTCGCCATGACTTTGCCGGCAGACAGCGTTTGTTTGACCTTCCGCTGCTTCGGCGACTCTGGATGTTTCCACTGACGTGATTTTTCTTTCGTTTCCGGTATCGTATAGTGTACCCAAGTCTCGTCCCCAGTGACAATGGAGTCCAAGAATTTCTTGCCATCGGTTTCGTAGGCGTGAAGAAATTTGCGGGCCGCATCAATCCGTTGCCGTTTGTGGTCTGCTTGAGACCCATTTTGCACAAACCTTGCTATACCCTAAATATCAAAATTTTATCAATCCAGGTCTTGCTCCAGACTTCACACAGTTGGATATGAATGCCCACCGGCGCAGTGGTTTTTGCACACAAAAAACGAATCACAGAGCGTAATTCGCACCTGGCGGGAGACTGAAAAAAAACACTTCATTATTAACGGCTACCAAGCCAAGACTGAGCGTCGCAGACCGCTCGCGGAGTGGGGATTGAGAGTGGAGGAACCAAGCTGCAAGCCAAGGTCACCGGATCCCGCGTAACAACGTTCGCAGCGACTATAGCGCCTTGGGAACCTTACTTTACGGACAACCCTCGTATAATGTTTGAAAATATATTTAGAAATATCTTGTTTATTTACATAAATAAATATCTGAGCCTAGTTAGATAATATTTACTGCAGTTATATTTAAAGATCAGCTGTTTTATATTAAGTCGTAACGATTAATTGGTTTCATTCAACAAGAAATAAGCTTAACAAGCTTCAGATAAATTTATATTAATTTTGAATATTATAAACGGTTACAACGTGCCGTTCTTCATCTAAGGAAAAATATCGAAACCAAAGCAACACAACGTTTTCATATAACACGCGTGCACTGTTATCGAAAAGGAAGAAGAAAAAGAGACAGAAATAGAGAGACGAAATTCGTTAGCTCATTTCCGTTTCATTAAAAGAGGATAGTATTAAAAAGTACACTTGTGAAACTCGAAGAGTTACTGACAGAAGCGAAGCCTTTGTTTACGGCGTCTTCGCTGATTATATAATTAGTTTGAAAATATATCTAAAATATTTTATTTGTTTAAATAAATAAATACGTGAACCTAGCTTGGATATTATTTACTGTAGTTGTAGTAAAAGATCAGCTGTTTTATATTAATTCGTAACGATCAGCTGATTTCATTGAACAGCTGATAGGCTGTAATAAATTTCAGGTTATGTTGTTGAAAACTAGCAATATTAACGACAATTATTATAAAACGTTTATATTAATTTCGAATGTATTACAAACGGTTACAACGTGCACGTGTTCTTCAACTAAGGAAAAATATCGAAACCAAAGCAACACAACGTTTTCATATAACACGCGTGTACTGTTATCAGAAAAGGAAGAAGAAAAAGAGACAGAAGTAGAGACGAAATCGATTTGCTCGTTTCCGTTTTATTAAAAACGTTCGGGATACATTTTTTTCTATTCACTCCTCTCGCTAAGGCTAACATTAAAAGTTTCGCTTCCAATAATTATCTCACAAATTTGCTAAAAAGGATTTTCTTTTAATAAACACAAAATCAGTATTGACGAGTTCGTTATAATATATATTTTGAGTGATATGACAGCTCAAAATTGACGTCCGTTATCGCCATTTTTAAATATGTAGATTAGGCATTATAAAATCCCTTCAGTTAACCAAATATACTGTACTCTTTGTAGCATAACGTGTGTTTTAATGATCAAAAGAGTATTTTTAATGGTGTAATTTTAAATTGTACACGACAAATTATAATTATTTGAAAATTAATAATACATATCAAAAGACGCAGAATGTCTAGGGAGTTTGTAAAAAAAACACTGGATTGATATCAGAAACCATTTACCTTTTCATTTTAAAATGTATTTTTTCAAGTTTGATAGACTTGCATGCAAATCTTTTTTAAGAAGTTAATTTCGCTCATGATATATAAACTTAAAGAGATTAAATAGCGACTAAATTAAAGACGAAACTGTAAACCTTCTCCTGATGTTTTCATCTTTTAAACTTCTTTTATAGTTGTTGAAAAATTTTAAACAAAAGAACTACTGTTCAAGCTACATTTCATTTTAGTTTTAATCTACAACGTGCTGCGCCTAGTGGATTTATTTCTTACTAATTTAAAAATAGTTCTCATTTTCGCCACTAGGTAGAGGCAATAATCAAGGTAGCCTTGGAAATACATTATTTTTATTTCTTCTTCTTTCATCCGGATCACCCACTTTGGGGTACGCCAAATCAATTACTTTGATGTGCGTTAGCTGCCTTCCGCTGTATCCAATACTGCTTCATTCTATCCGAGGCTGCCTTCCTTCTTTCATCCGAGACTGCCCCGCCCCTTTTAGATGTTGGTTTTTCTTGGAACCTTAGGTTTTCATTATGTAAAAGTTTTCGCAGTTTGAGTACATCGTCAATCATCTCATCTGATATCGCCAGCTCAGTTAAGTCTTCCTGGAGCCGCCTGAACCAATTACTCTTCGTTTTCCGATCTCTGAAGAAAGCAAAGATCCGCCTAGTAAGTCTACTGCTGTTCATCCTACTAATATGGCCATAAAAACTAAGTCGTCTTTTCCTCATGCTATCTGAGAGTCTCTCAATTTTGAGATACAGGTTTTTATTAGAAATCAACTTTACTTCATTATTTCTAAAGTTTTGGCCCAATATCTTCCTTATTAACTTTCTTTCCTTCTTCTCCAGGTTGTCCAGTAATCCCTTATTATTGAGTGTAAGAGTTTCAGATGCATATAAAGCCTCTGGTTTGATCATAGTTTTATAATGCTTAAGTTTGGAATTCCAGGATAACGATTTCTTGTTATACACCTCTTTGGTTAATTGAAACGCCAATTCCATTTTACACATCCTGGATTCCAATGCTCTCTTTTCTAAGGCGTTCCAGCTGATCCATTCACCCAGATATTTGAAGTGGTCAACTCTCTCGATTTTATGACTACCGACTCCCAGATGTCGTGGTGCATTTTTAATATTCGTTAGTATTTTGGTTTTCTCAAATGAGATTCGGAGACCTACTTTAATGGCTTGCTTCTGCAACTCTTTAATTTGTAATTCTGCCTCGGACCAGTCCTTGGCTATGAGAGCCAGATCATCCGCAAAAGCCAGGCAGTTACACTTCAGTCCTTTAGTCCCCATTTTGATTCCACTCTCTAACCACCTTCTCCAGCACACAATTAAATAATAGCGGTGATAAACCATCACCTTGTCTGACTCCAGTTCTGATCAGAAATGGTTCTGACACTTGTTCCATAAATTTCACTTTAGAATATGTGTCTGTTCACTTTAGAATATATTTTTATTTCATTATATTTTTTTTTTTTTGTGTTTAACGTCCGACTATTGTGCACACTTGGGCTAATGCAGATGATGGGATGATTTATAGCGTATGAAAATGCCAAGCCCTCGCATCGAACCCGGGTCCTCGAGGTGAAAGCCTAAAAAGCAATATGTAAAAAAAAAAATAATTTGTTTTGAAAAATCTGAAAGTAATGTGATTCTCAATCAAATTCTGAATCTATAAATAAAAGATATTAGACCTCTTGCAGTTTTGCAGAACTCAACAAAAAATTATAGTTTTTCGTTATAGATTGGTTAAAAAGTTAAATCCGTTATAGATTTAAAAAAAGTTAAAACAAGAGTTAATTAAAAGATAAAACACCTCGTGCAAATTTAGACCTTTTTAAAATTTAGATTTAAAAAAAAAGATATTTAAGTTCATTGTACAAGTAGTATCAAAATGAAGTAATATTTTAAACAAGAAAACTTATTAATTTCAGAAATACGAGGTGTGTTCAGAAAGTAACGAGAATTTTAATTTTTTGAACAAAATATTTGTTTATTCTCCTACATTATGTTGTCGCCTTCAAAATAGTTCCCATTGGAGATTATGCACTTGAGCCAGCGCTTCTTCCAATTTTCGAAACAATTCTCAAACTCGATCTTTGAGGTAGCCTTTAGTTCTTTCAGCGATGCGCTTTTAATGTCATCTACGGCTGTAAAACGACGGCCCTTTAAGGTTCTCTTTATTTTTGGAAATAGGAAAAAGTCACACGGAGCCATGTCTGGCTAATATGGAGGCTGGGGCATCGTTACAGTACTGTTTTTGGCCAACAATTTACGAACAAGCGATGAAGTGTGAGCTGGTGCATTATCGTGGTGCAAAAGCCATGAATTGTTTTTCCACAGATCCGGACGTTTTTTTGGGATTGCTTCACGCAAACGGCGTTGAACTTGTAGGTAGTACTCCTTATTGACCGTTTCACCTGGTGGCAGGAATTCATGATGCACTATGCCATTAATATCGAACACAGTGAGCATAACCTTCACGTTCGATCGCACTTGTCGAGCCTCTTTCGATCTTGGCGAGCCAGAATGCCTCCACTGGGATAATTGAGCCTTAGTTTCGACGTCATATCGGTAAACCCATGTTTCGTCACCTGTTATAATACGTTTCAGTAACTCTGCATCGTCGTTGACTTCATTTAGTGACTCCTGAGCAATTTCCATTCGCCGCTGTTTTTGTTCAAAATCCAACAATTTTGGAACGAATTTTGCTGCCACGCGTTTCATACACAAAACACAGGAAACAATGTCACGACATGATCCAATCGATATGCCAACATAATTAGCGACCTCTCTAATTGTGATTCGGCGATTGTTCATAAACATTTCTTTCACTTTTTCCACGTTTTCATTGTTTGTTGATGTGCTGGGGCGTCCAGGGCGTTCGTCATCTTCAACGTCTTCACGGCCTTCTTAGAAACGCTTATACCACTCGTAAACTCTTGCTTTACTCATAGCAGACTCACCATAGGCCTTTGTTAACATTTCACACACTTTGTTACACTTTATTCCATTTTTTACGCGAAATTTGTTACAAATTCTTTGATCCATTTCTTTTAACAAACGAAAATCGCCGAGCTCATAAAAACACGTCTAACCTTAGTGGCTGTCACAGACAAAGTCAACAATGAAAACAGCTGAAAGTTTTGTCATAGTTCAAGGGCATGTATACCAACATAATAAAAACAAAGTTTGACAATCGGACTCTCCAAGCCCGCGAAATTTAAAAATTCTCATTACTTTCTGAACACACCTCGTATATTATTTACTCTCCAAACGATAGGCACGTACAAAGCTAACAACACAATGTTTAAAAAAAAATAATCCAATTTTACATAAGAATAACATAAGTGTAAATAATACTGCCTTCATTTTTTCTCCTACTATTTGTGCTACTTTTTTGTTGAGAGAAAAGTATATACAAATAATTGAAGGGGACTATATCGCATATAACCTTAAGTCTAGAGGTTATGGAGATATAAGATGTCAATATTGGTTACGATAGTGAAATAATGAGTTGTTCTAAAAAATTTTAAGTTATAAAGAGGAGATTTTCTGTTATAATATTTGCATTTTTTGAAAAGATCGAAAGGATTTCGCTGGGTAAATAGTCAACACTGAAAGCGTGGAATGTCAGCTGGAGCATTTCCCAAAAAAATTATAACCCTAATTATCAGTATAATAATATGAAGGAATAATTATTTACTGTATTATTAGAAAAAACCTAATTTTCCGAGCCCAGGTCAATCAGCTGTTCAAATGTTGTGATCATCAGTTCACCGTAAGAAACGAAGGAACTAATTAAAAGATAAAAGTTTGAACGTCCGCACTGTGTTTTCATTTCTTTTAATCTGTATTATTTTTTAGTAAATGGCAGTTGTGCAGTAATTTTAAGCCGAAAAAACAATTTTCGGTTTCCTAAAACGCTACTTGAATCCGTAAACGTCAAATTTAATTTAGAATTGAACGGAAATTTCAGTTTTACAGCAAAAATTATTTGGTGCAACCTGGTGGCAAAACAGCGAACTATTATTGCGGTAGTATAAATAAATCCACTAAGAGCAGTACTTTACTGAGCTAAATACAGTACTAATAATCTGAGCCCACTGGTGTTTTGCTGACTTAATGGAAGCGAATATCCAACAATATTTTTTTTACTTTACTTTTTTTTCGAAAATGTAATTATACTAGCAGTTCAAAGAACATTAGACTTTGCAGCATATTTTTAATATGCCTGTCAGCAGCTCCACGACAGCTTTCGAAACTTTTTTCCGCCAAATTAACCGGTAACCTTAATATTTAAAAAAAACCGCTATTGGACCAACTTTATTGGAGATTTTTTGCTCTTTCTCCTTAAAGCGGTCGAAATTATGATAGGTCTTGCCGTTCAGCCAGTATTACAGGAAACAACCAGCTACTACGGTAATTAAAATCAGAGGCCGTAATCTTGAAATTGATATGAATGGGGAAAAATCGTACGCATGTTTGAGTTTTATGCAGGGTATGTTTGTACCGAATTTCAAAACAATCAGTCTATACGTTTCACCAAAACTGCGTAACAAACAAAAACTAAATGCCGAACGGTCGAGTTGAAACAGACTTCGTTTCGCTCTGTCAATAATCGATTATAATTTCGCTAATTTTAATTTAAATATGAAAATTAACCGAGTGCAACATCGTTTTCATTTTAGTAATTTCAATGGATCTTACAAATTTTAAACGCCAACTTTTAGAAAACAGAGGTCAGGATAGCTCATTTCTAAACCCGAGTTCGCATAATTATTTCATGGCGCTCCAATACAAATTCCTTAATAATACCAGCTGTTAAGTGCATTTGAAAGAAACGCTAGTGCTGCTGGTGGACAAACATTGAACTAAGTGAGAGCATGTGAATATCAGCTGGAAGTTGGGAGAAATGTTTTCCGTGACCTTCACATAATAGTTCTGAAAACGGTCGTTTTCGTGATTCAACGCAAATGTCGAAAATATGATAAAAATACAATTTATAATTATAGGAGCGCTATTGTAGCTCTGAATAACGTAACACGTTAAATACAGTAATAAATCCATACGTCAGTGTAAAAAATGAATTATTTTAAAGAAAATAACTTTATTTTTATTCATTATTATTATTCGATATTCATTATTATTATTCATTTATTATTATTCGAAGTTAACTTTATTTCTCAAAAGGGTATCGTTCGATATATAAAGGACTAAGAGCCGTTTTGTAGAACAGCCATCATCTAATTTAATCCATCATTCGATTTAATTTTCGGTAATTACGCAGTGTAGCCTGTCATGGATTTTTCGATATTTTTTTTACTGAAACGCTTCAGTACACGCCCGAAAGCAATGATCGAAAATATAGAAACGCGGAAACCACGTGAAGTACGATAAAAATCGAAAATAAAAGTGACCAACATAACCTCAAAAGTCGTGCGTAAGTCGCTAACGTGTTGTAGATAGGTAAAACTCTAAAAACACGTCTAAAAACGGGTTTTGCGTGATAAAAAACAATTTTTTTTAAAAAACCATCAAACCTAACTGACACGGATGTTAGGCCTAACACGGTGATGTGTGAATATAAGTGACTGTTTGAAGGCTTACAATTGTCTTTCTGACAACGGCTTTGTCCATCGACAATAAATGTCGAGGCCCTTTAGCTAAACAACAACATGGTTAGAAGATTGAAAAGAGTAAAACCATTTGAACTGTGTAGTTCTTAAGTCTCACTATTTAAGAGACTGTTAGTTCTGAACTAGGTTACTGTCAGCGGATGGAACTTAGTATAACTTTTATGTATTAATTTAGGTCCAAAACAAATAGCTTATTGGTGTTGCACTAGATTGATATAATAAATAAATACGAGGGTTGATCAAATATAAACGAGACTGACTAAAAACTTTTCCGTTGGACATTGAACTCTAAAGAGTGGGGTTTCAGGTAGCCTGGGAGGTTTGGGACGGGCGTAGACGGGCAACATTTCCGTTCGGATCCTTCAGTATAAAACTATACAATGAGTGAGAGTGAAGTGCACGTTTCCGTGGAGCAGAGAATTATTATTAAGTTTTTGGCCAAGGAGGGGGTCAATCCGACTGAAATCTTTCGTAGATTGACGGCTCAATACGGGGACAGGACCCTGTCAAGAGCTCGCATTTTTGCTTGGCACAAGGAATTCGCCGAAGGACGGGAAGCAGTAGAAAACCTCAGCCATGATCGTCGCCCGACCACTTCCGTCACGGACGAAAACATTGATGCTGTTCGGAAGCTCCTGGACGAAGACAGACGTATATCGCTGCGATTTATTGCAGATGAAGTCCAGTTGAGCTATGGTAGCGTTCAAAAAATCGTTACATCAAACCTGGAACTCAGCAAAGTATCTGCAAGGTGGGTTCCACGAATTTTGACCGACGTTCACAAACGGAATCGTTTGGAGATTTACCAGCGACTATTGACCCAATTTGAACGAGATAGTGAGGCATTATTAAACCGGATTGTCACCTGTGACGAAACATGGGTTCACCATTACACTCCCGAGTCGAAACAGGCAAGTATGGAGTGGCGGAAGAGGGGAGAGAGGGCGCCACTGAAGGCCAAATCACGATCGCCGGCCGGGAAGGTAATGGCCACTGTATTTTTTGACAATCAAGGCGCCTTTCACGTCGATTTCCTCCATCAACGACGCACAATAAATGCACAATATTATTGCGATGTTTTAGAGGCCGCAAAACAGTCTTTTCGTAGGAAAAGGAAATCTAAACCGGCGAGAAACGTCATTCTTCTTCACGATAATGCCCGACCACATTCGGCGAACGCTACGATGGTTTGGACCACTCGACCATCCTGGCTTGTACTAAACAAATACAGCATTACTATCTATAGCAAGAGATCAGACGGAATGTCGATATTGTACATTTGATCATGCCGAAATAATGGCCAAACAATTTAAGTATTTTTTTTTTTTAACGTCCGACTATTGTGCACACTTGGACTAATGCAGACGATGGGATGATTTATAGCGTATGAAAATGCCAAGCCCTGGCCGGGAATCGAACCCGGGTCCTCGGGGTGAAAGCCTAGTACGCTATCAACTAGGCCACCGAGGCGCTCAACAATTCCAGTAATAGTGCCCTTGGCACAGTTCAATATTTATAAATAAGCCAATATTATTGTATTGTCATCGAGTTTAGAGCTGTATACAAAATTTCAAACCTCTAGCTCATCGGGAAGTTATTTTAAAAATCGTTTGCAAAATTCCGCCCGGACAAAACTCATAGTGACTTAATAAAAACAATGATAAAATAAACAAAAATATATCACAATGTACGTAACTATGGAAAAAAAAACAGTCAACATAACCTAAAAATTGCAATATACGCGTTCATATGTTCTGAAAGCAGCCATTTTTCTTCCGATTAATCTTCCTAAAATTTCATGAGAGGTTAACTGGAGATCAGGTAGGCTTTGGTTAAATATTTTCTAGAAACAGATGCGAACAGAAGTTATGTTGCTACTTGAGTATAAAAATGTGTTCTAAGAACCGGCTGAATGTGTTACGCGTTTTTAGGTCATTCTTAGTTCGTTACAAAGTTAAAATCCTTAAACAGCGTCAAACAAGGAAGAGTTTCAATATCAACTGGACTGGTGCGCGTGTGTGAATCATGAAGTATGCATACAAAGGACAAATAGACAATTAATTATTAATGCAAACAGGTTTTTGTACGTCATAAACACTTGATTTCAGCGAAACAAGGTTAACATTAATTTCTTCAAACTGTGCAACACTTTGGTCTACGTTTTACACGTATATTACGAGTAAATATATTAGTAAATATTAGTCAACGCAACAGCCAAAATAACTGAGCAATAAATAACCGTTCCTGAAGTAACCTGTTATTTATGTAACAGTGTCATAAGTCATACAATCTTGCATTGCTGTAGCTACCAGACGTGAATTTTTAGTATTTTTAGTAAATATACATTTGAAAATGAGTTATTGGTAAAAGCCACGCAGGGGATCTTGAAATAAACACCAATCCGACTTCTAAATCACATTTTGAAGGGATTAAAATAACATTATTAAGTTAACCCGATAAAAATACTACTTTTTCAAGTGTACAAGCCCAACACGTATTTTATAGTGAATATAGATATCTGTATTTTCTACGTAATGTAATGTTTAGAGTTACGTTTTATACGTGAAAATAAAACCATTATACCATGCAAACATAGCGACTTTCTTTGTGCCATTAATACTGTGCAATTATCGATTTTCACAAATCACTATTTCGTTACAACTTTTTTTTCTCCAAGTGGCTGAAAATATCGCTGCGCCCGGCTGTCTCGCTGACGTTATGGAAGCGAATTTCCAAAAGTAATTTTTTATCTTATCGACTGTTCGAAATTCCGATTACACCATCTTAAACGGCATTAAATATTAGCGATTTTAAACGTTCAAGTTGCACTGAAAACGCGCGGATGAACTCTGTCGTAAAGTTAAATTTCTTAAGTCCAACTTATTTTGAAATTAAAAACGTTGATTTGCGCAGCTTTTAACTCTGTTCACGATGGAGAAAACAGATTTTCAAAACCATTTAAGGCAAACAAGTTGTGACAGCTTTTATTAATGAAAGTTTGAACAGCGAGTCTAAACAAAGAGTAGTTTTTTTCAAAAAAATGAACAAAAATATATATACGGTAGTTAGTCATATAGTTCTAATATAAAACAATTTTTTTTAAACTCTTTTTTCGTGTGTTTTTTTGCTATGCCAAAAAAAGCTGGACAAATCTTTTACGGACTACCTGGGGTAGGGTACCGTCACTCTACAGAGTGTGGGACTCAAGATATTGTTGAACTAAAAAACTACCAAAAGCATTCCTCTTCTGCAACCCCCCCCCCCACGGAACCGCCGCTAGGCATTACTGGCCGTCTACAGCGTTGGCTCTCCTTTCTTCATCTTCAATCCTCAGCCTTTCCAATACCATAGTGGAGAATCCTGCAATAGCCTCTGAAGTCATCGTTGTCGCAACCAGACTTTCCGGTGCAATGCTGCCTCGCAGGCATGTTTGCATTTCCATTCTGTCCTCTTAGAATCTCTGACAGCGGAAAAATACATGCTCCACATCTTCCTCCACTGCTGGAAGGCAGAAGGGACAAGCCGAGTCTGTTTCCAGCCGGTAACGGAACAAGTAAGCTCGGAAGCAACCGTGCCCAGTTAGAACCTGTGTGAGATAGAAGTTCACCTCTCCATGCACCCTGTTGTAAAAGTAGGCTCTTTTATACAATTTTTATTTATTTCTTTTGTCTCGGGAGCCGTCATTGCCACGAAAGACTAAACAATAAACACTCCTAAAGTCTAACATGACAATATCGTTGTCCAAAGCGCAAAACAGCCACGCATGCGCAGTTACAGTCTGTTGTGTGGAAGACTTCATTATCAAAGTGTCTAATGTCACAAACCTAACACACTGACGGATTAATGCAATTCTGTCGGGGGGGGGAGGTTGGTTGGACGATTCAAATTAAAAGAAAGCCGCCTAGTGGATGACATCTTCAAAAACTAGCACTGTTTATCTGTTTAGAGACTTAAAACGCATAAAAAAGTGTAAAAATATACTACTTCAGAAAAAAAATCTTGGATTCTTAATTTTTAAAACTTTTGTAAAACTGGCGCCATTTATTTAATTTATAATTTTTTATATACATCTGCTTTTTATACTCCAGTTGCTTTACCCTTACCGTTAACGCTGATCCCTCGTCCTCATTAGCCTGAGCAAGTCCAACAGTTTTGATCACTTCTAGAGTGGAGAAAGATCATTCTGCTGTTGCAGTTAACGCAGGAAGAGAAGAGAGAATCAAAATAATATATCTGATAGATTAACCCCGTTCTCACCCTCAAAGCATTCAAAGCGCAGAAGCGTACATATGTACATACGGACACACTTCATGCACAAAGTTGAGACCGGGTCTCGGAACCCTCAGAGGCTTTGAATCTTTTTCTCGAAGCTGCAATACTTTTACTTTAAGGAAGTCAAATAGCTTCTTTTACATTTTTCGTTTTATTTCTTTTGTCTCGGGAGGGGCGGTCGTCCCTTCGCCCCCCTTTTAATCCGTCCTTGACCTAACACTGTATGACCCTGTTACATAAATAACGGTTACTTCAGGAACGGTTACTTATTTGGTAGTCTGTTATTTTGGCAGTTACGTTAACTAATATTCACGTCTGGTAGGTACAGCAATACAAGATTGTATGACGTATGACACTGTTACATAAATAACAGGTTACTGCAGGATTTTTTTTTTAACGTCCGACTATTGTGAACACTTGGGCTAATGCAGACGATGCAGACGATGGCGTGTGAAAATGCCAAGTCCTGGCCGGGAATCGAACCCGGGTCCTCGGGGTGAAAGCCCAGTACGCTATCAACTAGGCCACCGAGGCGGCTTAGGGTTACTCCGGGAACAGTTACTTATTTGGTACTCAGTTATTTAGCTGCTACGTAAACTAATATTCTTGTCTGGTAGCTACTGCAATGTAAGATTGTATGACGTAAGACACTGTTACATAAATAACAGGTTACGCCAGAAACGGTTATTTATTTCTTACTCAGTTATTTTGGCTGTTACGTTAACTAATATTCTTGTCTGATAACTACAGCAATGCAAGATTGTATGACGCATGACACTATTACATAAATAACAGGTTACTCCAGGAACGGTTATTTATTTGTTACTCAGTTATTTTGGCTATTACGTTAACTAATATTCACGTCTGGTAGCTACAGCAATGCAAGATTGTATGACGAATGCCACTGTTTTAAATAACAGGTTACTCCAGTAACGGTTATTTGTT
Source organism: Callitettix versicolor (assembly GCA_022606455.1). Lineage (NCBI taxonomy): Eukaryota > Metazoa > Arthropoda > Insecta > Hemiptera > Cercopidae > Callitettix > Callitettix versicolor. The sequence continues at coordinate 8,378,892 of CM040185.1, forward strand.
TGTTACTCAGTTATTTTGGCTGTTACGTTAACTAATATTTACGTCTGGTAGCTACAGCAACATAAAATTGCATGATGTATGAGACTGTTACATAAGTAACAAATTACTCCAGGAACGTTTATTTATTTGGTACTCAGTTATTGAGGAAGTTTCGTTAAGTAATATTTACGTCTGGTAGCTACAGCAATGCAAGATTGTATGACGTATGACACTGTTACATAAATAACAGGTTACTCCAGGAACGGTTATTTCTTTGGTACTCGGTTATTGTGGAAGTTTCGTTAACTAATATTCACGTCTGGTAGCTACAGCAATGGAAGATTGTATGACGTATGACACTGTTACATAAAGAACAAGTTACTCCAGGAACGGTTATTTATTTGGTACACAGTTATTTTGGCTGTTACGCTAACTAATATTCACGTCTGCTATCTACAGCAATACAAGATTGTATGACGCATGAGACTGTTACATAAGTAACAAGTTACTCCAGGAACGGTTATTTATTTGGTACTCTGTTATTGTGGCTGTTACGTTAACTAATATTCACGTCTGGTAGCTACAGCAATACAAGATTGTATGAAGTATGACACTGTTACATAAATAATGGTTACTCAAGGAACGGTTATTTATTTGGTAGTCTGTTATTTTGGCAGTTACGTTAACTAATATTTACGTCTGGTAGCTACAGCAATACAAGATTGTATGACGTATGACACTGTTACATAAATAATGGTTACTCCAGGAACGGTTATTTATTTGGTAGTCTGTTATTTCGGCTGTTACGTTAACTAATATTTACGTCTGGTAGATACAGCAATGCAAGATTGTATGACGCATGACACTGTTACATAAATAACAAGTTACGCCAGAAACGGTTATTTATTTGGTAGTCTGTTATTGTGGCTGTTACGTTAACTAATATTGACGTCTGGTAGCTACAGCAATACAAGATTGTATGACGTATGACACTGTTACATAAATAATGGTTACTCCAGGAACGGTTATTTATTTGGTAGTCTGTTATTTTGGCTGTTACGTTAACTAATATTTACGTCTGGTAGCTACAGCAATGCAAGATTGTATGACGCATGACACTGTTACATAAATAACAGGTTACGCCAGAAACGGTTATTTATTTGGTACACAGTTATTGTGGCTGTTACGTTAACTAATATTGACGTCTGGTAGCTACAGCAATACAGACTGTATGACGCATGACACTGTTACATAAATAATGGTTACTCCAGGAACGGTTATTTATTTGGTACACAGTTATTGTGGCTGTTACGTTAACTAATATTGACGTCTGGTAGCTACAGCAATACAAGATTGTATGACGTATGACACTGTTACATAAATAATGGTTACTCCAGGAACGGTTATTTATTTGGTAGTCTGTTATTTTGGCAGTTACGTTAACTAATATTTACGTCTGGTAGCTACAGCAATACAAGATTGTATGACGTATGACACTGTTACATAAATAATGGTTACTACAGGAACGGTTATTTATTTGGTAGTCTGTTATTTTGGCAGTTACGTTAACTAATATTCACGTCTGGTAGCTACAGCAATACAAGATTGTATGACGTATGGCACTGTTACATAAATAACAGGTTACTGTAGGATTTTTTTTTTTTAACGTCCGACTATTTTGCACACTTGGGTTAATGCAGACGATGTTATGATTTATAGCGAGTGAAAATGCCAAGTCCTGGCCGGGAATCGAACCCGGGTCCTCGGGGTGAAAGCCCAGTACGCTATCAACTAGGCCACCGAGGTGGCTTAGGGTTACTCCGGGAACAGTTATTTATTTGGTACTCTGTTATTGTGGCTGTTACGTTAACTAATATTCACGTCTGGTAGCTACAGCAATACAAGATTGTATGAAGTATGACACTGTTACATAAATAATGGTTACTCAAGGAACGGTTATTTATTTGGTAGTCTGTTATTTTGGCAGTTACGTTAACTAATATTTACGTCTGGTAGCTACAGCAATACAAGATTGTATGACGTATGACACTGTTACATAAATAATGGTTACTCCAGGAACGGTTATTTATTTGGTAGTCTGTTATTTCGGCTGTTACGTTAACTAATATTTACGTCTGGTAGATACAGCAATGCAAGATTGTATGACGCATGACACTGTTACATAAATAACAAGTTACGCCAGAAACGGTTATTTATTTGGTAGTCTGTTATTGTGGCTGTTACGTTAACTAATATTGACGTCTGGTAGCTACAGCAATACAAGATTGTATGACGTATGACACTGTTACATAAATAATGGTTACTCCAGGAACGGTTATTTATTTGGTAGTCTGTTATTTTGGCTGTTACGTTAACTAATATTTACGTCTGATAGCTACAGCAATGCAAGATTGTATGACGCATGACACTGTTACATAAATAACAGGTTACGCCAGAAACGGTTATTTATTTGGTACACAGTTATTGTGGCTGTTACGTTAACTAATATTGACGTCTGGTAGCTACAGCAATACAGACTGTATGACGCATGACACTGTTACATAAATAATGGTTACTCCAGGAACGGTTATTTATTTGGTACACAGTTATTGTGGCTGTTACGTTAACTAATATTGACGTCTGGTAGCTACAGCAATACAAGATTGTATGACGTATGACACTGTTACATAAATAATGGTTACTCCAGGAACGGTTATTTATTTGGTAGTCTGTTATTTTGGCAGTTACGTTAACTAATATTTACGTCTGGTAGCTACAGCAATACAAGATTGTATGACGTATGACACTGTTACATAAATAATGGTTACTCCAGGAACGGTTATTTATTTGGTAGTCTGTTATTTTGGCAGTTACGTTAACTAATATTTACGTCTGGTAGCTACAGCAATGCAAGATTGTATGACGCATGACACTGTTACATAAATAACAGGTTACGCCAGAAACCGTTATTAATTTGGTACACAGTTATTGTGGCTGTTACGTTAACTAATATTGACGTCTGGTAGCTACAGCAATACAGACTGTATGACGCATGACACTGTTACATAAATAATGGTTACTCCAGGAACGGTTATTTATTTGGTAGTCTGTTATTTTGGCAGTTACGTTAACTAATATTTACGTCTGGTAGCTACAGCAATACAAGATTGTATGACGCATGACACTGTTACATAAATAATGGTTACTCCAGGAACGGTTATTTATTTGTTAGTCTGTTATTTTGGCAGTTACGTTAACTAATATTCACGTCTGCTATCTACAGCAATACAAGATTGTATTACGCATGATACTGTTACATAAATAACAGGTTACGCCAGAAACGGTTATTTATTTGGTATATTCAGTTATTTTGGCTGTTACGTTAACTAATATTTACGTCTGGTAGCTACAGCAATACAAGATTGTATGACGTATGGCACTGTTACATAAATAATGGTTACTCCAGGAACGGTTATTTATTTGGTAGTCTGTTATTTCGGCTGTTACGTTAACTAATATTGACGTCTGGTAGATACAGCAATGCAAGATTGTATGACGCATGACACTGTTACATAAATAACAAGTTACGCCAGAAACGGTTATTTATTTGGTAGTCTGTTATTGTGGCTGTTACGTTAACTAATATTGACGTCTGGTAGCTACAGCAATACAAGATTGTATGACGTATGACACTGTTATATAAATAATGGTTACTCCAGGAACGGTTATTTATTTGGTAGTCTGTTATTGTGGCTGTTACGTTAACTAATATTGACGTCTGGTAGCTACAGCAATGCAAGATTGTATGACGCATGACACTGTTACATAAATAACAAGTTACGCCAGAAACGGTTATTTATTTGGTACACAGTTATTTTGACTGTTACGTTTACTAATATTCACGTCTGCTATCTACAGCAATACAAGATTGTATGACGTACGACACTGTTACATAAATAATGGTTACTCCAGGAACAGTTACTTATTTGGTACACAGTTATTTTGACTGTTACGTTAACTAATATTCACGTCTGCTATCTACAGCAATACAAGATTGTATGACGTATGACACTGTTACATGAATAACAGGTTACTCCAGGAACGGTTACTTATTTGGTACACAGTTATTTTGACTGTTACGTTAACTAATATTCACATCTGCTATCTACAGCAATGCAAGATTGTATGACGCATGACACTGTTACATAAATAACAGTTTACTCCAGGAACGGTTACTTATTTGGTACTCTGTTATTGTGGCTGTTACGTTAACTAATATTCACGTCTGGTAGCTACAGCAATACAAGATTGTATGACGTATGACACTGTTACATAAATAACAGGTTACTCCAGGAACGGTTATTTATTTGGTAGTATGTTATTGTGGCTGTTACGTTAACTAATATTCTTGTCTGGTTGCTACAGCAATACAAGATTGTATGACGTATGACACTGTTACCTAAATAACAGGTTACTCCAGGAACGGTTACTTATTTGGTACACAGTTATTTTGACTGTTACGTTAACTAATATTCACGTCTGCTATCTACAGCAATACAAGATTGTATGACGTATGACACTGTTACATAAATAACAGGTTACTCCAGGAACGGTTACTTATTTGGTACACAGTTATTTTGACTGTTACGTTAACTAATATTCACGTCTGCAATCTACAGCAATACAAGATTGTATGACGTATGACACTGTTACATAAATAACAGGTTACTCCAGGAACGTTACTTATTTGGTACACAGTTATTTTGACTGTTACGTTAACTAATATTCACGTCTGCTATCTACAGCAATACAAGATTGTATGACGTATGACACTGTTACATAAATAACAGGTTACTCCAGGAACGGTTACTTATTTGGTACACAGTTATTTTGACTGTTACGTTAACTAATATTTACGTCTGGTAGATACAGCAATGCAAGATTGTATGACGTATGACACTGTTACATAAATAACAGGTTACTCCAGGAACGGTTACTTATTTGGTACACAGATATTTTGACTGTTACGTTAACTAATATTCACGTCTGCTATCTACAGCAATACAAGATTGTATGACGTATGACACTGTTACATAAATAACAGGTTACTCCAGGAACGGTTACTTATTTGGTACACAGTTATTTTGACTGTTACGTTAACTAATATTTACGTCTGGTAGATACAGCAATGCAAGATTGTATGACGTATGGCACTGTTACATAAATAACAGGTTACTCCAGGAACGGTTACTTATTTGGTACTCTGTTATTGTGGCTGTTACGTTAACTAATATTCACGTCTGGTAGCTACAGCAATACAAGATTGTATGACGTATGACACTGTTACATAAATAACAGGTTACTCCAGGAACGGTTATTTATTTGGTAGTATGTTATTGTGGCTGTTACGTTAACTAATATTCTTGTCTGGTTGCTACAGCAATACAAGATTGTATGACGTATGACACTGTTACATAAATAACAGGTTACTCCAGGAACGGTTACTTATTTGGTACACAGTTATTTTGACTGTTACGTTAACTAATATTCACGTCTGCTATCTACAGCAATACAAGATTGTATGACGTATGACACTGTTACATAAATAACAGGTTACTCCAGGAACGGTTACTTATTTGGTACACAGTTATTTTGACTGTTACGTTAACTAATATTCACGTCTGCAATCTACAGCAATACAAGATTGTATGACGTATGACACTGTTACATAAATAACAGGTTACTCCAGGAACGTTACTTATTTGGTACACAGTTATTTTGACTGTTACGTTAACTAATATTCACGTCTGCTATCTACAGCAATACAAGATTGTATGACGTATGACACTGTTACATAAATAACAGGTTACTCCAGGAACGGTTACTTATTTGGTACACAGTTATTTTGACTGTTACGTTAACTAATATTTACGTCTGGTAGATACAGCAATGCAAGATTGTATGACGTATGGCACTGTTACATAAATAACAGGTTACTCCAGGAACGGTTACTTATTTGGTACACAGTTATTTTGACTGTTACGTTAACTAATATTCACGTCTGCTATCTACAGCAATGCAAGATTGTATGACGTATGACACTGTTACATAAATAACAGGTTACTCCAGTAACTGTTATTTATTTGGTAGTCTGTTATTGTGGCTGTTACGTTAACTAATATTCACGTCAGGTAGCTACAGCAATACAAGATTGTATGACGTATGACACTGTTACATAAATAACAGGTTACTCCAGGAACGGTTACTTATTTGGTACACAGTTATTTTGACTGTTACGTTAACTAATATTCACGTCTGCTATCTACAGCAATGCAAGATTGTATGACGTATGACACTGTTACATAAATAACAGGTTACTCCAGGAACGGTTACTTATTTGGTACACAGTTATTTTGACTGTTACGTTAACTAATATTCACGTCTGCTATCTACAGCAATGCAAGATTGTATGACGTATGACACTGTTACATAAATAACAGGTTACTCCAGGAACGGTTACTTATTTGGTACTCTGTTATTGTGGCTGTTACGTTAACTAATATTCACGTCTGGTAGCTACAGCAATGCCAGACTGTATTAAGTATTGCAATATGGTTGTCAAGGTTTTTCCGCCTTTGTGTCGCAGTATAAACTTTCTTTTAGGTATTAAAAGTTAATACATGATTACAGTACATACCAATATGTCAGTCAACATCAGTCGTCCAGAATTGATAGAAACAATAATTATTATTATTACAAGTATAATACTGCATTATTATTCTCTTCTCACTGTGTTTGTATAAGTCTAAAGGACGTTTCGGTGATAGTAGGAAAATCCATCTTAAAGATTTTGATATTATCGAATTTCCATTTGAAAATGAGCTATTGAAACGCCATCGTGGTAACACCCAGACCTGGGTCCTTCAATTGAGCCACGATCCTGACCTCTAGATTCATAGGCCGTTAAAATTTTTATAAGTGTGTATAAATTATACATATTATACATTTGTTAGCACGCTCATATTTCATAAAGCTCGGCATACAAATCAATCAACCGGCAAAATTCGTGCAACAGTTTCAAAATGGCGACAGTTTAAATTTTTTAAGAATTCGTAATTTTTTTAGTTTTAAAGTTTTTTGAAAAATCTGATTTCGCCATCGTAATCATTTTTAAGAATATTGGAATTTTGAATTTTCAAAACCTGTTGAAATTCAAAAATGGCGCTCAACGTTCATTTTCAGTTGGATTTTAAAGTTTATAATATCGAGATTTCAATAATGATCATTACTGTAAAACAAGAACTTTAAGAAAAAGTTAAGATAAAGAATTAATTTTGGAAATCAGTATCAATCACGTCAGCGAGACAGCTGCGTGTCGAAATTATTACGGCCACACACGTGCACAAGAAGTTAGGAACTAAATACACAGATTTTGATAAAGTTCTGTATATATTTTGTTTGTATTTACATCGGATTTTGTTAAAACTTTTATAAAAGCTTTTTTAAAGCCTTTTTAGTAAAGCAAATTAAAAATTGAATTTTCTCAAAATCGGCTGTAACGATTGTAATTGCTGTTTGATGGGATGTAGTCTATTAGTGCCCAAACAGAACCTATAGGTACCTACAGCCCCAGAAATATGTGTTCCGATGAGTTACTTAAAAAGAAAACAATACGAAAAACGATAAATTTTTGGAAAATTGTTTATCAGCTTTTTAAATAAAATTTTGGTTTTTAACTCTAGTTAGCTAATTTAAAATTAGAAACATACGGCTGGAGAAGTAAATAAAACAAAATTGTAAAGAATTTGCTTTTAAATTTTTTAGAATGTGTGGCCGATTTATTTCTTATCCTTGAAAATTAGTTTCAGTCATTGACATTTAAACTTTGTTGTTCTTAAATTATTACCGACCATTAAAAACGTAAACTTTCTTGTCCTTAAAAATTATTACCGACCATTAAAAACGTAAACTTTCTTGTCCTTAAAAATTATTACCGACCATTGAAACGTAAACTTTCTTGTCCTTTAAAATGATTACCGACCATTGAAACGTAAACTTTTTTGTCCTTAAAAATGATTACCAACTATTAAAACGTAAACTTTCTTGTCCTTAAAAATTATTACCGACCATTGAAACGTAAACTTTCTTGTCCTTAAAAATTATTACCGACCATTGAAAACGAAAACTTTCTTGTCATTAAAAATTAATACCGACCATTGAAAACGTAAACTTTCTTGTCCTTAAAAATTATTACCGACCATTGAAAACGTAAACTTTCTTGTCCTTAAAAATTATTACCGACCATTGAAAACGTAAACTTTCTTGTCCTTAAAAATTTTTACCGACCATTGAAACGTAAACTTTCTTGTCATTAAAAATTATTACCGACCATTGAAAACGTAAACTTTCTTGTCCTTAAAAATTTTTACCGACCATTGAAACGTAAACTTTCTTGTCCTTAAAAATTTTTACCTACCATTGAAACGTAAACTTTCTTGTCCTTAAAAATTATTACCGAACATTGAAATGTAAACGTTTTTGTCCTTAAACATTATTACCGACCATTGAAAACGTAAACTTTTTTGTCCTTAAAAATTATTACCGACCATTGAAAACGTAAACTAACTTTCTCTTCCTTGAAAATTATTCGAAAATTGAAAAATATTCTAGCTGATCGGTGCTCATTTCAAGATCACGGATCCAGGTATTAGCACGATGGTAATTGCTCATTATCCAATAGAAATCCGCTAATTGTCTATGTACCATTAGACTCGAAACTGAGGTTTTTGACTGTAAAAGCTGTAATTTTTTGTTGCTATTATTTTACGAATAACGTAACATTATTCAAAGAACACTGACGTCAGGAAATCCAAAGTTATTCTTCAACTTTTTTTACAATCTGTAATTCCGCTTCCATCACGTCAGTGACACAGCTTCAACTGTGTCTTAATTTATTTACAGTGTAAACATTTTTTGCATTTACAAATTGTTTTGTAAATTTAAATTATTTAAAACAGATTTATAATACTGTACACTTTATTTTTTTAACCAAGGTGATCAAATTGAAAAACGAAATCAATGGAAGTTTTATGAACAGTGAATAACATTTATAAACAGTTATAAACAGTGAATGGCATTTGCTAAATCGATCCACAGCCTCCTGCATACTTATTTATTCAATGACACGATATACAGTAAATATAGTAACAAGTATAATTGTACAAGAAAAGTTAGTTAGCCTTTAGGTAGCAGATAGGTGAGATGGTGGGAACTGCGTGCAACGATATCTTACTGGCAGTGGTTGTTATTTTATGTTCCGCCCAAGTTAATGGTGAGTGTTTGGTTTTATTGTTTTAATCTCATCTGTTAAACATATTCAACTCATAATGTCTTTAAATTTTAATTATATTTGGTAGTGATTAACTAACACTACTTCCTTGTTCTCCCCGATGTGTATCAGCTCACAATGCTTGGTGTATTCGCTTAATAAATTGAGAGTTTCTAGAGTATAATAGAATATAATTTAATCCGATGTACATTTGATCTTGACGTAGTTAAAATTTTTACATTATTTTTTAACCGAAATTACATTTGAAAATGAACTTTAATTTTTAAGGACAAGAAAATTTACGTTTTCAATGGTCCGTAATCATTTTTAAGGACAAGAAAGTTTACGTTTCAATGGTCGGTAATAATTTTTAAGTACATGAAAGTTTACGTTTTCAATGGTCGGTAATAATTTTTAATGACAAGAAAGTTTACGTTTCAATGGTCGGTAATAATTTTTTAGGACAAGAAAGTTTACGTTTTTAATGGTCGGTAATAATTTTTAAGGACAAGAAAGTTTACGTTTTCAATGGTCGGTAATAATTTTTAAGAACAAGAAAGTTTTGAATGATTGGTAATAATTTTTAATGACAAGAAAGTTTACGTTTTGAATGATTGGTAATAATTTTTAAGGACATGAAAGTTTACGTTTCAGTAGTCGGTAATGATTTTTAAGGACAAGAAAGTTTACGTTTCAATGGTCGGTAATAATTTTTAAGGAAAAGAAAGTTTACGTTTTCAATGGTCGGTAATAATTTTTAAGGACAAAAAAGTTTACATTTCAATGGTCGATAATAATTTTTTAGGAGAAGAAAGATTACGTTTTTAATGGTCGAAAATAATTTTTAAGGACAAAAAAGTTTACATTTCAATGGTCGGTAATAATTTTTTAGGACAAGAAAGTTTACGTTTAAATGGTCGGTAATAATTTTTAAGGACAAAAAAGTTTACATTTCAATGGTCGATAATAATTTTTTAGGACAAGAAAGATTACGTTTTTAATGGTCGATAATAATTTTTTAGGACAAGAAAAATTACGTTTTTAATGGTCGGTAATAATTTTTAAGGACAAGAAAGTTTACGTTTTCAATGGTCGGTAATAATTTTTAAGGACAAGAAAGTTTACGTTTTCAATGGTCGGTAATAATTTTTAAGGACAAGAAAGTTTACGTTTTCAATGGTCGGTAATAATTTTTAAGGACAAGAAAGATTACGTTTCAATGGTCGGTAATAATTTTTAAGGACAAGAAAGTTTACGTTTTCAATGGTCGGTAATAATTTTTAAGGACAAGAAAGATTACGTTTTCAATGGTCGGTAATAATTTTTAAGAACAAGAAAGTTTACGTTTCATTGGTCGGTAATAATTTAAGAACAACGAAGTTTAAATGTCAATGGTCGAAACTAATTTTCAAGGATAAGAAAGAAACCATATTATGGTTAAAATATCCTGTATTTTCGCCCGGGATCGAACCGGGAACCTTGTCCGTGTGAGGCGTACGTGATAACCACCCCGCTACGGAAAACACAAAGTTTGACCGATGAAAATATATAAATGTAATCGTTTATTTAATTTCGGTAAATATGCAATAGTAAAAGATCAGTTGTTTTATATTAATTCGTAACGATCAGCTGATTTCATTGAACAGCTGATAGGCTATAATACGTTTCAGGTTATGTTGTTAAACAACCTGCTAATTTGTCGTGTTTTCGAACAAATTATTATCGTAATTAAGATAAAAAGGAAGAGAAAACATGATACGCGATTTTTTTGGTTCAATAACAGAAATTGTTTTTTAAACATTAAATTACTAAAAAAAACATGCAACAGCGGACCTTATCGGCCATATTGATTCTATTTCCTATAACATCAATGTTAATTAATGATACAGGTTATTCTTCTACATGTTAAGATGAAATTATGTTTAGTTATTTCATATTACATATCTTGCAGTAAAAATGTGGTCTACGTTTTATATTATAGATATTTTTTGGTCTTATATACAAAGTCGTTAATAATAAACAATGTTTTTAGGTGAATACACATATGGCTTCCAAGGGGCTGTATTGGGATACCCTCAACGACTCAAAGAACTGATGCCGGATGGAATTCCCCAGGAGTTCCTTGACTTCTACGTTCCAAAAGACGTGCTGTCCAACAAGTGTTTAGAAGACGGTAAAGTTTATCTCCAAGGACTAGAACAGTTCCAACCATGGGCGGTCAAGAGTGAGTTTATTAAGTGATATAAACAATCATAATAGTTCTAATTAAAGGCAAAGAAAATAACATTAGTCGGTTATTGTTTAACACAAAAGACAATGGCGATAATTAGGTAGCATTTAACATTTAGTGGCGATAATAAATAACTCTCAATGAATAGTGAAAATAAAACAGGGTTTTTTTCATTAAAAAGCGATAATAACACAGTAAATAATGATTAACACACATAACAAAATAGGCGCAGTTAACACACAATGGAGATAGTTAGTTAAGGGCTAGTACTCAATAACGATAATAAGATTGGATCTAACTCTCAATTAATAAAGGAAATAAGACAGGGTCTGTCGTTAACAAGGGATAATAACACAGTAAATAGTGATAAACTCTCATAACAAAATAGGCGCAGTTAACACACAATGCAGATAGTTAGTTAAGGCCTAGTACTCAATAACGATAATAAGATTGGACCTAACTCTCAATTAATAAAGGAAATAAGACAGGGTCTGTCGTTAACAAGGGATAATAACACAGTAATTAGTGATGAACTCTCATAACAAAATAGGCGCAGTTAACACACAATGGAGATAGTTAGTTAAGGCCTAGTACTCAATAACGATAATAAGATTGGACATAACTCTCAATTAATAAAGGAAATAAGACAGGGTCTGTCGTTAACAAGGGATAATAACACAGTAATTAGTGATGAACTCTCATAACAAAATAGGCGCAGTTAACACACAATGCAGATAGTTAGTTAAGGCCTAGTACTCAATAACGATAATAAGATTGGACCTAACTCTCAGTTAATAAAGGAAATAAGACAGGGTCTGTCGTTAACAAGGGATAATAACACAGTAATTAGTGATGAACTCTCATAACAAAATAGGCGCAGTTAACACACAATGCAGATAGTTAGTTAAGGCCTAGTACTCAATAACGATAATAAGATTGGACCTAACTCTCAGTTAATAAAGGAAATAAGACAGGGTCTGTCGTTAACAAGGGATAATAACACAGTAATTAGTGATGAACTCTCATAACAAAATAGGCGCAGTTAACACACAATGCAGATAGTTAGTTAAGGCCTAGTACTCAATAACGATAATAAGATTGGACCTAACTCTCAATTAATAAAGGAAATAAGATAGGGTCTGTCGTTAACAAGGGATAATAACACAGTAAATAGTGATAAACTCTCATAACAAAATAGGCGCAGTTAACACACAATGGAGATAGTTAGTTAAGGCCTAGTACTCAATAACGATAATAAGATTGGACCTAACTCTCAATTAATAAAGGAAATAAGATAGGATTTGTCATTAACAAGGATAATAACACAGTAAATAGTGATAAACTCTCATAACAAAATAGGCGCAGTTAACACACAATGGAGATAGTTAGTTAAGGCCTAGTACTCAATAACGATAATAAGATTGGACCTAACTCTCAATTAATAAAGGAAATAAGATAGGATTTGTCATTAACAAGGATAATAACACAGTAAATAGTGATAAACTCTCATAACAAAATAGGCGCAGTTAACACACAATGGAGATAGTTAGTTAAGGCCTAGTACTCAATAACGATAATAAGATTGGACCTAACTCTCAATTAATAAAGTAAATAAGACAGGGTCTGTCGTTAACAAGGGATAATAACACAGTAAATAGTGATAAACTCTCATAACAAAATAGGCGCAGTTAACACACAATGGAGATAGTTAAATAAGGCCTAGTACTCAATAACGATAATAAGATTGGACCTAACTCTCAATTAATAAAGTAAATAAGACAGGGTCTGTCGTTAACAAGGGATAATAACAGTAAATAGTGATAAACTCTCATAACAAAATAGGCGCAGTTAACACACAATGGAGATAGTTAGTTAAGGCCTAGTACTCAATAACGATAATAAGATTGGACCTAACTCTCAATTAATAAAGGAAATAAGACAGGGTCTGTCGTTAACAAGGGATAAAACAGTAAATAGTGATAAACTCTCATAACAAAATAGGCGCAGTTAACACACAATGGAGATAGTTAGTTAAGGCCTAGTACTCAATAACGATAATAAGATTGGACCTAACTCTCAATTAATAAAGGAAATAAGACAGGGTCTGTCGTTAACAAGGGATAATAACTCAGTAAATAGTGATAAACTCTCATAACAAAATAGGCGCAGTTAACACACAATGGAGATAGTTAGTTAAGGCCTAGTACTCAATAACGATAATAAGATTGGACCTAACTCTCAATTAATAAAGGAAATAAGACAGGGTCTGTCGTTAACAAGGGATAATAACACAGTAAATAGTGATAAACTCTCATAACAAAATAGGCGCAGTTAACACACAATGCAGATAGTTAGTTAAGGCCTAGTACTCAATAACGATAATAAGATTGGACCTAACTCTCAATTAATAAAGGAAATAAGACAGGGTCTGTCGTTAACAAGGGATAATAACACAGTAAATAGTGATAAACTCTCATAACAAAATAGGCGCAGTTAACACACAATGCAGATAGTTAGTTAAGGCCTAGTACTCAATAACGATAATAAGATTGGACCTAACTCTCAATTAATAAAGGAAATAAGACAGGGTCTGTCGTTAACAAGGGATAATAACACAGTAAATAGTGATGAACTCTCATAACAAAATAGGCGCAGTTAACACACAATGCAGATAGTTAGTTAAGGCCTAGTACTCAATAACGATAATAAGATTGGACCTAACTCTCAGTTAATAAAGGAAATAAGACAGGGTCTGTCGTTAACAAGGATAATAACACAGTAAATAGTGATGAACTCTCATAACAAAATAGGCGCAGTTAACACACAATGCAGATAGTTAGTTAAGGCCTAGTACTCAATAACGATAATAAGATTGGACCTAACTCTCAATTAATAAAGGAAATAAGATAGGGTCTGTCGTTAACAAGGGATAATAACACAGTAAATAGTGATAAACTCTCATAACAAAATAGGCGCAGTTAACACACAATGGAGATAGTTAGTTAAGGCCTAGTACTCAATAACGATAATAAGATTGGACCTAACTCTCAATTAATAAAGGAAATAAGATAGGATTTGTCATTAACAAGGATAATAACACAGTAAATAGTGATAAACTCTCATAACAAAATAGGCGCAGTTAACACACAATGGAGATAGTTAGTTAAGGCCTAGTACTCAATAACGATAATAAGATTGGACCTAACTCTCAATTAATAAAGGAAATAAGATAGGATTTGTCATTAACAAGGGATAATAACACAGTAAATAGTGATAAACTCTCATAACAAAATAGGCGCAGTTAACACACAATGGAGATAGTTAGTTAAGGCCTAGTACTCAATAACGATAATAAGATTGGACCTAACTCTCAATTAATAAAGTAAATAAGACAGGGTCTGTCGTTAACAAGGGATAATAACACAGTAAATAGTGATAAACTCTCATAACAAAATAGGCGCAGTTAACACACAATGGAGATAGTTAAATAAGGCCTAGTACTCAATAACGATAATAAGATTGGACCTAACTCTCAATTAATAAAGTAAATAAGACAGGGTCTGTCGTTAACAAGGGATAATAACAGTAAATAGTGATAAACTCTCATAACAAAATAGGCGCAGTTAACACACAATGGAGATAGTTAGTTAAGGCCTAGTACTCAATAACGATAATAAGATTGGACCTAACTCTCAATTAATAAAGGAAATAAGACAGGGTCTGTCGTTAACAAGGGATAATAACAGTAAATAGTGATAAACTCTCATAACAAAATAGGCGAAGTTAACACACAATGCAGATAGTTAGTTAAGGCCTAGTACTCAATAACGATAATAAGATTGGACCTAACTCTCAATTAATAAAGGAAATAAGACAGGGTCTGTCGTTAACAAGGGATAATAACTCAGTAAATAGTGATAAACTCTCATAACAAAATAGGCGCAGTTAACACACAATGGAGATAGTTAGTTAAGGGCTAGTACTCAATAACGATAATAAGATTGGACCTAACTCTCAATTAATAAAGGAAATAAGACAGGGTCTGTCATTAACAAGGGATAATAACACAGTAAATAATGATAAACTCTCATAACAAAATAGGCGCAGTTAACACACAATGCAGATAGTTAGTTAAGGGCTAGTACTCAATAACGATAATAAGATTGGACCTAACTCTCAATTAATAAAGGAAATAAGACAGGGTCTGTCATTAACAAGGGATAATAACACAGTAAATAATGATAAACTCTCATAACAAAATAGGCGCAGTTAACACACAATGCAGATAGTTAGTTAAGGGCTAGTACTCAATAACGATAATAAGATTGGACCTAACTCTCAATTAATAAAGGAAATAAGACAGGGTCTGTCGTTAACAAGGGATAATAACACAGTAAATAGTGATAAACTCTCATAACAAAATAGGCGCAGTTAACACACAATGGAGCTAGTTAGTTAAGGCCTAGTACTCAATAACGATAATAAGATTGGACCTAACTCTCAATTAATAAAGGAAATAAGACAGGGTCTGTCGTTAACAAGGGATAATAACACAGTAAATAATGATAAACTCTCATAACAAAATAGGCGCAGTTAACACACAATGGAGATAGTTAGTTAAGGGCTAGTACTCAATAACGATAATAAGATTGGACCTAACTCTCAATTAATAAAGGAAATAAGACAGGGTCTGTCATTAACAAGGGATAATAACACAGTAAATAATGATAAACTCTCATAACAAAATAGGCGCAGTTAACACACAATGCAGATAGTTAGTTAAGGCCTAGTACTCAATAACGATAATAAGATTGGACCTAACTCTCAATTAATAAAGGAAATAAGACAGGGTCTGTCGTTAACAAGGGATAATAACACAGTAAATAGTGATAAACTCTCATAACAAAATAGGCGCAGTTAACACACAATGCAGATAGTTAGTTAAGGCCTAGTACTCAATAACGATAATAAGATTGGACCTAACTCTCAATTAATAAAGGAAATAAGACAGGGTCTGTCGTAAACAAGGGATAATAACTCAGTAAATAGTGATAAACTCTCATAACAAAATAGGTGCAGTTAACACACAATGGAGATAGTTAAATAAGGCCTAGTACTCAATAACGATAATAAGATTGGACCTAACTCTCAATTAATAAAGGAAATAAGACAGGGTCTGTCGTTAACAAGGGATAATAACACAGTAAATAGTGATAAACTCTCATAAGAAAATAGGCGAAGTTAACACACAATGGAGCTAGTTAGTTAAGGGCTAGTACTCAATAACGATAATAAGATTGGACCTAACTCTCAATTAATAAAGGAAATAAGACAGGGTCTGTCGTTAACAAGGGATAATAACACAGTAAATAGTGATAAACTCTCATAACAAAATAGGCGCAGTTAACACACAATGGAGCTAGTTAGTTAAGGGCTAGTACTCAATAACGATAATAAGATTGGACCTAACTCTCAATTATTAAAGGAAATAAGACAGGGTCTGTCGTTAACAAGGGATAATAACACAGTAAATAGTGATAAACTCTCATAACAAAATAGGCGCAGTTAACACACAATGGAGATAGTTAAATAAGGCCTAGTACTCAATAACGATAATAAGATTGGACCTAACTCTCAATTAATAAAGGAAATAAGACAGGGTCTGTCGTTAACAAGGGATAATAACACAGTAAATAGTGATAAACTCTCATAAGAAAATAGGCGAAGTTAACACACAATGGAGCTAGTTAGTTAAGGGCTAGTACTCAATAACGATAATAAGATTGGACCTAACTCTCAATTAATAAAGGAAATAAGACAGGGTCTGTCGTTAACAAGGGATAATAACACAGTAAATAGTGATAAACTCTCATAACAAAATAGGCGCAGTTAACACACAATGGAGCTAGTTAGTTAAGGGCTAGTACTCAATAACGATAATAAGATTGGACCTAACTCTCAATTATTAAAGGAAATAAGACAGGGTCTGTCGTTAACAAGGGATAATAACACAGTAAATAGTGATAAACTCTCATAACAAAATAGGCGAAGTTAACACACAATGGAGATAGTTAAATAAGGCCTAGTACTCAATAACGATAATAAGATTGGACCTAACTCTCAATTAATAAAGGAAATAAGACAGGGTCTGTCGTTAACAAGGGATAATAACACAGTAAATAGTGATAAACTCTCATAAGAAAATAGGCGAAGTTAACACACAATGCAGATAGTTAGTTAAGGGCTAGTACTCAATAACGATAATAAGATTGGACCTAACTCTCAATTAATAAAGGAAATAAGACAGGGTCTGTCGTTAACAAGGGATAATAACACAGTAAATAGTGATAAACTCTCATAACAAAATAGGCGCAGTTAACACACAATGGAGCTAGTTAGTTAAGGGCTAGTACTCAATAACGATAATAAGATTGGACCTAACTCTCAATTAATAAAGGAAATAAGACAGGGTCTGTCGTTAACAAGGGATAATAACACAGTAAATAGTGATAAACTCTCATAACAAAATAGGCGCAGTTAACACACAATGGAGCTAGTTAGTTAAGGGCTAGTACTCAATAACGATAATAAGATTGGACCTAACTCTCAATTATTAAAGGAAATAAGACAGGGTCTGTCGTTAAAAAGCGTTAATAACACGTTTAATATAATTGGCGCATTTAACAAACAATGGGGATCATTAGTTAAGGAATAACACTCAGCAGCTAACAGAGTGGCTTAACAATCAACATTGAAAATAAAAATAATAAGGTAGGAATTAAAAGGGGAATCGACAGCGTTATGAGAGGGGCCTAACAGGCAATAGCTATAAGAAGTTAGTGAATAACAGTAAATAAAAATAATAAAATAGGGAATAACAGTGAATAGCAAAGAAAACGTAGGTATTAACAGTTGATAATAGCTTTAATAAGGTAGGGCTTAAAAGTCAATCTTATTAAAGGGGGGGCGAAGGAACGACAGCCACTCTCGAAACAAAATGTAAAAGATCCAATTTGACTTTCTTTAAAGTGGAAGTATCGCATCTTCGAGGAAAATAGTCAAAGGTCTCTGAAGGCCGAAACCCGTCACATTATCCCGATCTCAACTTTGTACGTACATGAAGTTTTGTCCGTATGTACGTTTGTGTGCTTTGAAATGCTTATACCGAGGATAATCAGTCAGATATTTTAAGTTGGTTCTCTTTTCTCTTCCTGCGTTAACTGTAACAACAGAAAGATCTTTCTCGACTCTGAAATTGATCAAAACTTGGTAGAAAAACTGTTGTGATGCTTAACTGGACTTGCTCAGGCTAATGAGGACTAGGGATCAGCGTCAACGGTAAGGGTAAAGCGACTGAGTAACTGCAGCTTTTTGTGACGCTTACCTGGACTTGCTCAGGCTAATGAGGACGAGGGATCAGAGTTAACGGTAAGGGTAAAGTGACTGGAGTAACTGCAGCTTTTTGTGACGCTTACCTGGACTTGCTCAGGTTAATGAGGACTAGGGATCAGCGTTAACGGTAAGGGTAAAGCGACTGGAGTAACTGCAGCTTTTTGTGACGTTTACCTGGACTTGCTCAGGCTAATGAGGACTAGGGATCAGCGTTAACGGTAAGGGTAAAGTGACTGGAGTAACTGCAGCTGTATATAAAAAATCAGATAGGTATATTAAGAAGAGGGAATTTATGTAAATGGAGTCAGTTTTACAAAAGTTTTAAAAATTAGAAATCCAAGAAAATTAAGTGATTTTTTTGTCCAAAGTGGAATAAATTTTTAGTTATTTTGTATGCGTTTTAAGACTCAAAACAGATTAATAGTTCTGGTTTTTGAAGGTATTAATTAAAAAATCGTCATCCCTAGGCGGCTTTCTTTTAAATTGAATCATCCACCAACCTCCCCTCCCCAACAGAATTGCATTAATCCGTCAGTTCCTAAGATTGCAACAATTTGTATGAATTATCGTTTAAATTTACACGAGTTAGACTCAATGCAAGACACTACCACGGCAGACTAGATTAACTACACGTTCGTTCAACGCGTTCTGGTGAAGTATTCACTATTTGTGCTTCCCGTGCTGAGATGTCAACAATGTCGAACACACAGACTTGTCAGTTTGTAACGTTCAAATTAAGTTCGTCATCTTGTTACGCGACCAGTAATCACAGGTGAAATGAATGAAGGGGAATGAAGTAAAACTACTTTCATTTTAACTTGACGAAAGCGAATTAAGTGACACTGGATGTCCTTGAATAGGATACACTACAACTCCAACTAGTTGTGAGCACTTTGTCTTATTCCAACCGTCCGAACAGACAAGTATCCATTATTGTGTCACAACAGTCACAACATAGAATACAAATTGTACCCTGTGTTACTTTGTTTGCATACGCTATAATATTCTGAAACTGTAAGACTGACCAACAAGTCAAAATGTTCTTGTACGGAAACTGAGTACACAAGGCCTGAGCTTCTCCACTGCGCCTAAAATCCGAGATTGTGTGTGTGTGTGTGTGTGTGTGTGTGTGTGTGTGTGTGTGTGTGTGTGTGTGTGTGTGTGTGTGTGTGTGTGTGTGTGTGTGTGTGTGAGAGAGAGAGAGAGAGAGAGTATTTGTGTGTATGTGTGTGTGTGTATGTGTGTGTGTGTGTGTGTGTGTGTGTGTGTGTGTGTGTGTGTGTGTGTGTGTGTGTGTGTGTGTGTGTGTGTGTGTGTGTGAGAGAGAGAGAGAGAGAGAGAGAGAGAGAGAGAGAGAGAGAGAGAGAGAGAGGGTATTTCTGTGCATGTGTGCGCGCGCGCGTGTGTGAGTATTTGTGTGTGTGTGTGTGTGTGTGTGTGTGTGTGTGTGTGTGTGTGAGAGAGAGAGAGAGAGAGAGATAGTATTTGTGTGTGTGTGTGTGTGTGTGTGTGTGTGTGTGTGTGTGTGTGTGTGTGTGTGTGAGAGAGAGAGAGAGAGAGAGAGAGAGAGTATTTGTGTGTATGTGTGTGTGTGTGTGTGTGTGTGTGTGTGTGTGTGTGAGAGAGAGAGAGAGAGAGGGTATTTCTGTGCATGTGCGCGCGCGCGCGTGTGTGAGTATTTGTGTGTGTGTGTGTGTGTGTGTGTGTGTGTGTGTGTGTGTGTGTGTGTGTGTGTGTGTGTGAGAGAGAGAGAGAGATAGTATTTGTGTGTATGTGTGTGTGTGTGTGTGTGTGTGTGTGTGTGTGTGTGTGTGTGTGTGTGTGTGCGCGCGCGCGTGTGCGCGCGCGAGAGAGCGGTGTGTGTATGTGCGCGCGCGTGTGTGTGAGAGAATGGTGTGTGTGTGTGTGTGTGTGTGTTTTTTTTTTGAACATATGATTTTCACCATCATAATCAACGTTTAAAACTGAACAAATTAGCATTTTGAGTTTTCAAAATCCGTTGAAATTAGGGCATTAAATTTTTACTGTGATCGGGTTTTATTTGTATATTTTCAAATGCAAATTGAAAGTTTTAAACGATAATATGTGCAGATTCTACTGATGATTATGAAGGAAAGATCAGAGTTTAAGAAATAATCAGATAAAAAAACCAAAAATATAATTCACGCATCACGTTTTCCCTTTCATTTTTATTTCAATTACGATAATTTGTTCGAAAATACAACAAATTAACACAGCTAGTTTTTAACAACATAACTTGAAACTTATTATAGCTTATCAGATGTACAATGAAATCAGCTGATCGTTACGAATATAACACAATTGATCTTTTAATACAACTAACAAAATTAAATTAACGATTCATTATATATATTTAAATCGGTCAAATTTCTTCGTAGTTTCCGTAGTGTAGTGGTGTGCCTCACACGCAGGTCCCCAACGGAAACAGGAATTTTTAATTATAATTAATTTAATATCAGACTTGCGACGCGCAAAATATACTGTTACGTATCAATATAAACATGTACCTCGCAAAAAAAATACTTTTACACGTTCACTTCCATCACGCTAGCGACACAGCTGCGTGCCGCGATTTTCGATTACTTTTCGTTAATATTATTATTACTTACTAAAGTCACGTTTATATTTAATCTAGCTCGAATTCTAATACAACTCGAACTAAAGCCAAGAGGAAATAACTCGCATTCCAGTATTGAAGCAGGCTCGAACAACTTTTTTCTGACATATTGGATTGAAAGTAACAACAATGCGCATGCGCGACAGCATATTTTCCGCATTAGACAGATGGTATTCTCGGTTAAGTTTTGCTGTTATTTTATGACGTCACGTACGATCGCGTTTAATTCTATTGTACTTTGCTACAAAAATGTAGGCGTACTGTTTGTGCAACTAGAAAGAAATTAACGGCAACAAATTTACTGTTTATGAAGTTGTGAAATTTGTTGAGATTTAGAGTAAATACGAGGTGTGTTCAAAAAGTAACGAGAATTTTTGAATTTCGCGGGCTTGGAGAGTCCGATTGTCAAACATTTTTTTTTTTATTATGTTGGTATACATGCCCTTGAAATATGATAAAACTTTCAGATGTTCTCATTGTTGACTTTGTCTGTGACACCCACTACGGTTAGACGTGTTTTTATGAGCTCGGCGATTTTCGTTTGTTAAAAGAAATGTATCAAAGAATTTGTAACAAATTTCGCGTAAAAAATGGAATAAAGTGTAACAAAGTGTGTGAAATGTTAACAAAGGTCTATGGTGAGTTTGTTATTAGTAAAGCAAGAGTTTACGAGTGGTATAAGCGTTTCCAAGAAGGCCGTGAAGACGACGAACGCCCTGGACGCCCTGGCACATCAACAACCGATGAAAACGTGGAAAAAGAAATGGTTATGAACAATCTCCGAATCACAATTAGAGAGATCGCTGATGATGTTGGCATATCGATTGGATCATGTCATTACATTGTTTCCAGTGGTTTGTGTATGAAACGCGTGGCAGCAAAATTCGTTCCAAAATTGTTGAATTTTGAATAAAAACAGCGGCGAATGGAAGTTGCTCAGGAGTCACTAAATGAAGTCAACGACGATGCACAATTAGTGAAACGTATTATAACAGGTGACGAAACATGGGTTTACGGATATGACATCGAAACTAAGGCTCAATCATCCCATTGGATATATTCTGGCTCGCCAAGACCGAAAAAGACTCGACAAGTGTGGTCGAACGTGAAGCTTATGCTGACTGTGTTCTTCGATATTAGTGGCATAGTGCATCATGAATTCCTGCCACCAGGTGAAACGGTCAATAAGGAGTACTACCTACAAGTTCAACGCCGTTTGCGTGAAGCAATCCGAAAAAAACGCCCGGATCTGTGGAAAAACAATTCATGGCTTTTGCACCACGATAATGCACCAGCTCACACTTCATCGCTTGTTCGTAAACTTTTGCCCAAAAACAGTACTGTAACGATGCCCCATCCTACATATTCGCCAGACATGGCTCCGTGTGACTGTTTCCTATTTCCAAAAACAAAGAGAACCTTATAGGGCCGTTGGTTTACAGCCGTAGATGACATTAAAAGCGCATCTCTGAAAGAACTAAAGACTATCTCAAAGATCGAGTTTGAGAAGTGTTTCGAGGATTGGAAGAAGTGCATAATCTCCAATGGGGACTATTTTGAAAGCGACAACATCAATGTAGAAGAATAATTAAATATTTTGTTCAAAAAATTAAAATTCTCGTTACTTTCTGAACACACCTCATATTTCTGAAATTAATAAGTTTTCTTGTTTAAAGTATTACTTCATTTTGATACTACTTGTACAATGAACTTAAAAATCTTTTTTAAAAAGCATACTTCCTAATATTTGATCTTTAGAGATTTATTGGATATAATCTAAATTTTAAAAAAGTCTAAATTTGCACGAGGTGTTTTATCTTTTAATTAACTCTTGTTTTAACTTTTTTAAATCTATAACGAAAAACCATAATTTTTTTTCGAGTTTTGCAAAACTGCAAGAGTTCTAATATCTTTTATTTATAGATTCAGAATTTGATTGAAAATCGCATTACTTTTCAGATTTTTCAAAACAAATTATTTTTTTTTACTTATTGCATTTTAGGCTTTCACCTCGAGGACCCGGGTTCGATTCCCGGCGAGGGCTTGGCATTTTCATACGCTATAAGTCATCCCATCATCTGCATTAGCCCAAGTGTGCACAGTAGTCGGACGTTAAAAAAAAAAAAAAAATATATATATAATAAAATAAAAATAATGTATTTCCAAGGCTAACTTGATTATTGCCTCTACCTAGTTCTTGTATATAAATAGACTGGAAGTGACTTCTAAACAGCTGATTTCGTACAATAGCTTCAAAATCATTTCAATTGAGGTTATGTTTATTGTTCTTGTTAATTTTAAAATGTCTAAATTTGTGTAGTTTAATTTTTTAATGTATGATCTATAATAATTTTTGAATACCAGAATCACAAATATTATTTTTATTATTATACTTAGACAGTGTAACTGTCAAAAGTAGGGTTATAAACTGACTGATTATTGAAGTCCTTTATATAGCCTAAGACATTCAAATTCACAGTCTGTGACAGTTTCAGTTAATTTTTAAGTTGTGTACCTACATACACGCGAAATTTAATACGAAAATAATATTCAAGAGTTGCCCTTTCCTGGATCTAAATTTTTATATAAATAATTAAATCATAATAGTGAAAAAGTATACAGTCAGGCATGCCAAAAGTTACTTCTGTCGGCCAATCCGGCACTAACTTTTTTTTTAATAAAACTTAACATGGTCAAGAAATAATTCACACGATACATTTTCTCAGTGGGACAACGAAAACAGCTGATCGGTTTTCCTTTCTAGAAACGAATGTTCGAATGCGCGTTTTTTTACAAATTCCTTTATACTATTATAACTGAATTATTGACAGTCATCTAGTAATTTATTATTCTATAACAATTACAATAATGGTTTTAACAATAATAACTATAGTAATTACAATAATAAGAACAATTATAATAATGGTTCACGGGCTATTCGGGAAAAACACAGCAGTCTTAGAAAATTATACCAACCGCTATCACTACAGCAGTAAGTCTATTGGTTTTCCCTTTAGACTTCGCACTAGTTCATTAACCATCTGCTATTTTTTTAAATTGGAAGTAGCCGTGATTAGAAATTGTAAAAAATCCCAAACATCGCTGGTTTTTTCCTTTTTTCCCATCCCACATAATGACAAACTAAAAGAGAAATATAAAATTAGAATCGTTACGCGGTAGGAACATCAGAACTATCACACTGTAAAATAACGAAATACCAGGTATTCTTCCAGTGCCGGTGTAACAGGTTTTTCTTACCCCCAGACAAAGTGTACCCCCCGTTACAAAAAGCCTAGGCGAATTGTACCCCCGGTAAGAAAAGCCTAAGCATAGTGTACCCCCGGTACAAAACGCCTAGTCCTTATGTACCGGGGGTAAAAAAACCTTGAAAATCAGGTTTATAGTACCGGAGGTACACTGTGCCTAGGTTATTCTTACCCCCCATGAGATCTACTACATATCGGCATATTAGAACGTCAAAGGGGGGTAAACTGTGCCTAGGTTTTTCTTACCCCCCAAGATATCTACTGTATATCGGCATATTAAAACATCAAAGGGGGTACACGGTGCCTAGGCTTTTCTTACCCCCCATGAGAACTACTATATATCGGCATATTAAAACATCAAAGGGGGTACACGGTGCCTAGGCTTTTCTTACCCCCTAAGATATCTACTATATATCGGCATATTAAAACATCAAAGGGGGTACACGGTGCCTAGGCTTTTCTTACCCCCCATGAGAACTACTATATATCGGCATATTAAAACATCAAAGGGGGTACACGGTGCCTAGGCTTTTCTTACCCCCTAAGATATCTACTATATATCGGCATATTAAAACATCAAAGGGGGTACACGGTGCCTAGGCTTTTCTTACCCCCCATGAGAACTACTATATATCGGCATATTAAAACGTCAAAGGGGGTACACAGTGCCTAGGCTTTTCTTACCCCCCAAGATATCTACTATATATAGGCATATTAAAACGTCAAAGGGGTACACGGTGCCTAGGCTTTTCTTACCCCCCAAGATATCTACAATATATCGGCATATTAAAACGTCAAAGGGGTACACGGTGCCTAGGCTTTTCTTACCCCCCAAGATATCTACTATATGTCGGCATATTAAAACGTCAAAGGGGGTACACTGTGCCTAGGCTTTTCTTACCCCCCAAGATATCTACTATATATCGGCATATTAAAACGTCAAAGGGGGTACACGGTGCCTAGGCTTTTCTTACCCCCCATGAGAACTACTATATGTCGGCATATTAAAACGTCAAAGGGGGTACACGGTGCCTAGGCTTTTCTTACCCCCCAAGATATCTACTATATATCGGCATATTAAAACATCAAAGGGGGTACACGGTGCCTAGGCTTTTCTTACCCCCCAAGATATCTACTATATATCGGCATATTAAAACGTCAAAGGGGGTACACAGTGCCTAGGCTTTTCTTACCCCCCAAGATATCTACTATATATCGGCATATTAAAACCTCAAAGGGGGTACACTGTGCCTAGGCTTTTCTTACCCCCCAAGATATCTACTATATATCGGCATATTAAAACGTCAAAGGGGGTACACGGTGCCTAGGCTTTTCTTACCCCCCAAGATATCTACTATATGTCGGCATATTAAAACGTCAAAGGAGGTACACGGTGCCTAGGCTTTTCTTACCCCCCAAGATATCTACTATATATCGGCATATTAAAACGTCAAAGGGGTACACGGTGCCTAGGCTTTTCTTACCCCCCAAGATATCTACTATATATCGGCATATTAAAACGTCAAAGGGGGTACACGGTGCCTAGGCTTTTCTTACCCCCCCAAGATATCTACTATATATCGGCATATTAAAACGTCAAAGGGGGTACACGGTGCCTAGGCTTTTCTTACCCCCCCAAGATATCTACTATATATCGGCATATTAAAACGTCAAAGGGGGTACACTGTGCCTAGGCTTTTCTTACGGGGGGTACAATTCGCCTAGGCGTTTTGTACCGTGGGGGGTACACTTTGCCTGGGGGTAAAGTTTGCCTGTGACACCTGTATTTGGGGAAGGGCGAAGTCGGGCGGCGTCCGAGGGCGCTAGCTCAGTTAGGCCGCCGTTGTCTAATACTGTTTCTTAATAATTATATTTAAATAAATGTTATTTTTAAAATAATAATCATTATCATTATAGTCAATTTTCAAATTTATTTCAAAAGTATATATATACCCATTTTTATCAGATATCTAAATAAACGCTTCCCTTACATAGGCGCCACAGTAAATTTTGCCCGACCTGTTCAAAATGCTAAGACCGGCTTTGCATTCTTCTAAAAATATCTGTAAAACCTAAACGGTTATAAAATAACAGATAGCGGTAATATAACGGTGATATAGAGAAAGTGAAAGTGCCGTCCCTAAACGGTTGGTTGAAGGAAAATATGTTCAGCATTATGTCTTTTGTTAACAGAACTGTCAGCTTTAACCGATAAAAAGAACTGTGATAACAGTATTCGTTGCTGCTTAAGAAGTTCTAAACAGTAACTCGTAAGTCCAATAACTGGTAATGGAACTAATGAGACTTAGTTATAACGGTTACTTGCTAATAACGGTAAAAAATAACAGTTACAGAAAAAACTGCTCTTAGTTTAATTTTTATTAAATAGTCAATTACGCTTAAAATATGTCCAAGGGTAAAAATAAATTACATTTTCGTTCTTGTGAAAACTTTAACTAATAAAAAAAGAACTGTGATAACAGTATTCGTTGTTTCTTACGAAGTTCTAAATAATAACTCGTAAGTCCAGTAATTAGTAATGGAAATAATGAGACTTAGTTATAACGGTTACTTGTTAATAACAGTAGAAAATAACAGTTACAAAAAAAACTGCTCTTAGTATAATTTTCATTAAATACGTCCATTAGGCTTAAAATATGTCCAAGGGTAAAAATAAGTTACATTTTCGTTGCTTCTTACGCAGTTTTAAACAGTAATTCATAAGTCCAGTAACTGGTAATGGAAATAATGAGACTTTATAACGGTTACTCGTCAATAACGGTAGAAAATAACAGTTACAGAAAAAACTGCTCTTGGTTTAATTTTCATTAAATACGTCCATTAGGCTTAAAATATGTCCAAGGGTAAAAATAAATTACATTTTCGTTCTTGTGAAAACTTTAGCTAATAAAAAAAGAACTGTGATAACAGTATTTGTTGCTGCTTAAGAAGTTCCAAATAGTAACTCATAAGTCCAATAACTGGTAATGGAACTAATGAGACTTAGTTATAACGGTTACTTGTTAATAACGGTAGAAAATAACAGTTACAGAAAAACTGCTCTTAGTATAATTTTCATTAAATACGTCCATTAGGCCTAAAATATGTCCAAGGGTAAAAATAAGTTACATTTTCGTTCTTGTAAAAACTTTAGATAATAAAAAAAGAACTGTGATAACAGTATTCGTTGCTTCTTACGAAGTTCTAAATAGTAACTCATAAGTCCAGTAACTGGTAATGGAACTAATGAGACTTAGTTATAACGGTTACTTGTTAATAACGGTAAAAATAACAGTTATAAAAAAACTGCTCTTAGTATAATTTTCATTAAATACGTCCATAAGGCTTAAAATATGTCTAAGGGTAAAAATAAATTACATTTTCGTTCTTTTAAAAACTTTAGCTAATAAAAAAATAACTGTGATAACAGTATTCGTTGCTGCTTAAGAAGTTCCAAATAGTAACTCATAAGTCCAGTAATTGGTAATGGAAATAATGAGATTTAGTTATAACGGTTACTTGTTAATAACGGTAGAAAATAACAGTTAAAGAAAAACTGCTCTTGGTTTAATTTTCATTAAATACGTCCATTAGACTTAAAATATGTCCAAGGGTAAAAATAAATTACATTTTCGTTCTTGTAAAAACATTCATGTGACTAAAAGATTTGAAAGCAAAAAAATGTTCACACTGTGTTATTTAGAAAACGCGTACTATAAGGGAAAATTAACGAAAATGTGTTGGCGGAGGTCACGTGTTCTCTAGCAGGGGTTCTCAGCGGATCCAGGTGCACCCTTTGGAGGTCTATTGAATTAGAAGGATTCAAAAACTTTAAATGCTTCGTCTTGGATTATAAAACCATTTGAAAGCGACACGGCCGTTACAAGAAGAATTAATTGAACTTAAGAGAATTTGGAACTCAAAATCACCTTTCAAACAAATGGATACGCCGAATTTGGGAGTTGCAAAGACATCCGCACAAAATATGTCAGATTAATAAGTATCAGCGAACCACTGTTGTTAGCATTTCCCAGTTCTTACTTGGTTGTAGCAGGACTGAGCTATGCAAATAATTTATTGCGAAAGACGAGAAATCGATTCAAGATATCAGAAAGTGGTGATTTACGATTAATGTTAATAAGTATTTTCCCGGATATAAGTAGGATAATCGAAGGACATCAACCGCAACCATCATTAAAATTTTATGTATTTATGTGATTTATACATTTTTCAAAATTTCTGCTTCTATAAACATAATTATATATATATATAATATGTATATATATATATTATATATATATATTATATATATATAATATATAAAATATATATATATATTTTTTTTTTTTTTTTTTGGTGTTTAACGTCCGACTATTGTGCACACTTGGGCTAATGCAGACGATGGGATAATTTATAGCGTATGAAAATGCCAAGCCCTGGCCGGGAATCGAACCCGGGTCCTCGGGGTGAAAGCCTAGTACGCTATCCACTAGACCAGGGGTCTCCAAACTACGGCCCGAGGGCCACATCCGGCCCGCGGAGAGCTAGCATACTTGAAAACTCCTTTTAGAGAACATATTTTTTATAGCAAATTAAATTTAGTTTACTGAAGTATTCTAATTTTATGTTTCTAATTGTAGTCCGATTTGCAGCCTTTTTTAAACGTTGCGTACTTTTTCGGACTTTTTTTTTCATCAGTGGACTATTTCACTTTTTACCACCGGCAACAATGATAATATGGTTTTGGCCCTCGGAACTTACTGGAGTAATCAGTATGGCCCTAAGGCTGGAAAGTTTGGAGACCCCTGCAATAGACCACCGAGGCGGCAAACATAATTATATCTTTAATGTATATCTAATAATACAAAATACAAATTATAAAAAAAATTGTATTATGAATTGCTCCGAATAAAAGCTTCATTTGCGGTGATATTTGTGCAACACATTGTAAACATATGGGGGTCTACAGAATACAAAAAAATTTAGGAGTCGAAGCAGAAAAAAGGCTGAAAACCCCTGAAGAGTAATATATGTTTAAATTCTTAACATCAACACTGCCTTGGCATATATTATAACAACACATTCTTTGTTCCAGTGTTGGATTCTTCTACGAAACTTCCATCAGGTTTGTTACGCGGTAACCTGCTTGACCTTGGAAGCTACGACGAGTGTCTGCACGTTCGCTTAGGAAGTCCGTTTAAGACACAGTTCTGTATGCTGCATTTTCCTGGTCTTTTACCCGAAGCGATATACTCAGAGTCGAACTTAGTGAGTATTAAAACCCGTTTTATAATTTTGTAAACGTAACTTTGTTTTGTAATTTAAATCTTATTTGAACTTATTTAAGTTAAATTTTTTGAAAGGATTAGTTAAAAAATGAATTCGGTATTTCTGACTTTTCCGGACTTCTAAATAAGTTATGATTTTAAAATGTATAATGTGGTAGGACAGGTTTTTGCGGAATGCGTGATACGAGGAACGCGTGATATTTTGTGTGTGATATTATTAATTAATTAATAATTAAGATATATTAATTAAATCATAATTAATATGATTTAATTATAATCATATTAATTATAATTAAAAATTTCTGTGTTTCCGCCGGGTACCTTGCTCGTGTAAGATATACGTGATAACCACTACACAACGGAAACTACGAAGAAATTTGACAGATTTAAGTAAATGAAATGAATGGTTAATTTTTTACTGGGCTTTCACCCCGAGGACCCGGGTTCGATTCCCGGCCAGGGCTTGGCATTTTCATACGCTATAAATCATCCCATCGTCTGCATTACCCAAAGTGTGCACAATAGTCGGACGTTAAACACAAAAAAAAATCAGTTGTTTTATATTAATTAACAAAGATCAGCTGATTTCATTGAACAGCTGATAGGCTTTAATACGTTTCAGGTTATGTTGTTAAAAACTATGTTAATTTGTCGTGTTTTCGAACAAATTATCGTAATTAAAATAAAAAAAGAAGAGAAAACATAATACACCATTTTTATTTTTAGTTCAATAACAGAAATTTTTTTAATTTAAAATATAGTGTTCCCTGAGTGTAATAATGAAAAATTTCTTGATGAGACTGACACCATAATGATTTTTAAAAAAATCTAATTTTTCTATCTCAATATCTAGCTGTTCATGTCAAACACTTGCTTTATTTCACCAAAAAGGTTAAGTTTAATCACCATATTTTACTAAAAATGCACACTCCATATTAAAACACATTCATTAATTATACTTCACGTTTCTAAAACGTAATTATTTTAAAACGTTTTACCAACTGCTTTATAACCGAGGTGAATAGTTTTTTCCATTTATAGGCTATCTGGCTCCGACTAGTTCCTTGTTGGTGCACATTAATCAGTTCCCAAGTATAAACAAATAAAACTTTAAAAAGTCACGGTTTCGTCCGGAATGTAGCCTTCAAAACAAGAACGTGGCCTAATATAAACGTTTAGAAAAATAATAAAACTGTTTTTATTGTTTAATAACATAATAGCAAGAAGAATAACAAAACAACAATAAAAACACAATAAGTTGTTTTATTCTACAACAAAGTTCTAAAATAAATAACGAACAATAAAATAACCTGTTATCACCAGAAATAATAGGGAGAAAACGGCAATAGATAACAGAACAGCCAAACTAAGGACGGCGTCAAAATCAACATGGAACACCTACAAAAACAAATCGCTATCCATAAAGTCAAAGATCAGACATTACAACACAGTGACAAGGCCAGCAGTGGTGTACGCGGCAGAAACGCTCTTTAACCTGAGAAGCCGGAACAGGACAGAGGAACTCCAGAGAGTGGAATGTAGAATATTAAGAACGATCAACAAGAAACACATAGTGAAGGGGAATAACAGGCTGCTTCCTGTAGCACTGTACAAGGAGACCGAACATCTTATCGACGTATTCAGAAAGAGACGCCTGGCATTGTACGGACACCTGATCAGACTCCCAGAAGAAAGGCTCACCAAGAAATTACTGAACTACCAGTGGAGCACAAAGATAAAAACTAACTGGCTCAAGGAGATAGAACAAGACCAGGAAGACCTAGGATAACCGAGGAACAGTTGAGGAATGGGAAGGAGAAGCCATACTCAAAGAAATGAAACTCAACTTTAGAAAAGCAAACGACCGAAAGGGCATGACAATCTCAGAAGAACTTAGGAAAAGGAGATCACAAAGGCTGAAGAGGTATTCGGAGGAACAACGCGCCAAGAAGATGAGACCTCGCTAATGACTAAATGTGCTCCAGTGAGGGCCTAACCCCCCCCCCCAAAACCTGTTGCTGGTGAAATAAACAGAAATCACTTAGGTAAAGCTCAAGAAATTTCTTAGACATATAAAGAAGAAAAGTTTTTTTTAACTGGAGAATACCTATCAGAAAAGAACAAGTAAAATATAATTTTAAGTTAAAATAATTCTTTAAACAGGTATTCTTGACATTCAAAAAAAATTACCTACGAATTAAACCAAGTTTTTTTAATACATACAATTACAACTAGTCTGAGACTATCTAGCAATATTTTTCTGTCTACTGTCTGTGTGGTGAAAAAACGTCCAGAGTCGCCCTTCACAATGCATTTACACTTAAATCCTGCTCCAAGTCAACAGTTTCTTTCTCTTCAGTCCTCCTCACTTGCGGTACGTTGCCCAAATGTACCACCTCTACATTTTGATGTTCACAGAGCCTTGCTGCATGTTTTCCAGCGTACCTTTTTACCTCTTCGGCCACTAAAGGCACCTTCAAATCCCGATGGATATCTGCATTGCGGATATACCACGGCTCCGACAATACTACGAAGCACTTTGTTCTGAAATGTTTGTATTATTTTGATGTTACGTTTCTTCGTGCATCCCCACAATTGAATGCCGTAGGTCCAGACGGGTTTCAGGACCTGCTTATATAGAAGCAGTTTATTATGTACGGACAATTCAGAGTTCCTTCCGATAATCCAATACACTTGTCTGTACTTCGTTCCAAATTGTTCGCGCTTTTTTTCACGTGAGACTTCCAATGAAGTTTAGCATCCAGAGTCATCCCCAAATATTTTCCTCGTTTACATGCAGAACAATTTGACTGGCTGATACACATAATGCTTGTTAGTAAAGTTGACATGAGTTGATTTACCCTCATTCAGTTTAATTCGCCATTTTATAGTCCATATTTCAACATTATTGATAGCTAATTGTAGTTTGTCAGTAGCTGTTTAATTGTCATGTTCAGTGTTCAACTAAGTAAAATAACAAAAATAATTATAAAAACAAAAAAGCATAAAAGGTTTGGCTATTTTTTAAAAATATTCCGTTAGTATAAGATTTTTTTAGACATGCATATCCACATCAAAACATACGTTCTCCCATAAAACAATATTTAAATTTACACACAATATTCACACACCGAAACAATTAGTACAATAATTGTATTATCTAAAATCGTAATACTACACACTAATACTACAATATCTGTTGAACTGTGAATAACAGTGAAATAATGTCTGGCTGGCCTGTTATGTAGCTATTGCTAGTTCATATACGAGGGTTGTCCGTAAAATAAGGTTCCCAATAATTTTTCACAAAGAAAAACATGTTTATTTTAATTGAATAATACATTTTTGGAAAGCTTACACTTTATTCCATTTTTCGAAATAATCGCTGTTGAGATCGATGCATTTTTGCATACGGTGAATCATCTTTTGTAAGCCTGAGTCGGGAAACTCTCCCGCCGCGCCGCGAAGGTAGCTTAAAACTTTTTCTTTCATCTCCTCTCCGGTACTGAAATGCGTCCCACCTACGTGTTTCTTCAAATTAGGGAAGAGATGGTAGTCACTTGGGGTTACGTCCGGGCTGTAGGGCGGATGTGTGACAGTATCCCATCCAAATTGGTTGATGAGATCGGTTGTTACACGGGCGGTGTGCGGAAGAGCGTCGTCTTGATGGAAACAAAATCTATTCGTGAGCATGTCTCTTCTCTTGTTTTGAATCGCGCGGCGAAGGTTCTTTAACGTAGCACAGTAACGATCAGCATTGATTGTTGTGCCGTTATCCATGAATTCGCACAGCAATAACCCTTCCTGTCCCAAAACACGCTCGCCGGCAGACAGTGTTTGAACTTCAGCGGCTTCGGCGACTCTGTATATTTCTAATGATGTGATTGTTATTTCGTTTCCGATATCGTATAGTGTATCCAGGTCTCGTCCCCAGTGACAATGGCGTCCAAGAATTTCTCGCCATCGGTTTCGTAGGTCTGAAGAAATTCACGGGCCGCATCTGTCTTGGGACTCACTTTG
>CM040185.1:8415532-8438032 GCA_022606455.1 Callitettix versicolor
CAGTTTCCCAAAAGCCTTCCTATCCTTCAGAGACCTTCTTCTAGTCCTCTTCCTTTCAGTTCCTCATCAATACCACTTTGCCAGCTCTTTCGAGGTCTACCCTGCTTCTTTCTTCCTTTAGGATTACATTTAAAAATCTGTTCTGGTATTCTGACCTTTGGCATCCTTGAACATGGCCGAACCAGTTGTTTATCCATATCTTCTATTACAGAGCGGTTATCACATATGTTTTCTCTAATCCCGATGTTTGTAATTCTTTCCTTTCTTGACTACCAGCTGACCTTCAAAAGTCCTTTTCAATAGCTTGTTCTTTTGTAGGCCAGACTTCCGAACAGTATATTATTAAGTTTAATACAGTGGAATGATAAATTTCAACAAATTCTGATCATCATAATCATATCGGTCTACGCCTTCCGTTTCCCAAAAGCCTTCCTATCCTTCAGAGACCTTCTTCTAGTCCTCCTCCTTTCAGTTCCTCGTCAATACCACTTTGCCAGCTCTTTCGAGGTCTACCCTGCTTCTTTCTTCCTTTAGGATTCCATTTAAAAATCTGTTCTGGTATTCTGGCCTCTGGCGTCCTTTGAACATGGCCGAACTAGTTGTTTATCCATATCTTCTATTACAGAGCGGTTAACACATATGTTTTCTCTAATCCCGATGTTTGTAATTCTTTCCTTTCTTGACTACCAGCTGACCTTCAAAAGTCTATTTCCGTAGCTGTTAAAGTTTTTATAGCTTGCTCTCTTGTAGGCCAGACTTCCGAGCAGTATATTATTATGTTTAATGCAGTGGAATGATAAATTCGTTTTTTATTCTCTGTCCAATAGAATACTGTTAAGCATAGCAATAGCTTTGCGCTCCTGGATTGCTCAAGAGTTACGTTCCGTGAAGTTTTAATCCCCAGCTACTTACACTCATCACACTTCCTTTTTTTACCGTTGTCTATAATCAAGTCCTGATGTTTTCCTCCAACGCATGTATTCTGTCTTGTCTAAAGTTACCTCCAGTCCTCACTTGGCATATTCCTTTACAAGTTTGCGGGTCATATAGTTCATATCATCGTAGTCCCGGGCTATTAATACTTGATCATCTGCAAATTACAAAATACACACGATAGTATCATTTAAGTGAAGACCCGTGTTCTGGCATTTTTTCTTCCATTCACTTAAAGCTTGTTCGAGGTGGATTTTGAACAGAGTTGGCGAGAGGGAGCAACCTTATTTTAATCCTTTATTTCTTGTGAACCCAGCTGTAGTGGATTTCTTGTGTGGCTGTAGTTTTCTTAATCTTAGTTTGCGATTGCTCAACAAATGCTTATGTCTGTAATTTATTACTGAATATTCAATTAAGAATGAGCTGTTAGAGGTAGTTATCGTCGGTCCGAGTTGATTAAAAAACATTTCAAACAACACAAAAATAGATGTAGGCAGTAGTTTGGAAAAATTCGTTACCAAAAACACAGCCATCTAAATCTTACACGTTTCTGAAAATCTGATTTCGATATCGTAATCACTGTGAACATATGCATAAAATAGCATTTATTTTTTTTGAAAATCTTTTGAAGTGACTCTGGCGGAGATCAAGGAACATTTTAGTATTTCAATATAATTTAAATGTTTAAAATGCTAAATCATTCAGATTAGATTCATACTAAAAAGATTTCGGTATATTTAACCTTAAACTTTTTGAAAATCTCACTGACAGTCGTAATTAAGCTTTAAAATCAGCGAAACAGTAGCATTTTTTGTAAATTCTGTTTTGAAATTTTAAACTAATTTCTACAGTATGTTCAGTATAATGATCTGCCTTCACTTCGTCAATTCCACTTTCGTTGACGCGTTTCGGAGAACCTCCATCTTCAAAAACTATATCTGTACTTTTTGAAGATGGAGGTTCTCCGAAACGCGTCAACGAAAGTAGCATTGACGAAGCTAGGGAAGGCAGATCGTTATACTGAACATAGTGATAATAATCCTAGCAGAAAAGAAGAAGGAAAAATAATTTCTACAGATTTCTGCTCTGGTTATATCACGAAACTAGATTAATATTGATGTGTCAAACGAAGCGCGCATTGAATAAAATATTGACATTCCGTTGGATCGCGCTTTTTTTCTAAATTTTTATTCACTTCATCTCTCAGTTCTTTCTTCATAATCTGTGTATATTTAAAAAAAACTGGTACTATTTTTTTTGCTGTCTGCACATTAAGACAGATTTTCACCGCGTAAATTTTCATTCGGTCTCGTTTTGAAACGTTTATCCATTTTTTTAATTTCCTAAAATCGATACATGACGTGAAATTACCTTTTATAACCTAAAAATTACACAAAAACCTGCTACGTAACATCTGTTTAAATATTATTACATGGTATCTGTAATACAACAATTGTACATAACTATAGTTTACATTTATTTTTACCAAAATTTACGAATAATATTTCACTTATTTTATCATTTAAAACTTCTAATTGTACCGTTATTTTATTTAACATATATTACATTATCACATTTCAGTATTCGCACTAAGTAGTTTATCTATGGTCAAGACGCTTGATTCTGTGATACGCATTATTGTTACTCACTGATTAGCATGTGCGATTACCAGCTGATTCATGCATTCTACAGTTTATTTCCATTACGCCTCAATTCGATTCACTGTTCCATAATATTTGCCATGTTTTTTTCTATTTTCAGGGCGTATTTATCGATAATACTTTCCGCAATCACTGTTTGCACGCTGTATGAAGTTTTTCTCCTTTACTTTCAACCAGTAGAAAATGAATCAGGTTAGTAAATATTTATTTAAATAAAAAAACATTCAATCCACAAAGCGGTGAAGGGAAGGAGTTGAAAAAACTTAGTCTTAGAAAAGTTACCTTTCTTGATTTTTTAACAGATATTGACAGTGTATTGTTTGAACACTGTCGTAGACATTATTTTATTTACGAGGTGTGTTCAGAAAGTAACGAGAATTTTAATTTTTTGAACAAAATATTTATTTATTCTTCTACATTGATGTTGTCGCCTTCAAAATAGTCCCCATTGGATATTATACACTTGTGCCAGCGCTTCTTCCAATCCTCGAAACACTTCTCAAACTCGATCTTTGAGATAGCCTTTAGTTCTTTCAGCGATGCGCTTTTAATGTCATCTACGGCTGTAAAACGACGGCCCTTTAAGTTTCTCTTTATTTTTGGAAATAGGCAAAAAGTCTGGCGAATATGGAGGCTGGGGCATCGTTACAGTACTGTTTTTGGCCAAAAATTCACGAACAAGCAATGAAGTGTGAGCTGGTGCATTATCGTGGTGCAAAAGCCATGAATTGTTTTTCCACAGATACGGGCTTTTTTCTCAGATTGCTTCACGCAAACGGCGTTGAACTTGTAGGTAGTACTCCTTATTGACCGTTTCACCTGGTGGCAGGAATTCATGATGCACTATGCCATTAATATCGAAGAACACAGTGAGTATAACCTTCACGTTCGACCGCACTTGTCGAGCCTTTTTCCGTCTTGGCGAGCCAGAATGCCTCCACTGGGATAATTGAGCCTTAGTTTCGACGTCATATCCGTAAACCCATGTTTCTTCACCTGTTATAATACGTTTCTGTAATTCTGCATCGTCGTTGACTTCATTTAGTGACTCCTGAGCAATTTCCATTCGCCGCTGTTTTTGTTCAAAATCCAACAATTTTGGAACGAATTTTGCTGCCACGCGTTTCATACACAAAACACAGGAAACAATGTCACGACATGATCCAATCGATATGCCAACATAATCAGCGACCTCTCTAATTGTGATTCGGCGATTGTTCATAAACATTTCTTTCACTTTTTTCACGTTTTCATTGTTTGTTGATGTGCTGGGGCGTCCAGGGCGTTCGTCATCTTCAACGTCTTCAAGGCCTTCTTGGAAACGCTTGGATCATAGCAGAGTAAAGCATAGGCCTTTGTTAACATTTCACACACTTTGTTACACTTTATTCCATTTTTTACGCAAAATTTGATACAAACTCTTTGATCCATTTCTTTTAACAAACGATAATCGCCGAGCTGATAAAAACTCGTCCAACCTTAGTGGTTGTCACAGACAAAGTTAACAATGAAAACAGCTGAAAGTTTTATCACACTTCAAGGGCATGTATACCAACATAAAAAAAATGTTTGACAATCGGACTCTCCAAGCCCGCGAAATTTAAAAATTCTCGTTACTTTCCGAACACACCTCGTATATAGGTGATATGAATCATGATTTACTTTTAATTAGAATTCGATTATGTTATATACTAGAGGAAGGGATTATAGTCCCCCTCTAGAACTGCGATCGACGGACCTATTGTGCAACCCTTAATTACTAGCTCAGCAGATTGGTGTTCTTAGTAACTTCCAATCCACTGCTCATCCTACTGGAGGTCCCTAGGTTTCTGGTAACCCCTTTCCTTTAAACCCTTGCCTCTTGATAGCAAGAGCCTCACAATCATAAATTATATGTCCTGCAGAGTGCTTCGTGTTTCGTTATTAAGTATATTGCTTTTTTCTTATTCGAAACATGTTTACATAAACACACGTAAGATTAACAATTCATCTTGACGATTTCTCTTCAAATCTTTACAATAAATTTCCAAAAATCCACAAACATAATTATGCTGCACTTTCGTGCACCATTTTTAACACTAGTTTTTTCCTTTTTTTACTATACGAGTGTACACAGAAAGTATGTTGATCATAAAAAATTGATTTTGAGGTTATGTTCACTTTTTCAGGCTCGCCGAGTTCAAGTTTTCATTTGAATTCCCATTTGCGTGCGCGCGATTGTTAGATAAAAAAATGACAATCACGTTAGTTGTTATTTAAATTATTAATGGTTTATAACCTTTAAATTAAAGTCACATATAAACCATTCTGACTCTACAATAAGTAGACTCTACAATAAACCATTCTGACTCTACAATAAACCATTCTGACTCTACAATAAGTAGACTCTACAATAAACCATTCTGACTCTACAATAAACCATTCTGACTCTACAATAAGTAGATTCTATAATAAACCATTCTGACTCTACAATAAGTAGACTCTACAATAAACCATTCTGACTCTACAATAAGTAGACTCTACAATAAACCATTCTGACTCTACAATAAGTAGACTCTACAATAAACCATTCTGACTCTACAATAAGTAGACTCTACAATAAACCATTCTGACTCTACAATAAGTAGACTCTACAATAAACCATTCTGATTCTACAATAAACCATTCTGACTCTACAATAAGTAGACTCTACAATAAACCATTCTGACTCTACAATAAGTAGACTCTACAATAAACCATTCTGACTCTACAATAAACCATTCTGACTCTACAATAAGTAGACTCTACAATAAACCATTCTGATTCTACAATAAACCATTCTGACTCTACAATAAGTAGACTCTACAATAAACCATTCTGACTCTACAATAAACCATTCTGACTCTACAATAAGTAGACTCTACAATAAACCATTCTGACTCTACAATAAGTAGACTCTACAATAAACCATTCTGACTCTACAATAAGTAGACTCTACAATAAACCATTCTGACTCTACAATAAACCATTCTGACTCTACAATAAGTAGACTCTACAATAAACCATTCTGACTCTACAATAAGTAGACTCTACAATAAACCATTCTGACTCTACAATAAACCATTCTGACTCTACAATAAGTAGACTCTACAATAAACCATTCTGATTCTACAATAAACCATTCTGACTCTACAATAAGTAGACTCTACAATAAACCATTCTGACTCTACAATAAGTAGACTCTACAATAAACCATTCTGACTCTACAATAAACCATTCTGACTCTACAATAAGTAGACTCTACAATAAACCATTCTGACTCTACAATAAGTAGACTCTACAATAAGTAGACTCTACAATAAGTAGACTCTACAATAAACCATTCTGACTCTACAATAAGTAGACTCTACAATAAACCATTCTGACTCTACAATAAACCATTCTGACTCTACAATAAGTAGACTCTACAATAAACCATTCTGATTCTACAATAAACCATTCTGACTCTACAATAAGTAGACTCTACAATAAACCATTCTGACTCTACAATAAGTAGACTCTACAATAAACCATTCTGACTCTACAATAAACCATTCTGACTCTACAATAAACCATTCTGACTCTACAATAAACCATTCTGACTCTACAATAAGTAGACTCTACAATAAACCATTCTGACTCTACAATAAGTAGACTCTACAATAAACCATTCTGACTCTACAATAAGTAGACTCTACAATAAACCATTCTGACTCTACAATAAGTAGACTCTACAATAAACCATTCTGACTCTACAATAAGTAGACTCTACAATAAACCATTCTGACTCTACAATAAGTAGACTCTACAATAAACCATTCTGATTCTACAATAAACCATTCTGACTCTACAATAAGTAGACTCTACAATAAACCATTCTGACTCTACAATAAACCATTCTGACTCTACAATAAGTAGACTCTACAATAAACCATTCTGACTCTACAATAAGTAGACTCTACAATAAACCATTCTGACTCTACAATAAACCATTCTGACTCTACAATAAACCATTCTGACTCTACAATAAGTAGCCTATATCGGTTCATTGTAATCTAACCACAATCTGTTGGATCGTTTCAGAAAGAAGTCTCACATCGAAGCTGTTTACCTCGTTCTCAGTGATAAGAAACGGCAGGCGCATCTTGACCGTCACAGATCCTAAACGCTCGCTTAGCTTTGTTAATGGCTTACGTTTTACCTCTATGGTTTGGATTATAGTTGGCCATCATTACTACTTGAATGCCTATTTTATTCCAACTTTAAACCACATCGACATTCTAGAGGTAATACCCGTCCGCCAGTGAAACGGGATGATTAAATACAGTAAATGATTGTTGAAAAAAACTTGTTTAATATTTTCTTAGTAAATAATTGGAAGTACAAGAACAGCCATTACGGGCACAATACGAAAAAAAAATTTCTGAACACTACGTCTACCAAATATTATCCATTGCAGTTAAGGCATTCCTGGAGCCTGGTTTGGAAGTTTTGCATGACCTCTCGCAGCATGTTGACAGGTATTGCTGCAGTCTCGTCCACAATATCTTTGTTTGTGGACTTGAATGGATAAGTGGATCTGCTTGAAACACTTTTGTTTTTTGGTATTCTTATTTCAATGCGAAGGGCATGTTGTTTGGCCGATCTATATGGACGTCTAACCATAGCCTGTTGAACAGCTGCGATGTGTTCAGGTGTTCCAACAGTTTTTACACTCCTTTTTTTTAGACGTTGATCCCGTTTGCCCGAGGTTGTTTATCCAAGTTCGAATTGCATTATCTGACGGAACAGGCTGGTTACGCGGTATGTTAAAATGACGTCGGAAAGCACGTCGAGTACACAAAACTTTCGCCATTTTGATAATATTCTTTCACCGCGTAGCCGCGTTTTTCACCCGTCCAACGATCCATTGCAACTAAATGGTAGATTGTGCAGATGGAGATGTGCCAGTAACCATCCCCCCCACTACCTGCAAACTTTGTCTCAAGGCCACCTACAATCATCCAGTTTCATTGCCGGACCCTGTACATTCACTTAGTTCTTAAAGTTTGTAGTATTGGTAGTTTTAATGTTTACAAAATAAATTAGCCGCCTCGGTGACCTAGTTGATAGCGTACTGGGCTTTTACCCCGAGGACCCGGGTTCGATTCCCGGCCAGGGCATTTTCATACGCTATAAATCATCCCATCGTCTGCATTAGCCCAAGTGTGCACAATAGTCGGACGTTAGAACAACAAAACAAAAAACTTTGTGCCAATCAGACCAAGGCCGGGTGGCCACCAAAAGGGGAGCGAAACATACTACTCAAAACCGAACCTACTCTTTTTAATATGAATGTGCTACTGAAAGCATAACGGAGCTGAGCAGAGTTAAACCGTGTCGCATAGCTTCGACTTTGTCTAGGTTGATTTTTAAATCGACTCCGCTTCCCGACCAGGCATAAAACTTACTCGTTATCTAGGTTACCGTTGCCTAGGTTACGGTTTTTAAACATAGTAGTTTCCTAGAATCCGTTACAGTAGGCCTAAATATTTAGTTTTAAAAAAATTTTTAACTTTCGGTTGTCGATTATCTTCATTGCGCCCCGCGCTGCTCAGCTCAACGGCCGCCCAGCCTAACGAGGTCGAGACAACGTTTACGGTAAGCGTAGAGTAACTGCGGCTCATGCGTTTCAAGGACGTAGCCGACTAACCGGTGCTTTAGCCACATCGATCACACTTTTATTGGTTTAGCAAGAGAATACAAACTAAAATTATTCTGTATGCCTGTGGACTCTTTGATGAAATAAAGCAACGTAAACAACCAAATTGCTGTGTTCAGTATAATGATCTGCCTTCCCTAGCTTCGTTAATTCTGCTTTCGTTGACGCGTTTCGGAGAACTTCCATCTTAAAACACTACATCTATACTCAAGTATATACTGTAGATACTGAATATAGATATAGTTTTTGAAGATGGAGGTTCTCCGAAACGCGTCAACGAAAGTAGAATTGACGAAGCTAGGGAAGGCAGATCATAATACTGAACACAGTGACGCCTAGCAGAAAAGAAGAAGAATATAAAAAGAATTTAAATAACCAAATTATTAAGTGCTATTAAAACGCATTGTACCAAGTCCAAGGAATTAAATATATATTTTACTGAGATTTGCTTCTGTTCCAGTAAAATTGTATAAATATTTCAAATAAATATCTTTAAATTATTTTGAAGTCATACTAACATAATAATTCTGGTTTATATCGAGTACTATTCAACGCTATAGAATGTCGGATGTCTTTTCTGATACATTATCATATTTTCGATACACTTTTAGTGTCTCTATTGCGATACATTTCAAGCCTTAATAACATTTTTTCTGATACACTACTGGTGTTACAAATACAATTACAATTTATAATGTTAATATCCTCTTTTCCGATACACTTGTACTATATTTCAAGTGTACTAAATGTTCAACGTATTGATACACTCGAAGTGTTCCAAATGTTGATGTCTTCTTCTCTTATATGCTTATATAATTTTTCTCAACATTCTAGTCTTATATATTTTTCTGATTCATATCTTTGTAAATGTTATCTTTGTTAGTAGACTACATTTTTAGTATTTCTATTATCTTTGCTAATACATTCCTAGTACTGATATTATCTTTGTTAGTACATTTTTAGTACTAATATTACCTTTGCTAATACATGTCTAGTATTGATATTATCTTTGCTCATTAATTTTAGTACTGATTATCTTTGCTAGTACATTTCTAGTACTGATCTTTGCTAATACATTTTCTAGTACTGATATTATCTTTGCTAATGCATTTTTAGTATTGATGTTATCTTTGATAATACATTTACAGTACTGGACATTACCTTCATTAATACATTTTTACTATTAATATTATTTTTGCCAATACATGTCTAATATTGGTATTATCTTTGCTAATACATGTCTAGTACAGACATTATCTTTGCTAATACATGTCTAATATTTATATTAATCTTTGCTCATTACTGATTATCTTTGCTAATACATTTCTGGTACTGATTTTTGCTAATACATTTTCTAGTATTGATATTATCTTTGCTAATGCATTTTTAGTATTGATGTTATCTTTAATAATACATTTATAATATTGATATTATCTTTGCTAATAAATTTCTAATACCGTTATTATTTTTGCTAATACATTTACAGTACTGGACATTACCTTCATTAATACATTTTTACTATTAATATTATTTTTGCTAATACATGTCTAATATTTATATTATCTTTGCTCATTACTAATTATCTTTGATATTACATTTCTAGTACTGATTTTTGCTAATACATTTTCTAGTACTGATATTATTTTTGCTAATGCATTTTTAGTATTGATGTTATCTTTGCTAATACATTTACAGTACTGGACATTACCTTCATTAATACATTTTTACTATTAATATTATTTTTGCTAATACATGTCTAATATTGGTATTATCTTTGCTAATACATTTCTAGTACAGACATTATCTTTGCTAATGTGTTCATAACTATAAATTACTCAAATGATTTATTTTTTTTTGTCAGATTATAAGAAACAAAAATTAAGCACTATTTTATTTTATATAATATTTTCACTTG
Source organism: Callitettix versicolor (assembly GCA_022606455.1). NCBI lineage: Eukaryota > Metazoa > Arthropoda > Insecta > Hemiptera > Cercopidae > Callitettix > Callitettix versicolor. The sequence continues at coordinate 8,425,761 of CM040185.1, forward strand.
TTAATTTGAATTCATTCACTGTTGGCAGGCAGTTCCAAACATTCACATGGCCTGGCTAATCAGCGGCGTATTAGCGGTGGACACATTCTTCGTGCTGTCTGGCTTCCTTCTTGCTTATTTATTTCTCGAGTTCAATAAAGACAAAGCAAAAGTACGACTTAACTTGGTCTATTTCTATCTACATAGATACGTAAGGTAATTTGATTGAATATGAATAAATTCTATCATGTATGTTATTTATCGAGTCAACATCCATTTTTCTCAGCACATACTATACGTACAGGCATAAATGAGGTATCTTTAGAAAGGTTTTTTAACCGGCTTCTGACACTGCAAAACGATTTCGCGCAAAAACTTACTGTTTGTGGAAAATTTTAACATAAAAGACACTTTTAACTGTCACAGGTAAAACGGCATCATGGATGCGCATGCGCGGCATCACAAATCAGACAATATTTTGTATATTTTATAAAGCTAACTTATTAATCAAGAATAGACAATCCCATTACAAATGCCACTTTTTTGCATAACGAGCTTAGAACAATTTCAATATTTACTTAAAAGTCATTAAACTTATAGGTTACGTGGCCATACTGACAGTCCCCTATCCCTGCCCGTCGTACAAGCCTGGACAAGCATTTCGAAAACCAAACACGTGTTTTGGACACTGTTTTTACACAAATATATTTGTGATTTCTCCTTCCATCATGCATTTATCTATTGCTAATACGGACATCATAAAATACGAGGTACAATAAAAATGTCAAAATACAATTAGAGGTTATCAAGCATGCCTTTTCAATTGACTAGAAGACAGTTACCTATTAAAATTGCCTTTGCTATCACTATAAACAAGTCGCAGGGACAAACACTTCAAAGAGCAGGATTGTATTTACCAAATGCCGGCTTTACTCATGTACAATTGTATGCAGTCTTTTCAAGGGTAACTAAATCGACTAACATGTTTGTATCCATTAATGAAAATGAAATACAAAAAGTACAAGAATATTACATTCTTACATCACATATCGTTTATAACGAGGTATTGTAATGCCCCACAATACCTCATTGTATATGCTACAATGACTCACAAATTTGTGATTATCAAATCGATCGCTTTTCGATTTATTTTTTAAACATGTTTTCCCTTCCTTCCAACTACCGCCCTCACCCCAACGACTACCGTTATTCAAAAGGCTGTGTTTACTTAAAACTTGCACAGTGCGAAACTTTCAAAGTTGCAATACTTTCTCTCTAGGACTACACTTTTAGTACTATGTAGTGACGTGCCTTGTGTAGTTGATTGGTTAACGCTTGTAATAATGTTTGTCAGGTATGCTCCCGCAGTGCTGACGGTCGTCTTGTTGTCGGCGACATTGTTCAACTACATAGGAGACGGACCTCTTTGGAACCACTTCACTTTACGGCACAAAGATTTTTGCCGTAAAAACGGATGGACTAATATTTTATTCTTAAACAACTACGTGAACGTTGAAGAACAGGTAAAATAAAGTGTACCGGTACTTTTTTTTGTTTTTTTTTGTTTTTGGTGTCTAACGTCCGACTATTATGCACCCTTGGGCTAATGCAGACGATGGGATGATTTACAGCGTATGAAAATGCCAAGCCCTGGACGGGAATCGAACCCGGGTCCTCGGGGTGAAAGCCTATATGAACAGATCAGCCAAGACATTATTTCACAGTTCACAGTTATTCACAGTTTAATTTAACAGATATTGAAAAGTAGCAGTATCCTTTTTTCCTGGTATTCAAGTATTCCTTAGCTTGAAATAACGGAAAGGAAAATCTTAAGAAAAATTATAGGAACAAAATTTCAGGATAATAAGGTAGTATATATAAGAAATGAAGCTCTCTACAAGAAAATTGAAAAACTATCAGATTCTATGAGAAAAAGGAGAATAAATTTTTACGGCCATCTTCTTAGAATGAACTCTAATAGATTAACGAAACAGGTGTTTGATTTTTTCCATAATCGTAAAACAAAACCGAACTGGTTTAAAGAAATTGAAAAAGACCTAATAGAATTAAAAATTACAGAAGATTCATTGCTTGACCAAACTGCTAAGATAATTACCAAAGACGAAAGAATAAGATTCCAAGATAAAACCAAAATAAAACCTAAAGCTATCATTTCAGAAGAGGAGAGGAAAAGAAGATCAGAAAGAATGAAGAGCTACTGGGAACAAAGAAAAGTACAGCGCGCAAGAAATGATTAATTCCAAAGAGGGTGAAACGAAGAGAAGAAGAAATGAAAATTTACGCTGTTTTAAATCAACCTAACGTACAACAGCCTAAATTAAAATTCATCATTTTATTAAGTTATTAAATCTATCTAAGAGGTGTGTTCAGAAATTAACGAGAATTTTTTAATTTCGCGGGCTTGGAGAGTACGAGTGTCAAACATTTTTTTTATTATGTTGGTACACATGCCCTTGAAGTATGATAAAACTTTCAGCTGTTTTTATTGTTGACTTCGTCTGAGACAGCCACTAAGGTTAGACGTGTTTTTATCAGCTCCGCGATTTTCGTTTGTTAAAACAAATGGATCAAAGAATTTGTATCAAATTTTGCGTACAAAATGGAATAAAGTGTAACAAAGTGTGTGAAATGTTAACAAAGGCCTATGGTGAGTCTGCTATGAGTAAATCAAGAGTTTCCGAGAAAGCAGTGAAGACGTTGAAGATGACGGACAAACGCCCCAGCACATCAACAACCGATGAAAACGTGGAAAAAGTGAAAGAAATGGTAACGAACAATCGCCGAATCACAATTAAAGAGGTCGCTGGTGATACTGGCATATCGATTGGATCATGTCATGAATTCCTGCCACCAAGTGAAACGGTCAATAAGGAGTACTACCTACGTTTGCGTGAAGTAATCCGAAAAAAACGCTCGGATCTGTGGAAAACAATGGCTTTTGTACCACGATAATGCACCAGCTCACACTTCATTGCTTGTTCGTGAATTATTGGCCAAAAACAGTACTGTAACGATGCCCCAGCTTCCATATTCGCCAGATATGGCTCAGTGTGACTTTTTTCTATTTTCAAAAATAAAGAGAACCTTAAAGGGCCGTCGTTTTAAGCCGTAGATGACATTAAAAGCGCATCGCTGAAAGAACTAAAGGCTATCTCAAAGATCGAGTTTGAGAAGTGTTTCGAGGATTGGAAGAAGCGCTGGCACAAGTGCATAATCTCCAATGGGGACTATTTTGAAGGCGACAACATTAATGTAGAAGAATAAATAAATATTTTGTTAAAAAAATTAAAATTCTTGTTACTTTCTGAACACACCTCGTAGTTATTAAGTAAAATGAAATGTTAGCATAGTTTTTAGAATTTATTGGCTATATCCCGTAAAGAGTTTGTCTTAGTAATTAGTGATTCTGTATTTAAATCCAGCCTAGGCACAAACTGCACATTGAACTCGAAATTTGTAATATTATAAAATTAAATACCTAAATCAATAATTTTTTGTACAAAATTGACATTAAGGAGAAACAATAGAGAGGAATAAGAACAAAGAAAAAGAAAGAGAAACTCAACAGTGAGGAAGCCATTGTGATTTTTCGTTATTCCGGTTTAAACATTTGAAGAGAAAAATTCAACATTTCTTAGAAAAAGAAAATAATTAAGTATCAATCAAACAAATTAACCGATTTGAGACTGCACTATAACATCCATTTTATTCACAATGCATTCCTCATTGTTGAATTTTCCTTCTTCTTCTTCGTTCTTATTCCTCTACAAACTATTGTTCCTTCTTTAATTTCCTCATAGATTGATCGTTTATTCATTTTATTCAGAATGCCTTCCTCATTGTTGAATTTTCCTTCTTCTTCTTCGTTCTTATTCCTCTACAAACTATTGTTCCTTCTTTAATTTCCTCATAGACTGATCGTTTATTCATTTTATTCACAATGCCTTCCATATTGTTGTGCTTTTCCATCTTCTTTGTTCTTATTCCTCTACAAACTATTGTTCCTTCTTTAATTTCCTCATAGACTGATCGTTTATTCATTTTATTCACAATGCCTTCCATATTGTTGTGCTTTTCCATCTTCTTTGTTCTTATTCCTCTACAAACTATTGTTCCTTCTTTAATTTCCTCATAGACTGATCGTTTATTCATTTTATTCACAATGCCTTCCATATTGTTGTGCTTTTCCATCTTCTTTGTTCTTATTCCTCTACAAACTATTGTTCCTTCTTTAATTTCCTCATAGACTGATCGTTTATTCATTTTATTCACAATGCCTTCCTCATTATTTAGTTTTTCCTTCTTCTTCTTCGTTCTTATTCCTGTAGAAACTATTGTTCCTTTTTTAATTTCCTCATAGACTGATCGTTTATTCATTTTATTCACAATGCCTTCCTCATTGTTGAATTTTCCTTCTTCTTCTTCGTTCTTATTCCTCTACAAATTATTGTTCCTTCTTTAATTTCCTCATAGACTGATCGTTTGTTCATTTTATTCACAATGCCTTCCTCATTGTTGAATTTTCCTTCTTCTTCTTCGTTCTTATTCCTCTACAAATTATTGTTCCTTCTTTAATTTCCTCATAGACTGATCGTTTATAAATTTTATTCACAATGCCTTCCTCATTGTTGAAATTTCATTCATCTTCTTCGTTCTTATTCCTCTACAAACTATTGTTCCTTCTTTAATTTCCTCATAGACTGATCGTTTATTTAAGTAATTCTTTTATTTATTATGAACTGCAGGTGAAAATGTGTTATAGATGTGTTTCTTTAAAGTGAGTTCAGACTTCGGTGATTTATGATACGCTACCCTGAGGTGATTTGTATATCCACCAGCTGCACCTATTGAAAGGTGTTTGAAAGACGTCCCTCGCGTTACCCGAGCCTAACAAACACTAACACTTACAACACTGCACTTACGACTTTAATACTTTACACTTACATTTAGGGAGGCGATAATAGCCTCAATGTGTTTTTCGCCTTAAAAAAAATGATTTGTATATTTTTATATTTATGTAAAATTGTATATTTTACAATTGAATTGTATACAATAAATTGAATCCGCTAATTTATTCGCCTTATTTTGCAGTGTGCCACACATACCTGGTTCCTATGCGTGGACATACAACTGTACATACTTTCTCCTCTGGTTTTACTGCCTATGACGAAATATAAGAATTTCACGTACATCGTGCTTCCTCTACTGATAGCCGCCGCAATGACAAACAGTTTCTTTATATCTTTCATAAACGAACTGCCAGCAGGCACGTTGCTTTCAAGGTAAACAAAAATAACATAATCTAAATAATATCAGGCCTTTGATCCACTCACACGGGTGGATCCAATTGAAAACTGTTTAACCGATAACATGTACTTTTTCAATTTCGAAGCTAATTTTAGAATATCCTTTGCTTTAACAATGTTCGAAGCGGATAGTATTTCCTAGTATAAGCTTAGTATTAACAGAATCTAACGCAACTTGTACTCTTCTGGTTGTATCAATATGGCCGCCAATTTTCATCGAAAACTGAGCCATCATGGTTAATACTCTCGAGGCCTGAAAATGACGTCCGATCGCACACACATACACACACGCGCGCACACACACTCAGTCACTCATTCACACGCACACGCACAAACACAACACTCACACGCGCGCGAGCACACACACACACGCGCGCGAGCACACACTTACGCGCGCGCGCACACACACTCGCACACACATACACACACGCGCACTCACACTCACTCACTCACTAACTCATACACACACACACACACACACACACACACACACACACACACACACACACACACACACACACACAACACTCACACGCACGCACGCGCTAGCACACACACACACACACACACACACACAACACTCACACGCACGCACAACACTCACACGCACGCACGCGCTAGCACACACACACACCACAAACACGCTCGCACGCACGCGCGCGCGCACACACACAACACTCACTCTCTCTCTCTCTCTCTCTCTCTCTCACACACACACACACAAAACACACACACAAACACAACACACATAGGCTACATACATACAAAACACTCATACACAAACACAACACACACACACACACACACACATACATACAAAACACTCATACACAAACACAACACAACACACACACACACACACACACACACATAAAACACTCACACACAAACACAAAACACACACACACACACACAAAACACTCACACACGAACACAACACACACACGCAACACTCACACACAAACACAACACACATACACACTCAAAACACTCACATACATACACAACACACACACACACAACACTCACACCCAGACACACCACACACCCACACTCACACAAAACACTCACACACAAACACATCACACACACACAAAACACTCACACACGAACACAACACACACACACACATACATACACATACACACACAACACTCACACACAAACACAACACACTTACACAACACACACACACACACACACAAAACACTCACACACAGACAGAACACACACCCACACACACACAAAACACTCACACACAAACACAACACACACACACACAGTTTATAAACTCTCACGTTTGCAATTTATTCCGCTTTGATTAAAACTTGTCACAAAAATCAATCTAGTAATATTGCAGTTTGGACAAGATCAACTATTTCTCTACGAGAATCCTTTTAATAGTTTCAAAATAATGATCATTTCAAATCTTTAAAAGAATCATTTTTTCTTATACTTTTTTCGACACGGATTCCCGTATTTTTAATGTACGTAAAAATATGAGCAAATTAGAGTTTTAAATTTTCAATTCCGTTTTAAAAGACAAACATTAACTGGAAAGTCGACAGATTTGTAAGGCAAATTGAAACGCCAATATGTGCGGATTTTTATGATGAAGTCGGATTATCAAACAATTTTGAGATAAAAGAAAAAGCTCTTTTGGAAAGTAGCTTCCATCACGACAGCGAGAAAGCTGCATTTTGAAATTATTATTTTTTCATTAATGTTGTGTAATTAAATGGAGAAGGAATCTGCAGTATTATAAAATATTTAATCGAATTTCAGAGCGGAGCGGACTTCAAAACCTAACAATGCAAGTGCGCCTCTGAGCTCCATTTAGTACAGCTTCGACTTTGTCTTGGCTCGGTTTTCAAACTGACTCCGCTTCCCTCACCACTTGACCAAGCCTCCAAAAACTTATTATTTCTCGTTGCCTAGGTAACGGTTTTTAAACGTATTAGTTTCCTAGAATCCGTTACGGTAGGCCTAAATATTTATATTTAATAGGTACTAACGCGTTGTTTGAACTGACTGAACTCCGCTCCGCATTCGGTGTCAGCCCGGCCTAATTACGAGATATTCATATTACATTAACTCAATTGTTTTGTAACTGTGTTTCAGAGATTTGCGTAACAATGCAACGATCATGTTACAGTACACAAAAGCGCATGTCAGGGTGGCACCGTATCTGGTTGGCATGGTGTTAGGCCAGGTTATGCACGAAGTGAAGCATCGAAAATTTAAAATGTCAAAGGTAATTTTACTTATTTTAATGAAAGTAATTTTCTTTGATGATCAAAAAGGAAGTAATCAAATGGCAAGTGAGAGTGGAGTACCAATGTTTACAGAATCAGAATGATTCGTCTTCGTGAGATGAATGGACGCATGGATGTATGGATGAATGCACACATGGATGAATGTATGGATAGACGAACGCATGGATGAATAGACGCATGGATGAATGTATGGATGAATGGACGCATGGCTGAATGGATGGATAGACGCATGGATGAATGTATGGATGGATGAATGTATGTATGAATGGACGCACATGTGAATGTATGGATGGGCGCATGGTTGAATTTATGGTAGAATGGACGCATGGATGAATGTATGGATGAATGGACGCACAGATGAATGTATGGATGGATGCATGAATGAATGTATGGATGGATTGACGGATGGATGAATGTGTGGATGGACGCATGGATGAATGTATGGATGGACGCATGAATGAATGTACGCATGGATAATTGGGCGCATAGATGAATGTATGTATGGACGAATGTCTGGATGAATGGACGCATGGATGAATGTATGAATGGAAGCACGAATATCTGGACGAATGTATGAATGAATGGACGCATGGATGAATGTATTGATGGACGCATGGATGAATGTACGCATGGATGAATGTACGCATGGATAATTGGCGCATAGATGAATGTATGTATGGACGAATGTCTGGATGAATGGACGCATGGATGAATGTATGAATGGAAGCACGAATATCTGGACGAATGTATGAATGAATGGACGCATGGATGAATGTATTGATGGACGCACGAATATCTGGATGAATGGGTGCATGGATGAATGTATGAATGCATGGATGAATATATGGATGGCCGGATGGATGGATGGATGGAAGCAAAAGGTAACCGTTATTCATATACAGGTTTTTTATTAATGGATTTTAGTAGAACTTTCTTAAAAGAAATTGAGTGAAAATCTATTTCTTGAAGAAAATGTAAAATAACGTGAATTCTATGACCGCCTGTGAAAGCGCTGTGGAATAGAAATACACAAATTTTAGAATTTTAGGTTTCGTTTGTATGTTGCTGGATAAAGTTTTTTAAAAGGGGGTTAACAGCTCGCCCTATCCTTCCCCATGTTAATATAGGTACAGTTTTCTTAATATCGGTAAGCAATATTATAATTTTGTTTTTTCCTTAAACAAATCATGTTTGTCTGCATACTTTGATAAAAAAAAATATTTTTTTTATATTTGTAAATACGTAAAAGTTATATTTTTTGCAATTTTTTTTACTAAATTCTTACAATATATTTTTTCCATTAACAAATATATTTTTGTAATAAAATATTTGAGTTTGTAGTGCTAAATTGTAAAGTTTTAGTGCAATACTGGTTAGGCGGTACAGGGAACCGAAATATTAAAACAATCTAGTTTCATTCATAAGTAATACTACGATCAGAATAATTTTACTATATGACATGTACAAATTTCAATAAATGACTATTAAAAGTCTATCGCTGTTGACACTGAAAATTACATTTGCGTTGACGAACACATTGGCAACTCAATGTTATAGACCGTTGACGATCTTTAGCGCTCCTAGTGAGTGTAGACGTTTCTTTTTCGCTAGAGTTGTCGCTAAACGCAGTATATTGTATTGCATTTAACCCACTACAGTTTAAAAAATATAAACTTTTTTTTTGGTGTTTAACGTCCGACTATTGTGCACACTTGGGCTAATGCAGATGATGGGATGATTTATAGCGTATGAAAATGCCAAGCCTTCGCCGGGAATCGAACCCTGGTCCTCGGGGTGAAAGCCTAGTATTTTTTTAACAGATTCATTTAACACAAAGCCATAAAAATTAAAATCGTTTTAAAAAGGAGATTTTGGACTGTAAAATAGACTCCATTAATTAATTTGCCTAGTGTTACTTTAAATTGGAGGATAAATAATGTTTTATTTCATATTAAAATCATGTTCCTTACAACTTCAGTTTACAGTTTTCTGCGGATGGACACTGACCGTGGCCGTGACCTTGTGCTTAGTATACTCAGGGGCATATTTCTACCAGGACGATTATGTTTATGGCAAAGTATTGGCCTCACTATACACTGCAATGCACAGAACTGTTTGGTCTGTTTGCCTGTCTTGGATCATCTTCGCTTGTGAAACTGGCCATGGAGGTATACATTGTTCTCTTTTTAATTTACTGTTAAAATTTGATTTAAAAAATGTATTTGGAATTTAAACACGAATCTTGGATTTAATAGTATTTTTATTGCTGAGATAGTCTCCATTATTTTAACAGGACAATTTTTTTCGGAAATTGGTTAAGAAATGGAATAGTTTTTTGTGGGATTGGATTTATATGGATTAGATCTGAATAATGGGATTGATTTCTGGGATTCCATGGGATTAGATTTTCTATAATTAAATTATGGGATTAGTGGGATTTCCTCTCTCTCCGTAATTCCCATTTACACTTTTACAGTTTCACAAGGTTTACTCGGCAAAGCCCGCAATTATATCCCGCAATTATATCCCGCAATTAGATCCCGCAATTATATCCCGCAATTAGATACTACAATTAGATCCCACAATTAGATCCCGCAATTAGATACTACAATTAGGTCCCACAATTAGATCCCGCAATTAGATCCCACAATTAGATCCCACAATTAGATCCCGCAATTACATCCTACAATTAGATCACACAATTAGATCCCGCAATTAGATCCTACAATTAGATCCCACAATTAGATCCCGCAATTACATCCCGCAATTAGATCCTACAATTAGATCTCGCAATTAGATTCCGCAATTATATCCCGCAATTAGATCCTACAATTAGATCCCACAATTAGATCCTGCAATTATATCCCGCAATTATATCCCGCAATTAGATCCCGCAATTATATCCCGCAATTAGATCCTACAATTACATCCCACAATTAGATTCCGCAATTATATCCCGCAATTAGATCCCGCAATTAGATCCTACAATTACATCCCACAATTAGATTCCGAAATTATATCCCGCAATTAGATCCCGCAATTTGATCCCACAATTAAATCCCACAATTAGCTATGGGAAATAAAATGTCCTTCCATACCTCCTAAACTGGAGTTTGCTTGGTATCCAAAGATCGCCATGTACCCTTAGCCATAGACTGAACCACCTTGGCTTGCGATGAAGGGATCTAACCCAAGAGCAGATAAATGAGGAAAGGTTAGCTCCCGCTACGGTACCTCGATATTGTCAAACCTGCTTACACATTGTGTGTCTCTGAGGGATAGTTTATCCTTCCTAAAGGCTTTTATTAATAAATTTATTAACTTCATTTATTTAACGGTACATCTAATAACCAATCGAACATAGGCTAAATAATTCTTAATATAAAAAGTTTTCTTAATAATGAATAATGAAATTTGAACTTATGCCTTTGTTAGGGTTTGTACGGAAGTTTCTATCCTGGCAGCTCTTTCAACCTCTAGGAAAGCTAACGTTTGCCTTGTACTTGGTTCATGTTGGATATCAATACACAATAATAGCCACCGTAAGAGGTCCTTGGTACCACAATTTCAACAATATAGTAAGTATATTATTGAAATCTATATTTAGGGTTAAATTATAATTCTTTACACGTTATTATTGCGAAACAGAAATTACTAAATTGAAAAAAACAGAATTAAAAAAAAATGTATTCAGGAAAGTAATAATCTATTTAAAGGCAAGGAATTCACATCATCTTGCTCTTTGCAGGTGGCCAAGAAGTTGTGTCTTCAGATTGTGATAACAGTTATGTTAAGATAAAGATGAAATTGATTAAAGTTATTTGATAAGAAAGCTGATTGTAACTGTGGGGAAGTGAGATACACACACACACACACACACACACACACACACACACACACACACACACACACACACACACACACACACACACACACACACACACACACACACACACACACACACACGCGCACGCACGCACGCACGCACGCACGCACGCACGCACGCACGCACGCACATCAAAGTGATTAAGTGCTTTATGAAAGTAATGAGGAAGTAATTAAGATAGAAAGGAGAGAAAGAAGAATTAAGATAGAAAGGAGAGAAAGGAGAATTAAGATAGAAAGGAGTGAAAGAAGAATTAAGATAGAAAGGAGAGAAAGGAGAATTAAGATAGAAAGGAGAGAAAGAAGAATTAAGATAGAAAGGAGAGAAAGAAGAATTGAGATAGAAAGGAGAGAAAGAAGAATTAAGATAGAAAGGAGAGATAGAATAATTAAGATAGAAAGGAGAGAAAGAAGAATTAAGATAGAAAGGAGAGAAAGAAGAATTAAGATAGAAAGGAGAGAAAGAAGAATTGAGATAGACAGGAGAGAAAGAAGAATTAAGATAGAAAGGAGAGAAAGAAGAATTAAGATAGAAAGGAGAGAAAGAAGAATTGAGATAGACAGGAGAGAAAGAAGAATTAAGATAGAAAGGAGAGAAAGAAGAATTAAAATAGAAAGGAGAGAAAAAAGAATTAAGATAGAAAGGAGAGAAAGAAAAATTAAGATAGAAAGAGAAGTAAAACAAGGATGTCTCCTATCACCATTACGTTTTGTGTTATAAATAAAATCTTCAAAGACTTATATTATCTACATAAAGGAATCAGTATAAATAGGTACTGTTTATCAAACTGAGGGGTGCTGATGA
>CM040185.1:8443032-8640532 GCA_022606455.1 Callitettix versicolor
ACTTCAGATGAAAAAAGCTTAAACGTTTCTTTATAGTAACAGCTGAGGACGTCTGAGGTTCCAAAACCGCTATAAGTATCAAAGGGGACGTCCACCCTACAAAAACTGTGTTCAAAGTTAGATAGGAATATGGAAACGTAACCTTGCCATTTATCAGGAGGCATTCTTCCCTGTGTACAAAAACAAATGTTTTTTGAACAAGTGAAAAAGAAACGCTTGGTAGAAATTGTCCTTGTTCAAATTTCATTCGGTGTATGAAAAGCATTTTATTAGAAATTAAAGAGATACATTTAAAAAAATTACAAAAATCATTATTTATAATTAATAATCAAAATCAAGTCCATTCCTGAATAGCCAAGTCCGTTGCCATGCAATATAATTTCCTTTAAGAACGAGGAACCAGATTTTATCCTAAAACTTTCGGCGAAAGTGAATGTGATACCTTGTACAGCCATATTTGGTAGAAGCGGGCGTTTCTGCTATTTTTACCAAAACGTCTACAAACTGTTTGTTGAGGAAAAAAACTGCTTTTTAAAACAGTTGGAAATAAACAGGTTTAGAAAACTGAAACTCAAAGTTGTATTAGCAGCTAAAACATAAAGCACATACGTTCAGTTTTCTAAGACTACTTTTTCATTCCCACTGCCACCATGTCCTTAACTGTTTTTGGGTATAAAGCATTTAGAAAGGATAAAAATAATCCTTATAAGTGTAGTAATAATTAAATTACATTCTCAAAACGTAATAATTATTTAAGCCATTTTATGTACAAAATGCAATGAATTTCTAATAGAAGCATTCTTTTTTTACTTAAAAATTAAATATTCCTTTGCATATTTACCAAAATGCAAACTATTTGGAATATTTTTAGTTGATTAAAAAATATTGATGATTGATAACAAATATAAAAAATATGTTTAAATATAATTAGGCTCTGTATCTACAAAATGTGAGAGGTTGTTACTACAACTCGCAACAAAATAGAGATAAACATTGACATTGACCAAACAGTTCTTACTTCACTACAAGCAACAAGCAACTTTGAAATAAAGGGAAAAAGCATAAAAGCAGGTAGAAGAAAAGCAGTTAGCAGGAAAACAGTTTTAGCACTTGCGGCAACGTTTGAATAGAACATAGGTGTGGTAGTGGTGAAAGTCCGGTCCTTGTTTAACAAATCATAAACCAGTACAAATCCAACTGCTTGTTTCTGTTTGAAAAAACAGTTTGTCGTTTATAGGAAAGTAGTTTTTTTTAACAGTTTGGTGTTTTCTGCCCCACCACTACTACCTATTCGATCGTCAACCACGTGATGGTGTCAATACGTTACGAGAATTCCTTACACCAAATATTAGTGGTGGGGCACAAAACACCAAACTGTTTAAAAAAACTGCTTTCCTATAAACGACAAACAAACTGCTTTTTCAAACGGAAACAAGCAGTTGGATTTGGACTGGTTTGTGATGTGTTAAACAAGAAAGGGATGGTGGGACTTTCTTAGTACCACACTACTCAAACTGCAAGCGCTAAAACTGCTTTCCTGCTAACTGCTTTTCTCCTACCTGCTATTATGCTTTTCCCCTTTATTTCAAAGTTGCTTGTAATGAAGTAAGGACTGTTTGGTCAGTGACTGTTGGTAAGGACTGTTTGTTGTGAGTTGTTTGAAAGTTTTAAATGTAAAATTTGTTGTTCAAACATTTTTTTAAATTGTGAATTTTTTGCGTTTTGGTAAATATACAAAGTACTATTTAATTTTTAAGTAAAAAATAGATCACTTCTATTAGAAATGCATTGCAATTTGTAAATATATAATGGCTTTCATAATTATTACGTTTTGAGAATGTAATTTAATTATTATTACACTTGTAAGGATTATTTTTATCCTTTCTAAATGCTTTATACCCAAAAACAGTTAAGGACATGGTGGCAGTGGGAATGAAAAAGTTGTCTTAGAAAACTGAACTTACATGCTTTATGTTTTAGCTGCTAATACAATTTTGAGTTTCAGTTTTCTAAACCTGTTTTTTCAAACTGTTTTAAAAAGCAGCTTTTCCTCAACAAACAGTTTGTTGACGTTTTGTAAAAAATGCAGAAATGCCCACCTCTACAACACCCCTGAGCGCGGATAGCCAGCATGACTGGCCAAACAAAATACTGTTTTTTTATATTAATTTACTTGTCTGTTTTTCTTTGCATTGTGCTGCAACCTATCGGGAAACTCTTAAACTAAGTGATTTAATCTTCATTCTGTGAATTGTCAGAACAAGAGAAATTCGACTGTACTGTCAATTTAGTCACGTGAGGTGTTTTCTAAGTATTCGACATTACAAACAAAACAATATTCAATATTAAATGCACTTATAAAAATTACATAATAAACATAAATGTAAAAAAATATCTATGCTTTATGAACTGCATCATAATGTTACAATTTATCGTTAAAAATTTACGAAACTAATGTTTTAATTAAAGATTAAGTTTATTGGCGAGTTAAATAGGTTAATGAATGTCCTATTAGCCTTTTATCGTGTCAATGAGGAACATAACACAAAATCAACTTGTCGAAAAAAGTTTCTCGCCTGCAATACCTGCAATAGGCAACCATTTAGACGTTACAGTTGTGCGTGCAGTAGATATAAGAATTGCAGGGGCACGTAGCAGGAATTCCGCTATTTGCAGTATCACCATGATGTTTTTTTCAAAAGCTTTTGCGCAAAAGAATAGAAATATTTTCGGTGTAAAATTCCAATTAATATTAGCCGCCATTCAGGGAACAGTGGAATGAAATCCAATGCCATCTTAATACGATCACATAAGCTGGCTCTGCTATGATATTACGGTCTGTTTATGTATATCTAGTAGTTCAGAGGACAGTAGACTTCGCAGTATATTTTTGGCCAACGATCCACGACATCATTCAAACGTTTACCGCCAATTTTACCGGTAACAGAAATATTTAGGAAAACATGAAACTGGACCAAAAGTATTGTAAATTTTTCGCTTTTTCTCCATTAAGCGTTCATAATTATAACAGGTCTGATCGTTCAGCATTACAGAAACAGCCAGCAACTATACTCGTCATCGTTAAATCAGAGGCCGCCATTTTGAAACGGAAGTGAACGGTAAAACAACTTACACATAAGTCGTTTAGGCTTTCTTTCAGATACTTTCGTACCAAATTTGAAAGCAATCGGTCAATACGTTTGGCCCAAAATACGTACTCATCACGAGCTTCAAGAAATCAGAAGCAGCCATATTGAAACGGAAGCGAATGGGAATAAATCTTATAATATGTCGTTCTGACTCCGTACAACGTACCTTTGCATCAAATTTCGAAACAAATCGGTCAATACGTGTTGGTCCAAAATACGTACTCATCATCAGCTTCAAGAAGTCAGAAGCCGCCATCTTGAAACGGAAGTGAATGGGAATAAATCTTATAATATGTCGTTCTGACTCCGTACAACGTACCTCCGCATCAAATTTAAAAACAATAGGTCAATACGTTTGGCCCAAAATAGTACACATCACGAGCTTCAAGAAGTCAGAAGCCGCCATCTTGAAACGGAAGTGAATTGGAACAAATCTTATAATATGTCGTTCTGCCTTCGTACAACGTACCTCCGCATCAAATTTCGAAACAATCGGTCAATACGTTTGGCCCAAAATACGTACTCATCATCATCTTCAAGAAGTGAGAAGTCGCCATATTGAAACGGAAGTGAATGGGAACAAATCTTAAAATATGTCTTTCTGAATCCGCACAACGTACCTCCGCATCAAATTTAAAAACAATCGGTCAATACGTTTGGACCAAAATACGTAGACATGAGTCATTTCATCATCAGCTTCAAGAAGTCAGAAGCCGCCATCTTGAAACGGACGTGAATGGGAATAAATCTTATAATATGTCGTTCTGACTCCGTACAACGTACCTCCGCATCAAATTTAAAAACAATCGGTCAATACGTTTGGACCAAAATACGTAGACATGAGTCATTTCATCATCAGCTTCAAGAAGTCAGAAGCCGCCATCTTGAAACGGACGTGAATGGGAATAAATCTTATAATATGTCGTTCTGACTCCGTACAACGTACCTCCGCATCAAATTTAAAAACAATCGGTCAATACGTTTGGACCAAAATACGTAGACATGAGTCATTTCATCATCAGCTTCAAGAAGTCAGAAGCCGCCATCTTGAAACGGACGTGAATGGGAATAAATCTTATAATATGTCGTTCTGACTCCGTACAACGTACCTCCGCATCAAATTTAAAAACAATCGGTCAATACGTTTGGACCAAAATACGTAGACATGAGTCATTTCATCATCAGCTTCAAGAAGTCAGAAGCCGCCATCTTGAAACGGACGTGAATGGGAATAAATCTTATAATATGTCGTTCTGACTCCGTACAACGTACCTCCGCATCAAATTTAAAAACAATCGGTCAATACGTTTGGACCAAAATACGTAGACATGAGTCATTTCATCATCAGCTTCAAGAAGTCAGAAGCCGCCATCTTGAAACGGACGTGAATGGGAATAAATCTTATAATATGTCGTTCTGACTCCGTACAACGTACCTCCGCATCAAATTTAAAAACAATCGGTCAATACGTTTGGACCAAAATACGTAGACATGAGTCATTTCATCATCAGCTTCAAGAAGTCAGAAGCCGCCATCTTGAAACGTAAGTGAATGGGAACAAATATGTCGTTCTGACTCCGTACAACGTACCTTTGCATCAAATTTAAAAACAATCGGTCAATACGTTTGGACCAAAATACATACTCATCATCAGCTTCAAGAAGTCAGAAGCCGCCATCTTGAAACGGAAGTGAATGGGAATAAATCTTATAATGTCGTTCTGACTCCGTACAACGTACCTTTGCATCAAATTTCAAAATCGGTCAATACCTTTGGCCAGAACTGAGTACAATCTTCATCTTAAGTGAAATTCCGCCATCTTGAAATAGAAGCGATTGGGAAAAAATCACATCGTCGTTCGGGCTTTATACAAAGTATCTTCGCGCCAAATTTCAAATTAATTAGTCAATGCGTTTGGCAAAAACTGCGTGACAAGAAAACACGCAAATGCCGAACGGCCGTGTTGTTTTCTCTCATGAATACTAGAATTAATAACTATTTAATACAGTATGACGTAACACTGCAATCAGTATGCAGAAAGCTCTTATTAGCCTATGCGCATGCGTAGGGAAACCAGTTGTGCCAATTTCCCGACAACTTTTTACAAACACAGAGAGAGGCTACTTGACACGTCTCACGTCTGATAAGCATTGAGATAAATGAAATACCATTTATTGCGGCCAAGTTAAATGCTAAAATATTTTCTTTCGCGATTTGTCGTTTACCGCGTTACAAAATGGCCTTCGTTAGGCCTATTGGTTGACCGCTTTTCGTATCGATTCAGCAAGTTGTCCATTTATAGGCTAACGAGTTTCATTGAATACACTAGCAGCACCTGAATATACGCAATTTTCAGATAAATATTTTATTATTGCAACACAGCCACCGGACCACATATTTAAATAATTAGGATGAGCTATTTTTCCGTCTAGTGGTCTGTTTACTCACTTCGTAAAGGCTACAGCGGTTTCGAAACCTTACTGTTTCATCTTCAGGCCGTAATACAAAATGTCAAATCCCTCTGTTGAGGTCGTCACAAAGTTAAACAAAACATTGAAACCACGAGTCATAAACACTAAACACAATTACACGATTGAAATACACACGATAAAGTTCGGTTTGGCCAAACGATACGTGTAACTCTTGTGTCGTTAGGCAGTCCGGAATGTAACGACATTTTAGTTACGCTATGTGAAGCAAGAAATATTACGTTGAAAATTAAATATAGGTTGTGAGCTAGGAAGCAAATAGGATAGCTCTAGATACGCTATGTGAGCAAGAAATATTACATTGAAAATTAAATTTAGATTGTGAACTAAGAAGGAAATAGGCTAGCTCTAGTTATGCTATGTGAAGCAAGAAATATTACGTTGAAAATTAAATATAGGTTGTGAGCTAGGAAGCAAATAGGATAGCTCTAGATACGCTATGTGAAGCAAGAAATATTACATTGAAAATTAAATTTAGATTGTGAACTAAGAAGGAAATAGGCTAGCTCTAGTTACGCTATGTGAAGCAAGAAATATCTTATTCAAAATTAAAGTTAGGTTATGAGCTAAGAAGGAAATAGGCTTTTTCTAGATACGCTATGTGAAGCAAGAAATATTGCAATGAAAATTAAAGTTAGGTTGTGAGCTAAGAAGCAAATAGGCTTTTTCTAGATACGATATGTGAAGCAAGAAATATTGCATTGAAAATTAAATGTAGGTTGTGAGCTAGGAAGCAAATAGGATAGCTCTAGTTACGCTATGTGAAGCAAGAAATATTGCATTGAAAATTAAAGTTAGGTTGTGAGCTAAGAAGCAAATAGGCTTTTTCTAGATACGATATGTGAAGCAAGAAATATTACATTGAAAATTAAAGTTAGGTTGTGAGCTGAGAAGCAAATAAGCTAGCTCTAGTTATGCTATGTGAAGCAAGAAATATTACATTGAAAAATAAATGTAGGTTGTGAGCAAAAAAGAAAATAGGCTAACTCTAGTTATGATATGTGAAGTAAGAAATACTGCATTGAAAATTAAATTTAGGTTGTGAGCTAAGAAGCAAATAGGCTTTTTCTAGATACGATATGTGAAGCAAGAAATATTGCATTGAAAATTAAAGTTAGCTTGTGAGCTAAGAAGCAAATAGGCTTTTTCTAGATACGACATGTGAAGCAAGAAATATTGCATTGAAAATTAAATGTAGGTTGTGAGCTAGGAAGCAAATAGGATAGCTCTAGTTACGCTATGTGAAGCAAGAAATATTGCATTGAAAATTAAAGTTAGGTTGTGAGCTAAGAAGCAAATAGGCTTTTTCTAGATACGATATGTGAAGCAAGAAATATTGCATTGAAAATTAAAGTTAGCTTGTGAGCTAAGAAGCAAATAGGCTTTTTCTAGATACGACATGTGAAGCAAGAAATATTGCATTGAAAATTAAAGTTAGGTTGTGAGCTGAGAAGCAAATAAGCTAGCTCTAGTTATGCTATGTGAAGCAAGAAATATTACATTGAAAAATAAATGTAGGTTGTGAGCAAAAAAGAAAATAGGCTAACTCTAGTTATGATATGTGAAGTAAGAAATACTGCATTGAAAATTAAATTTAGGTTGTGTGCTAAGAAGCAAATAGGCTAGCTCTAGTCACGCTATGTGAAGCAAGAAATATCGTGTTCAAAATTAAAGTTAGGTTATGAGCTAAGAAGGAAATAGGCTTTTTCTAGATACGCTATGTGAAGCAAGAAATATTGCATTGAAAATTAAGTGTAGGTTGTGAGCTAAGAAGGAAATAGGCTAGCTATAGTTTAGCCTACTACTGGAATGTGAGTTAAAACGAAATAGCCAAGCACTAGTTAGGCTATGTGAAACTCCGAATCCAAGTTCAAAAAAATGACCTAGTGCCTAGCACTGATAATCTATGCTGAAATCGGAACAGGAGTCAAAAGAAATATCTTGGCGTCTAGGTTAGGTTAGGTTAACGTTAGGTTAGGTTAAGCAATCAATTGAACATGAAAATGAAACTGAATGCGACCAGAACAAAACAGCCAACCCGATCGACTGTCAGACCCGATCGAAATAAAAATTTAGCCCAGTTATTACTTCTGTTTGCTCTGTTCGAAGGAAATGAAACACAATGAAACTGAAACTGGTAACGCTAGCTAGAACAAAATAGCACTGGTTCAGCAACGTCGTAACGTGCGTGATTAGAAAGTGACTTAATCTGTCCTTGATACTCAGTGTTTAGGCCTACTGCAACATGACACACGCTCAGAAGTTTACGCTTTTTAGGACTAGGTTAGGTTAGGTTTATAGTTCAACACAATAAAAAGAACTGGACAGGTTACACGACGCCGTGCAATGTCGTCAAGCGAAGTTAGATTATTAGATAAAATGGAACATCTAATACATTAAATTCAACACAAAGGTCTATGTTTCTGAGAAGCTTTTCAAGGACTCGATATACGTAATACCCCGGCTAACGGTCGACCTGGACAACGGGTATATCGGACAACGGTCTAATGCACGGAATGAAAAATTACCCGTAAAACAGTTTAGTTTCGGATAAAGTTCTGAACGTTAAATATGCAGTGTGTAACGTAACGTTTTCACTAAAATGCTTTATTACATGCCAAAAATCAATAATCCAAAATATAAAAGCAAGGAAAGTGCAGTAAATATGATAAAATCGAAAATAAAAGTTACGCGCATAACCTCAAAATTAAGTAACGTGTTTTTGATCGTTAAAACGATAGGAAAATATTTTTTAATATACTCAATGGCCTAACTGACACTATTGTTGCGTGAACCTAATACAAAAAGGGCAAAACGCGAAGTACACAAATAACGGACTCCATTTTAACAATGTATCCATTACGAGAAAGTAAAAAAAGAATGAACCTTAACATTTAGTAATGGCTGTCAGAATGTGTAACGCGCATGAGCAGTAAGTACACGTAGTTAATAATGCGCATGACTGGTAAATCCGTGAAATTTGATATGTTTAACGCAATGTAAACAGCAATGACAATATGGTTATGTAAAAACGGCCTAAAACAGGAAGTAATCTTTAAAAAAATTATTTTCCGCGAGTGAATACGTGTTAAATAGATAACAAGGTAAAAAATAAAACAAAAAAATATTCACAAATCACTATTTGCAAAAGACAACCTACGCTGTGTAAATACCCATTGTGCTGAGTTAACACAAACAAGCTTTGATTGATGGGTGTTTGGTTTTTGTAGGGCAATAACTTACATCATATTTCTTAGTTATCTGTTCTCAGAATGTCCACTCCTAATCCCTTTTCTGTCATCATGCCTAATTTTTACTTAGGGTAGGGGTGGGCGTTTCTGTTATTTTTACAAAATATCAACAAACTGTTTGTTGAGGAAAAAAGCTGCTTTTTAAAACAGTTGGAAAAAACAGGTTTAGAAAACTGAAACTCGAAGTTGTATTAGCAGCTAAAACATAAGCACATACGTTCAGTTTTCTAAGACTACTTTTTCATTCCCATTACCACCATGTCCTTAACTGTTTTTGGGTGTAAAGCATTTAGAAAAAAATAATCCTTATAAGTGTAGTAATAATTAAATTACATTCTCAAAACGTAATATATATGTATGCCATTTTATATTTACAAAATGCAATGAATTTCTAATAGAAGCATTCTTTTTTTTACTTAAAAATTAAATAGTCTTTTGCATATTTACTGAAATGCAAACGATTTAGAATATTTTTAGTTGATTAAAAAATATTGATGATTGATAATAAATATAAAAAATACGTTTAAATAAAATTAGGTTATGTATTTACAAAATGTGAGATGTTACTGTCATATTTTTATTTGGGAGAAAGTAGGTTTTCACTTTTCAACACTGAAAAAAGTAACCTTAATAAGTACAATATAGTACATAGTACATATATATAGTACATATATTGTGCATATATTGTACATATAGTACAATATAGAACATAGGCCAAATGTGTTTAAATAAAATTAGCTCTATATAGTTACAAAATTATAGGTTAATGATAGGTTATTAACATTAGCATTAGCAAAAAAATACGTTTTCCATTTTTCAACACAGAAAAAACATAAACTTCATTGTAATAACATATTTAACAAAACAAATGTTTTGTATGCACTTACTCTAAAAACATAAAAAAAGTAAAAGAAAACTTTCAAAATTGTCCACTAAATATTTTTAAGTTTCTAAACACAAAGTAAACTACGGAGAAAAACTAATATAAAACACAATTATGGCTGATTTTAAACTTTAAAAAATGTTTGAACAACAAATTTTACATTTAAAACTTTCAAACAACTCGCAACAAAATAGTTGACAACGCCCAAACAGTTCTTACTTCACTAGAAGCGACAAGAAACTTTGAAATAAAGGGAAAAAGCACAAAAATGAAGAAAAGCAGTTAGCAGGAAAACAGCAGGAAAAAAGTTTTAGCGCTTGCGGTAACGTTCGAATAGAACGTGGGTGGTGGGGAAGTCCCAACAGCTGTTCCTTGTTTAACAAATCACGAACCAGTCCAAATCAAACTGCTTGTTTCTGTTTGAAAAAGCAGTTTGTTTGTCGTGTATAGAAAAACAGTTTTTTTTAACAGTTTGGTGTTTTCTAACTTAGTGGGCCATCAGCCCTTTTACTGTGCGTCTGTTGGTTAAGAAAAATTAAACAGTTATAATATTGCCGCATTTTATACTTTTGATTTTTAAATTTAACAAAACCTTAAGCGTCTTTTTGTGCGAGTTTCAAATTGGCTGTTTTCATTTATTTTTGTGACTATTCATTTAATGGGTCCTAAAAGAAGTGCTTGGGGAAGTAAAAGACAAACTTTGAATATTGAACTAAAAAAATATATAGGATTGATTTTTCCCCTGTGTGCGAATATGTGACATAATTACATTTGTATGATTTTAGTTAAAATATGGTGTGACTAGCATTACCCGTCGCGGCTTCGCCCACGAAACTCAAACTGTTTCAGTAATGTAATAATTTAGAAACATAAAAAAATATATTAATAAAAGCGTGATAAAACCAGAGGCTTTATATGCATCTGAAACTCTTACACTCAATAATAAGGGATTGCTGGACAACCTGGAGAAGAAGGAAAGAAAGTTAATAAGGAAGATATTGGGCCAAAACTTTAGAAATAATGAAGTAAAGTTGATTTCTAATAAAAACCTGTATCTCAAAATTGAGAGACTCTCAGATAGCATGAGGAAAAGACGACTTAGTTTTTATGGCCATATTAGTAGGATGAACAGCAGTAGACTTACTAGGCGGATCTTTGCTTTCTTCAGAGATCGGAAAACGAAGAGTAATTGGTTCATGCGGGTCCAGGAGGACTTAACTGAGCTGGCGATATCAGATGAGACGATTGACGATGTACTTAAACTGAGAAAACTTTTACATAATGAAAACCTAAGGTTCCAAGAAAAACCAACACCTAAAAGGGGCGGGGCAGTCTCGGATGAAAGAAGGAAGGCAGCCTCGGATAGAATGAAGCAGTATTGGATACAGCGGAAGGCAGCTAACGCACATCAATGTAATTGATTTGGCGTATCCCAAAGTGGGTGATCCGGATGAAGAAGAAAAGCGTGATCATCTAAACTCGTGATTATTTTACAGTGAATATGAAAAAATATTATAACCTGAATATGTTGTTTTATTGTCTTCAAACGTGTTCCATTCGAATTTAAGAAAATCTGATCAAGAATATTTTTGTCCAATACAAACCTATTCTATGTTGTTGTACTTTTAGGGGATGAATTAGGGGGGAAAATACTGAATTGCGTGTATCATAATTTGTGTTTTAAAATATTTTGTTTACTTTTAAGAAAATTTGATAAAAAATATTTTTCTCCTATGCAAATAATCTTTTTTCTCCTATGATAACTCTTTCCATTTTTATTCTTTTAGGGGATGAATTCAGAAAAATGTTGAAATATGTGTTTCATAGCATATTTCTAGAATATGAGATAAAAAAAATATTTTTTCAATACAAAATTGTACCCCTTTTTTATATTTTATACCTTCTTTCAATCTCTTTAGGGGATGCGTTTTGGGGAAAAGGTGAAAAATATATTTCATTACTTATACTTAAGAGTGACTATGTTACGTTTTAAGAAGGTCAGATGAAAAACATATTTTTTCCAATAAAAATTGTTGTACCTCATGTTTACCTCTTTAGGGGTTGCATACTGGAAAATCGTTTTTCAGTAACCCCTTTTTCAGTGCATCTCGACAATGTTGTAAGAAGGTACCCTGAAAATTTCAAGTCTCTAGCTATAATAGTATTGGCTGTACGTTGATTATTAAATGTGGACTGCGTTAGTAGTTTACTGGCGTCAAAATCATATTTTTGCAAAATCCTTTATTAATGCACCTTGACATTGTTGTAAGAATGTACCCTGAAAATTTCAAGTCTCTAGCTATAATAGTATTGGCTGTACGATGATTATTAAATTTGGACTGGGTTAGTAGTTTAATGGCGTCAAAATCATATTTTTACAAAATCCTTTATTAGTGTACCTTGACATTGTTGTAAGAATGTACCTGGAAAATTTTATATATATATATATTATATATAATATATATATATATAATTATTATTATTATTATTATTATTTGCGCATAGACCCTGTTGGATCACGCAAAGCACTCCGACTCATGTCTTGTTCCTTCTAATCCTCCACACCTCCCTCATCCTGTCCCCATGGATCCTCTTCCGCTCCTCCGTCCATTTTACCCCTGTTCTCTTTAGGATTTCATTCTCTGGGACCTTCCAACCGAGCATTTTCTCCTGTATGCGTGCCTATCTTCAACATCTGTTGAGTCCATTCCTGCGTCATGTAGGTCTATTCTGACTTGTGCGATCCACGACGTTGTTGATTTGACACCTTGTATATACTTAAGGATTCTGTTGGCAAGTCTCGTTGTTGGGAGTCTACTGATGTGTCCATAGAACCGAAGCCTCCTTCTTCTGATATCTGCTGCCAGGTTCGATATCTTCTCTGTGGTCTTCTGGGAGTACAACCTGTATCCATCTTCTGTTAATCTCGGACCAAGGATCTTCCTGAAGTTTTTGCGTTCTTCCTTCAGAATACTCTCCATGGTAGCTTTTGTGTGGAGTGCTAGCGTCTCGCTTGCATATAATACCTCCGGTTTTATGACTGTGTTGTGGTGTCTGATTTTTGTGTGCGTCGACATACATCTCTTATTGTAGATATCACGCGTTATACCAAGAGCCCTCTTCATTCTCAGTAGCCGAACCCTTTGCGCAGCCTTCTCGCCACCTGTGGGTTCAAGAATTTCTCCCAGATATTTGAATTGCTTGAGATTATATACTGACACTTCAACAGTTTGTGTCAGTATATATATATATATACGGTAACAATTGGCGCTCATCACAAGGTAAAAGGGCTTACTAAATGAGGTAAGACTTACCATGATGATTACTTTAACACTTTGGAGAGTAGGACACAGTATAGTGAATAATGAGTAATGACGTCATATGACGTCTTCGTTTTTTTTTTATTTACACGCTGCAGTTATTGGGTAACCGGAGGAGTAGACGATAATATTAAGTTATTTTATAAGTCCGTCTCACATTGGTACATCTTCCCGATAAATAAAATAAAGTAATACACTCATTGGTGGAAAATGGGATGGTTTTGAAGTGTCAGTATAGTTTGACGTGTGATATATTGGCGGCTTGGCGGTGTTCAAAGTAAGACGTGTATTAGTAAGAATATATTTCAATATTGTGTTGGTTATTTTTTTAAAAAGTTGTTGTAGGTGTTCTTACTGCTTTCTGTTACAATTTACTTCATATTGTTAGGTAAAATGCATATCACGTGTTCAATTTGCATTGTAAAAAAAAAAAATCGCTAATGTTTATCGTCTAATAGCCGCCTCGGTGGCCTAGTGGATAGCGTACTAGGCTTTCAACCCGAGGATCCGGGTTCGATTCCCGGCGAGGGCTTGGCATTTTCATACGCTATAAATCATCCCACCGTCTGCATTAGCCCAAGTGTGCACAATAGTCGGACGTTAAACACACAAAAAAAATATATATAATATTGAATAGATAAAAACTTAGCACAAAAATCTGTTTTGGCAATAGTTTGAAGAAATTCGTTTTAAAATGCTGGCAATTTCGAATCATTAAAAATGGTTAACTTTATTTATTGTAACAAATATTTTTTTAAATTTTAATTTTTTTTAAGGCGAAAAGCACATCGAGGCTATTATCGCCTCCTTAAATGTAACTGTGAGTGTAAAGTGTTAGTCGTAAGTGTAGTGTTGTAAGTGTAAGTGTGTGTTAGACTCGGGTACCGCGAGGGACGTCTAAATCCTCTCAATAGGTGCAGCTAATCTACACCCCCTGCGGGGTGAAAATTAAAAAAAAAATTATATTAACACATTTAATGTTTTAGGACTGGTTGTGAAGTTGGATTTTGTGTGATGCGAGTACACAAATTTATATTCATAAATAATGTAACATTTTTTTTTTTTAACGTCCGACTATTGTGCACACTTGGGCTAATGCAGACGATGAGATGATTTATAGCGTATGAAAATGCCAAGCCCTGGCCGGGAATCGAACCCGGGTCGTCGGGGTGAAAGCCCAGTACGCTATCAACTAGGCTACCGAGGCGGCAGTAAAAGATCAGTAACGATCAGCTGATTTCATTCAACAGCTGACAGGCTATAAGTTTTAGGTTATGTTTTTAAAAACTAGCCACTTTAATTTGTTGTGTTTTCGAAAAAAGGAAAAGAAAACATGATAGAAGATTTTTATTTTTGGTTTAGTAACAGAAATTTATCTGAGTCTTAGCCGCCTGGGTGGCCTAGTTGATAGCGACCTAGGCTTTCAACCCGAGGATCCGGGTTCGATTCCCGGCCAGGGCTTGGCATTTTCATACGTTATAAATCATCCCATCGTCTGCATTAGCCCAAGTGTGAAAAAAAGTCGGACGTTAAAACAAAAAATTATCTGAGTCTTGAATAAAAATTTAATTCCGTTAAATTAATCAGCGTTAAAAATTGCATAACACCGTTTCGGAATTTCCAAAGTCCGTTGAAATTAAGAAATTTAATTCGTAGCCGGTCAGGACGTATTTTCAACGCATTTTGGAAGTTTAATTTATGCTGTTGACGGTGTAAATTTGAAAAAGAAGGTAAGGTAAAAACAATTACTGCAGATTGAATTGGTATTATTTCCAGTAGTACTTGGAATGCCTATAAACATTGAGGTCACTTACACGGGTTGTAGAATGTGGTAACCCAATAGAACGCCAAGAAGTTAGTTGTCAGTGCGGCAGGCGAGATGGTGATACCTGTGTTATTGGTCACGTTTGTAGTCATCCTGTGTTCCAGTTCTGTGAATGGTAGGCTTGTGTTATATCACGTCTTGTTAACTTTATTCCAATTACTGATACTTAGTAACATTTTGTATTGATGCGTTATTTTAGTAAAATTTTATTTATTTTTTTAACCTGTGAATTATTTTATTTTAACATTATTCAAGTTAGCAGTTTAATAGTTAATTATTTAAAATTCGCTTTTATCAAGTCTGTGAGACAGCCTTGTGCCGCGATTTAAAAAAAAAAATGTTTGAAATAATATCGTATAAGCGTATACGATATTAAATGTTTGCAGACGGGATTTTTTTTATTTAATGGCCGGCAGTTGGTAGCCATAAATTCATAGAACGAAATGATACGTTTTTTTTTAAACCGTTCAAACACGAATTGGCAGCAATGAAAATAAAGTTAACCTTTGAATTTGTAAAATTGTTAGGCACTAAAATACAACTGTATTTTAGTATAAAAGATGGTGCAGAATTATATAAGCACCATCTTATAACTTAATTGCATATTGTTTTAAATGCAATTAAGAATAGATTCTACGTAAAGTATTTAGAAAAAAAAACTTTAAATTATACAAAAGTTTTAATTGTAGCCTACTACGTTTGGTTGCAATCATTATAGAATCGATGTAAAAAAACGGTATATACCCAATCTAATTTTGCCCAGTAGGTAAACAATTTCTGTAATTTTTTTGTAGTTCACTTAAATTAATAAATAACCAAACAGATCTAGAATTTATAAAAACAAATATAATTTTGTTAAATATAAAACGTGATACCGTATGTATTGTATTAAGTATTCATGTCAATAATTAATTTATATTTTTGTTATTTTTTTTAAAGAAAAATAATCTTAAATTTCAGTGATATGCGTTTCCATTTAATACGCAATAAAATTATTTGCTTAAAATCATTTACTAATAACTGTTATTTTTTTCAAAGAAAAATAATCTTAAATTTCAGTGATATGCGTTTCCATTTAATACGCAATAAAATTATTTGCTTAAAATCATTTACTAATGACTGTTATTTTTTTTAAAGAAAAATAATCTTAATTTCAATTATATGCGTTTCCATTTAATACGCAATAAAATTATTTGCTTAAAATCATTTACTAATGACTGTTATTTTTTTTAAAGAAAAATAATCTTAAATTTCAGAGATATGCGTTTCCATTTAATACGCAATAAAATTATTTGCTTAAAATCATTTACTAATAACTGTTATTTTTTTAAAAGAAAAATAATAATAAATTTCAGTGATATGCGTTTCCATTTAATACGCAATAATATTATTTGCTTAAAATCATTTACTAATAACTGTTATTTTTTAAAAAGAAAAATAATCTTAAATTTCAGTGATATGCGTTTTCATTTAATACGCAATAAAATTATTTGCTTAAAATCATTTTCTAAATAAATGTTATTTTTTAAAAAGAAAAATAATCTTAAATTTCAGTGATATGCGTTTTCATTTAATACGCAATAAAATTATTTGCTTAAAATCATTTACTAATAACTGTTATTTTTTAAAAAGAAAAATAATCTTAAATTTCAGTGATATGCGTTTTCATTTAATACGCAATAAAATTATTTGCTTAAAATCATTTACTAATAACTGTTATTTTTTAAAAGAAAAATAATCTTAAATTTCAGTGATATGCGTTTCCATTTAATACGCAATAAAATTATTTGCTTAAAATCATTTACTAGTAACTGTTATTTTTTAAAAGAAAAATAATCTTAAATTTCAGTGATATGCGTTTTTATTTAATACGCAATAAAATTATTTGCTTAAAATCATTTACTAATAACTGTTATTTCTTTAAAAGAAAAATAATCTTAAATTTCAGTGATATGCGTTTCCATTTAATACGCAATAAAATTATTTGCTTAAAATTATTTACTAATAACTGTTATTTTTTAAAATAAAATAATCTTAAATTTCAGTGATATGCGTTTCCATTTAATACGCAATAAAATTATTTGCTTAAAATTATTTACTAATAACTGTTATTTTTTAAAATAAAATAATCTTGAATTTCAGTGATATGCGTTTTCATTTAATACGCAATAAAATTATTTGCTTAAAATCATTTACTAATAACTGTTATTTTTTAAAAAGAAAAATAATCTTAAATTTCAGTGATATGCGTTTCCATTTAATACGCAATAAAATTATTTGCTTAAAATCATTTACTAATAACTGTTATTTTTTTAAAAGAAAAATAATCTTAAATTTCAGTGATATGCATTTCCATTTAATACGCAATAAAATTATTTGCTTAAAATCATTTACTAATAACTGTTATTTTTTTTAAAGAAAAATAATCTTAAATTTCAGTGATATGCGTTTCCATTTAATACGCAATAAAATTATTTGCTTAAAATCATTTACTAATAACTGTTATTTTTTTAAAAGAAAAATAATCTTAAATTTCAGTGATATGCGTTTCCATTTAATACGCAATAAAATTATTTGCTTAAAATCATTTACTAATAACTGTTATTTTTTTAAAAGAAAAATAATCTTAAATTTCAGTGATACGCGTTTCCATTTAATACGCAATAAAATTATTTGCTTAAAATCATTTACTAATAACTGTTATTTTTTTTAAAGAAAAATAATCTTAAATTTCAGTGATACGCGTTTCCATTTAATACGCAATAAAATTATTTGCTTAAAATCATTTACTAATGACTGTTATTTTTTTTAAAGAAAAATAATCTTAAATTTCAGTGATATGCGTATCCATTTAATACGCGATAAAATTATTTGCTTAAAATCATTTACTAATGACTGTTATTTTTTTTAAAGAAAAATAATCTTAAATTTCAGTGATATGCGTTTCCATTTAATACGCGATAAAATTATTTGCTTAAAATCATTTACTAATAACTGTTATTTTTTTAAAAGAAAAATAATCTTAAATTTCAGTGATATGCGTTTCCATTTAATACGCGATAAAATTATTTGCTTAAAATCATTTACTAATAACTGTTATTTTTTTAAAAGAAAAATAATCTTAAATTTCAGTGATATGCGTTTCCATTTAATACGCAATAAAATTATTTGCTTAAAATCATTTACTAATGACTGTTATTTTTTTTAAAGAAAAATAATCTTAATTTCAGTGATACGCGTTTCCATTTAATACGCAATAAAATTATTTGCTTAAAATCATTTACTAATGACTGTTATTTTTTTTAAAGAAAAATAATCTTAAATTTCAGTGATATGCGTTTCCATTTAATACGCAATAAAATTATTTGCTTAAAATCATTTACTAATAACTGTTATTTTTTTAAAAGAAAAATAATAATAAATTTCAGTGATATGCGTTTCCATTTAATACGCAATAATATTATTTGCTTAAAATCATTTACTAATAACTGTTATTTTTTAAAAAGAAAAATAATCTTAAATTTCAGTGATATGCGTTTTCATTTAATACGCAATAAAATTATTTGCTTAAAATCATTTACTAATAACTGTTATTTTTTAAAAGAAAAATAATCTTAAATTTCAGTGATATGCGTTTTCATTTAATACGCAATAAAATTATTTGCTTAAAATCATTTACTAATAACTGTTATTTTTTAAAAGAAAAATAATCTTAAATTTCAGTGATATGCGTTTTCATTTAATACGCAATAAAATTATTTGCTTAAAATCATTTTCTAAATAAATGTTATTTTTTAAAAAGAAAAATAATCTTAAATTTCAGTGATATGCGTTTTCATTTAATACGCAATAAAATTATTTGCTTAAAATCATTTACTAATAACTGTTATTTTTTAAAAAGAAAAATAATCTTAAATTTCAGTGATATGCGTTTTCATTTAATACGCAATAAAATTATTTGCTTAAAATCATTTACTAATAACTGTTATTTTTTAAAAGAAAAATAATCTTAAATTTCAGTGATATGCGTTTCCATTTAATACGCAATAAAATTATTTGCTTAAAATTATTTACTAATAACTGTTATTTTTTAAAATAAAATAATCTTAAATTTCAGTGATATGCGTTTTCATTTAATACGCAATAAAATTATTTGCTTAAAATCATTTACTAATAACTGTTATTTTTTAAAAAGAAAAATAATCTTAAAATTCAGTGATATGCGTTTCCATTTAATACGCAATAAAATTATTTGCTTAAAATCATTTACTAATAACTGTTATTTTTTCAAAGAAAAATAATCTTAAATTTCAGTGATATGCGTTTCCATTTAATACGCAATAAAATTATTTGCTTAAAATCATTTACTTATAACTGTTATTTTTTTAAAAGAAAAATAATCTTAAATTTCAGTGATATGCGTTTCCATTTAATACGCAATAAAATTATTTGCTTAAAATCATTTACTTATAACTGTTATTTTTTTTAAAGAAAAATAATCTTAAATTTCAGTGATATGCTTTTCCATTTAATACGCAATAAAATTATTTGCTTAAAATCATTTACTAATGACTGTTATTTTTTTTAAAGAAAAATAATCTTAAATTTCAGTGATATGCGTTTCCATTTAATACGCAATAAAATTATTTGCTTAAAATCATTTACTAATGACTGTTATTTTTTTTAAAGAAAAATAATCTTAAATTTCAGTGATATGCGTTTCCGTTTAATACGCAATAAAATTATTTGCTTAAAATCATTTAGTAATAACTGTTATTTTTTTAAAAGAAAAATAATCTTAAATTTCAGTGATATGCGTTTCCGTTTAATACGCAATAAAATTATTTGCTTAAAATCATTTACTAATAACTGTTATTTTTTTAAAAGAAAAATAATCTTAAATTTCAGTGATATGCGTTTTCATTTAATACGCAATAAAATTATTTGCTTAAAATCATTTACTAATAACTGTCATTTTTTTAAAAGAAAAATAATCTTAAATTTCAGTGATATGCGTTTCCGTTTAATACGCAATAAAATTATTTGCTTAAAATCATTTACTAATAACTGTTATTTTTTTTTAAAGAAAAATAATCTTAAATTTCAGTGATATGCGTTTCCATTTAATACGCAATAAAATTATTTGCTTAAAATCATTTACTAATAACTGTTATTGTTTTAAAAGAAAAATAACCTTAAATTTCAGTGATATGCGTTTCCATTTAATACGCAATCAAATTATTTGCTTAAAATCATCTACTAATAACTGTTATTTTTCACTAAAATAAACCAAAACAGTTTCAGAATTCCTACACACAATAATGTGATTTTTGCACAAAATAAAATATGCATTGAATTAAACGTAAAAAATGTAATAATATTAATAAGCCATACGTAACTTAAAACATAATGGTACAGCTTATTTTTTAAGTAAGTTTTTTTTATTCTGTGTATTATTAAATAATAATCATTTGAGTTCACAGATCATTAAAAAAAATTAATCTAACCTATCCGAAATTTATAGAAAATATTTGATTTTTAAAGTTGTACAAAACACAATAAATTATATAATTACGGTAATTAGACACAAAAACTTTTTAAAAAATACACGTAATGATTTATTTAAAAAAATAACAATGTTGTAAAATTTGCTAATAATTTATTCAAAATTCGTAAATACATGGAAAAAAGTATTAGCCTTCTAAAACAAACATAATATTTTGTTTTTGTTTTTGGTGTTTAACGTCCGACTATTGTGCACAATTGGGCAATGCAGACGATGGGATGATTTATAGCGTATGAAAATGCCAAGCCCTCGCCGGGAATCGAACTCGGGTCCTCGGAATGAAAGCCTAGTACGCTATCAACTAGGCCACCGAGGCGGCTATTTTTTTTTTTTATTATTATTATAATGTATGCAATAAATTATGTATTTCCGGTCGTTAAAAATAAAATAATAAGTTATTCGTAGTTTTAATAACAGAATACAGTAATCCCGGCACGCAGCAGACAGCGAGACACGCTGATGGAAGCGTTCCAATTTCGTGGGTAATTTCTTCACCTTACCATTATTTCGAAACACTGATTTTACCGTGTACCCCTTAGAGTAAAATTAAATAATTAATTTTCAAGAAAATAATAATAATAATTAATTAACATACGTGATTTATTTTTCAAATACAAATTAGCAATTAAGTCATAGTTGGATATGTTTATTATAAAAGTTATGTAAAACAATAACTTTAAAAAGTTAAACGTAACAACAAACAACAAGTTATGTAAAACAATAACAATAAAAGTTATATAAAAACTGTTTACAAATGTATCTACATTAATTAATTTTATTTATTTATTTATTCTGTCTTACAAGTGCAATCCTACGTTAATCTTTAATTAATTATTTTATCAAAGGTTAACTTTATTTTCATTGCTGCCAATTCGTGTTTGAACGGTTTAAAAAAAACGTATCATTTCATTCTATGAATTTGGCTACCAACTGCCGGCCATTAAATAAAAAAAATCCCGTCTGCAAACATTTAATATCGTATAAGCTTATACGATATTATTTCAAACATTTTTTTTAAATCGCGGCACAAGGCTGTCTCACAGACTTGATAAAAGCGAATTTTCAAAAGCACTTTTCTTTTATAAACCCTAATTTCACCACCACTATCAATCTGCACGTGTTGGCATTTTAAACTTTCAAATTCAATTAAGAATACAAAAATGAACCCTGAACGCAATCAAATTAATTTTTTAAAGTTTTAACGAATTTAAAAATGCTAATTTATTTTGTTTTTAACGCTGATTACCACGGTGGAATCAGATTTTCAAAACAATGTAAGAAATAAGTTACGATTTTTGAAATATTCGCCATTTTGAAACTGTTAAACGAATTTTGGTGGATAATGAACTTATTTAAACTGTTAGAAAAATCGATTTTTGTGCTAAGTTTGAATCAGATCGAATCAAAATTGTGTACATACACGAAGAGTTTTTTAAATTATATATAACTCTTACAAAGTGATTTAGAAGTCAGGATCTGTGCTCGTTTCAAGTTTCCAGGCTCCTCTTATCACGAAGGATGCTCTATTAGCTCATTTTCCAGTAAAATAATAATTTGGTTTGTATTTGCTTTGGTCGGTCGCATAAATATTAACAATTAAAATACGTAATGAACGATTTATTTCTTATTGAAGTAAAAACCTTTATGGTCGCTGTTGAAAAACATATAAACTTTTGCTTTCGCGTCACACTTAATTCCGTAACGCACACCTCGCAGTACATATAATTGTTTTTTAAATATATGTAGTTTTGAAGTGACTACTTCTAAACAGCTGATTTCGTAATAGCTGTTGCTTCAATACTATTTTAATTGAGGTTATGTTTATTGTTAAAAATGTGTATTTTCTAAATTTGTGTTGTTAAATTACTTAATGAATATGACCTATACCAATTTTTGAATCCCAGAATCACAAATATTATATTTGTTATTATATTTAGTCTATTAAACCCCTTTTTTCATGCATCTAAATTTTTATAAAAATAATTAAATCATAATGAAAATTACATTGTCAGGCATGTCAAAAGACCTAGGCCAGTCTTGCGATTGCCTACTTTTTTTGCACAAATTAGTAATAATTAAGACAGATATTAAATAAAAATAATAAATTTTACCTGAATTTTGTAATTTGTAAAAAAAACTCAATTCAAATTTGTTTCGCCATTGAATAATTGTTTTCTTAAACGCGAGCGTAAACGTTTTCACTTCTGTCGGCACTAACCCAATGCCACATGTATTTTGTTACTTATATGCGTCGTAAACATAACCCCAGATGAAACGATATCAAAAGAGCAGCTGCAATGTGAAATCATATGTTTAAGCACTGATTCTTTCTTACTAAAACCTTATTTTACCGTTGCATATTAAACATTACTAGTGGTCCCGTTCGCAGTTAAGGGAAAAAAGAAACGGGCAAAACACAACAATGTAAAGCAAGACGTTCCTAGTTATTTTAAAATAATGCCGTCCATTATATTTAGGTTGTATAATACAATAGGACTTTGTTCTACTTTTGTATTTAAAGCTATAATCTATAAAATTGACGTGTAATTTCGTCAATTTAGCAGGAAAAAAATGTAGAAAGGATAAAAATAATCCTTATAAGTGTAGTAATAATTAAATTACATTCTCAAAACGTAATAATTATGTATGCCATTTTATATTTACAAAATGCAAAGCATTTCTAATAGAAGTATTCTTTTTTTTATTCGAAAATTAAATAGTCCTTTGCATATTTACCAAAATGCAATTGATTTAGAATATTTTTAGTTGATTAAAAAATATTGATGATTGATAATAAATATAAATATACTTTAAAGTCTGAATTCTAACATTGTACATTATTACATACCTAAATTAGGAAATTGTTTAGGTATTACATACCTAAACAAGGTATTTACTGTCTACTTAAAGCAGAGTCTTTTATTTAACATTTACGTATTAGAAGTGGTCTAGATTGCCTAACCGATTCTATTTTCAAAACTGATTCCATCAATAATTATTTAAGTCTTGAGTGCAGTTTAAATATTACTTTCAAAAATATTTTTTTAGCAATCAGCTGTTGTGATACACATAATATTATTTGTCACCTATGCCTGCATTGTGGTTCACTCTCACGCACTTTATACTGCTCCTGGACTTTTCTTTATAATCCTTTTATCGGTTTTAAGTCGGTTTTATTTTATTGTAAAAATGGTAAAGTATGAGTTCTCTGGTGTTCTGGCGAACCTGAAGGTACCCCCATATACGCAGTTTAAATAACGCAGGCCCCCCCGCAGGAGGTGCAGACTGGCTGCACGTATTGAGATGATTTAGACGTCCCTCGCGGTACCCGAGTTTTAACACACACTTACACCACTACACTTACGACTTTAACACTTTACACTCACACTTACATTTACGGAGGCGATAATAGCCCCTATGTGCTTTTCGCCTTAAAATAACATACACACACACACACACACACACACACACACACACACACACACACACACACACACACACACACACACACACACACACACACACACACACACACACACACACACACACACACACACACACACACACACACACACACACACACACACACACACACACACACACACACACACACACACACACACACACACACACACACACACACACACACACACACACACACACACACACACACACACACACTGACACACACACACACACACACTGACACACACACACACACACACACACACACACACACACACACACACACACACACACACACACACACACACACACACACACACACACACACACACACACACACACACACACACACACACACACACACACACACACACACACACACACACACACACACACACACACACACACACACACACACACTGACACACACACACACACACACACACACACACACACACACACACACACACACACACACACACACACACACACACACACACACACACTGACACACTGACACACACACACACACACACACACACACACACACACACACACACACACACACACACACACACACACACACACACACACAATAACGCAGGTCCTTATTTTTGGTACAAAACCGACAGGAATGCTTAGCATAACAATATATAAAACATGTTCTTATATTTGTGGAGTAGAAACGTTTATAGATATAGTTTTCCTCATGTTATTTATTTTTGAAAAAAAATCACACACACACACACACACACACACACACACACACACACATATATATCTTTTTTTATTTTAAGGCGAAAAGCACATTGAGGCTATTATCGCCTCCCTAAATGTAAGTGTGAGTGTAACGTGTTAAAGTCCCGTAGGTGTAAGTGTGTGTTAGACTAGGGTAACGCGAGGGACGTCTAAACCCGCAATAGGTGCAGCTAGTGTGCACCCCCTGCGGGGATAACGTCAACGATGCAGCTGTCAAGAACATTTAATTTAAAGTTACCAAATAGCCTACGTGTTTACAAATACTATTTACAATTTACTGTGATTCTTGTACACATTTGTGTAGGTGTATACAAATATGGCTTCGAAGCGGCAGTGTTGGACTACCCTCAACGATTCAAAGAACTATTGCCGGACGGGATCCCCCAGGGTATCCTTGACTTTTATGTCCCACGAGACGTGCTGTCCAACAAATGTCTAGAAGACAGCAAAGTTTATCTGCAAGGACTGGAACAATTCCAACCATGGGCGGTGAAGAGTGAGTATTCCATTATTAAAAAACAAAACAAATAATGAAATATTAATAATGTATTATTAGCTTAGTGTGTAGGCTATTTATTCGTTATGAGACAAAATTTTATAAAAAACAACATTAATACGTAATTATAGAGGGCAGTTGTTTATACTACAATTAAAATTGTACAGTAGGTTTTTCAATCAATTCTCTATTAGCTAATTTTTTTTTGAAAATAAGCTGCTGAAGATCCTAAGCAGGGGTTAAGATCCAAAGCAGGGGTAAGATCCAAAGCAGGGGTTAAGATCCAAAGCAGGAGTTAAATATCCAAAGCAGGGGTAAGATCCAAAGCAGGGGGTAAGATCCAAAGCAGAAGTTAAATATCCAAAGCAGGGGTAAGATCCAAAGCAGGGGGTAAGATCCAAAGCAGAAGTTAAATATCCAAAGCAGGAGTTAAATATCCAAAGCAGGGGGTAAGATCCAAAGCAGGAGTTAAATATCCAAAGCAGGGGTAAGATCCAAAGCAGGAGTTAAATATCCAAAGCAGGGGTTAAGATCCAAAGCAGGGGGTAAGATCCAAAGCAGGGGGTAAGATCCAAAGCAGGGGGTAGGATCCAAAGCAGGGGTTCAGATCCAAAGCAGGGGTTAAGATCCAAAGCAGGAGTTAAATATCCAAAGCAGGGGGTAGATCCAAAGCAGGGGTAGAATCTAAATTAATATATTTTGGATATATTGACCAAAATAGATCATAAATTACGTTTCAAATAACGAAAAAAAATATTCTGTCTATTTCAACACGATTTCGCTTTTTAAGTCACATTACTTGTAGATGTTTTTCCCCATAATTTTAGTCATGAAATGTGATTTCCACCCTTCCAAAAACAAAAAGCATATATAGGGACAGTATAATTTATGATGTACAAGGTGTGTACAGAAAGTAACGAGAATTTTAATTTTTTGAACAAAATATTTATTTGTTCTTCTACACTGATGTTGTCGCCTTCAAAATAGTCCCCGTTGGAGATTATGCACTTGTGCCAGCGCTTCTTCCAATCTTCGAAATACTTCTCAAACTCGATCTTTGAGATAGCCTTTAGTTATTTCAGCGATGCGCTTTTAATGTCATCTACGGCTGTAAAACGACGGCCCTTTAAGGTTCTCTTTATTTCTGGAAATAGGAAAAAGTCACACGGAGCCATGTCTGGCGAATCGTTACATTACTGTTTTTGGCCAACAATTCACGAACAAGCGATGAAGTGTAAAGTGGTGCATTATCGTGGTGCAAAAGCCATGAATTGTTTTCCCACAGATCCGGGAGTTTTTTTCGGATTGCTTCATGCAAACGGCGTTGAACTTGTAGGTAGTACTGCTTATTGACCGTTTCACCTGGTGGCAGGAATTCATGATGCACTATGCTATTAATATCGAGCATACAGTGAGCATACCTTTCACATTCGACCGCACTTGTCGAGCCTTTTTCGGTCTTGGCGAGCCAGAATACCTCCACTGGGATGATTGAGCCTTAGTTTTGACGTCATATCCGTAAAACCATGTTTCGTCACCTGTTATAATACGTTTCAGTAATTCTGCATCGTCGTTGACTTCATTTAGTAACTCCTGAGCAACTTCCATTCGTCGCTGTTTTTGTTCAAAATTCAACAATTTTGGAACGAATTTTGCTGCCACGCGTTTCATACACAAAACATTGGAAACAATGTCACATCATCCAATCGATATGCCAGGATCATCAGCGACCTCTCTAATTGTGTTTCTTCGATTGTTCATAACAATTTCTTTCACCGGTTGTTGATGTGCTGGGGCGTCCATGGCGTTCGTCATCTTCAACGTCTTCACGGCCTTCTTGGAAACGCTTATACCACTCGTAAACTCTTGCTTTACTCATAGCAGACTCACCATAGGCCTTCGTTAACATTTCACACACTTTGTTACACTTTACTCCATTTTTCACGCAAAATTTGATACAAATTCTTTGATCCATTTCTTTTAACAAACGAAAATCGCTGAGCTTATAAAAACACGTCTAACCTTAGTGGCAGTCACAGACAAAGTCAACAATGAAAACAGCTGAAAGTTTTATATTATTTCAAGGGCATGTATACCAACATAATAAAAAAAAATGTTTGACACTCGGACTCTCCAAGCCCGCGAAATTTAAAAATTCTTGTTACTTTCTGAACACACCTCGTATAGAGTTAGTTGAATTTAACCCCAAAGTAAAAAAAAAAACGATTTTAATTTTAAGAATTCTCAGATATTGCATTATTTTGACCTTCGTCGACCGTAAATAATGCAATGTAAATGTAAGTAATTCATTTAACGATTGAAAATAAAACATAATTTTAATAATAATTTAGCATAGTGATGAACTACTAAAAGGGAAAAAACGTTATTCTAAAAATACATTTTTATTTCTTAGGGTAAAAGTTTATAAACCTATAAACGTCAAGATTGGAAATTAAAATAATTTTTTTATCGGTATAAAGTTTGGCCGAACAGTAATGTTATTTAGGGTAATTCTTTTTGTAATTTAACTTTATAATTTAATAATTTGGGTCATACAACCGCAGTGAATTTCGGAATCCGTTGTCAATGTTTTTAATGCGAAATTTACGTATTTTTTCCTCTTTAAAGTTGTTTTTATCTCAATCCAACCAGATAACCGTGATAGATTGTCAGGATAATTCCTAATTAGCTACAAATTATATAAACTGTATTTTATGATAAAGAAATAAATTATTATTACCGTTGGTTACGTTGTTTTAGAGTAATTCATTTAAAATTAAACTTTAACGCAATAATTGGTTGACAATCGATTGTTACTATAGGCTACTTGAGATGCTTACAATATTATCTGTACTGCACATTAATTGCTTTATAAAATATAGCCTTTCATATAGTTAAGCAACAATTCACAGATTTCTCCCAGAGGATTAATGGGGATAAGGTAAACTAGTCTGCTTACATTTTACTTAGTGGAAATCAAGCGTTAATGCCTAAAGCAGCAATACTAGTTCTTGTCTCAATGCTGCAACAATACAATCTCGTTTAGGCTATATACAGTACTATTGCAATCGTTAAGTCAAACAGGAAGCATTTTCGTTTTGATTCGACTACTTCGCGATCTACCGGTCAATTTTGTTACTAATATGTATTTCATCTTATGTACAGTGCAATTTTTATGACAGGTCCGATAAACCATTGGCACTAGTATAGAGCAGTGCCAGTATTTGCTACAAGATCGTCTAAATACAATCTCGTTTAGGCTATAAACAGTACTATTGCAATCGTTAAGTCAAACAGGAAGCATTTTCGTTTTGATTCGACTACTTCGCGATCTACCGGTCAATTTTGTTACTAATAGTATTTCATCTTATGTACAGTACAATTTTTATGACAGGTCCGATAAACCATTGGCACTAGTATAGAGCAGAACAAATTCTGAAGCTTCCTTTATAAAAAGTTTTTTCTGTGGATTGTTTTACAGTCATTGTTATTTAAACGTTTTTAAGCGGGCACTTTTTGTGAGGAAAAATCTCACAAAACACTTATCATACACACACATGCACATTTTTTTTATAAAACTATTTTACATTAAAAAAAGTACATTTCGTTTTTCCTGCAAAACGAAGACGAAT
The DNA here is from genome assembly GCA_022606455.1 of Callitettix versicolor. Lineage (NCBI taxonomy): Eukaryota > Metazoa > Arthropoda > Insecta > Hemiptera > Cercopidae > Callitettix > Callitettix versicolor. Next base: position 8,471,868 of record CM040185.1, read on the forward strand.
CAAAACTGATCCTCCAATCAAAGTAATGCAATTTAAAATGTTGTAGATACTGCATTACATAATTCTTTGTTCCAGTGCTGGATTCTTCTTCAAAACTTCCATCGGGTTTGATGCGCGGCCACTTACAGGATCTTGGAAGCTACGACGAATGCCTTCATGTTGACTTGGGAAGTCCCTTTAAGACGCAATTCTGTATGATACATTTTCCAGGAGTTTTACCCTTGGCAAAGTATTCGAAAGAGAATTTGGTGAGTTTTTAACATTTATCATGTTTTAGGGTTGGTTGTGATGTTAAGCTCCATAACTCTAGCTAATGCTGCAAATTTGGTTTTTACGTTTTTTTTTTTTGTTTAACGTCCGACTATTAGTCTGCACACTTAGGCTAATGCAGACGATGGGATGATTTATAGCGTATCAAAATGCCAAGCCCTACATTTACGGTTTGAAAGTTAATTGAAAACAAAACCTTTTGTTTTGTCACAAATTTAAAACTAATGGACCTATTTTGATGAAATTTTCAAGTAAGTTTACGGTGTGCTCATACCTCAGGACTACTTGTTTTCAATTTTATAAAATATGGATTTTTAAACTCTTTCAAAAAAACCGATTAAAAAAATTGAGTTTTCTAAAAATCAGCTTCAACGATTTTAAGCAAATTTAAAACAAGTTAAAACAGTACACATTCCCGTTTATTGTTCTTTCTACAAAAACGAGAGGACCAATCACTCGATCTTTCATCAAACAGCACCAAACATTAAGTTTTGGAGAGTCACGTTGATGTTGAATGAACATCATGTGGTTGACTCTGTCTCCCAAATTCTGCAGTTATGAAGAACTGTTCCACTCACATGAAATGTGTTGCCTCGTCAGAAAACAGAAACAGAAAATATTACCTGAAACAGAGCGCTTAAGGTCACGCAGGCCTGCCAACTGCAGGAACTCAATTCCTACGTCTACGAAAGCAAAACTTGGACAGTTGATGAATTAAATACCAGAAACTAGAATAGTGTGTCACTTTGTACAGATTTTAGGGCACGTTAAAACTAAAGAGTTCTTTTTCAAACAACCTGTATTTTAAAATTTATTGTTTTTTTTGCAGACTGTAGTATCCGGAGGAATGCCTTTGATTTACCCGGAACTGGTGCTGTCCTTGTGTTTGCCAGCGACTTGCACTTTAGAAGATGTAAACAATCATTACAACAATGCAGCAAACAAATTAAATGGCACTGCTTTTGTCAACCAATATGGCTGTTCTACCAAGGGGAGGGATAAGTTCGACACGTTAGACTGGGCGGCAGTGTAAGTTAAACAGAGAATGCTGTTATAAAGTACCAGTGGGCTTATGCGAAATCTTGCAGTTTTAAGTAAACACAACCTTTTGAATAATAGTTGTTGGGATGAGTGCGGTAGTTGGAAGGAAGGGAAAACATGTTTAAAAAATAAATCAAAAAACGCTCGGTTTGAAATAATAATCACAAAGTTTTGAGTCATTGTAGTACATAAATTTCAACACAGATAAATATTTTTTTTATATTAATTTTTACATGGAATTACAATACCTCGTTGTAAACGATATTTCATGTAAGAATGTAATCTTCTTGTACTTTTTGTATTTAATTTTCATTAATGGGTACAAACATGTCAGTTGATTTAGTTACCCTTGAAAAAACTACATACAATTGTCTGTGAGTAAAGACAGCATTTTGTAAATACAATCTTGCTCTTTGAAATATTTGTCCCTGCTACTTGGTTATAGTGATAGGAAGCGCAGCTTTAATAGGTAACTGTCTTCTAGTCAATTGAAAAGGCATGCTTGATAACCTCTAACAATTTTAATTGTACTTCGTATTTTATGATGTCCGTATTAACAATAGATAAATGCACGATGGAAGGAGAAATCACAAATATATTTGCGTAAAAACAGTGTCCAAAACGTATGTTTGGTATTCAAAATGCTTGTCCTGGTTTGTACGACGGGTAGGGATAGGAGACTGTCAGTAGGGCCACATAACCTATAACTTAATGACTTTTAATTAAACATTGAAATAGTTCTACGCAATTTACACAAATATAACATTTGGAATGGGATTGTCTATTCGTGATTAATAAGTTAGCTTCGTAAAATATACAAAATATTATCTGATTTGTGATGCCATTGTGCCTATGACAGTTAAAAGTGTATTTTACATTAAAATTTTCCACAAACAGTAAGTTTTAGCGCAAAATCGTTTTGTAATGTCAGAAACCAGTTATAAATATTTTTCTAAAGATACCTCTTTTATACCTGTACGAATAGGACGTGCTGAGAAAAATTGTTGTTGACTCGACATTTAACAGAGAAAGTTCATGTCGATGTGAAACTTCAAAACAGTGGTTATGTGAATGCATACACCCATTATCAGCAAGTGATAAATTGCGTATGATATAATTTTTTATAAAACGTGTTATATTATCAACATTTGTTAATAATCTAATATAAAATATTTATTTATTTACCAAACCAGTATTTTTACAATGATTAGCATGTAACCGCAGAGGGAAACAAATCCTTGTACACGGACTGGTACCTTAAAACTACTTACAAAACTAAACAATATTTAAATAAAGTTATCCTAAAACATGTGTTTACACATTTTATATTCAACAACCACAACCACCAGCTCGTATTCAACAACCACAATTATCTGTTCTATTTAAAATCCATTTTTTCACCCTTATTTTTAATGTGCTTTCATATCTCTATCTCGAGGTAGTAAATTTAATACATTCATTGCTCTTGTATAACTGTTCTTCTCGTTTACAATTTTGCTGTTTTTGGGTAATTTTACGCTTTTATTTCTTGTCATACTGTTTGAATTTATGTATATACATTTTAAAGTTTTATAATGGAACAATAAAGATTTCAACTGGAAACGTTGCATTAGTGTGAAAGTGCATTACATATATAGTGCATTATATATATATATATATATATATATATATATATATATATATATATATAATAAACATTATTTAATTATAATGTATATGCATATGGAAAATAGTTTGCATGGATGCTCTCTCTCTAAAGTGATGGAAACAAATTAAAAAAATAACGGCATTAAGATTTTCCTACACTAGCATTTTTAAACTACTTTAAAAATATGAAAATGAACCACTGTCAAATTTCAATATATTTTAAAAATTTTATAGATAAAATTTCAAATTTGCTATATATATATTATTATTATTTGCGCATAGACCCTGTTGGATCACGCAAAACACTCCGACTCATGTCTTGTTCCTTCTAATCCTCCACACCTCCCTCATCCTGTCCCCATGGATCCTCTTCCGCTCCTCCGTCCATTTTACCCCTGGTCTCTTTGGGATTTCATTCTCTGGGACCTTCCAACTGAGCATCTTTCTCCTGTATGCGCGCCTGTCTTCAACATCTGTTGAGTCTATTCCTGCGTCATGTAGGTCTATTCTGACTTGTGCGATCCACGACGTTGTTGATTTGACACCTTTGTTTTATATATATATACACAAGACAACAATTTGCAAAACTGATTAGGATAACGGAATTAAATTAAAAAAAGGAAATTAAGACAAAAAAATTACAAATTTCAAAAATTTGAAATTTCCGCCATTTTGAAACTGTTGAACGAAGGTGGTTAACACACTTTGTAAGCTATTACGAAAGTTTTTGTGCCATGATTGAATTAAATCGAACTAAAACTGCGAACATTAAAGTGTCAAAACACGTATCTAGGTCTATAAACTAGTTTCAACAACCCCTCAAAAAGTGATTTAGAGATTAAAATCGGTGCTTATTTGACGGACAGTGGTCTGGGTCTTACCATGATGGCCGTTCCTTTTGTATACAGTTGATTTTAAGCACATTTCATTTTTACTAATATTTTCGTTTCAGGTTGTTAAATTAAATTTTTGAAACTGTTAATTTTACAATATTAACTTTTGCATTTTCAGGGCATATTTATTGATAGTGCTGTTTGTCATCATTGCTTCTACACTTTACGAAATTTTTATACCCTACTTTGAACCGGTGGACAATGATTCAGGTTAGTATGCAGTTAACGAGTTGAAAAATGTTAGGTATTTAATTATTTGGATAAAAAGATATGTATTTTGTTAAGCATGAAGACAAAATAATTTGTACATTAAAAATTCTACCGTAAAAACTCTACTAGTCTTAAAATCCGTTTAGTTGCCTCGGTGATAGCGGGACCCGGGTTCGATTCCCGGCCAGGGCTTGGCGTTTTCATACGCTATAAATCATCCCATCGTCTGCATTAGCCCAAGTGTGCACAATAGTCGGACGTTAAAAAAAAAAATTGTTTAATCTAAACCAGTGCTTGGTGGTTGGATGTGGCTAAAAAAAACACAGGTCAGTTTGCTGCGTCTCTGAACTGTGCACCTTAAGGTCATAGGTTATGAAGTTATTACTGTACGTTTTACCTTTTCCGTTAACGTCAATCCTTTGTTCTCATTAGTCTACCTGGCATTAAGCATTGATGCTAAAAAAATGTATCAAATATTAAAAAAGTCTGTACTAACAAAAAGCAAAGGAAGTAAAACACATTAGATTTACAAGAAAAATAGTCACACAAAAAATTAAAGTAACATAAAAGTAACAATAACAATACATTTTTTTTTTGTATTTAACATCCGACTATTGTGCACACTTGGGCTAATGCAGACGATGGGATGATTTATAGCGTATGAAAATGCCAAGCCCTGGCCGGGCCCTCGGGGTGAAATCCCAGTTCGCTATCAACTAGGCCACCGAGGTAGCTAATTACAATACAAGATCAAGGATCATGCTTTGCTACATTTTCCAACTCTCTTATGTGTCGAAAGGTGGACATGACTTAGGCAATAGAAAATAAAATTGCAATGTGAATATTCTGACACATCCTCGAAATACTTTGAATGAACCAATACAAAAATTTGGGCTGCGAACTTGAGCTTATGTCAGGTGTAAAATATAGAAAACTTGAATGTTTAGATCACTTGACAAGCAGTGATTAAAAATACTATCTCAAAAAAATCCATGAAAAAGTGGATGGAAAAAGTAGACTGAAATTCGTGGCCGGAAAGATTCGTGGCAAATGGTTTGGTGTTAACTCTACCCAACTGTTCTGTAACTGTGGATAAAATATGAACAGTCGTTAAACACCATTAAAAGACAATATCAATACCATTATTGGTGAAAATAAAATAAAATACAGTTTAATCAAAACTATGAACAATAAGAAAAAGGAGAATTGATTTTTATGGGCACATCCTGCGAATGGACAAAAATAGACTAACCAAAAAATATTTGACTACTTTCGTAATAAAAGAGCCAAACCACTTTGGTTTAGAGAAACGGAGAAAGACATAACGGAACTACAAACCACTGACACTATGCTCATGGACAGAACAGCCAAAACAATAACCAAGGTCAAGAAGAATAACGGTTCCAAGGCAAAGTCAAATCCAAGCGAACGATCCAAACCTCTGGCGAAGAATGAAAAGCAAGATCACAACAAATGAAACAATACTTGGCTACGAGGAAGGCACAGAACATTAAAACGTGATTTCGTGTACCCCAAAGTTGGGTGAAACAAATAAAGACAAAACTATGAAATTATAGTACCATCAGGCTGTGAAAAAAATGAACAAAGTAAAACATTTCAGAACTGTAACTGTGGTTCAATGAAATTGAAAATTACAGTATAACGTAGTAAACTGAAACAGGTAGATTAATACAATTTTATGGGTGAGGCGGTTGGTTGGATGATTCAATATAAAAGAGGGCCACCTAGGGGACGACAATTTTTGAAATAACAGCTTCAAAAACTAGCGCTATTAAGCTGTTTTGAGACTCAAAACGCATATAAAATAAATGTTAAAATTTACTCAATTTTTGAAAAAAAAAAATTTCTTAGAATTCTAATTTTTAAAACTTTTACAAAACTGGCTCAATTTATATAACTTTCCCTCTTTTGAATGTACCTATATATAATTTTCTATACTAAGCAAATCCAGTTAAATGCCATAACAGTGTCTCAACCAAGTTTTAATAAATTTTAGAGATCTTTCTGCTGTTGCAGTTAACGCAGGAAGAGAAGCGTGAACCAACATAAAATATCTAATTGACTAACCTCGTTCTCACTCTTAGTACAAGCGTTACAAAGTGCACAAACATACATACGGACAAAACTTATGTATATTCAAAGTTGAGATCGGGATAATGTGACAGGTTTCGGAACCGTCAGAGACCTCAGATGTCTCTGACTATTTTCCTTGAAGCAGTGATACTTCCACTTTAGGAAGTCAAATAGGATATTTTATATTTTTTTTTGTCTAGGGAGAGGCGGTCACCCTTTGCCCCCCTTTAATCCGTCCTTGTACTGGGAAAACATTTCTTATTGCAAGTATCCACTTTTATTATATTAAGGGAGATGAGTTGAAGTGTATGATTTAGAAAACATCTTTCAGTCCATTGGTTCTTTTTGTCCATTACTTGATTGTACTTAATAATTATAAAGAATGCCTTTACAATTTAGTGTGTGAATAAAAATTGAATTTAGCAATAATATAAGTAATCGTCTACAGTTGTATTGACCGCCATTGTTATTTATTGTGGTTGATGCACACCTATGTGCAGTGTACGAGGTGTGTTCAGAAAGTAACGAACATTTTTAAATTTCGTGAGCTTGGAGAGTCTGATTGTCAAACACTTTTTTTATTATGTTGGTATACGTACCCTTGAAGTGTGACAAAACTTTCAGCTGTTTTCATTGTCGACTTTGTCTGTGACAGCCACTAAGGTTAGACGTGTTTTTATGAGCTCGGCGATTTTCGTTTGTTAAAAGAAATTGATCAAAGAATTTGTATCAAATTTTGCGTAAAAAATGGAATAAAGTGTGTGAAATGTTAACAAAGGCCTATGGTGAGCCTGCTATGAGTAAAGCAAGAGTTTCGAGTGGTATAAGCGTTTCCAAGAAGGCCATGAAGTCGTTGAAGATGAAGGCGACAACATCAATGTAGAAGAATAAATAAATATTTTGTTCAAAAAATTAAAACACACTTCGTATGTTGTAAAAATTGATCTTTTAATTTTTGTTGCAAACATTACATTTCCCGTAAATATTGTGTAGAATATTACTCATTCATTTATTTATAGTTCCAGACGATAAAAATTGCGTCAAAAACATCTCAGTTACTGTTATTACAAGTAATTAAAACAATTAATCAATAAAATAATATATAAACATCACTAAACAAGGATTTTATTTGATTTTTTTGTAAAACAAGCACACTAATGTGTATTGTTTAATAATGTTATACAGGTAGCACTGCAGTAAAAGAATTATTATTGCAAATCTATGCCTTTTAAAGTTAAGATAAAAAATACATAGGACGTAGATTTAAAATAAAGGTTCTTAAAGGTATTCGTTACGTTTAACAACAATTTTTCACACTTTAAAAATTTTGTAAATGCAAAGTGTTGCACTTTTTGTTGTCATTTTAAGGCGAAAAACACATTAAGGCTCTTATCGCCTCTCTAAATGTAAGTGTGTTAGACTCGGGTACCGCGAGGGATGTCTAAATCCTCTCAATAGGTGCAATAGGGGAAAAGTGTTGCAAGACAATTTAATTTTACTCACTGAATTTTTATTAACTTATTGTTTCAGAAAGAAGTTTCATATCGCAGGTAGTCATCTCTTTCTCGGTGATAAGCAACGGCAAACGTATATTAAAAATTTCAGATCCTAATCGCTCGCTCAGTTTCATCAACGGCATAAGATTTTTTTCAATATGTTGGATACTTACGGGCCATCATTACTACATGAATTCTTACTTCGCTCCTAGTCTGAATAATATTGATGCATTAGAGGTAAACTGAAAACAGTAATGTACATACAGTAATTTATGGTTGCCTACATAAAAAAAACAAAATTTCTTCAATTTTTTAAAAAGTAAAGGAAATGCTGCTGCTATTGTTGTTTGTATCAATATCATTAAAATTTTAAACACTGTACAAAAGATTTTCATGCAAGTAAAATCAAACATTTTTCTTTCTTTTAATTATTTATAAAATTATTATTGTGCGACGATTAATAATAGTATTATTCATAGAGTACTAAAGCATAAGAATAGTTATTGTAAAGCATCGGCTTTTGAAATTAAGATATAAACATTTTATTTGAAACGTACTTTAATAAATTTATGTTTTTCATGAAAACATTTTCTTCTTGTGGTGAAAGCCCATTACTATCACTTCATTCACATATAATATTATTAACTTTACGTTTTATATAAATATATAATATTTAGACATTAAAGTGTTTGATAGCCCCTGGCACTGCGACCAAAGGGTTTATTGTATAACTAAGCCTCTTGGATACTAGTTCAGTAGACTGGCTCCTCCGATTAGCAGCCCACTAGCTCGTTCTGATGGAGGTCCTCAGTGTTCTGGAAGGCACATTTTTTGCCTAATGCTGGCAAAAGCCTGACAATCATAGATTAAGTGACCTGCAATTCCCTTATCTGTCCAGCATAACTTTCCTCCGTGTATAATAATCCTGGTTGACAACCTCCAGTCTTGCAGTATGGTTCCTGTCAGGTGTCATTGCAGCCTGGTTCATTTCCTGGAAGGTATTGTTTTTAGGTTTAATTAGAAGCCCATTTGCTACTGCATTTTCTTTTCTCAGTTTGTGCTCCAAATTTGATTTGAGATGATTTAAAAGGTTAAAATTACTAATTTCAGATATTTGACTCCATCTATCATTTCTACCAGTGCAGGGTGGGTGAGCTGCCTTGGTAGTCTAGTTGATAGCGTACTGAGCTTTCACCCCGAGGACCCGGGTTCGATTCCCGGACAGGGTTTGGCATTTTCATACGCTATAAATCATCCCATCGTCTGCATTAGCCCAAGTGTGCACAACAGTCGGACGTTAAACACAAAAAAAAATCGATATAAGTTTCTACCATGAGAACAACTATTACGCATGAATGAGAACTTATTTCAAAAAAAAAACAATGAATAAACAAGAAAAATCAAAAGCAAAGACTGCAGACAACTTACATGTTAGCTAGATGTGTATGCCTCCACTGACTCGCATTCCCACATCACCTTCACAAATTTATTTTGCCAACATGCACAGCCAGTTTTAGCAGTTGGATCTGTCAGATTTCTACTGTCACATCACGTTAGCCAAATATTGTTTATACAGTTACAACTTATATAGGACAAGCATGAAATGTCATACAATTTTCTTCCTTGCAATCATGCACTGGACTTCAAATACAACTTTCATTCAATAATGATACGCCTCGGTGGCCTAGTGGATAGCGTACTGGGCTTTCACCCTTAGGACCCAGGTTCGATTCCCGGCCAGGGTTTGGCATTTTCATACGCTATAAATCATCCCATAGTCTGCATTAGCCCAAGTGTGCACAATAGTCGGACGTTAAAAAAAAAAAAAAATGCAGGTTGGGTATCCACCAAACGTACTCAAAGCAATTCATTAGGTTAGGTATAGCCCAGGTTTTATTACGTCATCATATTTTCATTCCCCAGGTCCATTTGAGCCAGTTCCTCAAGGCTTTCATGCTTAGTTTTCAGATATCAAAGTACAATACGTAAGTAGGAAAATAAAATGTCCACCCATACAGAGTCCTGTATTATTGGTAAAGTTAGGTTAAAACTGGAGGTCACCCGGTATCCAGAGTCTGCATTCTGAAGCTAAGCTTTCTCTTAATTATGCAACCTTTGTTGTACCCTGTTCTTCCTTGACTTGAAGTGAAAGGATCTAACCCAAGAGCAAGTAGATAAAGAAAGGTTAGATTTAGCTAGATCTTTTCAACGTGTGGACACCTGAAAGAATATATTATTTAACTTCAGATTTGCAGAGCAAAGATTACATTCACATCACAGATAATAAAAGCACCTTTGTTTTCGAAATCATTTATAATGCCCAATCGCATACTTTAACAAAATAATAATTATTTACTTCCCATCATGTCTGGAAGCGAGTTATTACATAGCGTAAGATATACACCTATATGTAATATTAAAACATTGTTAACTGTTATCAGGCACTTACAGGTCTTCATACGTCTTGGTTAATGAGTGGACCGTTATCTGTGGACACCTTTTTCGTACTATCAGGATGTCTTCTTTCTTATTTTTTCCTCAACATGAAAAAAGAAGGGAAACAAGTACGTTTCAACGTGTTTTACTTCTACCTGCACAGATATATAAGGTAAAGTGTTTCATTGATTGATAATTACCGTTTATTGATCTGTTAAGTTGTAAATAGCTTCAATAAAATGGTGAACTATACAAAATAAAGATGGTGCATTTTAAATTTAATTTCTCTTGAGCGGCCTAAATGATTTTATGGATAGAAAATAAACTATATAGCAAGCTGTAGATAATAAAAAATCTATATCTATTCAGATCTCTAAACTTAACATCTAAAAGTAATGGAAATGAATAGCTATGGAGAGAGGCGGAAGATCTGTTGAGGATGACCAGTGAAAAAGACTGGTTTTAAAAATGGAGATAACGTATTCAAAAATGTGTTAACAAGTATGGATGAAGTACTCATAATAAATATGACAAGCAATACATACTCAAAATAAATATATATTTCTAACAGTAACATAACTAATTAGAAAATTTAAATATAAAAATGTTAACTTGGTTAATCAAACAATGTTAGTGAAGAAGAAATATTAAAATAGAATAAGCAAGTTACATAAGGCAACAATGAATACCTTGTTTAACAATGTTTTGAAAATAGTAGAATTAGAATAAAGCTCAAATCAAGAAGGCCAACAGTTTTTCTTTAAAATGCATTAAAAGGTAGACACAATATGGAAATTAAATTGCTGTATGTGTGAAGATCAGTTACACTTAGCTTCTAAACATATAATACGTAAAACAATGAGCAGAAAGAGGCGGAGCTTTTTTAAATTGGGTGTAAGTATCAGTATATACAAGGTGTGTTCAGAAAGTAACGAGAATTTTTAAATTTCGCGTGCTTGGAGAGTCCGATTGTCAAACATTTTTTTTATGTTGGTATACATGCCCATGAAGTATGATAAAACTTTCAGCTGTTTTCATTGTTGACTTTGTGACAGCCACTAAGGTTAGACGTGTTTTTGAGTTCGGCGATTTTCATTTGTTAAAAGAAATGGATCAAAGGATTTTGTATCAAATTATGCGTAAAAAATGGAATAAAGTGTAACAAAGTGTGTGAAGTGTTAACAAAGGCCTATGGTGAGTCTGATATGAGTAAAGCAAGAGTTTACGAGTGGTATAAGCGTTTCCAAGAAGGCTGTGAAGACGTTGAAGATGACAAATGCCCAGGATGCCCCAGCACATCAACAACTGATGAAAACGTGGAAAAAGTAAAAGAAATGGTTATGAACAATCGCTGAATGACAATTAGAGAGGTCGCGATAAGTTGGCATATCGATTGGATCATGTCATGACGTTGAAACTAATGCTCAATCATCCCCGCCCGTGGAGGCATTCTGGCTCGCCAAGACCGAAAAAGGCTCGACAAATGCAGTCGAACGTGAAGGTTATGCTCACTGTGTTCTTCGATATTAATGGCATAGTGCATCATGAATTCCGGCCATCAGGTGAAACGGTCAATAAGGAGTACTACCTACAAGTTCAACACCGTTTGCATGAAGCAATCTGAAAAAAAAATGCCTGGATCTGTGGAAAAACAATTCATGGTTTTTGCACCACGATAATGCACCAGCTCACACTTCATTGCTTGTTCGTGAATTTTTGGCTAAAAACAATACTGTAATGATGCCACAGCCTCCATATTCGCCAGACATGGCTCCTTGTGACTGCCTATTTCCAAAAATAAAGAGAACCTTAAAGAGCTGTCATTTTACAGCCGTAGTTGACATTAAAAGCGCATCGCTGAAAGAACTAAAGGCTATATCAAAGATCGAGTTTGAGAAGTGTTTCGAGGATTGGAAGAAGCATTGGCACAAGTGCATATTTTGATGGTGACAACATCAATGTAGAAAAATAAATAAATATTTTGTTTAAAAAAATTAAAATTATTGTTACTTTCTGAACACACCTTGTATATAGATTAGATGGGTCTAATAGAGGATGACCATTATGTAGAGTGGATTGTGTTTGAAAATGGAAGTACTTTAAAACTCATAGACAAGGAAAGATTGTCAGTAATGATAAATATTAATATCAACTTATCAATTTCACTGTCAATTGTTTCAATAGAGAGACATATCCTTATAACACCTTTCTTTACTTGAAATAATTAATGAAATCACTTTTTAAATTTATTTTCCAAACTATTAAATAACTTACCATAAAATTATTAACACATATGTTTGGTAATACAATTATATTATTACCAAAATAGTTTTTATTTTTATTTAAAAGTACAGTGTAAGTCAGCCAACTTCTTGTGTTGTAGGTACGCTCCTGCAGTGTTGACAACAGTCTTACTATCAGCGACTTTGTTCAACTATGTCGGAGATGGTCCTCTTTGGAATCATTTTGCGATTCGGCACAAAGAGTTTTGCCGTAGCAACTGGTGGACTAATATTATATTTCTGAACAACTATATTAACATTGAAGAACAGGTTCGACGTAATACAGTAGACATTTCAAAAATATTTGTATTCATTCCACTGTTAGCCGTTCTTTGCTTAAAAATTTAGTGCTATCAGCAGTGGAATAACTGGTTAAATATAAGAACCACCCCTACAAACGCTTGTTTTTTTGCATCCCTGCAGTTTGGCAGAGTTGCTATTCACACCCGTAGCAGTCAGTGCCATAATACATAATCATGTTGTTGATTAAATTAAACAAGTTAAAATGATTAATGACTTTAGTCTTAAAACTTATTATAATTCATTGTTAAAACAACTGACAAAATATTGATAAATTTTTTATAATTTGTTGAAACCAGAAACTAAATATGTTGTCATTCAATCATAAAATTAATTTGTGCCATGATAAATTTAACTATCAAAAATTAAATTGGTCAAATTTAAATTTTATTTATTTATTTATTTTAACAATTACAACTAAGAATTTACACTTAACAAGTAAATTTAAATGACACTTTGTAAATTTAAATGACTTACAAAAAACATCAATCATTAAATTGGTCATATTTAAATGACTTAAGAAAACATCAATCACTAAACAAAATAACTTAAATTTTATTTATAATCATGTTAACATGCTGTATTTCGTTTTGTTGTAGTGTGCTTCATTTACCTGGTTCCTGTGCGTAGACATGCAACTGTACATACTTTCTCCTTTGGTTTTACTTCCCATGAGGAAATATAAGAATTTCGCATACATCGTGCTTCCTCTACTCATAGTCGCTTCAATGATCAACAGTTTTCTTATATCCTTCATTAACGAACTACCAGCGGGTTCATTACTTTCAAGGTATTGTTAGGAATATATAGAAACTGGTGTAGGAGGAAACGGGGGTTAACAAGGAAGAAAGTTGTGTAATTGTAGTCCGTAGATTGCTGTATAAAATTAAAAAAATAATAATAATTATAATAAATAAAAACTTACAAACAAACATACAATTTAAACTATTTTCCACTGAAAAAACATTCAACATAGAGATAAAGAAAACTTTTAAATAAACATATATTTAACCAAGGACCAGGGTTTGGCATTTTCATACGCTATAAATCATCCCATCGCATTAGCCCAAGTGTGCACAATAGTCGGATGTTTAAAAAAAAAAAAAAATTAAGTCCAAAGCTTTTGGTCACGGTATGAAAGCTGCCTTAGTACAGACACCAAAGTTGGCTTTATCCTTCTGGTACTGATTGGTTGGAGCTACTTTGTTACAAAAGACCTACAATTTTAAACTGTTCTAAAATTAAGAAATGAAGTGACTTTACATAACACACACTTTTTGTATTTTTTTATTCTCTTTATTTGTTTCACCCAACTTTGGTGTACACTAAATCAATCACTTTTTAATGTTCTGTGCCTTCCTCGTAGCCCAGTATTGCTTCATTCGTTGTGATCTTGCTTTTCTTTCTTCGTCAGAGATTTGGATCGTTTGCTTGGATTTGACTTTGCCTTGGAACCGATGCTTCTTGTCCTTGGCTATTGTTTTGGCTGTTCTGTCCATGAGCATAGTGTCAGTGATCTGCAGTTCTGCTATGTCTTTCTCTGTTTCTCTAAACCAAAGTGGTTTGGCTCTTCTTTTGCGAAAGTAGTCAAATATTTTTTTGGTTAGTCTATTTTTGTCCATTCGGAGGATGTGCCCATAAAAATCAATTCTCCTTTTTCTTATTGTGTCTGATAGTGTTTCAGTTTTTTGGTAAAGAGTTTCATTACTGATGTGGAATAATTTGTTGTTACGGAAATTGGGGCCCAAGATTTTTTGTAATATCTTTCTTTCTTTGATCTCAGCCCTGGGTTGTGAGAGATAATGTTTCAGCTGCATATAAGGCTTCTGATTTAATTACCGTATGATAATGCCTTACATTTGTATTGCAGGAGAGAGACTTCTTGTTGTATGTGTCTTTGGTAAGTTGGTAGGTTAATTCAACTTTATTTCTCCTAGATTCCATAGCTTTTTTCTCTACGGCGTTCCAGCTGATCCATTCCCCAAGATATTTGAATTCTTTGACTATTTCAATGTATTGTTCTCCCACTTGAAGCTTTTTTGGTAGTTTTTGTATGTTTGTTAATATTTTAGTCTTTTCAAATAAAACTTTGAAACCCATTTTTAACGGTTGCTTCTGGAGTTCAAGAGTCTGTTCCTTAGCTTCTTCCCGTCTCAGCTAGTAAGGCCATGTCATCTGCAAAAGCCAAACAATTTACCTTAATGCCTTTGTTCTTAGTTGTATTTTTTATTATTGTTCATTTATTTGTTTAATCTTTCATTTTACATATTTTCACATACCCCATCCTTGCAACCTGCCTCTAAATCATTCTTTTTTAAAGTATTTTCGAAACAAATTTTGTTAAAATGTAATCACTTAGTAACCGAGTAAAATTTATAGGTCGCTATCCTCAAAAATCTGAGAGCTATCGAGGAAAAGATTTTGGCCTAGTTTCTCAAAATTGGTTCACCAGATTTCACTAAAATTTTAGTCAAATATGAATATTCATAACTCAAGTCATTAGTACCTATCGTAAATTTAAAATAAAATAATTGTTGTCGTAAGTTAACAAACTTACGATTCAAAAAACTAAATCTTAATCTTAACCAAAGTTTTTTTTATTTACTCCTGAACCATAATTTTAGTTTAAGTTTGGCACACCGACTTTAGTACTTGTATGTTCAAAATTTCATAAAAATCTGTTGTATCGATTTTAAATAATTAGTGTGAGTTTCCATTCCACCTCTTTTTCTTCTTAACCAGATTTTTTGGGAACAAATTGAATACGAAAAAGTTTGTGTAAAGGTTTATACATCGTGTGTTTATTCTGATTTTAGAGATCTAAATGTGAATACAACAGTGTTCTTGCAATATACCAGAGCGCATATTAGAGTTGGGCCGTATTTGGTTGGCGTGACACTGGGCCATATATTACATAAACTAAGGAACCGCAAATTCTACATGTCAAAGGTAAATTTTAAGCGAATTATTTAAATAAATATAAGAATAAACACTTTTTTTTAAATAAATAAATTAATTAAAATTTATAACCGAATAAAAATTAATAAATAATAAATTTAACCAATAAAACTTTTGCCTCAGCAATACTGAAATGTGCAAAACATATAAACGATTATAAATCTAAAATTTATATTTTTGCAAATACTCTAACAATTTATTATGTATTGTATGATTAATATCATATTTATTTTATAATGTAACTCATACAAGTTATGTAATAAACTAAGCTGCCTCAGTGGCCTAGTTGGTAGCGTACTAGGCTTTCACCCCGAGGACCCGGGTTCGATTCCCAGCCAGGGCTTGGCATTTTCATACGCTATAAGTCATCCCATCGTCTGCATTAGCCCAAGTGTGCACAATAGTCGGACGTTAAAAAAAAAAAATGCAATAAAATAAATGTTATATTTACTGAAGCTTGGATTATAATCCAAATTAGATTAAGTTTAAAATACAGTGGTTCTTCACGATGCTTTTTTAAAAAATTGTTGGTAATTTAAATTTTATTCAAACAATTCAAAGTGCAATTTACAAGAATAACTGTCTTTTCAGGAATTTTTACACAATTTTTTTTAAAGCTATTTCTGGTATTATTAAATGCCAAAGAAGAGTCTACATTAGCGAAACGTTTATTGTGTCTTGAGTTTTCCTATTTGAAAAAAATATGAATGGTAGTCCATGCCAACTAAACTGAATGCTTGCTCTTGTCCAATCACAAGTAAATCTTGTCCTTTTGAACAGCAATACTGGTAAATCATGGTCAAATGGTCTTAAACATCTTCAGTCCTGACCTATATTCAGTTTAGGGCATTACTAGTGTTTGTCATTCGTCTAACAATCGTCAGTAAAATTGTGTAGTAGAGGAAAACATAAACTTTTTGAAAGGGTTCGTGGAAATAATCTAACTTGAATGAATTTCTAAGGTTATTATTGCACTGTAACCTTTGTAAATATATTGTTCTATATCCCCATTCTGTATATTCAGTAACCATGTCTATATTCCTGCTCAGTTACAGTGCCTTTTGCCAGTCTTTTCATGAAGTTTACAATATGGAGAGAATTCAAGGTGGGTAACCCCACTTCTAATTGCATACTTCCTACTTCATTATTGAAATGCTTTCTCTGCTAATTCCCTTCCAATTTTATTCTTACTCTTATCTCTTATCATGAAGATTATGCTTCATTTGGCCAACTCCTGCCCATTTAGAGTCCTGCATGCATACGTAAGACTAAGGTACAGAGAAATGGCCAGGTATCCTAGGACCCTTGTTTGATAGACCAGTGTCATTTATTCTATCACGGCTGATTTATCCTTTTCATTTAGCCAAACTGTTTGGAGTAGTGTATATGTGCGTTTTGAGTAGATGAGGGAGAGTAGTAAGAGCTAAAGATACCAAGGGATCGCTAAACTGGAAAGTAATCTAGCTTTGTCATTTACTCAAAGTTTTAGGTGTACCATTAAAAATTGGAACTGTTTCTAGAAGTTGAAAAAACAGTTTTTTTTAACTGATATTTCATCCAACATTCTTTGTAGCTTCAATCAAGGTACCTTTTGCTCCATGTCTGTATTTGAAGTAAAGAAACTTATTGCTTTGTCTTGTCATTTGTATGCTTTCTATAATGTAAGTTACGAGTTGTGGCTATTAAATAACGAGACTGACGCTGCGGCAGAACACGTGCGCATGTGCCAACCGCCATTGACCGACAGCTATTTAGTGTGAAGCTTTCTGTTCGGAATACAGTTAGTTTCGTTTGTGTAACCAACACCGTTTAGTCATAACCTTCATTTCCGTTAGTGTTGTTATTTTGTTTTGTCGGAGAAAATGGTTAATAGAGCAACGAATTGTTGTTAAATTTCACTTCAAACTTGGAAAAACCGCTACTGAAATTTATAATTTATTGAAAGAAGTGTGTGGCAGTGAATGTTTATCGCGGGCATGTGTTTTTAAATTTTTTAAGTGTTTTCAAGATGGCCGACAAGACGTTGAAGATGATTTGCAGTCAGGTCAAAAACGTCAATGATTGCTTCAACGTCAAAAACGGATGATAATGTTGAAAAAGTTGCTAATTCGATTCGGTCTGACCGTCGATTAAATTTGTGCAATTGGTGAAACTGTAGGTATTGATAAATAATGTGTACGGCAAATTTTACGTGACAATTGGAAGTGTGTGCCAAAATGGTACCAAAAATTCTCATGTTTGAACAACAAGCAGCTCGCAAAAATGTTTGTACTGACACTTTGGATGCCATTGAAAATGACTCAAATTTATTGGAAAGGATAATAACATGTGATGAATCGTGGTTTTTACGTATGGTCTGGAAACAAAGTGCCAATCCATGCGTTGGAAGACCCCAACTTCACCGAGAGCCAAAAAAGCAAGGATCAGTAAGTCAAAATTTAAAGCAATAATGATTGTTTTTTCCGATATTCATGGGATGTGTACCTTCACTGGATTCCTGAAGGTCAAACAATTAATAAATATTACTACCTTTCAAGTTGGTAAACTACGTGAAAGAGTAAGGAAAAACCACCCAAAATGTGGAAGGCCAAATCATGGCTTTTCCACCAAGACAATGCGCCAGCTCATTCCGCGTTATCTTTCAAGAGGTTCCTGGCCAAGTGCAGCATCCCAGTGTTAGAACATTCACCTTACTCACCAGACCTTGCACCATGTGACTTCTATCTGGTCCCTAAGGTGAAATCTGCATTAAAAGGGACGAGATTTAGGTCCGTGAAAGCGGCAAGAGTCCTGAAGGAGTTGACAGAAGATGACTTTCAGCACTGTTTCCAATTCGAATGGAGCATTGTAGGGATAGAGAAGGGGTGTATATTGAAGGTGATAATAAGTAATTATGTATAAAATGAAAATAAAATTTTTTACAACGTCAGTCTCGTTATTTAATAGCCATACGTCATATACCTAGACTAAGGGCATTGGTCTGATTTTCCTGTCTGAGTAATCAAAACATGTAGGTTTATATTATAAGTGTTTCTATTAGATTGTGCTAAGACAGTTGCAATCGAGAACAGTCTTATTGACTGATAAAAGGTTAGGTTGTAGTGTCTATATATAATAGTACATAGGCGTGGAACAAAACTGGAATTGTGCAGCCTAGTACAATTTCTTTTCTTCTTTTCGTTTCACCCTCTTTGGGGTACGCTGAATCAATCATTTCTTGCGCGCTGTACTTTTCTTTGTTCCCAGTAGCTCTTCATTCTTTACGATCTTCTTTTCCTCTCATCTTCCGAAATGACAGGTTTAGGTCTTATTTTGGTTTTATCTTGGAATCTTATTCTTTCGTCCTTGGTACTTATCTTAGCAGTTTGGTCAAGCAGTGAATTTTCTGTAATTTTTAATTCTATTAGGTCTTTTTCAATTTCTTTAAACCAGTTTGGTTTTGTTTTACGATTATGGAAAAAATCAAACACCTGTTTCGTCAATCTATTGGAGTTCATTCTAAGAAGATGGCCGTAAAAATTTATTCTCCTTTTTCTCATAGTATCTGACAGTTTTTCAATTTTCTTATAGAGAGCTTCATTTCTTATATATACTACCTTATTATCCTGAAATTTTGTTCGTATAATTTTTCTTAAGATTTTCCTTTCCGTTATTTCAAGCTTTTCTATCTGGCCTATGCGATTCATGGTTAATGTTTCTGCTGCGTACAGTGCTTCTGGCTTGATCACTGTTTTATAATGTTTAATTTTGGACCCCCATGAAAGGGATTTCTTATTGTATGTTTCTTTCGTCAATTGGAAGGCCAACTCAAGTTTGTTTTTCTTGGATTCCATTGCCTTGCCTTCATCTACATTCCAACTAATCCATTCACCAAGATATTTGAACTCTTTTACAATTTCTATTTTCTGTTCTTGGATTTTAAGGTATTTATTTGGTTATTTGTTGTTTGTCATGATTTTGGTCTTTTCAAAAGATACGTTTAGACCTATTTTAGCTGCTTGTTTCTTCAATTCAAGAATCTGCTCCCTTGCTTCCTCCATTGTTTCAGCAAACAAGGCCATATCATCTGCAAATGCAATACAGCTAATTCTGAGATTCCTCTTTTTGTAACCCAATCCTATTCCACTTTTTATATTTTTCTTCCATTCCCTGACTACTTTCTCAAGTGCACAATTAAACAATAAAGGGGACAGCCCATCCCCCAGCCTGACTCCCGTTTTTACTTCAAATGAATTCGATAGTTCACCCATAAATTTAACTTTCGAAACTGTATTTGTTATAGTTGCTTTTATGATATTAGTTGTTTTCTTATCCAAATTTAGTTCTTCTAGTACGGATATAAGAGATTCTCTATCAATGGAATCGTAGGTACAATTTATTTTAACAATATTTAATATATATTTAAGCCTATATTCATGTTGTTTTTTATAACTGCAGTTTACAGTGGCTTGCGGTTGGACACTGGCTTTGGCGTTGAACTTGTCCGTTGTCTACTCGATGTCTTACTTCTATCAGGATGAATATGTTTATGAGAAAGTATTGGCCTCACTATATACTGCAGTGCATAGAACATTCTGGTCTATAGGCATTGCTTGGATCATCTTTGCTTGTGAAACTGGTTACGGAGGTAAACAATATTATCTCTTTATAAGAATGAATGAACTCCTAGCATTATGACTGCACTGCAAATCTAAATATAGTAGATCTGTTATATTACTGAGATGCTCACAGGAATACAGCACATTTTCCAGCCCTAGTCGCTTTAAAAGTCTAGAATTTGGAGTGGATTCAAGTCAAATCTTCACTTCTAATTGATAATTTTCCAGTTCGTTATTGAGGTGCTTGCACTGCTAATTCTTTTTCATTTTTTCTTTCTTTTGACCTTTATTATGGAGGTCCTGCTAAGTCTGGCCAACCCTTTTTGTTGTAAAATTGGCCAACAAAAAGAGGACCTACCCATCTTGAATCCCCTCCAAATTCTAGACGTTATGAAGAGATTAGGACTGGAGAAGGCGTTGTAACTGAGCATCTCAGTAATACAGGAAGGGGACAATAGTTTTCCAAAGGTCACAGTTCAATAGTAACGCTACAGATACAGCATATATAATTTTGTACTGTCCTTTTTATTGTCTAATTTTAAACAATTAAATATTATAGTTTTAATTTAGCATGATGAAAAATTATTTATCAGGTGTTTCATGTTATTTAAATAAAATCCTTAATTTCATAAACATTATGA
Source organism: Callitettix versicolor (assembly GCA_022606455.1). Lineage (NCBI taxonomy): Eukaryota > Metazoa > Arthropoda > Insecta > Hemiptera > Cercopidae > Callitettix > Callitettix versicolor. The sequence goes on from CM040185.1 coordinate 8,492,734, forward strand.
TAGCCGCCTCAGTGGTCTAGTTGATAGCGTACTGGGCTTTCACCCTGAGGACCCGGGATTGATCCCCGGCCAGGGCTTGGCATTTTCATACACTATAAATCATCCCATCGTCTGCATTAGCCCAAGTGTGCACAATAGTCGGACGTTAAACACAAAAAAAACATCGTTTTCTAGTACTATCACTCGAAAACAAATGTTTTATAATATAATTACAAAAAATTACATTTTGGCTGTATATTCAATAGTAATGAAATATTAAAGCAATAGTTGAACATTAAGTTCAATTAATTGCTTGATGTTTATTGACGAATGACTTATAAATTTATTGTTAGGTCCAGTGCGGAAGTTTCTATCATGGGAACTGTTTCAACCCCTAGGAAAGCTTACATTTTGTCTATACATGGTGCACACTGGATTCCAGTATTCCATGATGGGCACTTTGAGGGGGCCTACATACTACAGTTTCAACACTCTAGTAAGTTATCTCAATGTTATTTTATTATCTATACAATTAATATGTTGGATTCTACACAAAAATATATGCCTAATTGTTATTTATATTTATTGGAAGGTTAAACTGAATTATTTTTTAAAAATATCAATAAACTAATAAAAAGTCGAACAATACTACTTATTAAATATAAAATTATGTTAATAAATAAATTGTTAAGGTTAATTGTAATTAATAATTGTTAATAATAATTGAAAACATTATACAATCTTTCTTGTATTAATTTCCTGAATGATCCAGATCATAAATTACTAAGAACATGAAACATACCTGTTTGCATTTAGGATTAATTAATTTTTTTTTCGTTTACTCCCAAACCATAAATTTCTTCTATGCTAAACTAATTTTGTGAAATTAGGCCATTTATTATCCTGTTAATTTCTAAACTGGATTTTTAGGGATGTAACTACTCATTGGTTTTGTTTGGATACTTAAATTTCAGTGAAATGTGATCATAGTTTGTTTGTTAGACGTAATACTGAAAAAATAAACAAAATTTGAAAAATTTAAAAGTCCTGAAATAAGTAGACCAGATCTATATTACAAATGTCTTGAAAACATCTATTTCATTTAGTTTAATCGCCAGTGAAATACACACCATCAAAAACATGTCCATTTGACATTATTTTATAATCTTATTTTGATCGCAACAATCTTAAAGAAATACATCAAATGTTACGAACGCTTCAAAAGTTAGGCAGAAATATAGTGTTCCAATGGATCCCTTCTCATGTAGGTGTGCCAGGAAATGAGGCTGCAGATGAGCTGGCAAAGAAAGGTTCACTCCTATCCCAACACAAACATTTGCCCAATCCAAATAAGGCAAAGCCATGCTCAAAAGTACAATGAAGAAATAGCAGATGGAAAAAATGAAGACCATAGCAAAACGCAAACACTGGGAAAATATAGACGAGGAATGGGACAGACTGAAGGAAAAACCAAGGAGACAGTCAGCGGCACAGTTCCGTCTTGACACGGGTAATGACTGCCTCGCCGCCCACTTGAAGCACATTGGAGTGTACTCCTCTGAAATGTGCCCTCTTTGTCAAGAGATGAACTCAAATATGAACAAGGAACACCTGCTGACATGCCCTGGATTGAATGCTGATTCGAGACAACAGAAGAGCTTCGCTCGGCTGTATTGGGAGGGAAAGGAGGCTGATGGATTGGAGTCCGGGCTAGCCATAGGAAACAACAACTAATCATATTTTGTAATGTTTGAGAAAAAACATCAAAGTAAAAACCATTAGGAGCTTAAAAATGAATAAGAACCATCCAAATTTCTAGATCATTTAAAAAAAAAATCACTACGCATTTTTTTGTATTGTTAGGAATTTAGAATCTCTCCTAAAAGGGGTTCTTTAAAAAATCAACTATCAGAGTTTCCAAAAATGTTTTTCAATACATAATACTACTTTACAATCTTCTTGTAGCCATTAATCTGTTTCTACACTTTATAACAGCCCAAGAATGAGCACCATTGTATTAACAATTCAAAAGGTTCTGAAATAATGTTCCAAAATCCTTTCTGAAAACTCGTGTCCCAATTTATTCAACCCAAAAAGAAAAAGGGCGAGAAGTGTACACAAAACTTTCTACTTACCCCGTAGACTGCCGATCTATTTGCCCCAACACTGCCTGGCTGGAATGCCAGTCACTTCCTGCCCCAGTAGCATTTTCTGTTGGCCCACTGTTGGTACTTTGTTTTCACATACGGTTGGGCAACGGTTAAAATTGGCACAAATGCCTACCAATAATAACGAACCAAATGCCAACAACTAAACATCACCAAAAACCAACAAAGAAATTATTGGTCCAACTTACTTCCAACAGTTATCCAACTAACTTTCAATGACAACTCTACTACTTACCAACATGTTTAAAGTATTATATTTCTATTCAATTTATTAGTGAACTTAATAGTAATCATAACTTCTCTATACATTCACGAACATATGTATCATTCATATGTAACATTCACGAACCTTTTAATATCAAATGTAGAATATTCTTACTCGAAGTAATATATAATATATAGCCTACTTTAGCTTTTTAATTGTATATTATAATGTACATATTACTTTGAGTAAGAATACATACTGAATTTGATAAGAAAAGGTATTCAAACGTGTTTGTGAATGTAGAGAAGTTATGGTTATTATTAAGTTCACTAATCAATTAAATAAAATATAAAACTTTAAACATATTGGTAATTAGTAGGGTTAGGCCTACTATTGAAAGTTAGTTGAGTAACCAACATAGCATATTTCGTTACTGAAACAAGGTTATTTTTCAAAAAGAGACAAAATTCACACAAACAAAATTTATTTAAATGGCAGTTGTGAAAAGCCAAATCAAAAAAAGCACTATAGCACCAGATTAAAACTATAACTGTACTGTAAATGTAGGATCATGCAACTCTTGGTGAGTGACAACAAAAAAAGTAAAGGACATATTTTCACTTTTCCACAGTGCTGACAATATTTCAAATAATGTACAGTTGGCCCCAAAACTGCCCTCTGGTTCCCTCAGAATAAACTGACCCAGAATATTATCTGTGATAAGAAGCAACCCAAACTTTTATCTAATAATAATCGTTCTATGTACCTTATTGTTCATAACAACAGGCAGTACCATGTCAGAACTTTCATAATTTTTCTGTATCCGTCAATAGTGTTTATTCTTTGGCTGTACCCAATTCGCAATCTTTAAAACTATAAAATTATAATTCCTAACAGTAGGCTATTATTAAATAATGTTAACATATTAAGTATAATGTTTTTAAACTTATATGAATTTTTTTGGCAATATATTATTATAAACTAACCTGATTTATTCCAATAGTCAAGGAACATACTTGGGGACATAGTAGCTGCTGTACTTCTTTCATTCGTTGCATCTCTATTATTTGAAGTACCTTTCCGAAACTTGGAAGATATAGTACTAAAAGGTAATAATCTATTATAATACTGTAATACCACAACATAATACACTAACGTCAAGGTACAAATCTGTTAATTTTTGTATCAAATATTAAATTTAAAACCTCGTATAAACAAAAAGCAAAATGTCTTTTTTTGTGTTATAAAGCAAAAAACACATTGAGGCTATTATCACCTCCATAAGTGTAAGTGTGTGTTAGACTCTGGTACCGCGAGGGATGTCTAAATCCTCTCAATAGGTTCAGATAGTCTGCACCCTCCTGTGGGGTCAAAATATCACGGGAAATCTAAAGTGAAAACTATTAAAAAATTGAAGTAGTCAGTATAATTATCATTGTTGTTTATATTGGTACAATATTATATACTGATCGCATTGCTACAATGAAATTATACATGACTTATATTAAAAAATAAACACTACCTACATCATATACAAGTATAAAACATCAATCTTGTACAATATATTCGACTGTTTATGCCCTAATAATTATGATGCTAGGCTGGGCATGTAGTACAACATTCATAAATAATTTCAATATTTATTAATGAACTTATATACAATATGCAGGTCAACTTTAACCCTTTCAGCGCCATGGACTTTTTTAATTGGAAAAAATATAATATAATTATTTTTGGATAAGTTTTAAGCTAAATGAACATATTTTATAAAAATTATTTTTTAAAGTGGACACACCTAGTATAGAGTAAGAAAAAGTAGCAAACTCTTGGTCTGCTACGCAACTCACAAAGAATTCACCTGTACCTATCAGCTTTCACCCGAACCATCTATTGTTTATTTACGATGGTCTTTGCCTCACACCGCCTCCTTAACGCACTATAATGGCCTTACCCTGCTCCATCCTTTGACCAGTCCAAAATTGTGCTTCATTTAACAAATCACGTAAGTCATTAATTATTCTATTATTATTGCGTGATTACGTTAAACAATTTATTATTTACAGCTAGATATTTGTTAAATTTGTTTTTGAAGAAAACTTTGTTAGAGGTAAAGAATAAACCAGTCATTGGCACTGAAAGGGTTAAAAATTTATCATTGAAGATATTAACATACATAATTTTAAACAAATAAATATTAGGACTATGACCTATTCTTCCCAACAGTGGTCTATCCACTCATCTCATAAAGGCTACCGCGGTTTTGAAAATGTATCGTTTCATCTTCAGACCGTACAAAATGTTAAATTTCTCTGTCGAGGTCGTCACAAAGTCAAACAAAACATTAAAACATACATCACAAACACTGAGCACAATTACACGTTTAAAATATTCATCATGAAATTCGGCTTGGCCAAGCTACACACGCGACTCGTACATCGTTACATTCCGGACTGCATGTAACAACGTGCGAGTCGCGTGTATAGCTTGGCCAAGCCGAATTTCATGATGAATATTTTAAACTGTAATTGTGCTCAGTGTTTATGATGTTTTAATGTTTTGTTTGACTTTGTGATGACCTCGACAGAGGTATTTAACATTTTGTATAACGGCCTGAAGATGAAACGATAGAGTTTCGAAACCGCTGTAGCCTTTATGAGGTGAGTTGATAGACCACTGACGAGAAGAATAGGTCATAATCCTAATCATTTGAATATCTGGTCCGGTGGCTATGTTACAATAATGAAAATAAATATTGTATAAAAATAAATAATATAATCTAACTGGCATAGATTAAAAAAAAATAGATATACAAAGATTTAGTTTCATAATTTTTTTTTTAAAGTAATAATATTTCTTATTGCTGATGCAGTTTCTCTCTTGAGTTGTCACAACAAATGACAACTTATACAACAGAAAATGTAAATAAACAGTTATGAAATTCTACTAATCAGGCATCGCTATACGTGATTTGAGTCAGTGTACAGTAAAATTGCAATAATTTGAGTCTCTTTAGTAGAATAAGAAAAAAAGTTCAAGTGAAATGGACGTTGCCAAATGGTAGATAAGTGCCATCAGCTTTATTATTGCTGATAATCACACAGATCAACAGTAAACATTTATCACCTTGCTTCTGTATGTTTTAGTTGTTCGAAATAACTACATGCTGTATGCATAGTTAATCAATCCTGTTTTAGTGTAGTAAGGGTGAAAAAGACCCAGCAACCAAAAAATAATTTACCCTTTTTTTAATCCAGCTGAATGAAAGGGTGCTGCGAATTTCAGAACAGTTTAAAACTAACACATATTTTTAACATTTCAAACAAAATCATTATTACCTGACTAAAACACCTAAACGACCATTTAATGGTTGGTTTAACTAATTGAGCAGAATGTAAAAGCAGATTAGGTTTTTAAGAGGTTAGTGGAGTTTTCAAAATGTTTAGCTTAGGAAAGTAGTACTTTTAATACTTTATCAGTTATCATACTAAATTATTTTTTTAAAATATGTTCATAGGATCAAAGAAGAAAACAGAGGAGGACAATGAAGATCGTAGGAAACGTCCTATTTACGATCAAAGCACTGCAGAAGAAAAAGGCATCATTATGTCTTAACTAATTCCTTTAAATTAAAGCAGTTTTATTCAACGGTTGGCATTTCTGCTTTTTTTTGGCAATCATGTTAAATTTCTAACGTTTGAAGGAACAAAATATACATACATAAACAACATATACGAGCATTTATATATCTGATCTCAGTTAATTCATTTCAGTTTTTCATGCCATAATCAAAATACATTTTGTACATAAAACCATTTTGAGACCTTCAACTCCCTTGAAGGCATTATCGTCCATGTCCTAATGTTGAAAACTACTGCTTTACAGTTTAAGTGATATATATTTATGTAAGTAGTTAGATACTTTTGTAAAATAGAAATAGAAATAAATAAATATTTATGATGTTTGTAAGTCCTTATGTTGTTCCACAAGTGTTCAATTGTCTATTGGTTACACCCCCCAGTAGCACACATTGTTGGCCCAATGTTGGGATTTTGTGGGCAAAGTTGGGTAATGGTTAGTTAATAGACCAAGGGATTACCTTCACTGGGCCAAGGAGTCGTTTGCTAGCCAACTGTTGTATTCATGAAAACCTCTGCTATTGGCCCAACATTAATTCCTAGTTGGCAGAAAGTATAAGCAATATGTTGTTAAAATAAATCTCATAAATTAAATAGTGTATACTTATTTAAAAAGTTTTAAAATAGTATCTTACGTTTTATTGACATTGTAAAATTTACGGCAAAGAGCAAATGCAAATGATGATTTACACAGAATTGCCAACAACAGAACAATTTTTGTGAACAGAATAATATTATATTTTTAATTACTATACTAACAATATTGTTACAATGATTAAAAATTAAAAAAAAACAATTTCTTATTTTATTTCTGCTTAACTATAACCATTTACTATGGATGATTTTATGATGTACTTATTATTTGAAATATTGCCAGCACTGCAGAAAAGTGAAAGTATGTCTGTTACTTAATTACTTCTTTGTCTTCACTCATCAGTTGTAGTCCCACAGTACTATATGTACAGAACAGTCCTAGTCATAATTTGTGGTTATAGTGTTTTGTTGTTGCTTGGCTTTTCACAGTTGTCTTTTAAATAAATTTTGTTTGCGTGAATTTTGTCTCTTTATAAAATAACCTTGGTTAATAATGAAATAGGCTATGTTGGTTACTCAAATAACTTTCAGTGGTAACCCTACTAATTACCAACTTGTTTAAAGTATTATATTTCTATTCAATTGCGTAGTGAACTTAAATTATAATAATCATAACTTCTCTATATGCGTGAACACATTTGAATACCTTTCAGTATCGAATTCAATATTTATTTTTACTCAAAGTAATATGTACAAGTATAATCTTCTGCTAGTCATATTTTCTCTTGTTGGACTAACGTCAGATTAAACCTATTTTTAAAATTAATATGTAACCTACTCTAGTTTTTTAATTATATATTATAATGAACATATTAATTTGGGTAAGAATACATATTGAATTCAATAATGAAAGGTATTAAAATGTGTTCACGCATGTAAAGAAGCTATGATTACTACTAAGTTTACTACGCAACTGAATAGAAATATAATACTTTAAAAATGTTGGTAATTAGTAAGGTTACCATTCAGAGTTAGTTGGGTAACTGTTGGGAGTAAGTTGGGCTAACAATTTCTTTGTTGGTTTTTGGTGATGTTAAACGGTTGGTCCTATGTTGGAATTTGGTTCATTGTTAATTGGTAGGCATTTGTGCCAATTTTAACCGTTGCCTAACTGTGTGTGAAAACAAAAAAATACCAACAATGGGCCAACGGAAAATGCTAGTGAGGACACCCTAAAATGCTATTAGGGTGCTTACAATGAAAATTTGTTTGAATCACTTTATATAAAATATTCCAGACGTTTCATAAAATTTTGCGAATAGTTTCAAACATTTATGTACAATTATTTGCACTGACTGAAAAACTAATAGGCTAATATGTAACTCAATACATGCACTAACATTTTTTTAAAACTTTCACTGTAAAAAAGATTTGTTTCTCCTCGTAAATATTGTTTAAATTTATAGGCTGTTAGTGACGCCTCGGTGGCCTAGTGATAGCGTACTAGGCTTTCACCCCGAGGACCCGGGTTTGATTCCTGGCCAGGGCTTGGCATTTTCATACACTATAAATCATCCCACCGTCTGCATTAGCACAAGTGTGCACAATAGTCGGACGTTAAAAAAAAAAAAAAAAAAAAAAAAAAAAAAGGCTGGTAGATATTGAACATTGAAATAAATGCCATCTTGAAAATTACATTGATAAATTATGTGATTACAAAAACTCTGAATTCAAGATCAAAGGATACAAATTACATAAAGTCAGGTTCAACTATTCACAAGTTGTGAGCTACATATACTTGTTAATTTGTCAACTATTTCTTAAAGAAATAAGATTATTCGACAACACAGAAATGATTGTTTTTATAATTGAAAATTCGATATCCTTCTTATGATGAAAATTAAACAGACTTTTAGACAGTTTGATATATTGTACAAGATTGATGTTTCATTTGTATAATATATTTTAGATAAGTGTCCATCTTCTTTAATATCAGGTGCGTTAGCAATAGGACCAGTGATATAACTGAACCAATACAAACCAACAATAAACACCAATTACTTACATTTTTTTACGTTTGCCAGTTACCCATTTATATAGTTTTCCTACTGTATTTCGAGAATTTCCCTTACATAATTGTTAATTCAGTCAACGTGTTTCTCGATTAATAATTATAGTTATGCTAAATAAATTTACATTAATATTCTACAAAAATTCATAATCATGTATAAATAAAATTTAAAAAAATATTATTTTCAACATAGTTACAAAAACATTTATATATAATTTGTAATTAACACATTATTTTTCATGTAAGTATAAAGTTTAAAAAATCAAAAATCTAAGGCGCAAAACAAAGCTACACCTCTTTTTATCCAGTGTTTCTCCGGTTTGTCGCTCGGCACCTCAATAGCTACTACGTAGTTCGTAGAATGTCCTGTTGTTGAGAGAGTGCCGGCTCGTTGAAGTGTTTTATATACAGGGCATTCGTACACTCCAGTCTGTGGCATTACGTGATGCTGCTCGGGGAGAAGCCATACTGGTGGCATATCTAAACAAATATTTCGCAACATTAAAACACTTCCAAAAAGTCTAAAGATATTTACAATTTTTAATTTGAAACTTGTGAAAATAAAATTTTCTCTTCTTCATTTTATGTACTAATTGAACCATTATTTGTTTTCATTATTGTACACATAGCCACCGGACCACATATTCAAATGATTAGGATTATGACCTATTCTTCCCATCAGTGGTCTATCAACTCACCTCATAAAGGCTACCGTGGTTTCGAAACTCTATCGTTTCATCTTCAGGCCGTAATACAAAATGTTAATCCCTCTGTCGAGGTCGTCTCAAAGTCAAACACTAACACTTTGACTCAAGGTCAAAATCAAAGTCAAAACATTAAAACATACATCACAATGTTTTGGGGGTCTAATTTTTTGCTCTTGTAAATCTCAAACTCTTCAATCACATCCACATAACTACTTTTATGACACAAATGTAATATTTCCATGTTGGTATGGATGTCTTCAAATTTATGGTTTTTGTCCATAAGATGTTCTGTGAAAGCAGAGTTTGTCGATAATGCACTTCTGGGTATGTGCTCTTTAAATCTTTTCTTAAAAGACCGAGATGTCTGACCGATATAGAAGCTTAGGCAATCACTACATTTCATTTTGTACATGCCAGTTTTTTCAAAGTTATCTCCACTTGTATTTGCAACTGGCTTCTTTAATAATATTGACAACTTATTACTTGTTCTGAAAGAGACATTTATATTTTCTTTGGCTAATTCTTTTTTTAGGGTGTGGCTTAAAGTTGAACCATATTCCATATCTTATGGACAGAAACCATAAATTCGAAGACATCCATACCAATATGGAAATATTACATTTATGTCATAAAAGCAGTTATATGGATGCAATTGAAGAGTTTGAGATTTACAAGAGCAAAAAATCAGACCCCCACAACATTATCAATTAAAAACTTTCATTTAAATCAAATTTAATGACATGGCTCTAAGGATAAGTGATTTGAGTAAGTAACAAAAACCAACAGACGCACCGTAACTGATAACAATGACGGGCGCGCTACTAATGATGGAGACTCTGCAGTCCGGAATGTAACGACGTATGAGTCGCGTATGTAGCTTGGCCAATCCGAATTTCATGATGAATAGTTTAAACGTGTAATTGTGCTCAGTGTTTGTGATGTATGTTTTAATGTTTTGTTTTGTTTGTGACGACCTCGACAGAGAGATTTAACATTTTGTATAACGGGCTGAAGACGAAACGACAGAGTTTCGAAACCGCGGTATCCTTTATGGGGTGAGCTGATAGACCACTGACGGGAAGAATAGGTCATAATCCTAATCATTATTATTTGTTAGTTGCATTCAAAAAATTTTCTCTCAGAGCTCATAGGTCCTACTGGTCGGTAAATAACTATACTAACAGCAAGTATAAAAACAGCTAGGTAGGTACTGTATCTGCACAGCTTATTTCAAGTTAGTCCATATCAAAACGTTCATTAAGCATCTCAAAGTATGCTCAAAGTGTTATAAAAGTGAATATGGTAAATCCACTTTAGAAAATCTGATAAAACTTGTGCTGATCCATCAAAGCAATTTATTTTTTTATAGGCTCCATTGTTTTACTCCATAAAATTTATCAAATTACTTCAATTCAATGCCTATATGACTGCATTAATATAAATACTTTAGTTTGTGTCAAACAAAAGGTTTTTTTAATTAATTTAGAATGCATATAATTTATATAACAGATAAACAGTACAACTTAATCAGCTTGTTTCATTGCAGTAAATATCTGTTTTAAAAATTTAAGTGAACATTTTTTCATCTCTTCAAGACTGAAAATGTTTTACTATTAAAAATTTCTCTGTTTATCTCAATGATGTGTCAGTTGAAAAATAGTGTATTATGCGAAAATAAAAATACTTATCTCATTTTAAAACAAATGCTTAGATATATATTAGTCAAATACTAACATATATTTTTCTAATGTCCAAATAAACTAAACAGTTTTGTTCAAAATAACATTTGCAGTTATAAAAAAAGAGCTGCCTCAGTGGCCTAGTTGATAGCGTACGGGCTTTCATCCCGAAGACTCGGGTTCGATTCCCGGCCAGGGCTTGGCATTTTCATATGCTATAAATCGTCCCATCGTCTGCATTAGCCCAAGTGTGCACAATAGTCGGACGTTAAAAAAAAAATTTTGCAGTTATAAAATGACAATAACTTGTACAGCAAGGGCAAAGTAATCTAACCCCATGCTAGACTGATTGACAGCCTTCATCTGGATGCCAGTGGGCAGTAATATTGTAGCACACGTTATATCTTATGGTTAGTAATACTTTATCACATCTCGTAATCTGAACATCTCATGCAAATACTCAGGGATTACTGTAATCTTGCTGTACAACATTTATACAAAAATTTAAGTAAAAAAATTCAAAAATATAAACCTGTATACAGAGCTTTTGGGTTGGACTCAGCCAAAACATGCTCTTCTTGGCTCCACCGAGCGCCTTCCAAGAACAATCCATAAATTACACAACCGTCTTCTGGCCTATTTTCGGGTGATTTATCCAATACCTTTTGAAACATATCAACAGACATTAATAGCATGAATGAAGCACTTTAAAATTAACTGTTTCCTATCTTATATTAAATAACTGTTATTCTGTTTGTTTTGTTCTAAATTCAATGTAAGAACAGATATACTATCTTGAACTTTTAATAAATAAATAGAAAGGGAACAAGGTAGACCGATTAAAATTTAATTTAAACTAAACATTAATAAATATTAAATGAAAATAATTTTATAAAAACAGAACATAAATAATAGATGGATTATTCAACCTGAATGTCTGTATGTGGCAGAGATACTATCTAGAAGGGGATTAAAGGAGATCGAAAAGAAGGAAAGAAAAATTTTTGAGGAAGATTTTGGGACCTAGAAGAGTGAGTGATGGTGAGTTCAAGTTCCATATGCGATCAAACAAAGAGCTTTATGAAAGGTTTCAAAAAATCTGTTACAATGAAGAAGAGGAGACTTATATTTTATGGGCATATCAGTAGGATTAAACCAGAAAGAATAGTGAAAAGAGTGCTGACTTTGCAGGAAAACACAAATTCCATGGCTAAAGGAAGACCATCAGGATCTGACTAGATGTGGAATGAGTGCTGAGGAGGTACAGTCGACAGATGTAGAGAATGTGAGGCAGTTTAAATGTCTTCCCTACTACAGTCCAGTCAGAAAACATTAGTTTTCCACCCCACGTAGAATAAATAAAATATACTTTAGTATTACTGTTATTTAATTAAATTTAACAACGAAGATACTTTATGAATAAATGAATGTTATATTAAATTTATTTATTAAATTTTACGTCTTAATCACAATTTGTCTTATTCTATATGGACCTGACTAATTGTATAAGATTAAGTCACACAAACATTTAAATTAGTTTATTCCATGTCTGTCTACAGTTCTTAGAAATGGAAAAAAAGAAGTAAATAAATATGAGTAACACATTATATAAGCAGGTGTTTTATTACTACATACAGTCTAGATAGGCTGTTATATTGTTAAGTATTACAATACGAGGTGTGTTCAGAAAGTAACGAGAATTTTAATTTTTAGAACAAAATATTTATTTATTCTTCTACATTTATGTTATTGCCTTCAAAATAGTCCCCATTGGAAATTATGCACTTGTGCCAGTGCTTCTTCCAATCCTCAAAACACTTCTCAAACTCAATCTTTGAGATAGCCTTTAGTTCTTTCAGCGATGCGCTTTTAATGTCATCTACGGCTGTAAAACGACGGCCTTTTAAGGTTCTCTTTATTTTTTGGAAATAGGAAACAATAACTAACATGCGACTAGCGAATGCGAAAAGGGTAGTAATTTGGCCAAGGTCAACCATTTGCAGTCGGTTTCCGCCTCGCATTCTTTACATCGGTGTACTGTACAAAATAGGGACACGTGTGAGAGGAAGATAGCTGCTGCTGATTCTGAAGGGAATCCAAGAGGAAGGAGGCGAGTGGTTTCGGAGGCGGAACGTCATAGAATGAGCCAGAGAATGAAGGAGTACTGGAGTAGGAGGAAACAGGGGCTAATGAGGGAAAAAGTAATTTAATTGTAATCCATAGATGGTTGTATATAAAAAAAAAAAAAAAAAATAGATGGATTACAATAAATAAATAAAAACTTACAAACAAACATACAATTTAAACTATTTTCCACTGAAAAAACATTCAACATAGAGATAAAGAAAACTTTTAAATAAACATATATTTAATTAGTAATGGCTAAAGAAAATAATTGCTAACATTGTTTTACTATTAAGAAATTTTCATTGAAAAATGAGCTGTTAGAATCATAGCAAGACCTAGATTTAGGGTCTTGAAATGATCACTGATCCTGATCATTAGATCAACTTTTCAGGAATTATTGATAATTTTATATAAAATATAATTTAAAAAAGAAATATAATTGCTTCGGTGGCCTAGTTGATAGCGTACTGGGCTTTCACCCCGAGGACCCGGGTTCGATTCCCGGCCAGGGCTTGGCATTTTCATACGTTATAAATCATCCCATCGTCTGTATTAGCCCAAGTGTGCACAATAGTTTAAAAAAAAAATATATATAATTTGTTATGAGTAATATTTAAACATTCACCTAACCTGAAATTTATAGTTGATTGAGTCAATAGCTACAATATATTTGCGAGCATAGTTTTGAAGACATCCAGTGAGAAATGCTTGAGGAAAATAAAATCCTGATATCCAAAAACTTGCCGGGATTCCGTGATCAATCCATTTGTTAATGAAGTGAATTCTTTCTTGTAAATCATGTACCCAAGCACCTGAACAGAAAAACAGCGCAAGAATTATAAGTAATACAAAAAAAAATCCAGTTTATTATCTGAACAATTTCACAATAAAAAGATGGTTAATGTACTTTAAAATGCGTTGGGCCTTATTTGTGATGGAATAAGGAGAAAAGTTGAATATACATAATGCAATATCAAGCCAAAATATAAATAAATATTAATACTGTATATCATTTCTAGGCTTCAATTTTAAACCCTACACACCCCATACTATTTATTAGATCATGGGCAGATTTAGGACAGATACTGAGGGGGGGAAGCAATAACTTTTAGACTAAATTTTTGTATTTGAAAAAAAATATAAGTATTAAGTTTATAACAATCTCTATTAATAAACAATTCTTTACTTCATACATAGATTCAACATATTATAAATTCATTAATTTTAATGTTTGTAAACCCTTTACGAGTGGTTGACGTCTGTAGATGCAAGCAACAATTTCCCAAGCTAAGCGGTTAACATCTGTAAATGTGGACGTCACATGTCTCTTTATAGACAGAAAGCAGTTAGAGACTACACCCCACTACTACAAAAAAATTGTTTGATCTACTATAAAAAAAATTTCAGTATTACAAGTGCTGTTATATAGAATACTTTCCAAATTTTGAATTAATAAATTGTTCCATTTTTTCTTTTTTATATAAAGTGTATATTATAGTGTATTTTTTATATTTTTTGGCCTCATAGGACCACTTTAGTCTAAATTTCAGTTCTTCCTAACATTGGGCTATAATTTTTTTCTCCAATAATTCCTCATTCGATCAGATCGTTGCTTCCTGACGGCATCTGTGATCACTACGTTCTCGTGTCTCTTCGGTTTATCCACTTTAAATTTATTAGTCTTTAGAATACGTGTTATTTAACATTTGTCTGTTGCATCATCCATTTTCAGTCCTATTTCACTGAGGTCTCTGAGGACTTGTGTGATGTATTATAATGTATTATAGTGTATTATAATGTATTATAGTTTTGTATTATAGTTTTTCTCAGTTCTTTGAACTCACACTTTAAAAAAATTATTTATAGCACTTGATTGTTTAGTTAAGTATGCTTTCAATATTGAAAAGATTAAAGAAATGTTATATTTTGGCTGTTTGTAAAGTAAAATAAAAATTAAAGTAACCCCACAAAGATAAAAAAGTTTTAAAGATAAAAAGCTCACACAAAAGTTGTTTTCACTACAAAAGTATCATTTTCATCACAATAAAAAAAATACACTTAAAACTAGAAAAAATATAAATCATAGGTAAAAAATAATAAAACGGGAAAATAAAAAAATATGCGTAACTCGTTTTTTTTTAGCAAGAAATAAAGTGTGTTTTAGAAAACTAACACGGAAAAACGACTTGCTCAAGAAGGGATAATGTCATACATCACAAATACTGTTTCTTACCAAGTGGTTTCAATGATGGATAAGCCTTGCTGGCCCACATTGCGGGCACAGAGTTTGTGTACATGCTTGAAGACATTCTCTCCAAAGCATCGGACATAACAACAAGGCCGTTCAGTGCTTTCAACAAATCTTTCAGCGAGGCATGGATCACTTGAAGCAATTTGTTGAACCTAATGGTTTCCTGCACCAATACTGTGTTCAGTGATTCTTTATACATTACTGGATATCTAAAACATGATATTGAATGAACATCATTGTTATTTTAGTTAAAAACACTAACATAGTGTTGTGTTATAATGCGGTACCGTACTATGAATGTATAATAAGAAAATATCTTTATTTGAAAAAAAAGTTAAGTCTATTCTTCTATTTAAATCCAAATTACCCGAAACTTATATAGTAACATTGAGATATTAATAGAAGGAAGTGTTTGTCTGTCTATGAGTGTGTGTGTGTTTGTGTGTGCGCGCACACATGCATGCATGCGTAAAGTGTAATGAGGAGGTGGGCAGGTTGGGTAGACTGGGATCAGCTTTGGTTTTTTTTATTGGACCAGAGCTAAAAATATGGGTTTCTCTATGCTTGTTTTGGTCATATTTCAACAGGTGAATCTACAAGCAACACCAGGAACAATAGGATAACCTGAGAGGACATTCCCATATTCAGTTTAGTCTTTTGAAAAGGTTCTTGTAGGTAGACTTAGGGATCCTCGGTAGAGATCAACTCAGAAATCATAGGACTCATTACAGGGGGGGACTGCTCAAAGTCATTGATGGAACCAGTCTATTGAACTAGTACTAAAGAGTATGTGTGGCATAATATACCCACTGGTCATGGTACAAGGGGACTGTGAAACCCTGCATCTTCTAAAATATCTATCTTCATCCAAAAAAAAATGACACATTTAACAAATGAACGATATATTGATTAGTCCATAAACATGACTGTTCCAAACAATCTTACACTTTAGGATACAATCAACTTAATTACTTACTTCTCCTGTATCTTCGAGATATTGGTAAACGGTTGCGGGATTTGTTTCAGCAAAGAATTGGTCAGATTTATAATAGTCTCTTCTTGACTTGAAGCCTCCGCTCCGACTGTACGAGGCTGAAGGGACAGCAGGATTGCCAAGCTTGTGTATGTCTCTGACTGAGCGTAGCTGATATCTGCATTCGCATGAAGACCAAACAAGCTGGGGTCGTCGTTTACAGGTAAAGAGCGAATATAAGAAACATAGTCTGCGTATTCAGTTTCTTCTGGAAGCTGTTTGGTTGTAAACAGAAGAAAACAATTAAAATACACAAATTAAATAACATAGCATTGTTTAACTTTTACATCTTTTCCTTTTTTTTTTTTTGGTGTGTTTAACGTCTGACTATTGTGCACACTTGGGCTAATGCAGACGATGGGATGATTTATAGCGTATGAAAATGCCAAGCCCTCGCCAGGAATCGAACCTGGGTCCTCGGGGTGAAAGCCTAGTACACTATCCACTAGGCCACCGAGGCGGCTCCTTTTTTTTCCTATAAATAAATTACAAGTAAAAAACTCAACCAAGATTTGAACTTAAATATTTTGGCTTTATTATCTAGTATCATTATCTAGTGTTTGTGAATTACTGATGTTAGAAAATACATTTTTAATAAGCCAGCAATCTCTTAAACTCTATGTAAAAAAATATACAAAAAGAAAAAAATATGTAAATTTAAATAATTTTGTGTAGAAATTAGACAATGAGTTATCAGTTTCAAAAATTATTTTGTCTTTTTTCAGTTTTGTATTACAAATTGCAAGCTGTTTAACATGCAAATTTACACGTATGTAATAGGTAGCTTAAATTATAAGTAGGAATAATGTCACAGCACCTGATGATAAATGCCTTCTATATCAAACATGAATGTACTATCCACCACGGCCATGTTGTAGTAATCATGCAATATATTCATAATGCAACGCCTGTCCCAGTCATCGGTTACTCGACCACCGTAGTTTATGTGCCCTGCTGTATAAGTTAGTACCTTAAATCAATAAAACAAACTTGTTTTATTCAGTTGTTTTTCTAAGTTTTGTGACTTTAAAGTTAAGTGAACTAACGAAGAAAACTTTTTATCATTATTTTTCGCTACTAAAGCTTTAATAATTCCAAAAATTCTTTACAAATTCAGTTTTTTAATATTGTTGTACAAACTACATTTGCAAATTTTCCTGATACTATTGATCACTTGAATTTAAAATAGAGGGAAGACATAATCTGTAATTACAGTAATGATATCCTCTTGTACGAAGTGCTATCCAAAACTTTGGCGAATTTGAAGTCTGCATGTGAACTGTTTGTGGTAGTGTGGGCAAACAGTACTCTTTGTGAATTAGTGTGCCAACAGCTGTGATGGTGAGAGGCTGTGTTCTAGCATTGAGGCGAGTTTTTAAAGTTGTGTAGTTGGGAGATTTTACGGTACAAAGAACCTGCATCAAATTTTGCTTCAAGCTTAAACAAAATGCTGCAGAAACCCATTGCATGCTTGTAGAAGCATTTGGTGACAATGCTACGAGAATAAGTAAAACTTTTTTATGGTACAAACGCTTCAAGGATGGACATATATCTGCCAATGACGATGAGTGTTCAGGATGACCATCTACAAGTAAAACACTGGATCATAGAAGAACAATCCATAATATTTGTGTGATCATAGATATGTTGTACAGGTCCATGCAACGCACTTTGTGAGACTTACTACTGATAAATTTGTACTGAGACTGATAAAGATCATTGTGTAGATGTTTGTACTGAAATGAAAATTGCAAAACGAGATGACCTTGAATTTCATTCATACAGTAACTGGTAATAAGATATAGTTTTATCTTATATAAGCTATAAGCAACCACACATTAAAAAAACTTCATGGTTAATTAGCTATGCACAGTTCATCTAAGTGAAGCATACAAGCAAAACTAACTTTCTATTGAAATGAAAAGCTGTGTATTTAAGGGGTAAAATACTCCACTGAAGCTGTACATCTTATCCCCAAATGAAGTTCACAAGCCACCGTTGAAAAAACAAAATATGGGTATAAAAATATGTACACCTAGAAAATAGAATTTGTCCTATCAGTACTTAATGTTTAATAATATCCAAATAATACTAACCTTAAACGGTATATCTGAATACTCAAGCAAAAACATGTGCAACTGTGAAACACAGATACGCAAGTCACCATCTGTAAACTCGTATGGAATGTTGAAACCTAAAGGTCCAAATTTCCGTCTTTCTAAGCATACTCCATGGAATAAGCACAGCGAAAACGCAAGCCACTTGAATGTTTGAACCTTTTTATTTTCAGAATTAAAGAAATCTAAGAACTCAGCTATCTGGCTGCTGTATGCCCTCATCATATTCGCCTGCGTATTGACAATAATAGTTTTTACATTAAAATCTGAGCAATTTGTTAAATTTTAGTTAAGGTTATATAGTTTTGCTTGTTTTAAGGTTTAACACGAAATGACCATACGCTTACCTTAATGCCTCTAGGTGGCTCTATAGTCATTTTGCTGCCATTTTGCAGAATCGATACAGGAAATGCTGGTGACGGACTTGATGTTAACCAGATACGAAAGTCTTTGTGAACTGTATCCACTGGTATCCTTTCAATGATGTATTCCAACCTGGGCATCCAGCTGGGAGCAAGATGGCAATTCTATAAAATAAATTGTTGTTCAAATTTTTTGTTTAAATCCTTGTGACAGGAAGGAAGTAATACAAAGGAATACTGTTGAGGCAATAAACAACTGTAGGGATGTGTGCAAACCAACAGATAAAAACATGGTTTTAGGGAATTGTGTAATAGGGAAATGTTATCAAAGAACGATTAATTAGACTAGAAAAATTGAGCATTGTAAGCAGAAGAACTGACAAATGTACACATAGTCACAAGGAAATATTTCCTATTGGGTTGGCTAGGTCCTGTAAGGTGCCTAGAGTACAACATTTTTAGAGGTGCAAAAGAAAAAATCCATTAATGTATAGGATATATATATATATATATATAATTTTTTTTTTTTTTTTTTTTTAACATCCGACTATTGTGCACACTTGGGCTAATGCAGACGATGGGATGATTTATAGCATATGAAAATGCCAATGCCACGCCGGGAATCGAACCCGGGTCCTCGGGGTGAAAGCCTAGTACGCTATCCACTAGGCCACCGAGGCGGCTCTCTCTCTCTCTCTCTCTCTCTCTCTCTCTATATATATATATATATATATATATAAATTTTGAATTTAGAGCGATAAACCTGGAATTCCGGCCAAAGCATACAAGGCGCTCTCTCCTCCACTACCATTCCATCTTACCTCCTTCTAGAACTATCGATTTTTTTTTTTTTTTTTTTTGTTTAACGTCCGACTATTGTGCACACTTGAGCTAATGCAGACGATGGGATGATGTATAACATATGAAAATGCCAAGCCCTCACCGGGAATCGAACCTGGGTCCTCGGGGTGAAAGCCTAGTATGCTATCCACTAGACCACCGAGGCGGCTACTAGAACTATCGAAAGCTTAGTTCACATTGTAGTAGATTCATGTCAATTTGACAAAGTTTTTTTTCGAAAACTCGAAACGTTGACTACAACTACTACCCTTAACCAATAATAAATTACACCTGGGCCTACTTATTGTAGCTGAGAAACAGTATTAGGGAAACGATTAAAGGTATTTTGAACGTTTTGCATATTTGTATTTATTGTTATATTTGCATATTGTTTTCATTTGATATTTTATCAGCTTTAAAAAAAATACAGTCAAAAGCTACAGTTTTAAATTTGTGGTTGCCTGGCAGTGTGAATGGGACAGTTAGGGTAGAATTACATTGTTACCTCGCAAAGTTCCCGCAGTGTATGAATTTGGAGGGCATTTGATCAAAGTTGCAACTACTTCACAGAACGAGTTCCGAAGCTATCATAAGTCTAAAGTGCACTACTTCACTAAGTGAACAACATTTCTCGTCATTATTATCAGCTGATGATGACTTTTAAAAATGATTTATTATGATTTTGAATATTCTTTCATTATCAGCCCAGTAAATTACGTACATAATGAGCTTATTCAATTTGTACTATTAGTTTACACTCTTCATATATATATATATATATATATATATATATATATATATATATATATATATATATTTATATATCTTGTTCAAATTTTCGTTAAGAAAATACTTTCTACATCCCCTTAAGTTCAAGTAAATTTGTTAAAACTTATAATGTTCATACAGTTTTTTATCAAATATTAATATCACATATTTGTACAGACTATTTGATAGGATTTGATTTAAATAACACTTATGTTCTATCCTGTGTTGGTTTTAGGAATCGAGGCATGCAGCTGTCTCGCTGACGTGATGGAAGTGCACGACCTAAGTAGGAATTGACTTTAATATTTTTTTTTTATTACTTATTTTTATCATCAGTTAATGACAAAAAATTCTTTTTTCTTATTTAAATGTAAAAAAGTTTGTTTAAGGTAAACTGGAACTTTGGATTCAGTTTTTCCTAACTTTTAATATTGTATATGCCTACAAAACCAAAGAAAAACGTTCTAATTTTTATATACTTCGTGAAACCAGTTACTTGACAAGTAATCATCATAGTAACTGATATTTCCCTGTAATTCCACTTACAGAATGAATAGCCGCCTCAGTGGCCTAGTTGATAGTGTACTGGGCTTTCACCCCGAGGAACCAGGTTCGATTCCCGGCGAGGGCTTGGCATTTTCATACGTTATAAATCATACCATCGTCTGCATTAGCCCAAGTGTGCACAATAGTAAAACGTTAAAAAAAAAAAAAAAAAAAAAATACACAATGAATAACACAGGGACCGAAAAGATGTCCCATACAATAAAGAAAAGGAGGATTGACTTCTATGGTCACATCCTACGAATGGACCCGAAAAGGATAACAAAAAGGATCTTCGACTTTTTCCGCAATAAGAAAACCAAACTGAACTGGTTTAAGGAGATAGAGAGGGACCTACGAGAGTTTCAAATTACAGAAGAGATGCTTGCAGATAGATCCGCAAAGAGTATAATCGAAGGTAAAATGAAGAGGTTCCAGGACAGGGTCAAGACCAAAATACCATATAGGATTTCTGAGGCAGAGAGGACGGCAAGATCTGAAAGGATGAAGAAATACTGGGCGGACAGGAAAGCACGACACACTGAACATTGATTGATCAATCGTCCCCCAAAGTGGGTGAAACGTAGAAGAAGAAGAAGAATAACACAGGTCTGCAAGTAAAAAACTACATACGTTTTTTATACATTTTCTCATCATAGATTTTAAGTTGCTAAAACAAAAAAAAACCAAAAATCCTATTTCATCAAGTTTAGTTTTAAACCTATTTTTTTTATTTAACGCAAAATCCCTAATTGACTTAAAATTTGGTATGCTATGTTTTTTTATTTAAGACTTTTTACATTAATTCTATCATATATCCAAACTAGGCAATAAATAAAAACATATCAGTTAATGGTAGAGGGTAGTTGTGGAGACAGGGTTGTTATAACAGACAAAAATATGTTAATTACCTGAAAGAACACCCAGTTTCCAATTTCCAGAGCATTCTGGAACATTTTTTCAGCAACTGGTCCTTGTCCCTGACCCAGTGAGATTGACATCAAGCGCTTTCCCATTTTAAGCTGTAAGTAATACAACTTTTAGTTAAAAAATTAAGTTTAAATTTACCTAATGAATAATTCTAAAAATGCATAACCTGTCACAAAATCAGAAATATATCTAAAGTGAATTTTGTTGATTTTGATGTTGAAAATAAAACATATGATAATACACATGATAATATAACTTTAAACTTTACTAGAATATATCATGAGAATAGTAAAATTATATTTACTTGTTTCTAATTCCACTCAATATTTACTCTACTTGTTAGTAATTCCTCTCAATATTTACTTTACTTGTTAGTAATTCCTCTCAATATTTACTTTACTTGTTAGTAATTCCTGTCAAAATTTACTTTACTTGTTCCTAATTCCTCTCGATATTTACTCTACTTGTTAGTAATTCCTCTCAATATTTACTTTACTTGTTAGTAATTCCTGTCAAAATTTACTTTACTTGTTTCTAATTCCTTTCAATATTTACTATACTTGTTAGTAATTCCTCTCAATATTTTCTCTACTTGTTAGTAACTCCTCTCAAAATTTACTTTACTTGTTTCTAATTCCTCTCAATATTTACTCTACTTGTTAGTAATTCCTCTCAATATTACTTTACTTGTTAGTAATTCCTGTCAAAATTTACTTTACTCATTTCTAATTCCTCTTGTTATTTACTCTACTTGTTAGTAATTCCTCTCAATATTTACTTTACTTGTTAGTAATTCCTGTCAAAATTTACTTTACTCGTTTCTAATTCCTCTTGTTATTTACTCTACTTGTTAGTAATTCCTCTCAATATTTACTTTACTTGTTAGTAATTCCTGTCAAAATTTACTTTACTCGTTTCTAATTCCTCTTGTTATTTACTCTACTTGTTAGTAATTCCTCTCAATATTTACTTTACTTGTTAGTAATTCCTGTCAAAACTTACTTTACTAGTCAGTAATACTTCTCAATATTTACTTTACTTTTTAGTAATTCCTCTCAATATTTACTTTATTTGTTAGTAAGTCCTCTCAATAATTACTTTACTACGTTGTATATCTGGGCTCAACAAATGAAGACTAATTCACACAAAACAATTTCAACCACATTTGTCTTTTTTTATCACACCATATAAAATCTTTCATTATAGAAAAGATTTTAAAAAAATATTACACCATGCTTAAAAGATAAATATTTTAAAATACTATTTGAAGGTAATTTGGAAGAAAGAAACCAATATATTAGCTTATACTGGTTTATGTTGGTACCCTTACGTTCACTGGAACCTTATATAGAGATAATCTGACATGAAATGACAAAGTATATTATACCATGCCTGATTTACTTTTGCCTATGCCACTATTTGTATTAAGATATAATTACCTTGTCTGCAAACTTGTACAGATCTGCAGCAGGATCAGTGCCTGTAGACAGTACAAACACAAGCGGAGTTGTAGCACTCGACTCTTTGTACATAGCAGCCAGGTCTGAAGTTTGCGGTTCTATAAATCGTGCGCCCATGTATTCAGTTAGGAAATCTTGCATGCTGTTTGTCACTTTATCTGGTCGCAAGCATTTCAAAACCATGATTTTCTGAAAGTGATTTAAACGTTGGTCCCAAGGAGCTGGTAATTCCTCCCTGCGTAAGGGCAACATAATCAAATACATACATTTTGAAAACAATTTCTAAATACAAATTTAGAAATTTGCTGTTTTAGAATATTTTTTCTAACTGTAGTTGTTATTTAAAAATTATTTCATTGCTAGTTCAAAGTAAGTTTACTAACCACTTTATATCTGTCGGTCTTTTATAATACACTAGCTGTTACCCGTTGTAGCTTTGCCTGCAATTATAATATATCGGTAATAAAATGTATAGTCGATTTTCAATAGGTTACACTTGTCCTAAAACTAAAAATTAAATAATTACGTTGGACTGGGTGAATAGTATGATGACATTTAAAATAATTTAAACATTATTATCCACACCTACCAATATATAATAAACATATATAACGTTACTGTTACACAATTAACACTTGAATACTAAATAATTAAGTTGGACTGAGTAAGTAGTATGATGGTGTTTAAAATAATTGAAACATTTATTATTCACATCTACCAATATATAATAAACATACTACTTGTCACTGTTATACAATTAACACTTGTCACAAAACTAAACACTAAATAATTAAGTTGGACTGGGTAAGTAGTATGATGTGTTTAAAATAATTTAAACTTTTTAGTATCCACACCTACCAATATATAATAAATGTATAAAACATCACTGTTATACCATTAAGACTTGAATACTAAATAATTAAGTTGGACTGGGTAAGTAGTATAATGCCATTTAAAATAATTGAAACATTTATTATTCACACCTACCAATATATAATAAACGTATAAAACGTCACTGTTGTACAGTTAAGACATGCCACAAAACTAAATACTAAATAATTAAGTTGGGCTGGGTAAGTAGTATAATTGAATTTTTTAAAACAGGAATAGCCCTATGTTTATCTAGGTGCCTAAACCATGTTCACACCGAATTTCATCTCAATTGATCCAGTAGTTAAAGCGTGATTGAATTACAAACACACAAACTTTCTGAATTATGATTAAAGATAAGATTTAAAAAACTGATCCAGAGCAAAATTATTGGTAAATACGTTCCAAGAAGATTGTGGTTTTGAGAGAAATTTATCTATATAAGAAATAAAACAATTAAAAAAAACTGAGTTACTTGATAGAAGCTACATTTGTATCACCGATAATTTACATTGAATAACTGTAATTCTTTATAAAAACTTAGCTAACCTGTGAGGTTCAACTGAATCAAATATTCTTTTGTAGTTTTGAACTTGCTTGGGAAATTCTTGTACGAATTCTACAAAAGATGAGACGTTCTCTAATGCAAGAATTTCATTCCAGGATCTAGTTGAGAGCCAATTAGGAGCTGGATTGGGCAATTCCTGGTTGTAAAATATACAGTTTTAGTAAAACATTAAAATAAAATTACTCAAAATATAATACTGTGCTTTAATATTTTTTGCAAAAAATATATTATAAAATCATGTATAAAATATTTGACAACTTTCGCAATAGAAGAGCCAAACCACTTTGGTTTAGAAAAACGGAGAAAGACATAACAGAACTGCAGATCACTGACACTATGCTCATGGACAGAACAGCCAAAACAATAACCAAGGACAAGAAGCAACGGTTCCAAGGCAAAGTCAAATCCAAGCGAACGATCCAAATCTCTGATGAAGAAAGAAAAGCAAGATCACAACGTATGAAGCAATACTGGGCTACGAGGAAGGCACAGAACATTGAGAAGTGATTGATTTGGTGTACCCCAAAGTTGGGTGAAACAAATAAAGAGAGAAAATCATGTATGCCAATGTATGCAAGTCACTGATAATAAAGAAAATCAGTTTATACCTTGTACATGACTTAATTTACTTATGTCTTATTGATGACGCATTTCTGAATTATTTGATTAATCGTACAAGGACATTATAGCAGTAAAACTTACAAAAAATCATACATAAAACTTTACAACGTCTAAAATTAGCATATTAAAACAAAGTCGGATGCTCACTGTAGGATCTTGGAACAGACCAAAAGATGTTCCAAGATTCCAACATATGTCCACAACAGTTTTAACATGTTGCGAAGTTTTATGTGTGATTTTTGTGTCAGTTTTAAAGTGATATAGTCTGGAGTGATAGTCTTAAGACGGAATCATAAATTCCAGAACACATCAGAAAAACATAAACTACATCACAGATGAAAAATAATAGGCACTTTTTTTACAACTTTACTGTTTAGCAGTGAGTATTATAATGATAAACTGATGAGGTAAAAAAAAAATTCCCTTTTATGAGTAAAGACATCATATGATGTCTTTAGAGTTGAGTTCAGTGTGAGTAGCATATTAACATCAAAATCGCCACAAAGGAAAAAAAATGTTTTTAATCAAAATTCATTTATTTTACTGT
The DNA here is from genome assembly GCA_022606455.1 of Callitettix versicolor. NCBI lineage: Eukaryota > Metazoa > Arthropoda > Insecta > Hemiptera > Cercopidae > Callitettix > Callitettix versicolor. Next base: position 8,518,749 of record CM040185.1, read on the forward strand.
AAAAAAACACAAAAATAAAAAATAATTTTAGTGTATTTTCCTTGTGTGAAAATGAAAAAGTAATTTCAAATAACAATAGTGAATAGTAACAAGACTACACTAGTAACAAGCACTTGCGGGTCCTAAAATACAGTCAAAGCTGGTCTGGGAGTGTAGGAAGAACCTTGACATTCTGTCCCGGGATAACCGGGTAACTCTTCACTGGGTTCCGGGGCATAGGGGAGTTGAGGGTAATGAGGAGGCAGACCGACTGGCTGGACTTGGATCTGCATCTGAGTTTATCGGACCTGAGCTGGCTTTAGGGATTTCTCTATCATTGGCCAGGTCCGCTATTAATTGGTGGATTACATGTCAACTCCAGGTAAGATGGGACAACCTTCATGTGCATTCCCATAGTAAACGTCTCTTAAGCAAAGTTCCTTCTGGAGGAATCAAAGGGGCAGCAGATGTCCCGGGCAGAGCACAACTCAGGAGGATCATGGGGCTCATAACAGAGCACTGTGGTCTGAGGGTGCACATGAACAGGATAGGTGTGTACCATGGAGAAACCGTGTGTAGATTGTGCAGGAAGGAGGAGGAAACTGCAGGTCACATAATTTATGATTGTGAGGCTCTTGCTAGTAGGAGGCTAGGGGTTTTTGGTTTCCAAAACCCTAGGGATCTTCAGCAGAATGTGCTAGTCAGTGGGTTGTTGGAACTTATTAGGGGCACCAATCTGCTGAACTAGGTATTTTAAGAAGTAAGTTGCACAATAGGTCAGTTGATCGCAGTGCCTGGGGTTGAAAAATCACTTCCTCTAGAATATAATCTAATCTAACAAGACTACAACAAACAACAACCAGATAAACAACAAAAACTTTTAAAAAATAACCAACACAATATTGAAATACTCTTTTTCTGACAAACGCCTTACTTCTAATACCGCCAAAATGACAATAACTACAATAACTTAGAAGTATACTAACACTGCAAGTCCATTCCTTTTTTCAGGAAGACCCCTTTTCATCCACCAGTGAATGTACTTATATTTTATTTAGTGGAAAATTGTACCAATGGGAGACGGTTTTATAATTTGTCTCACAATTTACTTTTTAATAACTCCTCTCAATATTTAATTTATTTCTTAGTAACTCCTCTTTTATAAAAATAATCTTCTTTTATTCCGTTTACACAAATGCAGCAAGTGACAAACCTTATAGCTGACGTGTCTGAGACCAGTAGAGCCTCAGTATTAACCCTAGGGTGAAATGCATCATCTTGCCCAAAACATAGGGCCACAAACCTTATAGCTGATGTGTCTGAGACCAGTAGAGCCTCAGTATTAACCCTAGGGTGAAATGCATCATCTTGCCCAAAACATAGGGCCACAAACCTTATAGCTGACGTGTCTGAGACCAGTAGAGCCTCAGTATTAACCCTAGGGTGAAATGCATCATCTTGCCCAAAACATAGGGCCACAAAGCTTATAGCTGACGTGTCTGAGGCCAGTAGAGCGTCAGTATTAACCCTAGGGTGAAATGCATCATCTTGCCCAAAACATAGGGCCACAAACCTTATAGCTGACGTGTCTGAGACCAGTAGAGCCTCAGTATTAACCCTAGGGTGAAATGCATCATCTTGCCCAAAACATAGGGCCACAAACCTTATAGCTGATGTGTCTGAGACCAGTAGAGCCTCAGTATTAACCCTAGGGTGAAATGCATCATCTTGCCCAAAACATAGGGCCACAAACCTTATAGCTGATGTGTCTGAGACCAGTAGAGCCTCAGTATTAACCCTAGGGTGAAATGCATCATCTTGCCCAAAACATAGGGCCACAAACCTTATAGCTGATGTGTCTGAGACCAGTAGAGCCTCAGTATTAACCCTAGGGTGAAATGCATCATCTTGCCCAAAACATAGGGCCACAAACCTTATAGCTGACGTGTCTGAGACCAGTAGAGCCTCAGTATTAACCCTAGGGTGAAATGCATCATCTTGCCCAAAACATAGGGCCACAAACCTTATAGCTGATGTGTCTGAGACCAGTAGAGCCTCAGTATTAACCCTAGAGTGAAATGCATCATCTTGGCCAAAACATAGGGCCACAAACCTTATAGCTGATGTGTCTGAGACCAGTAGAGCCTCAGTATTAACCCTAGGGTGAAATGCATCATCTTGCCCAAAACATAGGGCCACAAACCTTATAGCTGATGTGTCTGAGGCCAGTAGAGCCTCAGTATTAACCCTAGGGTGAAATGCATCATCTTGCCCAAAACATAGGGTCACAAACCTTATAGCTGACATGTCTGAGACCAGTAGAGCCTCAGTATTAACCCTAGGGTGAAATGCATCATCTTGCCCAAAACATAGGGCCACAAACCTTATAGCTGACGTGTCTGGGACCAGTAGAGCCTCAGTATTAACCCTAGGGTGAAATGCATCATCTTGCCCAAAACATAGGGCCACAAACCTTATAGCTGATGTGTCTGAGACCAGTAGAGCCTCAGTATTAACCCTAGGGTGAAATGCATCATCTTGCCCAAAACATAGGGCCACAAACCTTATAGCTGATGTGTCTGAGACCAGTACAGCCTCAGTATTAACCTTAGGGTGAAATGCATCATCTTGCCCAAAACATAGGGCCACAAACCTTATAGCTGATGTGTCTGAGGCCAGCAGAGCCTCAGTATTAACCCTAGGGTGAAATGCATCATCTTGCCCAAAACATAGGGCCACAAACCTTATAGCTGATGTGTCTGAGGCCAGCAGAGCCTCAGTATTAACCCTAGGGTGAAATGCATCATCTTGCCCAAAACATAGGGTCACAAACCTTATAGCTGACGTGTCTGAGGCCAGTAGAACCTCAGTATTAACCCTAGGGTGAAATGCATCATCTTGCCCAAAACATAGGGCCACAAACCTTATAGCTGATGTGTCTGAGGCCAGTAGAGCCTCAGTATTAACCCTAGGGTGAAATGCATCATCTTGCCCAAAACATAGGGCCACAAACCCATGTTGATTTTGTGATTGAATACTGTGAAGGTATTGATTTAAATTTATTTTATTGCTTCCAAAACATGGAACAGTGATGTTACATACCTGAAGTGGAGAGCCACCAGATAATAAAAACATCCATTCATGAGAGTCTACGATTTCAATGTCAAGTAAAATACGAACACAAAGTAAAAACGCAAATTGCAGTTTATTTTTTTCAAACAAACTTCGGCAGACATTAGAATACAAGCTGAACGTAAAGTAGTCATTTATGCTAATAACTCTTTCATCAATGTCATCTGCAAAAGTATACAAAAATAAATACTATAAACATTTTAATAGTCGCAATTAGGCTACAGCAAATTAGAGTAATAATCACAGCCCTCAGCTGTCTTGCGGACGTGATAGCAGCAAATTTCCAAAATTTTTTTTCTTTATCTTATCCTTTTTTGAAATTCTGATGTCACCATCATAATCAGCATTGAAATCTGCATACACTAACATTTTAAACTTTCAATTACATTGAAAATTTGAACTTAACAATTAACAAATTTTTTAACTTCAATACATTTTAGAAATTCAAAATGCTAATTTATGCAGTTTTTAATGCTGATTAAGATTGTGTAATTGGATTTTCAAAAATATTGGAGACAAGAAAGTTATAAATTAAAAAACATTTTAAATAGGCTTCATTTTGAAACTGTTAAATTTTGCTGGTTATTGAACTTATAATCAATTTTTGTACCAAGTTTGAATCAAATTAGACTAAAGTTGCAAACATGAGCAAGCTAAAACACACACACACGCACATGCACACACACGCACACGCGCGCACACACACACACACACACACACACACACACACACACACACACAGACACAAAAACACAGACACAGACACACACACGTATACACACACACACACACACACACACACACACACACACACACACACACACACACACACACACACACACACACACATGCACAACACACACACACACACACACACACACACAACACACAGACACAACAAACACAGACACACACACACACACACACACATTAACAGCCCCTCAAAAAAGTGATATAAAAGTCAGGAACGGTGCTCATTTCAAGGTCCCAAGTCTGGGTCTTACCATAATGGCACTTCAATAGCTCATTTTTCCAATAATTCGCTAATACTTAGCCAAATAAGACTATTCTTAGACAGTATGCCAACTTCAAATATTAAATCAAATAAATTTATGACCGTATACTTACTTGATTTTTCGGTATTAATCATACTGCCAATAAAAATGTTTATAAACCATTCCAAGGAATACTGGTACATAGGATCAATGTTTGCCAAATCTGCAAGACAGAAAAAAAGTATCTGCGCTCGATTTGCCACTGGGATATACTGAGCTCGGGTTAAATCTATTTCTGCTTGCGTTACCTCTGCTGCTTTTACTTTTACCTGGAATTTTAAGGGGAATTAATAATGTATTCTTGAATTTCACTCAAGAGAAAACCAAATCTCAGGACAAAGAGTTGGGAAAAATTTAGAAGCCATGCTACGATAGTTTTGTGAAAAACTGGTAAATCAGGATGAGAAAATATTTTTAATAATTAAAAAAATATAAACACATATCTTTGCAGGTAAAAAAAATCCAAATGTGTGAGAAAATTAATTATGAAGTACAAATTAATTAATAAATAATAATAATTATTATTATTAAATTAATTATAATTATAATAATTATTAAATTAATAATAAATAATAATACTTAATAAATAAATAATAATAAAGAAAATTAATTATAAAAGTAAAATTATAAAGTATCTAATTCAGGCGTAAAAGTTCGCTATTTTTAAGGTTAAAATACATTATAGTCTATCATCACCTAAAAATACTTTAAATGTTTTGGGCACTTTAGTATTAAAATACTTCATATACTTAGGGGGAGAGATAAATGCTACACATTAGCATGTTAAAGTTAGTACAGTATTTCAGTGTTTTTAATACTGAAAATAAAATTAGAATACCGAATTAAATTAATCCTTTAACGAGTAAGATTAAATACAGCTAAAGGAGTACTGCCATTGCAGAATGTTCCTATTGTATGAAGGATACTGCTATTCTAGATGTTTCATACGTAGATTAAAAACAAAAACAAATTCTCAGCTTGTGTTTTTGGTAGTCGTAAAATATAACAATGTAATTCTAGGAATCTTTTGTGACTGGATTTGTAAAGTTATAAAAAAATACAGTTAGTTTTGAGCAAAAGAATATGATGGGAGTGGTCTAATGAAATACAGTTAATGTCATCTCTTAAAATATTTAAAACCTCCTTGGTGGCCTAGTTGATAGCGTACTGGGCTTTCACCCCGAGGACCCGGGTTCAATTCCCGGCCAGGGCTTGGCATTTTCATACACTATAAATCATCCCTTCGTCTGCATTAGCCCAAGTGTGCACAACAGTCGTACGTTAAAAAAAAAATCTTAAAATATTTGAGTATAAGCTCTACCAACTGGCGTTTTTGTGTTTATCCAGTTGAGAATAAGGTTATCTCTGTGTAATGCATTCTTATTAATACAACGAAGCCGCCTCGGTGGCCTAGTGGATAGTGTGCTAGGCTTTCACCCCGAGGACCCGGGTTCGATTCCTGGCGAGGGCTTGGCATTTTCATACGCTATAAATCGTCCCATCGTCTGCATTAGCCCAAGTGTGCACAATAGTAGGACGTTAAACACACACAAAAAAAAAAAAATAATAATACAACGAAGCATCAAACATGCCTTCTGTATCTGATAAAGCGGTACTTCTCATGACAGATTTGAAGGAGAGAAAACGAAATTACAGAAGAGGTGTTTTGTCCGGAAATAAACAGGAAAATATAACATGAGTGCTATAATTGTAACACGGAAATTTGTTTATATTCTTGTTTTGAAGAATACTATTAAAATATATACTTTCAATGTTTTATATGTATTTTTTTAATGCTTAATTGACCGAGTGAAGTCTCTGTTTCAACTCGACCGTTCGGCATTTGGTTTGTGTGTTTGTTTCTTTGTGAAATTTGGTACAAAATATAATGCCAGATTGAAGTATGTGTAAGATTTTCCCATTAATTTTCATTTTAAGATGGCAATTTTTGATTTATCGATGATTAGGGTAGTTGCTGGGTATTTCCAAATTTTCAATACAATTTCCCTAAATATTACGTTTGCACTGTTAAACTGGCGGAAATTTTATGAGCACATCAGACAGCTGTCGTGGAGCAGTGGTGAGGCAATTAATAAAGAATATATTGTGAGGCCTACTGTTATTTGAACTACTAGTTTTTTTTTTTTTTTTTGAATAATAAACGTAAATAGTTTGATTTCAGAATGATTGGAATTTTGTTGTTTTTTTACTGCTTTTAGTGTCAAAATAATTACCCATTTGGACACTGCATATTCAGATGTTCTAAAACTGTGATATAGCAGAAACAGTTAAAATGAACTACAGTAAAGTTCAAATAAAATGTGTTATATTGGTAGATATCACTCAACTATACATGCAGTGTATAAAAATATTATTCCCATTCCCATTACTCGGAAATGTACTGACAGAAAAAAAATATTGTGTAGCTGAAGAAAGAAGGGCAAACCATTAAGCTCATTCATTATCAAAGTGAACTCACTGCAGAGTTTCATCAAATCACTACTGCAGTGGCCATGAATGGCTAGACCAACTATAACTCTATCCGCTTAAACCTACGATCTTCAGGTGCACAAGTTCGGAGACACAATAAACTGACTGGAACTTTATCACTTCAATCATGCTAGCTCCCTTTTTATTAAAGAGAAACATTTACTAAATGGATAAAATACCTCTGATTTTTCCTCATTTATATTATAGCAGCTTTGGGAAACATTTGCCATCATTGCTGATCATTTAGCACTACCCAGGGGACACGTACAGCTTAAAGTGTGCTGCGGACGCGATCAACTTTGTCCTCCAATAACGAGGCCATGGTTGAATAATAACATAGTGATATTAGTTGACTCTAAATCGGCATTACAAGCAATTGCTGACAACACATCTGCAGGCTCTATGATAGAATCGATCCAGAAGAAATACAAAATAGTTAAACACATTACCAAGGAATTGGTTCTGCAGTGGATCCCGTCACATGTAGGCATACAAGGGAATGAGCGGGCAGACAAGCTGGCCAAACAAGGAACCCTTATAGTGCAGAAACCAAAAAGAATGCTCACACTGAAGGCTAGGATTAGTGCACTGAAGCAAACATCTTATCTTGAATTTACAAACAAAGTCAAGGAAGACATAAAGAACAAGCCTTATGAGAATGTATTCGACTTGTATGGGAAGGTCAAGGATTTCCAGAGGAGGACATCTGTCGCGGTCTTTCGGCTGACAACTGGACACGACTGTCTGAATGAACACCTGAAGAAAATTAAGATATTAAACTATGACAACTGCACATTGTGTGAATGCCCAGACACCATCATGAACAAAGACCACCTCCTGGTCTGCAGAAAATTAGATGAAGAGAAGCAGAGAAGAGGAGACCTCCCTTGCCTCTACTGGGAAGCAAGATCAAAGATGGCGTGAGCCAGCGGAAGCCATTGGAAAACAACAACAACTTATAGCAGCAAATGTGAAACTTTGTTAAACTAGAAATTTGACATCCTTATGTCCCATCTTAAAGTAAGCATATAACCAACATTTTATGTTAGTTATATGCCTACTTTATATTTATTAGGCATATTAGGCTTTTTTTATTAGGTTAAACGCGCAGATATAGTTTACCTATTAATTTATCATTTATTGGCGCATACAGTTAACAATGATAAGCAAAGTAACTTAAAATGCAAACTTTATTCATATTAAAAAAAAAAAACTATCTGATTCAACATCTTAATCTTTTACGTACACACAAATAAATTTATTTACATACTTATAAATTATACTACCAATAAAAATTCGAACGATTACCTTAATCTCTTCGCTTTTTACTTTAGAAGATTCCAATGTAAGAATTAAATCAATATCATCGACTGGAGAACCTTCAGACGAAGTAAGGCGGAACAAAATACGGTCTTCAATTTCTTTGAGTTCAGCCTTCATTTGTGCACTACTAACCACTAAGACGCTACGCATCTCTTCCAGGTCCGGTCGCTCTTCCATTACCACCAGCGCTAACAGCTGGTCTTGCAAACCACTAGAATCATACAATCACTACTTGATTTTGGTGATAAAAGATATACGAGGGTGGTCTGAAAAGTTTCCAACATCAACATGAAGATAACAGCACTCGAATTTCGTTGTTCATCTGTTGACAGTTACTCACCAAAGTTTCAGCCATTTTGGAGGCACAGTTGTTATGTAAAAGTCGTTTGAGTGAGTTGATGTGAGTATTTTTATGAAAATGGACAAAATCGAGTATCGAGCTGTCATTAAATATTTGTTTTTGAAAGGCAATACGCCTACGCAAATCAAAGATGAGTTGGATTCTGTGTACTGGGACTCTGCACCATCATTTACTATGGTGAAATTTTGGACAGCTGAATTTAAACGTGGCCGTAAGAGCTTGGGAGACGATGAACGTTCGGGACGTCCTAGAACTGCAACTACCGACAAAAACATCGCCAAAGTTCACCAAGGAGACTATGTTGAAAAATAAAAAAAATTCTGAAAAAATTGTATCTTTGTTAGGTCAGAAACTTGTTAGACCACCCTCGTATTGTTCAATAAATTACATATTATGCATCAAGAAAAAAAACAGATTTTAAAAGAAAAAGCAGCTGTATTGCTGGTTTTGTACTTATACCCTTTTACTTAATCATGTCAATCACAGTTATTTCTTAGAGTTATTTGTGATAATTTTACACAATGAGTGAGATATTAAAAACAAAACAAAATGTTTTTCATCTACACAATGTTTATACATGACTTATTTCAAGTTATATAATCATAAAACAAATTCATAAATTTCATAATTTATTTATTTATTGTAGCAAAATTTTTGTTTTTATAAACATTCTTAATTAAATGATACAGAAATTCACGATATTCATCTTTGAAGTTTAATAAGTTTACTGTTATTTTTCAGACAAGTTCACTGTTATTTTATTGTGCAGCTATTAAATACAGTAGACTAAAAATAACCACTGCCGTCTGTACCTCTAATCTGTAGAGATTAGAGTACAGTACAGTAATCTCTTGCCAATCCCTGATTCTCTTTCTTAGAGTTATAAACATTTTGTGAAAACATAAACAATGTATATCCATAAAAAAGCTTATTTGTACGTACTGTATATTTTTTGTGTGTTGACATTTTGATATTACATTATGCACTCTTTGTCAAATCAAATCAATAGATGATACCAAAAGAAATCCTCTTGATGTGTGTGCTTTATCAGCCCAGTTAGACAAATTAGCTGGCAACATATTTCGGGTACTGGTATGAGAAATAATATAAGCTGTCAACTACTGTCTTCCCTACATGGGCAGGATTCTCTGCACAGGATGCAATTAAATAGATTTTACTGTAAAACTTCAACACGTAAGACAAAGGCTATTATAGAAGACTGCTTTATTGTGAGATGTAACAAACACACATTCCATAAAATATATGTATATTTCCTAGAAATTACTGCTCACTTGCCAGCAGTCAATTGTGCCGAGGTGAGGGATATTCAGAGGCCAGATATGCTCGTTTCTACTGTACTGTCTTTACCAGTAATTAATCTATAGTATTATATTATCAAAAATTAAATATTGTGAATAAATTAATTTTTGTTACTGTATGGAGAAAACCATACAGTAAAAAAAAAAATGGAAGTATCAAGGGTAAACAAAATAATTCATGTTATTTTGTTAATGTATAACCTACATTTTTGTTTATACATACAAACGTATTAAGAAAGATTGATAAAAAAATAATTTTATTACTTTTGTGTGTGGTTTAATTGTTAAAAATTATATATACACACACACACACACACACACACACACACACACACACACACACACACACACACACACACACACACACACACATATTGCAAAAAGCACAAGAAGGCTATCATCGCTTGTCCAGGAAATATCTGTTGCACAGAGGGGAAACTAAAATTAAACACTGTCAAAATGAAATTAAATTTCTTTTTGTTATTTTAAGGCAATAAACATATTGAGGCTATTATCGCTTCCCTAAATGTAAGTGTGAGTGTAAAGTGTTAAAGTCGTAAGTGTAAGTGTGAATTAGACTCGGGTACCACGAGGGATGTCTAAATCCTCTCAATAGGTGCAACTAGTCTGCACCCCACTGCAGGGAACTAAATTAAAACTGAACAGTTTAAACTAAACATTAAAACTAGATAACATTGTTAAAATATATCAACTTAACCAATTGAAATCGACAAGAACAAAAATTTGAAAAACAAAAATATAACAACAAAGTGGATAAAAAACAAAAGTTTATCAAAAATTAGTTAAAAAACTATTGATATGGTTGGGATATATAAATTATCATTATTATACTGCACAACAATACCATAGATAAAGTTGTTGTTGTTGTTTTCCAATGGCTTCTGCTGGCTCACGCCATCTTTGATCTTACTTCCCAGTAGAGGCCAGGGAAGTCTCCTTCTCTCTGCTTCTCTTCATCTAATTTTCTGCAGACCAGGAGATGGTCCTTGTTCATGATGGTGTCTGTGCATTTACACAATGTGCAGTTGTAATAGTTTAGTATCTTAATTTTCTTCAGGTGTTCATTCAGACAGTCGTGTCCAGTTTTCAGCTGAAAGACCGCGACAGATGTCCTCCTCTGGAGGTCCTTGACCTTCCTATACAAGTCGAATACATTCTCATAAGGCTTGTTCCTTATGTCTTCCTTAATTTTGTTTGTAAATTCAAGATCAGATGTTCGCTTCAGTGCACTAATCCTAGCCTCCAGTGTGAGCATTCTTTTTGGTTTCTGCACTATTAGGGTTCCTTGTTTAGCCAGCTTGTCTGCCCGCTCATTCCCTTGTATGCCTACATGTGACGGGATCCATTGCAGAACCAATTCCTTGGTAATGTGTTTAACTACTTTGTATTTCTTTTGGATCGATTCTATCATAGAGCCTGCAGATGTGTTGGCAGCAATTGCTTGTAATGCCGATTTAGTGCTAAATGATCAACAATGATGGCAAATGTTTCCCAATTGAGGCCATAGATAAAGTAGTTTAAATGTATTTAAACAACGTAAAAAACTTAGAAATCGTTCAATGCCTGACAAATTATCCTTTAAAAATTGCCTCCATAGAGGCATCCAATTCACACATTTGACGTGTGCTTTTGAAACCACCACAGTCCAGAAGAATGTTTGATTGTGATGACATATAGGTTGGCCCCCATGTCCCAACACAGAATGGCCGATGCACTTACCTCGGCACAAGAGTAAAGTTCACTAGAAGGACTTTAATAGCAACTTCAGGCGTATAATGTGGGTTTGGCAGTTTAGTTGTTATATAAAGGCGAAAGTCATCGTTGTACGGAACTGTTGTATCGCCCAGCTTCATGACTGCTTGCCCACCTTGGAAAAATATTTGTTTTGTGAGCACAGGATCTAAAGCAGGATCCAATTCAGCACTGACATTTTCAATTAACACCGGTTTCCCCATCCGTATTGAGCCCTCTAATGTTCTCATCAAATCTTTGTCAGTTAACTTGCATATGCTTAGGAAATCCTCTTTGCACTGAAACATATATTTATAATGTCAATCAAATTTCAAATTTTTAACTATATGTTGTTTCACACCTCTTATCTTCCTTTATGTACCTTACCTCAGTTTTATGTGCTTCTATTTATTTCTTTTGCATAGATTAATTATTTACGATTATAATTACTTTTTGTATTTCTGTTTATAAATCTGGATACTTATACTGGGTGGGGCAGTCAAACCGCACGATTCTAAGTATTACAAAAAAAAAAAAACACACAGAAACAGTTTTTTAGTCATATATTGCAACAAATCTTAAGAACATAAATGGAAATTTTAATTCAAACAGAAAAAAATGTTTATTTTTTGAATATGACTCCAGTAAGGTGGTGACCACCATTTTGAACACAATGTCTAAGTCTCATACTGAAATTCTCACTGATATGTCTTAGCATCACTGGTGTTATCGTACGAACTTTTTGTTCAATCCGAACTTTCAAATCCTGTACCATTGTTGGACGAGTCTCAAAAACCTTCGACTCGAGATGTCCCCATAGAAAGTAATCGCAAGAGCTCAGATCGCGTGATCGTGGGGGCCATTGAATATCTCCATTCCTACTGATCAAGCGGTTCGGAAAAATGTTTCTCAGAAGGTCCAGTGACGCTCTGGCTGTATGACTGGTTGCTCCGTCTTGTTGGAAATAAGTGTTTTCATTGACAGGAAATCGTTGAAGTTCTGGAATGAGGAAGTTTTCCTGCATTTGAACATAGCGAGCAGATGTTATTGTTAGAGCACAGCTATCATCATCCTCGAAAAAGAGATTGCACACCAGACAGTCACTTTGGCTGAATGGAGAGGCCGTTTGTGAAGTTCTTGAGGATTGACAGCAGCCCAATAGTGAAAATTTTGTCTATTAACATATCCGCTGAGGTGAAAATGAGCCTCATCGCTCATCCATAGATTATGGGCGACCAGTGGGTCGTCTTTAAACAGGTTTAATATGTGCTCACAAAAGAGAACGCGGATAGGATAATCTCTAGGATTCAAAGCCTGCACTATTTGAATTTTATACGAGTATAAATGTAAGTCATCATGTAAAATTCATCTTACGGTTCGAGTTGAAAGCCCAAGAGCAACGCTGTGGCGCCTGGCAGATCTTTGAGGGCTTCGTATGACCGATAATTGTACTGCCTCCACATTCTTGAGTGTTTGCACTGTTCTTACACTACCACCTCTTCTTTTTGTTGTTTCACTCGTTGTTTTTAAGTTGTCAGTCCAAACAGCAATGACTTTCCTGCTTGGAACAGGAGCACGAGGTGCCAGATGAAAATGTCGGCGGAATTCGTGTTATGCACAGTATGTAACTTCGGCCATTTTCTAAATATGCTGTAACAGCGAAACCTCGCTGTTCACCAGTCCAATGTTGCATGGTTACTAATTTCCAAATGTGAAGAACGGTTGGGTCACTGCCTACTTCCCTCACTGCACACCCCCTCCACTCTACCAGCTTTGTTAATCGTGCGCTTTGACTGCCCCACCCAATCAAACCATGATATTGAATGGTTACAATATCAATATATTTATATAACTTAATACGGATTATGAATTAAGGTGATTTATATGGTTTTTCTTTATTAAAAATTGTATTTAGGATCTTGTTATTGATAATTAATTACCCTGATATGAATAAATATACTTATGTATAATTGAAATTTTGATATTGTTACAGTAATTTTAAAATTAGAAATACATGCACTTTCTGAAATAACAAAATTTAATTCAAAAAGGACAAATACAAAATACGAGGGTTGTCTGAAAAGTAACAAACGTTTGGATTCCTGCTCAGTTAGCCTCCCCCCCCCCCGACCATCATGTCATTAACATTCCCACTCTGTCATGCCGGTCTGATGCTAAAAGCGAGCCGTTACGTGTGACAAAATTAATGATCCCACCAAGTGTGATGTTCGTAGTGTAATATGCTTTCTGAATGAAAAAAGTCAGCCCTATTGAAATTCACAGACAGATAACCAAGGTTTACAGTAACGTATGAATGAAGCTTCAGTTAGAAAATGTTGTAACACACGGCATGGATTGTTGTCAAGCAACATTGTGCTTTTTCACAATAACGCATGACCACATGCTACTGCGTTGATAATGAACTTGCTTCAGCAGTTTAAGTGGGAAGTTTCTGAACATCTGTCTAATAACCTTGACTTGGCCCTGAGTAATTACAATATAAGGATTTTTTGGGTGGAAACCACTATGGAAGTGACAATGAACTGAAAGAGAACATTAGTGAGTGTGTCGAAAACTTGGCGGCAACTGAGTATACAGAAGGCATAGAAAAGCTGGTTAAATGTTTAAATTTTAATGAAAACTATGTAGAAAAATAGCTAAGGTATCAAAAGTGTTGTAAAATAAGTTTTGTTTCATTATTTTAATAAAAAGTATAGAGAGAAAAAAAAAGTTCTTTACTTTCTGAATGACCCTTTGTACAAGCCCCTGGATGTTAATTTAATTAATTATCAGAAATTGAAGAAATCAATTAAGATTATTCCGTTATCATTGATAGATTATACAATTTTTAAAAATCAGGCTTTAAAATTCTAAAGGACGATATTTATGATGTATGGCCATACAGATTCATACAAAAATTGCTTGCAATAATAAGACCACATTTTTTCAAAACTGTTGATGACATGAATACAAGTTGTTGTCTCCCACTCACTATGCTATAAATTGTACACATACGTCAAGAAATTACAACATAATTGACTGATAAACCCATACAGTACTGTTCAGAAACCGACTATATGAAAATCTAATCTAACAACAACTTTAACAACAACTTCTCACTATTTTGCATTAAGCTCGGACGCCACTGTTTTTGAGGCGGAGTTATTTGCAATCGATGAGGCATTGAGGCAAGTAATAACGAGGCCATGGTTGAATAATAACATAGTGATATTAGTTGACTCTAAATCGGCATTACAAGCAATTGCTGACAACACATCTGCAGGCTCTATGATAGAATCGATCCAGAAGAAATACAAAATAGTTAAACACATTACCAAGGAATTGGTTCTGCAGTGGATCCCGTCACATGTAGGCATACAAGGAAATGAGCGGGCAGACAAGCTGGCCAAACAAGGAACCCTTATAGTGCAGAAACCAAAAAGAATGCTCATACTGGAGGATAGGATTAGTGCACTGAAGCGAACATCTTATCTTGAATTTACAAACAAAGTCAAGGAAGACATAAAGAACAAGCCTTATGAGAATGTATTCGACTTGTATGGGAAGGTCAAGGATCTCCAGAGGAGGACATCTGTCGCGGTCTTTCGGCTGAAAACTGGACACGACTGTCTGAATGAACACCTGAAGAAAATTAAGATATTAAACTATGACAACTGCACATTGTGTGAATGCCCAGACACCATCATGAACAAGGACCACTTCCTGGTCTGCAGAAAATTATATGAAGAGAAGCAGAGAAGAGGAGACCTCCCTGGCCTCTACTGGGAAGCAAGATCAAAGATGGTGTGAGCCAGCGGAAGCCATTGGAAAACAACAACAACAACTCTAACAAATTTATCCTTGGCCAAACTTTTTGTTACTTTCAAATTTATTTTAAATGACTTTTTCTTGTTATACAAACCATATTTTTTATCCATCGATTAGCTTGACCTTGAGGGTCTATGAAAAGAGGCCAACGCTTTGAGTTAGCAATAAGAATAGCATTCTCGGTAGAAAAGTAGTCTCTAGGAAGTCCATCCAACTGCCACTTGCGGATAAGAACAGGATCTCCAAGAGTGGACACTGGATTACACTTAGGGTTGTGAGGAACGGCTAATTTCTCAATCATTGTCTGCCATTCTAAAAGTAACCCTCTTCTGTATTTGTCAGTGAATGGTGAAAGGTATGCAACCGAACCTACACAAAATTACATGCTAAATAAAACTGTATTGATTAAACAAAAACATGATCCTCATGATAAGAATGTTACCATCATCATACTCAACTCTGCTTTTAATCTCACAAACTTTTACTTTCTTAAAATATTTGCTAAGAAAACATCTGTTACTTTCTGGACAGCCTTTGTATTTGGCAATGTCAAAATTAAAGTAACGTAGATAAACTTTTAAACACACGTCTTTAAATGTAAACGTAGATAAACCTTTAAACACACATCTTTAAATGTAAATGTAGATAAACCTTTAAACACACGTCTTTAAATGTAAATGTAGATAAACTTTTAAACACATGTCTTTAAATGTAAACGTAGATAAACTTTTAAACACACGTCTTTAAATGTAAACGTAGATAAACCTTTAAACACACGTCTTTAAATGTAAATGTAGATAAACCTTTAAACACATGTCTTTCAATGTAAATGTAGATAAACCTTTAAACACATGTCTTTAAATTTAAACGTAGATAAACCTTTAAACATACGTCTTTAAATGTATATATTATTATGGTACTGAAGTATTATTTGTGACGCAATGAAGTGTGACCACTAAGACGAAATTTTAATGGGTTTTATTTTGAAAATTTTATAAGCCAAGCAACATTTTAAGGTAAAGTTTAAAGGGGTTCAGCGAATAAAATTTTTGAACCAATCAGGAAAGAGGCCAACGAGAGAAAATTTTTTTTATTAAGATGAAAATTGATAAAAGGGAAGGATTTGTATTATAATTATTAAACCATGCGTAATTTTATATATAAAAAGAGAGAGAGGCAAAAAAATGGATTTGAGAACTATCTATTATATATATATATATATATATATATATATATATATATATATATATATATATATATATATATATTAAATGATTTTATGATTAGAATTTCTCTTATCCTTAACTGAATAACAATTCTATCCTCTTCTCCCTCACGTAAGAGGATAGAATTTTGATATTAAGAATTAGGCAAATGAATAATAGATTTAATTACTAATAATTACTTATTATATAGAGAGATTTTCGTTAGTAATACTTTAATGTTGTTAGATTAATAATTAATATTTACTATTTATTTTTAATTGATTTAACTTAAAGTACATAAATATCATTTTGGAATTTTGAGAAAATTTTTTTTATTGGTTATAAAATGATAATGATTAATTATGTGAGTCCGTTCTTTTTATATATTTAATAAAGTTTGATTCTTGCTTTGGACTTAATTTTATCAATAATTTACATGTAAATTTTTGTGTGTAAAGTGTCTTTCTAAATGATTATTTATTTAATTCGCAGTATTTAATTCTATTGTAATTTACTTTTGTTTGATATTGTTAATTGATTATTTAAGTGACTAATTTTGCGCCAGCATTCGCGGTTAAACAATTGCTTATTATTAAGTTTTTATCTTTTAGTATTTTTGTAAGTTTTGGATTTTTATAAATTGTGCGAAAAACTAGATCTTAGCGTCTTCAGTCTTCGAAAAAGTTCCAGTTGTGCTTGCGCAAGAGTAGTCACAACATACAAAAGAATTTCTTGAATTTCAATAATTATAAGTTTGACAGAGAAACTCGCGTTTAAGAACTCCATGTGTGTGCACAATACTTACAACAAAGAACAAAGAAAGGTTGCATCATTAACTAAATTAAACATTCCATAAATTGAGTTTTATAAGTACTGTAAGCGATACAAAATATACACTTCATTGTTGAACTAAAATTGAGTAAAGCTGTTTTTCAATGAACCAAACCATGAACTCTGCGAACACGTGCAGCTGGTGATATTGTGTAAGACAATATAGTGTGAAAACATTCAAACAATAAGTATGACAAGTTTTTATTCCTAAATAATAACTTTGTCTTCTAATCTAATAGTGGTCGCAGCCACCACTATTTTGTTTTTTTCTTTTACAATAGTATTCAAAGTCAACTAAATTTGTCTTTGTTAAAATTTGGTACTAATAATTTCACATTTACTTGCTACACTTTTATTTTTTTTAAATCTCAACACATATAACTGTTTTTGATATGACTTCTTTAAATAACAATCATTAATTTTTATGTGTTATGGAGTAAATGAAGCAGTTATAATAATCAACAGCCTGTGTATCAATAATTTGATACACCTTACAGACGTACTTGCCAAAGTACGTGAAAGTGTTTACCCGAAATATTTTGTACTTAAAAATTTTATTTGCAACTGAAAAAATTAACTAAAAAAATAAGTTAAGTTACAAGCAAAACTGATTGTATGATGCAGCACAAAAAACCCAACGAAACACCTGCAAAAGAAGATCCGGCAAGAATCACATTCAAAACAAACATTGCAAATAAAAATGTTATCTAATATGACGTACCCGCACTAATCAAAATATCGCCAACAATTTTGTCCATGCCTTCTTCAATCATAGCAATGGTATTAATCCATCTTTCTCTTTCATCTGATAATCCATTAATAAGCCTAAAAGCACGGTTCAAGCGATCCTCACAAAGTTTTGAATTGGCTTCAAGTTCAGCCTTACGATCCATTGTCTCCTGCAAAGTTTTTTCTAAAACTGCTAGACCTTCCATCACCTATACAAAATTAATCATACTAAAACTTTTTAAAATGAAACAAAAACCTGAATATAAGAATTCTGTTCATAACCGGTTTTAGAAACAGATATTTTAACGTACTATATGTAGTCCATTTAGCTAAAGGCATTTATAATTACTTACAAATGATTCCATCTTTGTTCTAGTTTATTAAAGTTTATGTTACTAAAAATAATTGAACATTTAAGTCAAGTTGAAACTATATTAGTAATTTAATTGAATACTGAGTAACTTAGTTACCCACAAAGCGTACAAATAGTTCAATTTAGTCAAGTAGTTTAATAAAATAGTTTAACCAAGTAGATTCAATTTGTTTTTAAATACTGATGTGTTATAACCAGTTTTCTTAACTTAGGAATACAAAAACTGACCAAGAGTACAACTAACCAGAATATTTTATGTACTAAATCAGAAATTTGAGGGTCCAATCTCATTTACGTCTGATCCAATTTGTTTCTAGTTTTTTTTGTCAAGGAAATTCACAAAATTATGTTTGGCTAACTAGGTGTATCAATGTTGGGGCTATTCAACTTGCAACTCAATAGAACCCCACTGATCTACCCTCTCACGATCCGACCTTCTTGTTACTGGCACTTTGTTTACATTTTCGCCACCGTTACACCAGCACTTGTGTAACTCGCTGGATGGTTTCATATCCGCTACACTCTTATCTCTACTAGTCAGCGATTAATAATGAATGCCGTAAGTGTAAGCAGCAATCTGTTTGTACTCACATATCTACTAAGACCTTATCTGAAATGTGTCACTGATTCATAACCTGTGAAAGAGTTAAAAAGTACGCTTTTAGAATAATGTAGGACTCGGAGATTTGTGAATATAGAGTTTTTCTTTTCAATATAATACAATAGTTTTTTATTTGTGCATGTTTACAAAATACTGTACAGTACTTTGTGTGGTATGTTTTGAAAATCAGTAATTATAAACAAACATTTTCTGTTAAAAGTAACTCGCTGTATCAGACAAACGAAAATGTTGTGATAATCTGACCATGTTCCTAGTCACATCTGTGGCGGATCAGAGAAGTCTACTGATTAATATTTTCTATTATACCTGTTGTTTGCAGTGGAAAAGTGAATCCTTGTGGTGGCATATCAGTCATACGCAAAAAAATTTATTACGTAATTATACACATACTTACCTCTTTCATTTTTGCTTTAGCAGCTGCTAGAATCATTTCCGACTCTTCCAGTCTGGCTCTGGCTTCAGCTAGTGCAGCTTTCTTAGGCGCCACCTTCTTGTTAGCAAAGTAATAATTGTACAACGCGTGAGCCCATTTACACAAAGACGTACAAGCTTTTGAGACCTACAACAGACAAATATTATTGTTAACACAATTATTGTAAAGAGGTTGGTAAAGATATGATTTCAGTGGAGGCAACATTTTAAATAGAGTAGCAAACAACTCAACACACTGAAAATTATTTGTAAAAAATATTTGTCAGAGGTTAAATCATAATTATGAACAAAAATGTTCTCACTTCTTTATTTTTTTTTCGTTTCACCCTCTTTGGAGTACGCTGAATTAATCATTTCTTGCGCTCTGTACTTTTCTTTGTTCCCAGTAGCTCTTCATTCTTTCTGATCTTCTTTTCCTCTCATCTTCCGAAATGACAGGTTTAGGTCTTATTTTGGTTTTATCTTGGAATCTTATTCTTTCGTCTTTGGTAATTATCTTAGCAGTTTGGTCAAGCAGTGAATTTTCTGTAATTTTTAATTCTATTAGGTCTTTTTCAATTTCTTTAAACCAGTTCGTTTTTGTTTTACGATTATGGAAAAAATCAAACACTTGTTTCGTTAATCTATTAGAGTTCATTCTAAGAAGATGGCCGTAAAAATTTATTCTCCTTTTTCTCATAGTATCTGACAATTTTTCAATTTTCTTGTAGAGAGCTTCATTTCTTATATATACTACCTTATTATCCTGAAATTTTGTTCCTATAATTTTTCTTAAGATTTTCCTTTCCGTTATTTCAAGCTTTTCTCTCTGGCCTATGCGATTTATGGTTAATGTTTCTAATGCGTACAGTGCTTTCGGCTTGATCACTGTTTTATAATGTTTAATTTTGGACCCCCATGAAAGGGATTTCTTATTGTATGTTTCTTTCGTCAATTGGAAGGCCAATTCAAGTTTGTTTTTCCTGGATTCCATTGCCTTGCCTTCATCTGCATTCCAACTAATCCATTCACCAAGATATTTGAACTCTTTTACAATTTCTATTTTCTGTTCTTGGATTTTAAGGTATTTATTTGGGTATTTGTTGTTTGTCATGATTTTGGTCTTTTCAAAAGATATGTTTAGACCTATTTTAGCTGCTTGTTTCTTTAATTCAAGAATCTGCTCCCTTGCTTCCTCCATTGTTTCAGCAAACAAGGCCATATCATCTGCAAATGCAATACAGCTAATTCTGAGATTCTTCTTTTTGTAACCCAATCCTATTCCACTTTTTATATTTTTCTTCCATTCCTTGACTACTTTCTCAAGTGCACAATTAAACAATAAAGGGGAGAGCCCATCCCCCTGCCTGACTCCCGTTTTTACTTCAAATGAATTCGATAGTTCACCCATAAATTTAACTTTCGAAACTGTATTTGTTATAGTTGCTTTTATGATATTAGTTGTTTTCTTATCCAAACTTAGTTCTTCTAGTACGGATATAAGAGATTCTCTATCAATGGAATCGTAGGCCTTTTTAAAATCAATAAAAGTAATTACATACGTTTTAGCTCTTACTTTTTGGTATGGTATGGTATAAGCACTTCTTTATTATAGTACAAGAAAATATTCTTCTAGCATTCCTTATGACAACAATAAAAACATTTCTATATTTTTTTTTACATAGTTGGCAAAATTCCTATTGTTACTTAAAAATAGACTACATGGGGCAATTTCCTCTTTCTGTTACAATGTGTATTATTTTTTGTAATCAATTTAATTTATATTTGTATTTAGTAAATTTGATGTTTATTTTGTGGTAATATTTGGAAAAGTACTGTTAAAACGTGAAAAATCTCAAAAATTGTTAATTATCATTTAGATTTACAACTAAAAATATAACAGACTAACAGACTCTATGTGTTTTAATAATATATTTGTAATTTATTAATAAAATGTTATTCACTAAAATTTCTTCTTTTTAATGAAGCCACAAGCTTAATGTCATCAAAGAAATATTTCTAATTGGAAGATTTACTATTCATGAAAGAATTTTAGAACAGGACGATATTGTTTTTAAAATCAATTATTTTCTACTCAATAACTATAAAAATGTAAGTTCTTAAATACAATGAAAAAATTATCACACTCTAATAATGTAGAGGTAATGTCTATGTAACCAGCTGATTTCAAGTCACAGATGTTGCTTTGATAATACTATTTCACTTGAAGCTATATTTATTGCTATTGTTTATGATAAATATAAGTAACAACATAGATTATATTTATTTCTATTGTTTACGATGAATATAAGTAACAACTGAGGTTATATTAATTTCAACTGTTCACAATAAACATAAATAATACATCCTAATACTATTAAACATAACTAATACAATAAACATAAAATAATCTATCCTAATACTATTAAACTAAAAAATGTTAAGACGTCCTTAATAACAATGTTTCACCTTCAACCTTCCTTTGTTGGCAACAACAATAAAGGATTTGATACCTTAATAAAAATCATAGATATCAAAGACATAAATGTGCATCAAACAATAAAAAACAATGTATTACTACGGAAAAGATATAGGTTGCAGTGATTTCAAGAGAAAATGCCCTTTTCAAAGTGACAAACAATAGATTGTTGGTGCAGTATAAGCATTAAACAATCTTAAGTAATACCATTTGAAGCCCAACTGAAACTAATGGTTATATGCATGTAGTTGCCTTCTTCCAATAACACCTCAATAAAAAAAATGTTTTTACAACTGCCATATTTTGCAGAATTATACACATAACAGCACTTAGACAGAGGAGATAAATAATTAACACATATTGGTTCTTTGCACTATATGTTCTTAACATACTGTCACAAATTATTTTAATGATTATTTACGACAATTAAACTAATTAAAATTATTTAAATAACTTGAATAATTAGGATTATGACCTATTCTTCCCATCAGTGGTGTATCCACTCACGTCGTAAAGGCTACCGCAGTTTCGAAACTCTGTCATTTCATCTTCTACAAAATGTTAAATTCCTCTGTCGAGGTCGTCACAAAGTCAAACAAAACATTAAAACATACATCACAAACACTGAGCACAATTACATATTTAAAATATTCACCATGAAATTCGGCTTGGCCAAGCTACACACGCGACTCGTATGTCGTTACATTCTTGACTTCCCATTAATTGTGCTCCCATTGTGCCCATTGTATATTTTAATGTTTTGTTTGACTTTGTGATGACCTCGACAGAGGAATTTAACATTTTGTATCACGGCCTGAAGATGAAACGATAGAATTTCAAAACCGCGGTAGCCTTTACGAGGTGAGTGATAGACCACTAACGGGAAGAGTAGGTCATAATCCTAATTATTTGAATATGTGGTCCGGTGGCTACGTTACAATAACGAAATCAAATAACTTGTATAAATCACTCACTGTTATAATTTTTGATTCCTGAAAATCTGGATTTTGTATGTAAGGTTTAAGTTTTAAGATCAACGCTTCGCTCATGTTCTCTTTGTCATAATTCATGAGGGAATTTAGAAATGCTGTAGGATCCGCAAGCATGTTTCTTCCAGGCTCCCAGTAGTCAAGGACTTTCTCTCCTATACCAGCTCCAGCAACCTGTTCACATTAATTCTTCATTGTAGTTCTGGCCACAAAATAACTTATGATAACGCATAAAAAGTATTATTCTTATACATTATTCTGTAGTGTCGAAAATATACAGGCGAAATGAAGCCTTGAAGAGAAAAAACATCATTTTTAGTTACTTTATACTGGAAATCCAATCAAAATTATAAAATAAAACAATACAACACCACAGGGAGCTCTAGCAGCAGTTTTTTTTAATTACAAAGGACCCTACAGTATACACGCAACTTCTGGGAGCTTCAATTGAAGAGACCAAAAAGTGGCCTCGTGTTTTGTTTTACTTCAATGCTGTGATTTTCAAACAAGACTTTAGAGGAAAAACATACCAGACTTCTTTTAGCCCTACAACAAAATAATAAAATTTGTTGTATAATCCTTTGAGAGGTTGCATTCATACACTAGAAAGCAAGCAAAAATGCTACAGTCTCACACACTTGACTAAAAAGTTTTAAAATAAATATCTAAAAAATCGTAAAACGTTTTTGGTTTTTTAAATAGCAATAAGTTACTTTTGAATAAATTCTGTGCTGCTAATTGCTAATGTGTTGTACAGACAAAGACAGTGTGCTACATACTCCAAAACATTGGTTACAAAACACTCACTGGTAACACCAGTGATATCTCTCTTTACTTGTTTCACCCAACTTTGGGGTACACTAAACCAATCACTTTTCAATGTTCTGTGCCTTCCTCGTAGCCCAGTATTGCTTCATTCGTTGCGATCTTGCTTTTCTTTCTTTGTCAGAGATTTGGATCGTTCGATTGGATTTGACTTTGCCTTGGAACCGTTGCTTCTTGTCCTTGGTTATTGTTTTGGCTGTTCTGTCCATGAGCACAGTGTCAGTGATCTGCAGTTCTGCTATGTCTTTCTCCGTTTCTCTAAACCAAAGTGGTTTGACCCTTCTACTGCGAAAGTAGTCAAATATTTTTTTGGTTAGTCTATTTTTGTCCATTCGAAGGATGTGCCCATAAAAATCAATTCTCCTTTTCCTTATTGTGTCTGAGAGTGTTTCAGTTTTTTGGTAAAAAGTTTCATTCCTGATGTGGAGTAATTGGTTGTTACGGAAATTGTGGCCTAAGATTTTTCGTAATATCTTTCTTTCTTTGACCTCAGCCCTGGGTTGTGAGAGATAATGTTTTAGCTGCATATAAGGCTCTGGTTTAATTTATGATAATGCCTTATTTTTGTATTCCAGGAGAGGGACTTCTTGTTGTATGTGTCCTTGGTAAGTTGGAAGGCTAATTCAACTTTATTTCTCCTAGATTCCATAGCTTTTTTCTCTAGGGCGTTCCAGCTGATCCATTCCCCAAGATATTTGAATTCTTTGACTACGTAAATGTATTGTTCTCCCACTTGAAGCTTTTTTGGTGGATTTTCTATGTTTGTCAATATTTTAGTACCAGTAATATATATATATATTTTTTTTTTTTTTAATGTCCGACTATTGTGGACACTTGGGCTAATGCAGACGATGGGATGATTTATAACGTATGAAAATGTAAAGCCCTGGCAGGGAATCGAACCCGGGTCCTTGGGGTGAAAGCCCAGTATGATATCAACTAGGCCACCGAGAGACGGCTATATATATATATATATATATATATATATATATATATATATATATATATATATTGAATTTAACTATTAAAATCCAAAAGTCTCAACTTTACTTTTTAAGGATCTCATATTTAAAACTATCTGATGCCATGAGTACTATGGCGATATCAACAAGTACAAAAGGTAATCCAAAAAACTAAAAAAAGAAACTAATTTCATAATTACAAAGTAAATATCAAGTTAGTTGACTTACTTTCTTAGCCCTTATTAGTATTAGAGTAAGTAAGCCAACTAGTTTGATGTTTGTTTTGTAATTATTAACTTACTTTCTTTTAATTTTTTGGTAAAGGCGTTTCCTTTTGTATTACTTAACACGATATACATTAAACTGTTACCTTAACGGGTTTTATGTTTTTGATAATGCAGAGAACTTTTAACACAAGAACAACTCCTGCCGGTGGACGCTTCAAAGCTCGAACTTCCGATATCTCACTTTTGTTTAAGGCTTTAACGTTAGCTTCGGCTTCTTCAAGCATTGGCATTACAACATCTACAAAATCAGTTACTTTATAGTATACATTCTTAATGCTAAAATAAAGTAATTTATTTTAGCACACTTATACAGCGTAATATTTGCTGACAAAGCTGCGTTTGTCACTTTTATTAAAAAAAAATCATATCTGAGTTAAGAATGAGCTTGCATAAAATTCCAGTGTTTTTTCTGAATTCATTATTTTGGTTCATGTTTAAATTCACAACAATCTTAAGGCTTTGAGTGTTGTGTTGCTTATTTGATAAGTGATTGATTCAGAATACATTCAAGCTGTACAATTTTTTTTTTTTTTTTTATTTAATTTTATTTACAACTGAGTAGAAATACCCATCTAGTAATTTACATTTAACACATGTTTACACTTTGAAGGGATATATCCCATTGGATATATTCCCTTAGAAACTAATGTCCATCCGGACCAGCAAAAACCGTAAGGTCCAATGGCTTTGTTCTTCGTAGCCTTCTAACCACACCGGCCTCAGCCAACAATCCGCGTATCTCCGGATGCTCGTGTTGAGAGATGCGTTGTCCGTGCTTCTTTGCATACTTTTTTATTTCCTCACTGACCATACCTATTTTCAAATCCCTATGGAGGCTGTCGTTATTTATGTACCATGGTGCATCTACGATGCATCGCAGCACCTTATTTTGAAAGGTATGTATCTTTTTTACATTTGTCTTCTTTGTACAGCCCCAGAGCTGTATTCCGTAGGTCCACACGGGTTTCAAGACTTGCCTATATATCAGCAGCTTGTTATGGATTGATAATTGGGATTTTCTTCCCAAAAGCCAATACATACTTCTGAATTTTAATTTTAACTCCTCTGTTTTCTTTTTAACGTGTTCCTTCCACTTCAGTTTTGCATCCAAAGTCATACCTAAGTACTTTGCTGTATTAGCATAGGGAACTTGTAATGAATTGATTGTAATTGGTATATGATGATCAATCTTCAATTTTAAAAGTTAACATTAACTGACTTTGCCTCATTGAGACCAATGCGCCACTTCTTTGTCCATCTGCTAATAGCACCTGAGGCCCTCTGAAGTTTGCCTGCAGCTTCCTCAATTTTCTTCCCGGTGGCTAGTATTCGACATCTAATGTCGAAGATGTAACAGTTGCCACATTTGCAGACGATACTGCAATACTAGCTGTACAATGACAATATTTTTTTTTTTTTTTAACGTCCGACTATTGTGCACACTTGGGCTAATGCAGACGATGGGATGATTTATAGCGTATGAAAATGCCAAGCCCTCACCGTGAATCCAACCCGGGTCCTCGCTATCCACTAGTACGCTATCCACTAGACCACCGAGGCAGCTTACAATGACAATAGTCAGATGCTCATTGGAAGTGCTGGATTGTCATGAGCCTACTGCTGTTAAGTTTGTCTTGATCGAGACTTGGTGTTATTTCAATCTCTCTGAACAGATTGTTTTGATATTTGTGGATTTTACTTTACGTCAATACGTCAGTTAGACACATGAAGATAAGAATTGGAATTAACAGAAATGGTAAAATTTATAGCAGTAACTGTAGTTTTGACCTTGAGATGTGTTAAGGGTTCGGGGTCTCTACTGATAAGTTCCTCTTGAAGGTGGTTCAAGAGTAAAAACCTTTAATATATTGAGATGTATTACCTTACATGTATCTTGTAATAGTTACAACTATGGTTGATGAAAACCCCAAGAATGAACACTACTGTCTTATTCTTCAAAATGTTCTCCGGAATATATCCTAATGTATTCAAACCAAAAGTAAAAACGGGATGAAGTGTATGCAAATTTTTGTCTACTTACTTTTACCGTCGATTCGCCACTTCTCAGCACCGCCTGGCTGGAATGTTCTTCCGTAGTGCGTCCCGATGTACAGCCCTCCGGATCTCCACAGAATTGACTGTCCCCCGGAATATACCGACTTTCCGGTCCCCTCGGAATCGACTCTCCCCGCCCTACTTCTTCCCCAAGCTTTTATTTCAACTGCTGTTCTACATACCTTGTTGCTTATTGCAACAGGCAGTATGTCAGCAGTTTCTTAATTTGCCTGTGTCTTTGTCAACAGTGTTCATTCTTTGGCTGTGACCTCATTATAATATTTAAAACTATTAACTAAAAATTAACATTTTTTAAAAATCCTAACAGATGAATTACACAGTTTAGAGACACAGCAGACTGACCGTCGTCGTAGCCAAATCGACCATGCCCGCCCTGTTGAAGTGTGTGAAATGATATCCTTCTAGTATATCCTGTGAGTGTTGTTATAATATAATCATTTCATACTTGCCAATCTTTTAAAACAGTGCAAAATAATCACACAACAAATTTATAAATTTTTATTTTCAAAAGAAATAACACTTCTACCTTGTGTTCAAAAAAAAAAAAAAATATTTTTTCACTATTTTTCCAAGAGATATTGCTTATCGCTATTGGAAGGAAAGAGGACATTACCTAGATCTTTCTGTGCGTCATCAGCAAGTGCTTGTGTTTCTTCGGCAATTTTAGTCGCATCAGCTTCCTGCGCCTCTACTACGATCCGAGTTTCCTCGGCAACTTTCTATAAAAAAAACGGGGATGGGTAATAGCTTAGAGATTTATTAACTTGGAGAATTGTTTTTCCTTCGACGGTACTGTTTTATAAGTTAGAGATCAACCTGAGTAATAAGACAGAGGTTCTGTACTGTGTATTAACACAGAGACTACAGTTCCATCAAGTGTGTTGCACCGTGTGTATATGTTACCGACGCCGCTGCTTGCAGGTGCTTCAGTATCTTTTATCTAACAAGTAGAATCCGCTTAGTTAAAGTAAGATATATTATTAAAATATAAAGTTCATTTGGATAGGTTGTGTTCTTAAAGGCTTATGTGCAATGCTGTAAATGTATACTAATTTACATATGTAGTAGTAACAGTAATAGTAATATAAAAATATTGTTTGAAGGCTGCTTTATTCAAACCATATCCGAATTGAATTAGGAAAACAGCCCTAAATTAAAGAATTAATTATGAATTAATGAATTCATATAAACTTACGTTGTTTTTTTTCGATAAAACACCAATATTTCTATTTTTCTATACAGATAATTGTCAAAAATAAACATTTAGATATGTTGTTGTCCATAGTATTGACAATATATTCAACTGTAAACTGTAAAGATACTGGAGCGCCTGCAAGCAGCGATGTCGGCAACATATACACACGGTGCAACACACTTGACGGAACTGTAGTCTCTAAGTTAATACACAGTACGGAACCTCTATCTTATTACACAGGTCGATCTCTAACTTATAACACGATACTATTGAAGGAAAACTGAATCTCTAAGTTAATATATCTCTAAGCTATTACACCTTCCCAAAAAAGGTTTTAGGTTTCTACCTAAAAGTTTGTCTCTTTTGTCTATGCTTTTTTTCTAATTAAGATAAGGGAAAATGGTATAACCCAGTTTTTTATTAGGTACTGTTTAGTTTGTTTTCTATTGTTTACCGATATCCATAAATAAATTCGTATAAATATTGTGGTTCCCAACAGTCTTGCAGATTCGATGGAAGTAAACTTCTAAAAAGTAACAAAATTTAATAACGTCTTGGAAACAGACGTTTTAATATGCAAATCGTGATTATAAACTCCCATTACATAATACATAATGAATAATAATTGAAATAAGACCTGAGTATTTAAAATTTTCAATTAATTGTGAACATTTCAGTGCTAACAGAATAAATAAATAAACATTTTAATACCTAGACATGAACATCAGCCCTCATTTCATGATTCCAAGTCGTTGTTTTATTATAACCACAATTTTGCTAATGGAAATCTGTCAGTAAATAAAACCCACTCAATTCTATCACTAAATTTATCCAATGTAAAAATTAATCATTAACTGACCCTGTCTGCGTCTATTTCGACTAACATTTCTCCAGCAGCTATCTGTGCAGCTTCGAGTTGTGGTTTCATTATAGCTAGGTCTTTTTGTAATACTTTAACATCTTCTGCTGTTGTTAGCAGTTTTTCAAGACCTGGCACATAAAAACGGAATTAAGTTACTCATTTTTATACCATTTTTTAAAAAACAGAAAAGTTAAAAAAGGACAATTACAGAAAATCTTGAGTATTGGGATGGCTCATGCTACTCATTTAGCACCACCCAGGGGACACGTAGAGCTTAAGGTTTGCTGCAGACGCGAGTAACTTTGTCCCCCAGGCAGCAGGCCTATCATGATAGCAGGCCCTATCATCATCAGCGGGTAACAATCTTAAAGAAATACATCAAATGTTATGAACGCTTCAAAAATTAAGCAGAAATATAGTGTTCAAATGGATTCCTTCTCATGTAGGTGTGCCAGGAAATGAGGCTGCAGATGAGCTGGCAAAGAAAGGTTCACTCCTTACCTCAACACAAACATTTGCCCAATCCAAATAAGGCAAAAGCCATGCTCAAAAGTATAATGAAGAAGCAGTAGATGGAAAAAATGAAGAGCATAGCAAAAGGAAAACACTGGGAAAATATAGACGAAGAATGGGACGGACAGAAGGAAAAACCAAGGAGACAGTCAGTGGCACAATTCCGTCTTGACACGGGTCATGACTGCCTTGCCGCCCACTTGAAGCATATTGGAGTCTACTCCTCTGAAATGTGCCCTCTGTGCCAAGAGATGAAATCAAATATGAACAAGGAACACCTGCTGACATGCCCTGGATTGAATGCTGATTCGATACGACAGAAGAGCTTCACTCGGCTGTATTGGGAGGCAAGGAGGCTGATGGACTGGAGTCCGGGCTAGCCATAGGAAACAACAACAACAGAAAATCTTGAGTATTACTGACATTTAAATGTCTGCATTTATACATAACTTCTTATATATTTTTTACTTTCTTTTTATTTTCTTCTCATTCAAAGTGAGGATGAGTGATAAGTATTAATTATAAAAGAAAAAATTTGGGGAGAGAGAGAAAGAGATCCATGATATCATCTGTACAGTATGACTAAATGTTCACTAGTCTAAGGTACCATCCAACTAACTCCTCAATACACCTTTTATTATCTTACATTAATTGATCAACATTTGTTTAAGTTAAGATCAGAAACAATAAGTAGTGGAACAACCTAATTTTTGAAGTGTAAACTACGACAGTGTCACTTTATATTTTAGGCAATACTTATGGCAAATATTGAGTAACAGATATTTAGTATTGATATACATTTGTCTACCTCGCATATAAAATTCATGAATAGTAAGGTTACGAATTTAGAGAGAATATGGTATGTAATTTTGATCAAAATATAAATATATATGTAGTCATGTATAATATATGTAGCCACTTTTTTTAAAACACTTCCACCTATTAATAAATTACATTTCACAAAATAATTAATTTATTTAAATAACCTAAATTCAAAGTAGTTCCTGGTTACAAATGTAGCATTGTGTTTAAATTTTATATAGAGAATATCTTACTTTTCAACTTCTAACAGCTGGTCAAACAGTTCTTAAGGTTAAAAGTAGAAAACTTACAGAAGATACTATTTATATATGCTTGTTTTATTAGTAATAACTGCTAAATACAAACATTAATTACCAGTTTTTAATCGTTTAATAGCTTGTTCCATTTCATTCTTTCTACGAACAAACATGGCAGCAAAACTGGTTAACAGTTCCAAGTATGACGTGGGTGTTACATAATTATGCCGAGATAACTCCTAAAACAATAACGTTGTTATGTAAAGATTTGTCAGAAACTAAAAACCTTCGAAATATTATTTTAATACACAAAAATATTCTACAAAAAAATCTCATTTTAATGAAAACAATAGGGAGCTTTGCCCCTGCCTACTACATGAATGAACCATGATCTGCTAAATATACGATTATAATCAGCTACATAAACAATATTTTTAAATACCGTATTGAATGGTTGAATATTTATCTTCTGCTGCCTAAAAACATATTAAAGCAAAATATTGTGAAGTTGCAAAATCTACCAGAAATATAAGTAAATTTCTAGTCACTTGCCTGTAAGAAAAGAATGCTGGCATTAACAACGGTCTCATGCATGTATTGAAATGTAACGACAATTCCGTTCTCCACTTCTTTGCTAACTGATAACTCTGTCATGTCATCCAAAAATTGCAGGGCAACACTCTGAAACCATAAAATTACATAGTATCAACACTAACACCATTTAGCAGCTTAATATCTTTGTGCCATTGAGTTCAGTTTGTACCTGATCTAACAGCCCAGTTTAATTTTATTGTATTCCACAATGTAAGTACTGATTGTATATATTTCTTGTTACATGCAATTGCTAAAAGAAATAAATACAGTAGAACCTTAATAAATTTTAACTTTGGTAATCCAGTGTTCAGTAATATAAACACGTTAAAAGCAACAATAATTTTTACTGCAGTATTCGAAAATTTTATGCAAAACTTATTTGTTGCATCAGGAGCGTAGCCATTCTAAAACATTTGAATATTTTCTGTTAAAATAAATCATTACAATGCTAAAAGTAGTAGAAATAAATTGCAAAATGTTTTCAAATTAATAATTCATGTTTATTATATAGAAATGTTATTAGACATGAAAAACTTACAAAAACAAAAAAAAATTTTTTTTGAATGATACTCTCAAATATATCCTTTTACATTTTTTTGCCTTGTTTGTGTTTACATGAAAACATCTTTTCTGTAACTTCCTTTTCTATCCATCATGGTACCTGAGTTGGTTGCATAGAAAGTGCCGCAAAGTCAGACAAAATAAGTTTTGTTTGGTACTGGTTTGTACTGTTTCTACTGATAAGGACAATTGCATAGTCCCATTATCTTCTTTCAGAGATATACAAGGTGTGTTCAGAAAGTAACGAGAATTTTAATTTTTGGAACAAAATATTTGTTTATTCTTCTACATTGATGTTGTCGCCTTCAAAATAGTCCCCATTGGAGATTATGCACTTGTGCCAGCGCTTCTTCCAATCCTCAAAACACTTTTTAAACTCAATCTTTAAGATAACCTTTAGTTCTTTCAGTGATGTGCTTTTAATGTCATCTACGGCTGTAAAACGATGGCCCTTTAAGGTTCTCATTATTTTTGGAAATAGGAAAAAGTCACACGGAACCATGTTTGGTGAATATGGAGGCTGGGGCATCGTTACAGTACTGGTTTTGGCCAAAAATTCACGAACAAGCAATGAATTATCAAGCTGGAGCATTATCGTGGTACAAATGTCATGAATTATTTTTCCACAGATCCGGGCATTTTTTTCGGATTGCTTTACGCAAACGGAGTTGAACTTGTAGGTAGTACTCCTTATTGACTGTGGAAGGAATTCATGATGCATTATGCCATTAATATCGAAGAACACAGTGAGCATAACCTTCATGTTTGACCGCACTTGTCGAGCCTTTTTCGGTCTTGGCGAACCAGAATGCCTCCACTGGGATGATTGAGCCTTAGTTTCGACATCATATCCGTAAACCCATGTTTCGTCACCTGTTATAATACGTTTCAGTAATTCTGCATTGTCGCTTTCATTTAGTGATTCCTGAGCAACTTCCATTCAAACTGTTTTTGTTCAAAATTGAACAATTTTGGAACGAATTTTGCTGCCACGTGTTTCATACACAAAACATTGGAAAAAAATGTCATGACATGATCCAATTGATATGCCAACATCATCAGCGACCTCTCTACTAATTGATTCGGCGATTGTTCATAACCAATTCTTTCACTTTTTCAACGTTTTCATTGGTTGTTGATGTGCTGGGGCGTTCAGGGCGTTCGTCATCTTCACGGCCTTCTTGGAAACGCTTATACCACTCATAAACTTGCTTTACTCATTGCAGACTCACCATAGGCCTTTGTTAACATTTCACACACTTTGTTACACTTTATTCCATTTTGTAAGCAAAATTTGATACATATTCTTTGAGCCATTTCTTTTAACAAATCTTTTCATAAAAACACGTCTAACCTTAGTGGCTGTCACAGACAAAGTCAACAATGAAAACAGCTGGAAGTTTTATCATACTTCAAGGGCATGTATACCAACATAATAAAAAAAAATGTTTGACAATCGGACTCTCCAAGCCCGCGAAATTAAAAAATTCTCATTAATTTCTGAACATACCTCGTATAATGCAAAGCAAAGATTTGTCTAAGAATCAGTAACCTAAAATTTGAGCTGTGATAATGAAAGTAAGACATTCTGTGAATACTGCTACCTGGATTCATATTGCTTGATTGCCAAACCACATCTACTTCAGGCTTACCCTACATGCTAATCTTATATTTTCGCCATAACAAAAATTCCAAGAATTATATCAAAATAATGTTCTAATGCAATAAAAATTAAAGGATTTTCTCTCATTTTGTGGCACTTTATTTTGTAGACCTATAATTATTTCTAAACCCAATTATAGTATTTTGCTGTAAAATTAACCTGTTTGTTGTGTAAATGTAGAAGTTATTAGCCCAAGGAATAAAATTAGTTCTGAAAATATGGCATTAAGCAGAACGGCAGATTTTATCACTTACGCTACACCCTCTGTATGGAGGACCATAGTGGTAGTACAGATATTAATTTTAGTCAGTC
This sequence comes from Callitettix versicolor, assembly GCA_022606455.1. Taxonomy (NCBI): domain Eukaryota; kingdom Metazoa; phylum Arthropoda; class Insecta; order Hemiptera; family Cercopidae; genus Callitettix; species Callitettix versicolor. The sequence goes on from CM040185.1 coordinate 8,552,535, forward strand.
TAAATTCTATAGACTGACTGACCTACAAGATGTCCAGGATGTTCTTGTGTACTGATCAATCGCTGCGGTCAGGAAGGTCACTGCCATTAAACTACAGACTTTGACTAATTGAACTCTTAGAATTGACCAGTAAAAAGGAAAAGTGTTTTAATTAGTACCGAACTGGTTGTCAGATTAGGTTAAAATGTAGAGGAAAGAAAATGCACTATCACATTGAACAATGTAAACTTCAACTACATGCAGACACTGTGGTCGCTGGCAGTGATAACTAAAAAGCGTAAAATTTAACTGAAAGTGGACACTTGGGTCACTGGCGATGCTAGTCGGGAAGTGAGCCAGGTGGTCAGTACAGGTAGGCCCTTACAACCGACCTGGCTGCTTTACATGTTTAATCTTGAATTCTGATAATTCATTTTGTGATTTTAACTTTGTGATGTTTGTTTAAAAAAGAATGAAGTTACTTTATGTAACACTGTTATTAGCAACATTTATATCTACATTTGATAATCCAAATGATTTCGTAATCTGAAGCACCTCCGCTCCCAATTATTTCAGATTATTGAGGTTCCACTATTTATTTTTTTTATTTAATATTAGGTATATTGTAATTAATAACAAATATAAAGTCTAATAATACAGATGCAACCTAAGCTGCTGTAGATACTCTATTAATTACATACTTGTAAAGCACTCTCTGGCCAGGCACTGAACCAATCAATCGTACAACAGTTCACAAGAGCTGGAAACTGTCTGAGCCGTGCACGGAATATTTCTCCAATCGGGCTGAACAAGTACAGAACACATAGAATTAGAATAGAAGGAATATGCAATTTTCAGCTGTAACAATCCCTGCCAATGGCTACAACATTACCTCATAGTAATGACGCAGTGAAGGTTGGTCCTAACAGTTTTCAAATAAACAGCAAACAGATTAGCCTTTGTAGCGACCAATCCCAGTTCTGTGACAGGACCTCTCATCTGTTGGAATATTTTGTCCAATTCTTCTGGTTGATAAATATTTGGAATATCCCCAGAATTTAAAATATTATTCAGATCTTCCAAGAAAGATTCCGATTTAATCTAAAACAATACGTACAATGCAATTGCTGGATATAACATTAATTGAGTTTAGTCGAAATGATACTGTATCTCAGTTAAAGACATTTATTTATTTTGCTTCTGTTCAACAGTTATATGAACTGAATAATTTAGTGAAATACTTTCACTAATTTAGCTGCACAGATGTACAGAACGTACCAGAACAAAAATGCTTGTCGCCAGCTAGATAAAAAAGTTAAGAGAGGATTTCGAAAAATATAAAAAATTTTAAAGATGAATGAGTTACACAAATCAATGCTTGAAGTTCCCCCCAAAAAATAATAATAATTTAAAAACAATACAGTAATTACGAAATATTTGAAATTTTCAACATTACTAACTCTAAAGTCTTGAATACACGAGGAATTAACTTACAATACTTATTGTGAGAGTTGATCTCAATGTTCATGTAAACACAACGCTACTAGCTCTAAAGCCTCAAATAAAAGAGCTTTAAAGCGATCTCAATATTTGCGTAAACACATCTAAGAGCAAACTTCGACACTTTTTTAACAGTTGTGCAATATGTGTCTAAGACCAAGTTTTGTTTCAGTATAAAGAGTTAATTTGTTGTTCTCAGTGAATAATTTCTAGGTCCCAAATGTACTTTCATAAAAAAAAATGACAGGAGGAAAAGTTCCTGTAAATTATTTGATTTATTTTCAGGTTGCGAACTATATGATATAAAAAGTAAACTATTCCACAGTGGATTTTGTGGAATTAAAAAACAAAATGCTTTATTGGAATTTACTGTTCTGTAAAGAGTCTGTACATTGGTCTCTCAAAACATATATTCCTTACAAGGATGGTTGGGATGGAAGACGTTTTAAGACAAGAGCAGGCTTGCATGCTTTCATGCATTGCATGGTGAAAATGTATTGAAGCTGGTCGTTAAAAAAAAGCAGATGTATCAATACAGCTAAAGTGTAAGACGCACTCCTATCCCCAGCTAAGGTGGAACAGCATACGCTGCATGGCTAAGGGGGAGCATAGCTTTTAGTACGTAAAATCAGGATACCAGCGGCGACCTCCAGTTTCAATGTAGCCTTGCCTATGCATGCAGGGCTCTGCATGGTTGGACTTATTTTCTCTAATCATGGGACATAAAATGGACACTGAAAAAAGGGAGAAAATCATAACTACATGCCCTGGGGGACTTACAGGAGTGGACTTAGGGTGTGGGAATCTGGACAAGGAGGAAACTGGGGTACATTGAAATCCACTGGTCTTACATTGGATACTGTGCAAACCCACTTTATCTGAGACTAATGAGAACTGTAATACACCTGGCGGACCTGTAGAGGTAAGACAAGATTTTGGGAATTGAGGAGACTGAGAGTGTAATCATTCATGTAGAATCCACCAGAAGCAAATTGCAGGAGACAGTGGGGATACTGGACAGATCCATTCAACCTGATGTCAAAGAAGAGAGAGATACGGTGGAACACCTCACTCTGCCTAAAACAACTGTGAAATGTCACAAAGGTAATAACTGAAAAGACAGAAGGTGGCAGTACAGGGGCTTCTAGTGACATCTAGAAATAAAAAATGTCCATGAGGGTGAGAAAGGTAAGTTTGGGGGTCACCGACAACTGACACCCAAGGTTAGGTTGGTTCCTCAAACCTAAGTGGCTGAGATCAAATGGGAGTAATACTCAGGCTGAGACAAGGAAAAAAACCTTGGCCTAGTTTGGTTAACTATTCCACATAGGCTGGTAGAAAATTGCACTCCAGAATTGGAGGGTTGCCATCTGGAGATACTCTGTGGAGAGTTAGTGTGGTCATTGTACCGACTAACGTCACAGAAGTGGTTGTCTCAAGAACAGATGAGTTGATCCAGGAGATCATTCTGGGGTACTCCCCCTTTCTGGATGCACCCAGGTCTCTCAGTTCTCTTTATGATATAGGGGCCTTCTACATCATCACACAGATGATAGAGCCAAACAGTGACTTAAGAGTAAGGTCTTCACCATAAGTTTGATGGAGAGCCTAGAGTTGAAGGTAGCTTTGGCCAGGCTTTTGTTCCAAACGGTGAAGGTGATGGTCTGGATACTGAATCCCCTGGGCAAACTACCACCAACCCAATTGCTGAGGATAATGATAGCCCAAACATATGGCTAAAGACTCACCAATAGAGGATTGTTAATCAAAAGGTGGTAGAACTGGGGAAAATTTTGATGCTGGTGATCAACAAGGAATTGCTGAAGACAATGAAGGAAGTGGGCTATAATTTGTGTCTGGCTCTCTCTTAAGTTTTATCCTGAGTAACTTCTATCCCTAAGAAATCTGAGAGTAGTTCAAGCCAACCTCCATGATAGTAAGGCGGCAAGTGCAGTCTTTGAGAAGTTGCTTCAGCAGGGGTAAACACTTTAGAGGCTAATAGGACTACCTGTAAGCAGAGGGACTGTACAGTGGTTAGTATTGAGCTAAGTTTGGAATCTAGGAGCAGAAGGGTTGTACTGACCACTGCATATTTTTAATATGGACGAGCTAGTCAGTGCATTGTTGGAACTTATTAAGGGCACAATCTGCTGAACTAGTACTTTAAAGAGTTAGCTGAACAATAGGTCCATTGATCGCAGTCTCTGGGGTTATATAATTCTATCTTCTAGTTTATAATCCTAATCTTAATAGGAATCGGCTGCTAAATCGGTGTGTCATACCACTAACAACCCTAAAGGAACTGCACAGGAAACATATTTTTTAAAGAGTTTACTTTAATTAATTATTAGAAATAGAATGATAATTATTTGTTGTTAGAAACTTTGCATAAGATTTCTTTTTATAAGTCAATTTAGCATTTATCAGCCACAATTTGGTGGTAATCAGCTTGAAATAAAATAGTTCATGTTTTCATTTGCCATGTTTGTAGCTTTCAACTTTTACTAAAAATATGATTACTTTTTAAATTAATTTTAAAATTTTGTTTTTGTGTATTTGAACAACAAATTTCATTTTTGAATTCAAAATAAATAATCTTACAAATTAAAAACGCAAAACAAATGGACATGGCAGAGTTGATTACTGTGATCCTTTTTTTGTCATTATTTTTTGCAACACCCGATTTCAGAATTTAATTTGAAAATAAAAATAATGGTGTAAAACTAGCATCAAATTTTTATTTGTTGAATTGACTTGTTTCACAACCCGCTGATGTTTTTGAATATTGTAAAAACACTAAAACAAGTATTATGCAAATACGCGACATATCTTCTGTGAGGATAATCGATACTTTCGGAACTTGTGCAAATGATTACCTCAGTTTGTAAAGAAATAAGCAAGTTAATTGCTCTTGTACTTGAGGCTAAAAAATAGTTTCTAAGTTTTCTCTTAGTAAATTTAAGTACCTAGTTCTTATTATTGTATATTCTCAAAAAACATATTTATTATATCGTTTTTTATTTAATTTAAGAAAGTTTTGCTTTAATAAAATGTTCAAACTTATAAAAAAATAAAAAGTTTTTTTAAAGTTATTAATATACATAGTTTGTGTTTAGTTTCTGAACTAAATTTAAAAAAAATTAAAAACATTCATATTCTTATGTAATACTTAAACTATTGTTACTGTTTTTTGCACCTGTGTATCTGAGAATAGAAAAACAGTTTCACGGTTGAAGAGGCCTGAATTCAACATTAAATTCTTTGTATCTTCTCTCCATTCTGTATTGCCATAACTCTTACTCAGTTCTATTTGGAAACAAAAAAACTCCGCCATATGTGTGGCCAACTTTGTTAGACTCTGTCGACCTACACAATCACAATTCATAATACTTCAACAAAAATGCTACTATTTCCAGCTTGCTTTTTGGATACTTGAAACAATTAAATAAATCCGTTTTGTTTGTACAAAACAGTCTCGTTAGTACAGACACTTGCCGCTCTGGCGCATCAATTTTCAAAGGGGCGTGTCTCAGCGATGAGTTATAAGGTGTTCTGCACCCACGAAGTATTATAATCACAATTTCACTCTTTTAGCTTTCACACTTTAGTGTAATTGATAGTTGCAGTCTCTGAATTCATATTTGTTCAATGTATCAATGTAATTAGTCGAAGGTCGACTGTCATATGTTTTGTGTACATTGTTAGCTCATTCAGTAAGAGAGTGTCATTATGTCAGGGTCCTAAACATAACTTTATCTTTGTCTGTCAAATTGAACATTATAAACAAATATGATAAGGACCATGCATGATCCAGTCTTACACCTACAGTTAGAAAGAAAGGGAAGAGTGTGATTGTGTATCCATAGGAGTAAGTGCTAAGACCAAATTTATCTTAAAATAGAAATGTTACATAAATTTCTAAAGCTAATCAGCTAACTGTAAGCGCAAGAGCTTCAATTTCCTTTAAGTGTCTATATTACAGATTACCTTACAAATTAGCTGTTTCCTGTTTATGTTTATAGGCCTTTTTTGTCGCTTCCGTACCAAGTTTATTGTTAAAATTAGTAAACAAAATATTATGTTAGCACAGCAAGGGATTACTGTTTACAGTAAGTACTGTACTGTAACATATTTTGTATTTTAGTCTACAGTTTCATTAGTTCAAACGTAATAAAATGTATGTTTTTGTATTATAAACACTTTCTGTAATCCAACGGGTATCCGGTCCCATAGGTGTGAGATTAGAGAGACTCTGTTGTATAACATAAATCATGTATACAGTACACCCCTTGGATGAATGGACTATATATTATGTAAAGGTAATTCGTTTAAGTCGATTGTCTTGCCGACAAAAGGTAACAGAGTCCATTGTCCATTCAATGAGGGTGAACTATGTAAATGCCTTTGTTATTAAGAAGAATGGTTTTTTGTAAGCCCTAATGTGTTTTTTTTTTTTTTTTTTGGTTTCTTTCAGTTGAGTGCAAAAAACTAATGTGATTGTTAAATAGTTGAATCCTGTAAAACTTAGTACAGTACTTTTAGCACAGATTTCTACCACATTATATTTAAGCAATCCACTGAAACTTATATTTATATTATATAAGTATGTATATATATATATATATATATATATATATATATATATATATATACATATACTAGCTGTTACCCGTTGCGGCTTTGCCTGCAATTATAATGTAAGCAATAAAATTTATAGTCAATTTTCAAAATCAGAATAGGTCATTTCATTTTAATATATTGCTATATACAATATTATATGATTTATGGTTTTCGGCAAAGACATATAAATTTTTGCTACTCGATACGCTAAAACAGGGTCATGTCATATTTTAATAAAATACAGTATTATTAAAAAGTCATTATTATACAATTAAACTGGAATAGTATTGTGTTTATCTCCATATTCCATCCAAAAGATCATGCATTACCGTGTTAGGACCAACAACCGTGTTAGAAAGTTTTGGAGTACTCTTTAAAAAAAAATAATTTTTTTTCCTGCATCACCGTTTAACCGAACAACCGTGTCAATTAGGTTTGGAGTACTCTTTTTAAAAAAATAAATAAAGGTTTTTTTAATGCTTCAACGTGTTAGGCCTAACAACCATATTAGTTTGCTAATGGAGTATTCTGTAAAAAAATATACAAGATTTTTCACGCATCACTATGTTAGGCCTAACAACCGTGTCAGGATATGTAGCCTAGTATTTTTTAAAAAAATATAAAGGTTTTTTGACGCATCACCGTGATAGGTCCAACAACTGTGTCAGGATATGTAGTACTCTTTAAAAAAATATAAAGGTTTTTTCACGCATCACCTTGTTAGTTAAGTTATGAAGTACTCTTTAAAAAAAATATAAAGTTTTTTCCATGCATAACCGTATTAGGCCCAACAACCATGTCAGTTAGGTTATGGAGTACGCTTTTGAAAAAAATAAATAAAGGTTCTTTTAATGCATCACCGTGTTAGGCCTAACAACTATGTTAGTTAGCTTATGGAGTATTCTTTAAAAAAATATAAAGATTTATCACCCATCGCTATGTTAGGCCTGACAACCGTGTCAGTTAAGGTTTGGATAATCTTTAAAAAATTAAAGGTTTTTTCCACACATCACAATGATGGGCCCAACAATCATATCAGTTAGGATATGTAGTATTCTTTAAAAAAATATAAAAGTTTTTTTACACATCACCGTGATAGGCCTAATAACCATGTCAGTTAATATACTTAGTATTCTTTTAAAAAATTTAAAGATTTTTTCACACATCACCGTGATAGGCCTAACAACCGTGTCAGTTAGGATATGCAGTATTCTTTAAAAAAATATAAAGGTTTTTTTACGCATCACCGTGTTTGGCCTTACAACCATGACAGTTAGGATATGTAGCCAAATAATCTTTAAAAAAATATAAAGGTTTTTTTCACGCATCACCGTGTTAAGCCTAACAACCGTGTCACTTAGGTTATGCACTATTCTTTTAAAAAATGGGTTTCCTATCACCCAAACCCGTATTAGACGTATTTTTATTGTTTTACTGATCTGTAGATCAGACATGAGTCGGGGTGCTTTGTGTGATCCAACAGGGTCTATGTGCAAATAATAATAATAATATATATATATATATGCATTATATATTTATATTATATTTAAGCATAAAGTGAAACAAAACTATCATCTCATAATAATGAACTGTGCATTCACTGTAAACGTATTGTATTGGAACTATTAAAAAAATATTTTGAAGTTTAAGATACAAACAATTATATTATCCACTTTCAAAATTTCAAAACAAAATAATAAATGCTTTTTACTGTCCATTAAATCGAAAGTCCATTAAAATGGGGTCCATTAAACCAAGATTTTACTGTAATAAAGTATGTTTATAATACTTGCAGCTATAATAATAAAAAATCATAACCTTAAAATTAACACAGCAAAGAAAAATCTGTTCAAAAATCATCTGTTCAGTGAGGAAAAATTATCAGCTGATTAATTAGCCAAAACAGTGTTTCGAATACTGTTCTCCTGCTTTAAAAATTGTGATCTTTGCTAATTTTAACGCAAAATTGCTTTTAAAATTAATATTCAACTCATGCCATGCCATAACGTAAACAAACCTGATCCTCCCATCCCAAGCAACAAAGCATTTCCTAGCGGCTGACGAATGATCCTTGAAATTCGACACACATGTGCAATTGCATCTAAGAACAACACTAATTTCATCGGAGCTGTGGAACTCCTATTGTATTCATCTAAGAACTCATCTAGAACATTCGATAACTGAAACCAAGACAATCAATAAAGTTAATCGAAGTTTAATATTAATGTACGCAATAACAATATTGATATCTTTTTCCTGAGCTAACAAATGTGAACAATGAAATTTAAACTGTTTTCGTTAATTATAACTATGCCACTCTAAACAACTTACATCTGTCATATCCGTTACACGTTGGTAATTCTTTACATCGCTACCTTTTTGTAGGAAATCGCCGTAGAGAATTATATTGTCACTTAAAATGCTTTGCGGATCGACTGAAAAATATTTTGACAAATGTGAAGCAAGTAGTTCATTAAACCACAACCTGTCTTTGTCGTTGACCATTCTGTCTTGGAAAACTCGACAATTTTCGTGACACCACAGTAGCAATACATCTTCTTCCATCTGGAATGATAACGGTACAAAAAATATTACACTGTACTTAGGCCTATCGCTTTTGTTCTTATATTTAACACCATCATATTCAGCAAATACTTTGAACACAAGGCAATTCTTAGGAGAGTGCAATCAAAAGTGGCCTCATGCTTGGAGGAAAAACAGGAAATTGTCACTCAAGATTAAAGTAATAATTAAAACCTTCAAAAAGTACAAAAATATTCCGCTCTGAAAAGGACACTTTTAAAATTGATATTAAACTCTAACTTTCTATTACTCATTCTAATAACGTAAACAAAATGAACAAGTGAGACAGCCAAAACCAGCTGATACTGCTTTTAATTTATGAGGTATTTGTATAAAGTAACAAAAAAATATGTATACTTTTATTTTATAACACATAAAATTTGTATTGTAAATATGAGCATTTAACTCTTTATAAATTATTGCATGAATAGTTTCCCACCATGTCTTCACTTAACCGATTGGTAACGAAAGACGTATATTGCCCGTCCTTCTCTCTTAATGGCTTAAATACTAAAGACGGGCAATGTCCGTCCTCTACTTCCCTGATCTCTTTGCCGTATGTTTCTAGCCTAAAAGTCGAATATAGAAATATAAATATATTTTCAATCTATGAGATATTTTTCCTTCGTTTATTTCCGTTGTTACTCGTTAATTTCCGCCAGTTTCTTTGTGAAGTTGTGTACGAATTTGACAGTTGTAGAAACATGGCTTCTCGTGAGGAATTGTTTATTTCTTCGAGTGCATTTAGTGAGTTTGTTGGGGATATTTTAAATGAAAGTAGTTGTGAGATTAGTGATAATGAAGAGCAAGAAGGTATTGTTGAAAATGACAGTAGTGATAGTGATAACAGTGATGATGAGATCTGTGAAAATAGGCCTAACTTACAGACAAATACTACACATAACCTACAAGTAAATGATTGGCAGTGGACTTTTAATCAAAATATAACTAAAATTCTGGTGACATTTTATAGGGAAAATCCCCCCAACAAGCAAAGCAAGGCCATCTAGAAAGTGTAGAGTATGTACTGCAAAAGGAAAAAGGTCTAAATGATTGGCAGTGGACTTTTAATCAAAATATAACTAAAATTCTGGGGATATTTTATAGGGAAAATCCCCCCAACAAGCAAAGCAAGGCCATCTAGAAAGTGTAGAGTATGTACTGCAAAAGGAAAAAGGTCTGAAACAATTTACCAGTGCAAAAAATGTAGTGTTCCTTTGCACTTGGAAAATTATTTTGAAATTTATCATAGTCAGACAAATTTTAAAAAAGGAAACAAAATGTACATAGTGTAAATATATAAACATAAAAAAAATGTTAATATAGTGTTAAAAGTGTTGGCTAAATATGTGTTAACAATTACAACAACATTATGTAGGATAAAATTGGTAGGTTACTTGCTTTTATTATAGCACATAATCTTAGTGTAAACTACTGAAAAAAATCAGTACTGAAGGCCAATAGCATGTTAGTAAAATCCAGTTTCCAATGGGTTAAATAATGCTTAACAGCTCTATATAACATAGCTGAGAGTGTTAAAGTAGGATACTGTTATCCCATTGTCACCTGTGGACGTACATATTACTGTGAGTGAAGCTAACCACCGAAGTTTTTTGTTATTTCCTGTAAAAATTCTTCTGCAATTTGAACTTTTTATGTATGAATATATATTTTCACACTAATGTGAACATGTTTATATCTTAGTTTTTATTTCTATGGAATGTTTAAGTAGATAAAAATTAATAACAAGGAAGTGGTGTAAGAAAAAGTGAAATGGTTTATGATTGATGATTATTTTTTGTAAATTTGTAAAAAATACAAAAACATATTTCAGCATAACAAACTATATACTACTGGATTGTGAAAAAGTTATTTAATTTAAAAACAATGCAATATAAATTTAAAGTAGTTCGGCAAAGCAAATATTGGCAAAAAAATTGGCTAAATGCCAGGAAAATCCAGAGCATACAAAAGAAACCATCCGGATGGGCACCCAACGATTGAAAATACAACAAGACTTGTTAGCCACCAAGTTTTTCAAGACATTTATCGTAAACAATCATTATACAAATGTTTGGCTTTTATTTAATTACCATAAATATTTTATTAATTTCACAATTAAATTGTAATTACTGTAAATTTATTATGTACTGTAACATATATATTTTTTACCTTTACATCTTCTGGAACAACCATTAGCATTCCTTGGAAAATTTTACTCAAATCCCTTAAATTGAAAGTGTAATGTGTTTTTGTAGGTGTTGGAAGGAGCTCCTGAAGGATCGTTGAATAAACAGACAACGTAGCTGCTAAAGTTGGTTCCATCAGTTCTTTTTGATCTGGAATTTGGTCTATCCAAGATTTTAAAATAGTTCCAAAAATACACCTCTAGAAAAAAAATGCATATTATTAATAAAATGTATAGAGTGGAAACTTGCCAACTAGAGACCACATAAAGTGTATATAGAGTGAAACTTGCCAACTAAAGACCACATAAAATGTATAGAGTGAAACTTGCCAACTAGAGACTACATAAAATGTATAGCATGAAACTTGCCAACTAGAGACCACATAAAATGTATAGAGCGAAACTTGCCAACTAGAGACCACATAAAATGTATAGAGTGAAACTTGCCAACTAGAGACCACATAAAATGTATAGAGTGAAACTTGCCATCTAGAGACTACATGAAATGTATAGAGTGAAACTTGCCATCTAGAGACTACATGAAATGTATAGAGTGAAACTTGCCATCTAGAGACCACATAAAATGTATAGAGTGAAACTTGCCAACTAGAGACCACATAAAATGTATAGAGTGAAACTTGCCAACTAGAGACCACATAAAATGTATAGCGTGAAACTTGCCAACTAGAGACCACATAAAATGTATAGCGTGAAACTTGCCAACTAGAGACCACATAAAATGTATAGAGTGAAACTTGCCAACTAGAGACCACATAAAATGTATAGCGTGAAACTTGCCAACTAGAGACCACATAAAATGTATAGAGTGAAACTTGCCAACTAGAGACCACATAAAATGTATAGCGTGAAACTTGCCAACTAGAGACCACATAAAATGTATAGCGTGAAACTTGCCAACTAGAGACCACATAAAATGTATAGAGTGAAACTTGCCAACTAGAGACCACATAAAATGTATAGCGTGAAACTTGCCAACTAGAGACCACATAAAATGTATAGAGTGAAACTTGCCAACTAGAGACCACATAAAATGTATAGCGTGAAACTTGCCAACTAGAGACCACATAAAATGTATAGAGTGAAACTTGCCAACTAGAGACCACATAAAATGTATAGCGTGAAACTTGCCAACTAGAGACCACATAAAATGTATAGAGTGAAACTTGCCAACTAGAGACCACATAAAATGTATAGAGTGAAACTTGCCAACTAGAGACCACATAAAATGTATAGCGTGAAACTTGCCAACTAGAGACCACATAAAATGTATAGAGTGAAACTTGCCAACTAGAGACCACATAAAATGTATAGCGTGAAACTTGCCAACTAGAGACCACATAAAATGTATATAGTGAAACTTGCCAACTAGAGACCACATAAAATGTATAGCGTGAAACTTGCCAACTAGAGACCACATAAAATGTATAGAGTGAAACTTGCCAACTAGAGACCACATAAAATGTATAGCGTGAAACTTGCCAACTAGAGACCACATAAAATGTATATAGTGAAACTTGCCAACTAGAGACCACATAAAATGTATAGCGTGAAACTTGCCAACTAGAGACCACATAAAATGTATAGCGTGAAACTTGCCAACTAGAGACCACATAAAATGTATAGAGTGAAACTTGACAAACTAACTCAGCAGACACTTTCAGTATCACCCAAAGACATGGAAAGTTCAGTTTAGAAACTTTTTGATTTAAACATAAACAGTTCTCACCTGACTTTCATCTTGTAACTCAGTAAAACTGACGTAATGGAAGTGCCTAAGCAGACGTGCTGTGACTGGATTACGACCTCCGCCTGGTGGTCCCATTGCAGTTACGTAATTTATATCTATTATCGTTCGGAAATCTCCAATGCTTTTTCTGTCATACCATCCTGTACAAATCACATATTGTTACAGTGCAATGCATCACCTTTACCTATTAATTATTTCAACATATCTCATAAAAATAGAATGTAGTATTATTATGAATACTGCAATGGGCTGGCTTTCTATTCAGGGCAAAGCAGCAGTGATTTCAAAGAGATATCTTACAAATTAAACATTATATTACATAAAACAGGCTTAACTTACAGCAAGACAGACAAATATATCTTATTTGGAATAGAGATAATTATAAAATTGTTTAGCCGTTTTGGTGGCCTAGTTGATACAACTGGGCTTTCACCCCGAGGAACCGGGTTCAATTTCCAGCCAGGGCTTGGCATTTTCATAAGTTATAAATCATCCCATCGTCTGCATTAGCCCAAGTGTGCACAATAGTCGGACGTTAAAAAAAAAAAAAAAAAATATATATATATATATAATTGTTTGTATACTGTAAAACAGTGTTTCTTGTTCTTTAATTAAAAGAAAGAGAATAAATAATTTGTTTAAAATAAAAATTGTAAACTAAATCATAAAAAAATTTATAAATAAATATCTTGATGTTAGTACATCAAATAATCTAATCTAAATAATTATTTTGTCTTTTACAATTCAGTTAATACACAATATGTCCACAAAGTCCTGACTGATTTCAAAGTTTATTTAAAAGTAGATACTGTCAAAATAAATACATATTATCTCTGATAGATCATGTACCAGCTGACTTTGTTTAGTTTTGTTGCATAATTTGATAATGCTGGTTAGTATTGTTTGTTGCATTTCCTAGGGAAAACAACTAAAAGTTTGTTAACAGAGTGTAAGTAATGGCTACAATACAAAAAAAAAGTTTAAATATATTTTGTGGTTTCACGAATCACAACGATCGATTATAATGCAAGTATGTTCTAGAAGGCAGTATAGGAGACAGCCAATAAGCATCGCATCATACCATTTAATGAATGCATTACAATTCCAACACAAAATGGTGTGAACCAAAAGGAGCCATTGGAAGAGGAGGAGGAGGAGGAGGAGGAGGAGGAGGAGGAGGAGGAGGAGGAGGAGGAGGAGGAGGAGGAGGAGGAAGAGGAAGAGCAAGAGGAGGAGGAGGAAGAGGAAAAGGAAGAGGAGGAGGAGGAGGAGGAGGAAGAGGAAAAGGAAGAGGAGGAGGAGGAAGAGAAAAAGGAAGAGGAGGAGGAGGAGGAGGAGGAAGAGGAAAAGGAAGAGGAGGAGGAAGAGGAAAAGGAAGAGGAGGAGGAGAAAGAGGAAAAGGAAGAGGAGGAGGAAGAGGAAAAGGAAGAGGAGGAGGAGGAAGAGGAAGAGGAAAAGGAAGAGGAGGAGGAAGAGGAAAAGGAAGAGGAGGAGGAAGAGGAAAAGGAAGAGGAGGAGGAGGAAGAGGAAAAGGAAGAGGAGGAGGAGGAGGAAGAGGAAAAGGAAGAGGAGGAGGAAGAGGAAAAGGAAGAGGAGGAGGAAGAGGAAAAGGAAGAGGAGGAGGAGGAAGAGGAAAAGGAAGAGGAGGAGGAGGAAGAGGAAAAGGAAGAAAAGGAGGAGGAGGAAGAGGAAAAGGAAGAGGAGGAGGAAGAGGAAAAGGAAGAGGAGGAGGAGGATGAGGAAGAGGAAGAGGAGGAGGAAGAGGAAAAGGAAGAGGAGGAGGAGGAAGAGGAAAAGGAAGAGGAGGAGGAGGAGGAGGAGGAAGAGGAAGAGGAGGAGGAAGAGGAAAAGGAAGAGGAGGAGGAGGAAGAGGAAAAGGAAGAGGAGGAGGAAGAGGAAAAGGAAGAGGAGGAGGAAGAGGAAAAGGAAGAGGAGGAGGAAGAGGAAGAGAAAGAGGAAAAGGAAGAGGAGGAGGAGGAGGAAGAGGAAAAGGAAGATTAGGAGGAGGAGGAAGAGTAAGAGGAGCAGGAGGAGGAGAAGAAGAATTTCAACACAACTGGATGTGTTGACTTGCAGTGTTCAGATAGGCAGGCCTAGTGTTAAATTTTACATGTAGTCCTCATAAACCATTTAACAGAGCTTCTTGGGAAATTTGAAACTGTAGAACATAAGACCTTGTACAAAATATCAGTTGTATGCTTACAAAATTCAGATTGTGTAGTTTTTGAAGCAAAATGATTACTCACTCCACGCTGCCTTTGATGTCAAGATATTATGCTGCATCAACTTCAATTAGTTTAAAAGTGTTTTTTACAAACGAGACGACTTTTCACATATCTGGTGCAGTAAACAGACATAATGTCCAAATTTGGGGCAGTGAAAACACAAGAGTTTTTTTTAGAACAGGATAGGAATAGGTCAAAATTTAACGTGTAGTGTGGTCTAATGTATAACAAGATCATAGGTTCATATTTATTTTCCTAAATCAAAAGTCGCTGGAATTATCGATCTGGATACGGTTGAACTGTATGTTATGCCTTATTTAGAAGATTTCCAGCCATGGTTTCAACAAAATCCATCACTGCACTTGGATGTGACAGATTTTCTTAATTGAAGATTGGTCAAGATACTTGGCCTCCTTGGCCAACAAGAGGAATGGTCAATACTTGGCTTCCTTGTTCACTAGATGTTACACTTCTGGACTTTGTTGTGGGGTTGTTTAGTACAACATTATGCATGCTACATTGTTCTTGATATAGGTATTTTGAAGAGAAGAATAAATGTTGCTTTTTCAACAATGTCAGAACAGATATTGGTCAAGATATGGGCAGAAATTGAATACTGGCTAGATATTCTCGGAGCCACTAATAATTGTAGAAATTGTCACTAATTCTCTTGAGTGAAATTTTAACATATTGATCATTTTGTGTGCATGATTGCACAAGTTTTGCACAATAATTGAAACATCAACTACTTCACTACTCTAGATTCGATATATATTGGGAGCAAGTAGATAAACAGACAAACAAAAAGACAGGCAAGAAATCGAGAATATTGCATTTTCATCCAGTTTTGAGCTATGTTTAAAGTTTCAAATGTCTAGCTCACCAGGAGGTTAGTTTAAAACTGATTTAAAAATTTGCAGTTTTTATAATTTAACTGTTAGTATTCAACAGACAAACAAACAAGAAAGTGAGTTGATAAAAACATGGTAACAAAATAATTAAAACATTAAAAATTAAAAACAAACCTCCAAAATCCATCCATTGTCTGATTAATTCAATGGGAGGCTGTGCTCCATACACTTCCAGAGCTGGCATATTGAAATCATCGATGAACAGCACTAGTCGTTTCAGCAACGGTGGGCCAAACACACCCCTGCGCCGCTTGTCCAACTTTGAGTCAATCAAATCCTAAACAGAACTTTTTGTAAATACTATGCAGATTAAAATAATTAATGAATACACTTTTGCTACAATTATACAAGGATTTATGAATTTTGTTTTCTTCCTTATTTGTTTCACCCAACTTTGGGGTACACCAAATCAATCGCTTTTTAATGTTCTGTGCCTTCCTCGTAGCCCAGTATTGCTTCATACGTTGTGATCTTGCTTTTCTTTCTTCGTCAGAGATCTGGATCGTTCGCTTGGATTTGACTTTGCCTTGGAACCGTTGTTTCTTGTCCTTGGTTATTGTTTTGGCTGTTCTGTCCATGAGCATACTGTCAGTGATTTGTAGTTCTGCTATGTCTTTCTCTGTTTCTCTAAACCAAAGTGGTTTGGTACTTTTATTGCGAAAGTAGTCAAATATTTTTTTTGGTTAGTCTATTTTTGTCCATTCGGAGGATGTGCACATAAAAATCAATTCTCCTTTTTCTTATTGTGTCTGATAGTGTTTCAGTTTTTTTGTAAAGAGTTTCATTCCTGATGTAGAGTACTGATGTGGAATTTTATTTTATTAAATAATATTTTAAATTACACATAACACTTATTTTAATTCTACACATTTTAAACAAAAATCTCTTTTAAATCTTACATCATGCTTATAATCTTGAGATCAATAAGATAATTTCATTCATCAGTAAGATTTTATTTAAAAAATGCATGAGCTTTAGTAAGACTAAGTTATTTGTGAGGGAGGTATGAACAGAAGGTTTAGGGGTACGGAGACTTTTCCATAACTTTCCCATCATGAGGTTAGAAGGTACAGAATTTGTTCACGTTTTTTACAAAAACGTAGCTCAAAATTAAATTTTAAAATCTTCTCAACTCTGAAGAAAAATGTATACCGTTTATCTACGTTAGATTAACTTTTATGGCTCTTAAATATTTTATTTTACTGACTATTATTACTTATTAGCCTTGCTAATAACAAGTTGTTATCCCTTTCAAATATTTTGTCCAGACAAAAAATCCATAATAATAATAATTATTATTATTTCATCATCAAATAGTTTCAATTTGTTTCCTTATATAAACAGGGCCAGTCCTAGGGAGCACTGCACACAGCAACAACATTTAGGGGCAGAAAAATTCAGAGCCCAGAGCTTAGGCGCAAAATTATTTCCAATCTTGTAACAAAAAGTTATTTTTACTTACAAAGCAATACATAAAGCTATTGTTGTTACAATGCCTGTACTTATAACTTGCATGTAAATTAGTTGTATTTTTTTAGGCTTTCACCCCGAGGACCCGGGTTCGATTCCCGGCCAAGGCTTGGCATTTTCAAACGCTAATCATCCCATCGTCTGCATTAGCCCAAGTGTGTACAATAGACGGACGTTAAAGACCAAAAAAAAAAATTCGTTCAGTATTTATGTTTATCTATAACACAGTCAATACATAAATGAAAGTGAGTCACTCGCTGACTAACAGATCACTGTATATCAAAAATCACAAAGCCTAGTAAGTTAAAATTTTGCATGGTGAATCCCTTTATGACATAGATGTGCAGTAAGACTGGGTTTAAAAAAAACATATTTCAAGTGGTTTAAAAGTTTGTCTTTCTGGAACTTAAAAATCTCAGTTTTTTAGCACTATTTGTATACTTTTCACTGGGACACAGTTCACTTGGAGTTAATCTCAAACTGTCATACATCTATTTGTAATAAAATGGCAGGTACTAAAAATGCCTGACTTATTTGTCTGTTGTGTTAAAATGTCTACTTTGTTTGCTTTTTACTGTGGAAGAGAATCACATTTTTTATGAAACAGCTTCTCTTTGTAATTTATTTTAAAACGTGGTATTTTCACAAATTCTAAACGGGGTATTTTCACAAGTTCTAAACGGGGTATTTTCACAAGTTCTAAACGGGTATTTTCACAAATTCTAAATGGGTATTTCCAAAAGTTCTAAGCGGGGTATTTTCACAAGTTCTAAACGGGGTATTTTCACAAGTTCTAAACAGGGTATTTTCACAAGTTCTAAAGGTAGGGTGTGATAGAGTTTACACTGAAAAAAATTTTAATTCTAATTTCAGATTAATCAACTATAAATTATTCCTAGGAAAATGCTGAAGTGAAGCACATGCACACAGCTAGCACATTATAAACATATAAGGTATTTATAACTTTAAAAACAAAAACATTTATTTAAAACAAACAAAATATGATTACTCAGTTTTTTTTTTTATTTTACAGCCTTTTCACATCCTTAAGAATTTTACTTAATATTAATATATATATAATAATTTTATTAATATTATATATATTTCATGCCATATATAATTAAAAAAAAGTCATTAAAATACAAAATGTAGTTAGTAAAAGACATTTTCAAGGTTTAATCTGGACAATTTCGATTGCAAGTTTAGGCTCTTGAATTAAACAAAGCGAATCAAATATCTGATTCCATGATTACAATATTGCTTTACGTAAGAGATTATTTCTTATAAAATTTATCAAGAGAGCTGGTAATAAATCATAGGATTATTACCGAATGTGAAATTTAACCTTTACAACTTTTCCCAATAAAATAATACTGTTGAAGTTAATTCACAATGTTGTGATGGGGGTTGGAAGGACGGCTTTGAAAAATTCAGCCTGTATAGAAAGTAATATAAGGAATTATTTTTATACATTTCATACAGTTAAATGTTTCTAATTTTACTGTAAGGGGTAATCACTGCCACATTTGCAGATGACACTGCTATAATGGCCTCCAGTAATGATCCTCAGACAGCTTCTCAAACATTGCAGCATAGTTTGAAACTAGTTCAACTTTGGATGGAAAAATGGCGTATAAAAGTTAATGAAGCTAAATGTCAACATATAACCTTCACATTAAGGAAGCATAATTGTTCAGCAGGATCCCTAAATACAAAACTGATACTGCAGACCTCAGAAGTGAAGTACCTGGGAATTCATTTGGACAGACGTCTGAATTGGCAGAAACATATTTTTACTAAGCGTAAACAACTTGGTATTAAACTCAGAAATATGTACTGGCTGATTGGGCACAAATCCAAACTTTCAACCAATAATAAAATATTACTATATAAGACAATACTGAAACCAATATGGACGTATGGGATACAACTATGGGGTTCTGCTTGCAAATCAAATATTGCAATTTTACAACGCTTTCAATCTAAGATACTACGTTTAATCTTAACAGCTCCAAAAATAATCCACAAGCAACTCAATATTCCAACCATAACAGAAGAAATTGAAACTTGTAGCAATAGTTACCGACATCGAATATTAGCCCATCCAAATGTTTTGACTGAAAATTTAATGATGAGATCGACAACGTGAAGACTTAAGAGGAGAATACCTAGCGACCTGCCTGACAATTAACAGATATAACATTATGTAGCAATATTCTATTATTATTATTTATATAATCTCATTATTTGTATGTATGAATGAATGGCTACATGCTTTCATATCATTATTTTAGCCATTTTAGACAGATAGTAAATACTAATAAATAAAAAAAATTACTGTAGATAATAATTTCTTGTATATATTGCAACTTATTTACTTACTAAACCGGCAACACAGTTTTAAGTCTAGGATTTCCCAGCGTAATACTTTCATTTAGATTATAGAGATCAGCACAGGAGTTGAACCCTAACCCAAGACGGTCAGTTCGAGTGTTACATTATTTCCTAAAACTATGAAACTAGCTAGCCTGTCACCATACACATCCCATTAGCTTTTCTTGAAAGGGAAAATATTTGCAAGGTAGGAATACACACACAATGCATGCGAAATTGCGAAAAATGGGCAGGACTCAACGGCTCAACTCTGTGCTGATATCTACATATAATTGAAATTTTTTTCAATCATGCATATTTTTGGCCTAGAACTTAACAAGTTAAAAACAAAATTTGTGAAGATACAAACTTGAGTTTGATTGGATGTTGTTCTGGCAGAGAAGTTAAGGAAGTCACAGATAAATTTCTTCGGCATATTACGGCTAAGTTTGGACATGATTGTTACTGTTTTTCCGGAACCAGTAGGGCCAACACACAATACGTTAAACTCATTGAGCAACAGAGTGCCCAGTAAATCAGAATTCCGAACATTGTCAACTGTAGGTACTTCAATATCTGTAGAACAAAAGTTAGTACATTAGTAATTGAAGTGGGGATGTGTAATAGCTTAGAGAAATATTAACTTAGAGAATCGTTTTTCCTTCGACAGTATCATGTTATAAGTTAGAGATCGACCTGTTTAATAAGATAGAGGTTCTGTACTGTGTATTAACTTAGAGACTACAGTTTCGTCAAGTGTGTTGCACTGTGTGTATATGTTGCCGACTCCGCTGCTTGCAGGCGATTCAGTATCTTTTATTTAACAAGCAGAACTCATAAAAAAAGTTCTTTTATTATTATATATAGTTTCAATATTAAATATATATTAACAAATCTGGTTTAGATCTTTAAAAAAACTCTAGAATTTCTTAATTTAGTATCTTTTTCATTTGTCCTAGTATTTTTCTATAATAAAATACTTCAGAAATTATGTTTTAAAATTTTATTATTACTTTATTTTGCCATTCTGAAGGATAGTATAAGACATTTCTTTTCGGTAAAAAGGATTTCAAAAGAAAATCCTTAAAATAATAATCACTTGTATGTATCGAACATTAATAAAAGCAAGTTCATGGTGATTAGTAAAGAAACAGTTGGACTTAATGGACAACAGCATATCAAAATGTTTATTTATGACAATTATCTGTATATAAAATAGAAATATTGGTTTTATCAGAAAAAAAACAACGTAAGTTTATATGAATTAATTAATTAATAATTAATTCATTAATTTAGGGTTATTTTCTTAATTCAATTTGAATATGGTTTGAATAAAGCAGCCTTCAAACAATATTTTTATATTATTATTACTATTACTACTACATATGTAAATTAGTATAAATTTACAGCATTGCACATAAGCCTTTCAGAACAAAACTTATCCAAATCAACTTTATATCTTTCTTTAACTAAGCGAGTTCTACTTGTTAGATAAAAGATGCTGAAGCGCCTGCAAGCAGCGGCGTCGGCAACATATACACATGGTGCAACACACTTGACGGAACTGTAGTCTCTAAGTTAATACACAGTAGGAACCTCTATCGTATTACACAGGTCTATCTCTAACTTATAATAACATGGTACCGTCGAAGGAAAAACGATTCTCTATGTTAATAAATCTCTAAGCTATTATACCTTCCCATTGAAATACTATTATATTGTTTAGATAATTACTTAAATTAGAAAGTTTATTTTGCCTACAGTGAATGAAATAAATATCTGCCTGTTGAGGAAACACTATTTATTGGAATGGGGATGTGTAGAGATTCATTTTTCCTTCGACAGTACCGTGTTATAAGTTAGAGATCGACCTGTGTAATAAGATAGAGGTTCCGTACTGTGTATTAACTTTGAGACTACAGTTCCGTCAAGTGTGTTGCACCGTGTGTATATGTTGCCGACGCCGCTGCTTGCAGGCGCTTCAGTATCTTTACAGTTTACAATTGAATATATTGTCAATACTATGGTCAACAACATATCTAAATATTTATTTTTGACAGTTATCTGTATATAAAAATAGAAATATTGGTGTTTTATAAAAAAAACAACGTAAATTTATATGAATTCATTAATTTAGAGCTGTTTTCTTAATTCAATTCGGATATGGTTTGAATAAAGCAGCCTTCACACAATATTTTTATATTACTATTACTATTACCACTACATATGTAAATTAGTATACATTTACAGCATTGCACATAAGCCTTTAAGAACAAAACCTATCCAAATGAACTTTATATTTTAATAATATATCTTTCTTTAACTAGGCGAGTTCTACTTGTTAGATAAAAGATACTGAAGCGCCTGCAAGCTGCGGCGTCGGCAACATAATACACATAGTGCAACACACTTTACGGAACTGTAGTCTGTGTTAATACACAGTACGGAACCTCCATCTTATTACACAGGTCGATCTCTAACTTATAACAAGGTACTGTCGAAGGAAAAACGAATCTCAAAGTTAATATATCTCTAAGCTATTACACCTTCCCATTGGAATATTTCCTTCTGAATTTTAAAATAACTTTGGACTTTACGCATCTGTATGTATATCAGAGAAGTATTGGAAATGATTTTACAAACACATTTTTCAATGTAAATCATACATATGTTGTAATATATTAATAATACAAAATAAAATAATTATTAAAGCGATAATTCACTAGTCATAACTGTAAATCCATAACTATAATTTGGGCGCCACACTGAAATCTGTTAAATAGTTCTCAGTTACCACATGATCAGTTGCATTAGACGCTGAAGACAGTCTTACAGCTCTGTTTGTTACTTACTAGGCCATAAACAGGATTTTTTCTTTGAAATACTCAGTGCATTTCATACAATCCATGCCTCGGTGGCCTAGTTGATAGCGTATTGGGCTTTCACCCTGAGGACCCGGGTTCGATTCCCGGCCAGGGCTTGGCATTTTCATCAGCTATAAACCATCTCATCATCTGCATTAGCCCAAGTGTGCACAATAGTCAGACGTTAAACACAAAAAAAAAAAAAAAAAAAAAAAAAAAAAAAAAAAAAATCATACAATCCATAGTTTAGAACTAAAACTACGGCCAGCCTTATAATTCACACTTATTTAATAAGATAACACATAAATTATATAAACATAAAAAGTGATTAAGAATAGGAACAAACAATCTTAAAATGATGAGGTAAATTCAAGAAGTAAGCAACATTTTGAAAAATATTGTTAAATTAAAAAAAAATTTATTTTCATATGAAAAAGGATATTTTTCTACATTGGTTCCACCAATGTTCAGACACTTGTTATAGCAGTTGACCAACTTATCCAGTCCTTACTCAAAGAACGATCTCGCCTATGTTGAGCTGTACAGAGTGTTTCACGTCGCTGTCAGTTTCAAAGTGCATACCATCAAGCTCACATTTCATGTGCAAGAACAGATAGTATGGTGGCTGTTGAAACTACTCCCAACGGAACTATCGAATAAGAGCTTGAGTGTCACCAGAAGTGAGCTCCGTGAAGCAATACAATTCCTTGGCTGAACATCCCTCACCTTTTGTTTTGAATTGCACATTCAAACAAAAGATTTTTTTTTGGTTTTAAAGGTTTTTTAAGATTTCAAAATATTGTGCCACATTGATGGTCTGACCTCTGGAAACGAATTCGACAAAACAGAACACCTTTTCAGTCCTAGAACTTAGTACACATAATATTTTGGGCTGAATTTGTCATTTTGAATTTTTGTTTTTTTGGAGATTCAGTATGTCTCCACTCCATTGATTGCTGTTTTGATTCTGGAGTGACACGACAGACTGAATTTTCATCAGTCACAGTTTGGTTTAAAAAGTCCAGTTCTTCATCACTGAACTGAGTAAGAAATATCAAAGCAGTGCCACGATGCTGGGATTGGTGGACATCAGTAAGGATTTTTGGAACCCAGAAAGAATACAGCTTGTGATAACCTAAGTGGTTTGAAACAGTCTCTGAGATCGTAAAACCTGCGGAAATTCATTCGAAAGCATTGTCATTGTGAAACGTCTGTTCTTGTCAACATATTAACTTTCCTTAGCAAATAATTATTGACAACAGAAGGCCACCCACTCTGTGCCTCATCATAGACAATGGTTCGTCCTTCAAAAAACCTCCTAACTCACTTTATCACCATTCCATCACTCATTGCATTTTCACCATAAACATCTTGAATTTGACGATGAATTTCAACTGGCTTAATGGTTCTTGCATTCAAAAACTGAATGACAGAATGAATCTCACAGCGAGTCTTCATGACTGACTTAGATTATATTAGATTTAAACTAGAGGAAGGGATAACACAACCTCAGGCACTGCGATCAACAGACCTATTGTGCAACTAAACCTCTTAAGTACTAGTTCAACAGATTGATTCCCTTAGCAAGTTCCAATGATCTACTGACTAGCTCATTCTGCTGAAGGTCCCTAGGGTTAAGAAAACCAAAAACCCCTAGTCCCCTACCAGCAAGAGCTTCACAATCAAGGATTATGTGTCCTGCAGTCTCCTCCTCTGTCCTGCACAATCTACATACAGTTTCCTGTATGCACATAGTACATACCTATCCTGTTCAAGTGCACCCTCAGTGCCCAGTAATAAGCTCAATGACATGTCCGCCTTAAACATTTTAAATATATATTTTTTTGGTGTTTAACGTCCGACTATTGTGCACACTTGGGCTAATGCAGACGGTGGGATGATTTATAGCGTATGAAAATGCCAAGCCCTCGCCGGGAATCGAACCCGGATCCTCGGGGTGAAAGCCTAGTACGCTATCCACTAGACCACCAAGGCGGCTACATTTTAAATATACACAGAAAACTGGAAACACTAAATAAATCAATCATAATGGCGTTAATGAACCAGGAAGACTAGTGCTCATGGGCGGAGTGCCAATAGCAGCACTGTTGCGACAGTAGAACAAAACAGTACTTACTCTTTGAACACACCCAGTAAATACAAGAAAGTGTTATTTTGTTGAGTACATATATCTGCCTTTCCTAGCTTCAAACATTTTATGCTTGTTAATGAGTTTAGGAATACTTCCATTATCAAAACTTTTTACTGTACTCCAGAAGTTTTGATAACCAAAGTATTTTGAAATGCATAAGAACATCAAGGTAGATTTATGTTCTCAACAAAATAACATTCGTAGCAAAGAAAAAGATGATTACATTAAGAATTGTAACTGTAAAGTGTGGTATTGATTACTAATTGTTTAACTAGAAATGTACGTCAATTTACCTAAATATTTCATATCAAGTGATATAACATACGGTTCCAAATTCTGCATCCAATGCAACCAATGGGGAGGTGCAGGATCACCGTCCTCAGTCATCATTGTGAACCCACCATCATGTAACCTTGAAAAGTAAATACTGAAGTTATAAATAAATATGTGTATGTACAGAACGTATGTGAGTAAACTTATAGGGAGCTTATAACACCAACAGTAATACAGTGATACCCCTGGCTAACAGTCGACCTGAACAACAGTCTAATGACCTGCTTAACAGTTTAGGTTTCAGCTAAAGGGCTGAACATATTATAAGAGTGTTTCATTTTGTTAAATTATTACTAAGCAGAGAGATAATATTGTGCTGTGCTACAGAAATAAACATTGTGCTGATTTAACATAAAGAAGCCTTTCATTGATGGGTGTTTGTTTTTGTAGGACAATAACAAACATGATATATCTTAGTTATCTGTTTTCAGAATGCCCACTCCTATTCCCTTTTCTGTCATTGTACCTTATTTTACTTAGTGTGTCATCAACTCTTTTACTGTGTGTTTAATTTGTTAGCCCATTAAAAAATTTAAACAGTTATAATATTATCGTGTTACATACTTTTGACTTTTAATTTAACAAAACTTTAAGTGTCTTTGTGTGCGAGTTTCAAGTTGTTGTTTAAATCCTGTTTTCAATTTTTTGTGAATATTAATTAAATGGGTCTTAAAAGAAGAGCTTGTGGTAGTGGAAGTAAAAGACAAATTTTGACCATTGACTAAAAGCTAAAAAAAACTAAAATAATATATGGTATTGATTTGTCCTGTGTGTATATATGTGACATATACACAGTTTTTTTAGTATAAAAAAACTGAGTGGTTAGCATAACCACTGTCCACAAACCCTCAGTATAAATCCATTTGTATGAATTTAGTTAAAATAAAGTGTGACTTCTATTCTGTGAATTTTCTTCATTCTTCATTTTTGACATGTTAATGGTGAGAACTCAATTATTTTTTTTCCTATGTAACAAATTAAAATGTTTTCCGTAAGTCTCTATTGTAAACGCTGACTCGCACAGAAGTCTGATCAGATAACAGTCTTAGTTCTGGAAGAAATTAAGACCGTTAACCGGGGTATCAGTAACAGTAATTGGTAAAGAATAATGAAACTAAAAAGGTATCAACTAAAATTAGACACGTGTAGCAAGAAGAAATAAGACATACTTTAAAGTAATTTTGCAACCATTCTGATAAAAAGAAATAGTCATTAGGATTATGACCTATTCATCCCGTCAGTGGTCTAGCCACTCACCTCGTAAAGGCTACCGCAGTTTCGAAACTATCGTTTCATCTTCAGGCCGTGATACAAAATGTTAAATCCCTCTGTTGAGGTTGTCACAAAGTCAAACAAAACATTAAAACATACATCACAAACACTGAGCACATTACATGATTAAAATATTTATGATGAAATTCGGCTTGGCTAAACGACACGCACGACTCGTACGTCGTTACATTCTGCATGTCGCTTGGACAAGCCGAATTTCATCGTAAATATTTTAATCATGTAATTGTGTTCAGTGTTTGTGATATATGTTTTAATGTTTTGTTTGACTTTGTGACGATCTTGACAGAGGGATTTAACAAAACGGATTTTGTATCACGGCCTGAGGATGAAACGATAGTTTCGAAACTGCGGTAGCCTTTACGAGGTGAGTGGATAGACCACTGACGGGAAGAATAGGTCACAATCCTAATTACTTAAATATGTGGTCCAGTAGCTATGTTACAATAATGAAAAAGAAATAATTTGCTTACCTGTAGTCATATACCAGACCATGTTCAGGGAATTTAACTATTGATGTATCACTTTCCATTCTATTTCTCAACCAATTTGAAAACAACACTCGAGATCCATGTGTACAAGTTGCTCCAACACTCCATATTAAAGAGAATATCATCCACGGTCCCACTAAACCAGCTGGAAAAACAATTAATGTTTTTTTATGTTTTAATAACTAAATGATGATCATAATAATAATCATATATAAGTTATGTTTGTATTTAAACATTTAGTGTGCGTGGCTAATAAACAGTGTGTTCTTGATTAACTAGTAAAACTAATTTAATATCTGCTCATTCAGTTTTTCAGTCTATTTTCTGTTTGTTGTCACAAGCAATTTTCCATCAATAATTTTAAGATGAAAAATAGTAAAAAAAAAACAGTCAGTAGACACGTAATATGCAAATAAATTGGTGTGCCTAGAGTAGCAGCGGGAGTGGATATGTATTATAATAATTACTCAGTAAAACAACCATTTTATTACTGGAATTTTTTCCCCAAAATTTCAATGCTGTACTAAAATAATAATGTATAAATCCAATACCTGTTACAGACTTGTAACAGAATACCTCTTAGTTTTCATTGCAGCAGGCAACGAATTCCCATAAGTTATACCTATTTATAGTGTGGAAGGAAATTTTTATTTATTGCTTCAGAAAATAATAAATAACTGTTTCGCAATAGTCATCAATTACAATAATCTTATTATTAAGTTATTTAAATAATGATTACGTTTCATTAAAACAACCACAATAGAAATGCAAAAACAAACTTTCTACAAAAACACAAGGCTATACATAAAATGCAAGCAACACGCATACCATCAGTATCTGCTTGTTTTGCTGAATGGCATGGAATGTATAAGAACTTATAAGAAATGTATTTATCACGGAACACTGACGTCTTTTATTTTGGCGTATTTACAGTAAAATAAATAAATGGTATAACAAAAGCTGAGTCAGTGTACTAAAATGTGACTGTCCACAACAACACTACATAGTTCAAACTGGATGAAAAATAAAAACCGTAGTTTGAAGAAAACGTAAGGTCTTATAAAGTAAATGCAATGACTATAATTTTGTTACAAGTATAATACAAAAAAATATGAGTTAATTTACGGAAACGTAACAGTACAAGAAACTTTTACATTGTAACATGCAACTTAGATTAAATACATTTATAAGGATGGAAATATTTTTAATTAAAAATGAACGAAAAAAAAATATGAATGAACCATTAATTATACTAATTCAAAATTTAAATGATATTTTTTTCTTAACGTTCATACTTTATGCTAGTTATAAGAATGAGGATGAGGGATCAGTGTTGACAGTAAGGATAAAGCAACAGGTGTAACTGTGGTTTGAACTAAGTACTTTGAGGTGCATAGTTCAGAGATGCATCTGACTGACGTGCTTTAGCCACCGATCCCCACATCCACCACCAAGTCCCCCTAAAGTTAACAAATAATAAGAAATGGAGAATGGATAAAAGTGAAGAAATGTACAGACAATGTAACAACCTAACTGTAAACGTAGACCATTAATCCTAGAATGGACGGGCTGGGTTTGTGAGACCCAGTTGTTTTTAAATTACGTTAGATTCAAGGTCATTGGTGTTGCAGACCGTTATTTCCCTCTGTACCTTCCTGAAAGAGTCTACAGAATGCGCTACTGTTGCATGTTTGTCAATGCTCTTAGTCATCAGTTGTCATGTGTTTGAATATCTTGTGGGTATGTCAGACCCAACCCGTCCGCTCAAGTTACTTTTTCTGACATGGCATTATTTGTGTTTTAGGACTGTTTTTAATTTTTACTTTTGTTCATTTTAATACTATTGACAAGTTTAAACAAGTATAAGCGCAGTGCTTTTGTTGTTGACAAGAACTTGTCAAAACAGATGCTGCAACCCTACTTGACCATGCGAGCTCAGCAAAACAACCTCCCAAGAGAGATTTGGCAGTTAGCAACTAAATTTTCTAGATATGAAGCTCTACCTAAAGAGGACCCTGTTCCAGAAAAGTGTGGGAGATGCTCTATGTGTAAAGACAGCAAAACAAAATACTTTTGCAAAGAGTATAAAATTTGGTTATGTCTTAACCACAGTGAAATGTTGTGTAGCGATTTCTGTAGAAATTAAGTTATTTGTCCTCTCCAAAAACATATTATTTTTGTATTTTAATTAATTCTTAATATTTTTTCCTTAAAATCATTCTTTATATACTAGGTAAAATCAAACCCAATCAAAATTTAAAAATTCTTACCCTATTAATGTTTTTTTTTAAAAATCATGTAATTTTTTGTTAAAAATGTACAAGATTACTTAGTTTTTTTTATACAATTATTTGGGTGCAATATTATTTTGTTAAAATAGTGTTATAAACACTTTTAGGTTTCATACAAAAAACATTTTTTGATCAATAAAAATAATTTTAAATTATTTATAGATTTTTTAATTCTTGGGTCTGTCAGAGCCAGCCCGTCCACTTACGTAACTTTTTTTTGCCCGTTCATTCTAGGGTTAAGAAGAAAGTAGACATAGTAAATAATAAAAAAGTAAAAAAAACATAGTTTTTGAAAATGAAATTTATCAAAACTATGTCAAAAAGGAAAGTGAATAGACAATGCTAGGAATAGAAACACAATGTGTACTTACTAAATTAAATAACAACTCAGTTCACCAAGTGACTTACTGAGTTCACCTGTACAATTGATCCAAATAATACCGTTCTGTACAATATTCCGTAACCAAAACATTTATACTGTTTGGTTTCAGTCCATATTTTAAATTACTAAATGTAGTTTTAACACAATACACTTTACAGAAACTAAATCTCCGTCAAAACCACTACTACTATCTATACTTAGTAGAAATCTGTTATAGTTAATGAAATAACAAAATGTTTTTAACAATTCAACAATTTTTTATTGCCAATCAAAAATTCATAGTAAAACTTATTTACAATGGGATTTTCCCATCAGTATAATGTTCTCGTGTGGGAATACTACAAATGATTTATTTATTTCATTAACTAAACACTACTACGTTTATTACAGTTTTGTGATCATGTTTAAATTCAATTTAAATTTTGTCGCTTGTTATTAGGCAATGTCAGTCATATAGCACCTCTATAAAAGTAATTATTATAACAATTATTATACGTAATAGTTAAAAGTTAATCATTTAGCCTTTTTTGAGAAGTAATGAGTAACATTATATTGGTATACATGCCCTAGAAGTATAATAAAACTTTCAGCTGTTTTCATTGTTGACTTTCTCTGTGACAAACACTAAGGTTAGACGTGTTTTTATGAGCTCGGCGATTTTTGTTTGTTAAAAGAAATGGATCAAAGAATTTGTATCAAATTTTGCGTAAAAAATAGAATAAAGTGTAACAAAGTGTGTGAAATGTTAACAAAGGCCTATGGTGAGACTGCTATGAGTAAAGCAAGAGTTTACGAGTGGTATAAGCGTTTCCAAGAAGGCTGTGAAGACGTTGAAGATGACGAACGCCCTGGACGCCCCAGCACATCAACAACCGATGAAAATGTGGAAAAATTGAAAGAAATGGTTATGAACAATCGCAGAATTACAATTAGAGAGGTCGCTGATGATGTTGACATATCGATTGGATCATGTCATGACATTGTTTCCAATGTTTTGTGTATGAAACGCGTGGCAGCAAAATTCGTTCCATAATTGTTGAATTTTGAACAAAAATAGCGGCAAATGGAAGTTGCTCAGAAGTCACTAAATGAAGTCAACGGCAATGCTGAATTACTGAAACATATCATAACAGTGATGAAACATGGGTTTACGGATATGGCGTCGAAACTAAGGCTCAATCATCCCAGTGGAGGCATTCTTGCTCGCCAAGGCTGAAAAATGCTCGACAAATGCGGTCGAACAAGAAGGTTATGCTCACTGTGTTCTTCAATATTAATGGCATAGTGCATCATGAATTCCTGCTACCAGGTGAAATGGTCAATAAGGAGTACTACCTACAAGTTCAACGCCATATGCGTGAAGCAATCCAAAAAAACCGCCCGGATCTGTGGAAAAACAATTCATGGCTTTTGCACCACGATAATGCACCAGCTCACACTTCACTGCTTGTTTGTGAAATTTTGGCCAAAAAACAGTACTGTAACGATGCCCCAGCCTCCATATTTGCCAGACATGGCTCCGTGTGACTTTTTCCTATTTCCAAAAATAAAGAGAACCTTAAAGTGCTGTCATTTTACAGCCGTATATGACATTAAAAGCGCATCACTGAAAGAACTAAAGGCTATCTCAAGATCGAGCTTGAGAAATGTTACAAGGATTGGAAGAAGTGCTGGCACAAGTGCATAATCTCCATAGGGGACTATTTTGAAGGCGACAACATCAATGTAGAAGAATAAATAAACATTTTGTAAAAAAAATTAAAATTCTCGTTACTTTCTGAACACACTTCGTATATATACTTACGCATAAGCTGCAGAAATTGAGGAGCTGGAGGAGGTTTGCCGTCAGGATTTTGAAGAGGTCGCATGAAACAATTAAGTAAATGGAAACACGATTGGAGGACTGCAGAATCAACTGAAGTAACGATTTCATGCAGATCACTTCGGAGGAACTCTAAAGCCGGGTGAAAGTACTGCTCAAACAACTCCCTGTATCTTTGTTCCAGTGGCAGAGCTAGCTACAATAATAAAGGTTTAATTATTACAATTTTACCATATTTTATCACAATTCCCAAACCCTGGATCCATAATAATATGACATTATTTAAAAAATATCTTAATTGAAGAATATTTTATAATTAATAGTCAACGCAATTAAAAGTTATTTACACAAAACATGTTATTTCGTCATCATGAGGCTATACGGTCATATATACTAGGTGTGTTCAGAAAGTATGAGAATTTTAATTTTTTGAACAAAATATTTATTTATTCTTCTACATTGATGATGTCGCCTTCAAAATAGTCCCCATTGGAGATTATGCACTTGTGCCAGCACTTCTTCCAATCCTCAAAACACTTCTCAAACTCGATCTTTGAGATAGCCTTTAGTTCTTTTAGCAATGTGCTTTTAATATCATATATGGCTGTAAAATGATGGTCCTTTAAGGTTCTCTTTATTTTTGGAAATAGGAAAAAGTCACACGGAGCCATGTCTGGCGAATATTGAGGCTGGGGCAACGTTACAGTACTGTTTTTGGCCAAAAATTCACAAACAAGCAATGAAGTGTGAGCTGGTGCATTATCGTGGTGCAAAAGCAATGAATTATTTTTCCACAGATCCGGGTGTTTTTTCCGGATTGCTTCATGCAAATGGCGTTGAACTTGTAGGTAGTACTCCTTATTGACCTTTTCACTTGGTGGCAGGAATTCATGATGCACTATGCCATTAATATCGAAGAACACAGTGAGCATAACATTCACGTTCGACCGCACTTGACAAGCCTTTTTCGGTCTTCGTGAGCCAGAATGCCTCCACTGGGATGATTAAGCCTTAGTTTCGACGTCATATCTGTAAACCCATGTTTCGTCATCTGTTATAATACATTTCAGTAATTCAGCATTGCCGATGACTTCATTTAGTGACTCCTGAGCAACTTCCATTCACCGCTGTTTTTGTTCAAAATTCATCAATTTTGGAATGAATTTTGCTGCCATGCGTTTCATACACAAAACATTGGAAACAATGTCATGACATGATCCAATCGATATGTCAACATCATCAGCGACCTCTCTAATTGTAATTCTGCGATTGTTCATAACCATTTCTTTCAATTTTTCCACATTTTCATCGGTTGTTGATGTGCTGGGGCGTCCAGGGCGTTCGTCATCTTCAACGTCTTCACAGCCTTCTTGGAAACGCTTATACCACTCGTAAACTCTTGCCTTACTCTTGCAGACTCACAATAGGCCTTTGTTAACATTTCACACACTTTGTTACACTTTATTAAAATTTGTATGCAACATTTGATACAAATTCTTAGATCCATTTCTCTTAACAAATGAAAATCGCCGAGCTCATAAAAACCTTAGTGGCTGTCACAGAGAAAGTCAACAATGAAAACAGCTGAAAATTTTATCATACTTCAAGGGCATGTATACCAACATAATAAAAATATGTTTGAGAATCGGACTCTCCAAGCCAGCGAAATTTAAAAATTCTCGTTACTTTTTGAACACACCTCGTATAGTGAGTTGCAGTGATGACAGTTTTACAACTTCATTTTCATGTCTAACTATTTGGCTGCTATAGAACGATCTATTGTAATTTATTACCAATAAATAATTTATAAAGATCTATTGTTACTATAATTTAGTCAGTCATAGTTAAAAATAAATCTAATAGATAGCGTCTTTCTACCTCTTTCAATTAACTGAACTGTTTAATTTACTATTTCTGTATATTTTTCTGAGTTATAGAAATGAAATTATAAAGCTGTTACATAACCTTGTTAGAGTTTTGTTTATTAAGTAGTTAAAATGGCTGGCAATTGTGATATGTATGTGTTTGGTGTTGCTAACGGTATAATTCAGTTAAATGTCATGATACATGAAAATGCTCATGATTTACCAGATAATATAACTGTACCAGTCAAATTAGGATATTCATAAAAGAATGGTTTATTGTGTTTCAAACTTAATTGTTTAAAATTTATTCCTTCAATCAAAAATTAAAAACTCGATCGCTGCAAATTAAAATTTAATTGAAACTACAACAAAAATTACTGTACCAACAAACCTACATTATATCTACAATATGACAGATTTTTCATTTTATTTAAATAAAAAGTTATATAAGTACTTTTTGTCTAAAATAGGCTAACAATTATAGGTAGGGCATAATACTGCGCAGGCCAACAGCCAACTGGTTAAGAAGTTGAGATATATAATCAAGTTTATTCTTCACATCCCTGACCTATTTTTTTAAAAGTGAAATTCCATTTTTCACTTATTATCTTATGTTTACCATTTAATGTTTCTTACTTTTAAACATTAAATATTTTAAAGTGTAGCACACAACAGACATACATAATATACATAAAAAACAGTCTATGTTTTTAATTCGAAATAAAAACATCCACCTAATAGTCATTGTAGGAAAATTAATTATTCACGTAAACATGTTTTATCTCATAAAACATAGAGTTTTAAAATAATGAAAAGTTGTAGTCAAATTAACAGAGAATTTTATGATGTGAATTTTGTTGGTTTTTGAATACATGAAATGAAAAACGTAGTTCTTTTGGATTGTATAATTAGTACAAATTAAAGCTTAATTTTTATACATATTATATTTTATTATATATTATACATATTACAAATTACATATTATACAGGATCATTGAAAAAGAATGTCAGGATTTCAACTAAGTGAAACTCAAACAATATTAAAGATAATTTTACATAGACAATGTACAGGAAAAAAAGAAGTTTTTTTTATACATTCATGTGTAAGTTTTATACATTCGAAGTAAGTTTCGATGTGACATTCATTTGTTGCTATACAGACATCTAACCTGTAATCAGTTTCATGCCAAATGTGTTGAATCATTTCTGGAGTTACAGTCGTGATGGCGGCAGAGATGCATCAAATCACAAATTTTCTTAGCATAAACAACGTTCTTAATATATCCCTAGAAAAAGGAATCCAAAAGGGTAAGGTCTGGACTTCTGGAGGGCCAAGTAATAGCAGCAACTCTGCCCATCCAATTATTAAGAAATCTGGTGTTGAGGGCATTGCGTACAGCTAGATGATAATGAGAGGGAGTTCCATCTTGCATAAAAATGACATGTCCAGTTTGTTGTTCAATTTATTTAATCTGGGGAAACACAAACTGTTCTAGCATGTCCTGCTAGATTACATCTGTAATTGGTTCTTTCAGCAAAAAAGAAGTGGCCCACAACTCAGTCACGAAATAACCCACACCACAGACTCACTTCTGAACAGTCTCATATATACTCATGAATTTTGTTAGGTTGTTGTGATCCCCATATTGGACAGGTGTGGCTATTATCATAACCATTAATACGAAACATGTCCAGAAAGTAAGTTCCGTTTCAATTTCTCTATGCTGCAGCGCTACGATCATAGTTCCGCAATGCGCGGTAGACGCTCTGTATCAAGGAGAAGAAACGTGCGCCATTTTGAGATCGCTGTCAGTCATGTACGCTTTGTTGTGCTTGTTTTTCAATGTCAGTGTTGATTCGTTTTGTAAATGCTAGGAAAGTGAAACCAATTGAAATTTATTGGCAAATTTGCGAAGTTTACGGACAAAATGCGATGAGTGATTCAATGGTGAGAAGATGGGCCCGACGGTTCAATGAAGGAAGTAGTGAAGTGCACGATGAAGAACGAAGTGGGCGTCCATTTTTGGTTACAGAAGAACTGGTTCACGCGATTGATGACGAGATCCAGGAAAACCGCAAGTTTACAGTTAGTGCTCTCGCTATGGACTTTCCTCAAATCTCACGATCACTAATTCATGAAATTGTTACCGAAAAACTGAAATTTCATAAACTTTGCTCACGTTGGGTACCAAAGATTCTTACTGAGCAACACAAAACAAACCGGATGGGTAGTGCACTTCAGTTTTTGACCTGTTATGATGAAGGCGGCGAAGAATTTCTGACACAGATAGTGACAGGAGATGAAACTTGGGTTTCTTACGACACCCCTGAAAGTAAACGGCAATCAATGGAATGGAGGCACACTTCATCCCCAGCAAAGGTTAAGCCGAAACAAATCTTGACACCTCGAAAAATGATGTGCGCAGTGTTCTGGGACTGGAAAGGCATCTTACTCATTGATTTCTTACCGCGTGGTCAAATAATCAAAGCAGATGTTTATTGCGACACTTGGGAAATTGCGCCGCGCAATACAGAATAAGCGCCGAGGATTGCTGTCAAAAGATGTTGTTTTTCTTTACGACAACGCACGACCACACACTGCAAATGTGACGAAA
Organism: Callitettix versicolor; assembly: GCA_022606455.1. Lineage (NCBI taxonomy): Eukaryota > Metazoa > Arthropoda > Insecta > Hemiptera > Cercopidae > Callitettix > Callitettix versicolor. The sequence continues at coordinate 8,588,257 of CM040185.1, forward strand.
AACCTCCTACAGGGATTTGGCTGGGACGTGTTTGACCATCCTCCGTACAGCCCTGACCTCGCTCCTAGCAATTTTTATTTGTTCTTACATCTCAAGTCTTTCCTTGGCGGTCAACACTTCAACAATGACGAAGAGCTGAAAAAAAATGTTTCCACCTGGTTGAAGACACAGGCGGCAAACTTCTATGAAGAAGGTATATAAAAACTTGTGCCACGCTATGACAAATGCCTGCAAAATTTCGGCAGTTATGTGGAAAAGTAGTTTAAGAGTTGTAGAATTTTGTGAAATACATAATTTTTCTGTATCTGTACACAATTTAATTTTATTACCAAATGGAACTTACTTTCTGGACGTACCTCGTATGAAACATTGCTTCATCTGATTTAAAAAAGTCAGACTGTCATCAATTTCATTTAGCATAAAAGAAGGTCACACAGTCGCTCTATGTCCTGAATCCAACAAAACTGTCTCAATGCAGTTAAAAAACAATGAAGAAAAGTTACTCTTGTTGGTTGAGAAAGTTCGCTTCAATGATTTTTCGATATACCAGCATTTTTTTGATGACCCTGTATTTTTATACGTATTATCTACCAACTAACAGGATTATGAAAGATATTTGGTACCTTTGGAAGTTTCAGTAGCCAACAGTCGATAAAAGGTTGAAGCCCTAGAATACTTGGTTCCAAATAAACCATTCCACACCTGGACACAGTCGCTGGGGAAGCGACAGCGAGATCCGCTACTTCGAACATCATTGTCATAGCCTCTGTCAACTTGATTATTTCACCACTTGTCAAGCAAAGCTTTTTGTTGTCATCCAATACAGTATTCATATTTTCAATCCATACAGCATCGACTGGGCCATCGAACACGTACCAAAACTTGTCCAATTCTGTAAATGCTACTCCAATACGCACCAGACATGGTAAAATTCCGTCAGTCCTAAAAAATTATAAAACAACATTAATCAAGTTCTAATTACATGAATGTATCAAAAGGTCAACTCTATTATTTTCTTTGTAATCTTTAACTGCACAACCTTAATCAATTACTAATTTGTACTCTTACAGAAAAACCGCCACTGTATTATTTTGTTTATAATGTGAAAGTAATAATAATTTGGATTATTGAACAAAATAATAATAATAATAATAATAATTTAGTTTATTAAACAAAATTAATCACAACTAAATATCCCAATAGCAAAAGGGCAACTATATTAATTGTTTATAATGGTTTACAAACCACAATATCAAATGATAAGTTTTAAATACATTTTTTTAAAATTCAGAATTAGTTTAAAAATACGAAAATATTTGCTGCAAAAATATATGTCAGTCTGAAAAATTCCCATCTGTAATTTAAGTGATTAAAAAAATCATTCCTTCGCATAGTATTGTATTAGGAAATCTATTCAAATAGATTAAAAGTTTTAAATTTTATTCTAATTATACAATTATCTACCATTCATGTGTGAGCGCATCAAACTCGCCATACAATTGTCCCATTGTTATTGATTTTGGATTCAATACATAAGTATGAACTTCCTCAAAAGGATAACCACTCGGAGCTGGTATTCCTTTAATCCTTGTCATTGCGTCCTTCAATATTTCATAACACTGGAAAAAGAAAATTTCAATCACAAAACAAATAAATCCAACCCATTTCAATGCCAATGTGCAGTTTTGTCGAACATCTGTTTTGTATAAATCTAATCCCAGCATTCTTTAGATCTGACGATATTTTTTCGAAAACAAATAAAAAAATATCAACCAGTAAACTTAAGACGTTCAACATACAATAGTAATAATGCAATAACAAACTACTTATGAAACTTATTGAATGAATAAATTTCAAACTGTTCAAAGAGCTGAGCTGTCTGAAGCAGTAGACTTGACCAGTATAGCGTGATAGGCTTGAGCAGGTTCGATTGGATGTTAATTTGTCTGTGCAACTCACTTATTAGGGAGTTGTCTGATGTGGAAACTGGAGATATATTTTCCGAAACAATATTTCGAAATACTACAGTCTTATATGACTGATAGGCATTTTAGGGTTAAAAATGAAGGAGAATATTCAAACCTGAAAAAGATATCAGCTGGTGTCCCGCAAGGTAGCGTGTTGGGACCGATATTATATTTGCTGTACATTAGAGATCTCCCTAATGTCGAAGATGTAACAATTGCCACATTTGCAGATGATACTGCAATACTAGCCACCGGGAAGAAAATTGAGGAAGCTGCAGGCAAACTTCAGAGGGCCTCAGATGCTATTAGCAGATGGACAAAGAAGTGGCGCATTGGCCTCAATGAGACAAAGTCAGTTAATGTTAACTTTTCAAATTTGAAGATTGATCATCATATACCAATTACAATCAATTCATTACAAGTTCCCTATGCTAATACAGCAAAGTACTTAGGTATGACACTAGATGCAAAACTGAAGTGGAAGGAACACGTTAAAAAGAAAACAGAGGAGTTAAAATTAAAATTCAGAAGTATGTATTGGCTTTTGGGAAGAAAATCCCAATTATCAATCCATAACAAGCTGCTGATATATAGGCAAGTCTTGAAACCCATGTGGACCTACGGAATACAGCTCTGGGGCTGTACAAAGAAGACAAATGTAAAAAAGATACAAACCTTTCAAAATAAGGTGCTGCGATGCATCGTAGATGCACCATGGTACATAAATAACGACAACCTCCATAGGGATTTGAAAATAGATATGGTCAGTGAGGAAATAAAAAGGTATGCAAAGAAGCACGGACAATGCATCTCTCAACACGAGCATCCGGAGATACGCGGATTGTTGGCTGAGGCTGGTGTGGTTAGAAGGCTACGAAGAACAAAGCCACTGGACCTTATGGTTTTTGCTGGTCCGGATGGACATTAGTTTCTAAGGGAATATATCCAATGGGATATATCCCTTCAAAGTGTAAACATGTGTTAAATGTAAATTACTAGATGGGTATTTCTACTCAGTTGTAAATAAAATTAAATAAAAAAATTTAAAAAAATAAAAAAAAAAAACTTATTAGGGAGTGGCGATGCCCACCTTAAATAATAAGATGGTTTGAGTAGAAACTGACATGGACAAGTGAATTCTTTTTGAGTTGCACAGCTGACTAAAAGCTACTTTTTTCTAACTATATACTGAGTGTGCCTACTTCAAAAAATAATTTTCATAAAATATAATCGTTTAATTTAAAAAAAGGCCCTTATACAAAAATTTAAAAAATAATACATTTTTGTCAACGTAAAATTGTACTTAAAGGGTTAAATAATCTATGCACATTTCTTTTAGATTCAATGAAGTCAAATTGCATAAAATTATAACATTTATTACACTTCAGAATAAAAAACCAAAATATATTTTTCAGTAAATATATTTCATAGAAAAATGTAAGACAAAAATCATGTTTAAAAACTACAATCTTTGAACATTTTGCTAATATTTGAGAGAGGAGAACTCGGAAACTTTCCTCAAAAAAACTTTTGTGAATAATCTACCTAAAAATCAATGCCAAGGTTATGCTTTACTAACTAGTTATTGTACATTTGATAAATAAAATGTACTAAAACAATAGTAATGAGAAATAGATTACAGGCACTACATTTACTAAAAAAAATTGAAGAAAATATTTTTTCTTTACACCTCAACAAACATTACAAACTGTTCACATAAAAATATGTGTAATCATTATTGAGTTCAAATCAAAAATTAATTAATTAAACCGTCAAGATCAAAAACAAATTAAATTTATGGGAACCACATACAAATAATTAATTTAAAGGAAGTTTGAAATTGTGACAAGTATTATTATTATCACAATAAAAACCTTTTCTTATAGATTACGTTTTAAAAAAATATTTAAAATTAATATGAACACCATACACAGTCCTAAATATAAATTATGATCAATGAATTTAGTACTGTAATTCTGCCTTTAGTTGACCTTGCTGCATTTTATTGTCCTTTCATTTTTACGCTTAAACAAGTGTGATGTTCGGTAAGTTGAAATAAAATCCTACTTACAAACGCAATACATTTTTGAATTTAATTTTGATAGTAAGTAAAATACACTCTATGTTATGTATTTATGCAAGCTGTAAATATACAATTGTATTAAAAATAGTTGTCAATCAAAATAACTCTGCACCTTTCCTGCCCAGTGTCATCCTCAAAAAAAAATGAAAAAAAATATTCTTTGTTTAGATAAAGATTATTGGGGGAAGGTGTAATAGCTTAGAGATATATTAACTTAGAGATTCGTTTTTCCTTCGACAGTATCGTGTTATAAGTTAGTGATCGACCTGTGTTATTACACAGGTCTATATATTATTATATAGAGGTTCCATACTGTGTATTAATATAGAGACTACAGTTCCATCAAGTGTGTTGCACCGTGTGTATATGTTGCCTCTATATGTTACACTATATTACACAGGTATATGTATACCTACACAGGTATGTATTACACAGGTATATACACTATGTTACACAGGTATATGTTACACACTTCTATATATTATTATATAGAGGTTCCATACTGTGTATTAATATAGAGACTACAGTTCCATCAAGTGTGTTGCACCGTGTGTATATGTTGCCGAAGCCGCTGCTTGCAGGCGCTTCAGTATCTTTTATCTAACAAGTAGAATTCGCTTAGTTAAAGAAAGATATATTATTAAAATATAAAGTTCATTTGGATAGGTTTTGTTCTTAAAGGCTTATGTGCAAAGCTGTAAATGTATACTAATTTACATATGTAGTAGTAATAGAAATAATAATATAGAAATATTGTTTGAAGGCTGTTTTATTCAAATCATATCCGAATTGAATCAAGAAAACAGCCCTAAATTAATGAATTAATGAATTCATATAAACTTACGTTGTTTTTTTCGATAAAACACCAATATTTCTATTTTTCTATACAGATAATTGTCAAAAATAAACATTTAGATATGTTGTTAACCATAGTATTGACAATATATTCAACTGTAAACTGTAAAGATACTGAAGCGCCTGCAAGCAGCGGCGTCGGCAACATATACACACGGTGCAACACACTTGATGGAACTGTAGTCTCTATATTAATATACAGTAAGGAACCTCTATCTTATTACACAGGTTGATCTCTAACTTATAACACGGTACCATCGAAGGAAAAACTATTCTCTACGTTAATAAATCTCTAAGCTATTACACATCCCCGATTATTGTATCTTCATTTTTATCAAACACTTTGTACCAAGTATATCTATAAAAACATAAATTTATCTTCCTGCTTTAAAGCCAAAAGGAAAGAATTCTTATTAAAAGTGTGGTTTTATATGAATTCAATTTTTCATTTTTGGTGAAATTTTCTCCCTCAGTCTCTACCAAGTGTTTGCTAATTTTCAGTAAATATCCCCCTTAATATTTGATATAAATTGAGATAATTTTGAAATAAGAAAAATACTGAAATCATGGCCCTAGTACAGGTTACAATCATTTATGTCACAACAAAAACAGGATAGGCAAGAACTAATGTGTAGCTATAAATATTTTTAACAAATATAAACAATGAGCTTAAGCTCATTCAACAGAGTTCTATTTGTTAAATAGTGGTAAGGATTATGTATGGGCTATATTCAGTATAATGACCCGCCTTCCCTAGCTTCGTCTAGTAATTCACTAGTAATAGTTAAAGATCCAAAAGGCGATAAAGGGAAGCTCCTATTAGAAGAAATTAATCTACGAAAATTTAAAATTTACAATAGAAGAAGAGAAAAAAGGTTGTTTAATTTTTTTAGATGTAAGAATACAAAGGAAAGCACAAACAATTGAATTTGGAATATGAGGGTGGTCTGACAAGTTTCTGACCTCAACATGAAGATAGCAGCACTCGTCGGTGGCAGCACTCGAATTTCATTGCTCATCTGTTGACAGTTACTCACCAAAGTTTCAGCCATTTTGGAGGCGCAGTTGTTATGTAACAGTCGTTTGAGTGAGTTGATGTGAGTATTTTTATGAAAATGGACAAAATCGAGTATCGAGCTGTCATTAAATATTTGTTTTTGAAAGGCAATACACCTAAGCAAATCAAAGATCAGTTGGATTCTGTGTAGGGGGACTCTGCACCATCATTTACCACAGTGAAATTTTGGGCAGCTGAATTTAAACGTGGCTGTAAGAACTTGGGAGACGATGAACGTTCGGGACGTCCAAAAACTGCAACGCCGAGTACTATTTGGACGGGTTACAGAGATGGAAGCATCGCTGGGAGAAGTGTGTAGAGGTACAAGGAGACTATGTTGAAAAATAATTTAAAAAATTCTGAAAAAATGTCTTGTATCTTTCTTAGGTCGGAAACTTTTCAGACCACCCTGGTATATAGAGAAAATACATACATAGATAATATAATTAACGCAAAGTCAAACCAAAAAAAAAAATGACGAATCTAGGGAAGGCAGGTCATTATACTGAACATAGTGATAATAATCTTAGCAGAAAAGAAGAAGAATATAAAAAGAACTTATGTATGGACCCCATCAGTCATATCAGATTTATTCCATAAAAGACCCATATTAATTAACTATATAAATTACTCCACTATTTGTTAAGATTAAAAAAGAAAAAAATTTTTATATCTCATTTTAAGGGTCTAGTATTTGGGAATGTGAACAGATTTTTATATTTTTATGTATTATTTGCTTTGTATTGTTTGCACCTATATTTTTAAAAGTAAAAAATATATTAAAAATGTAAAAATTGAACCATTTTTTCACTTACAAATAGAAAACCTTTAAAATGAGACCATTAACTTTTTTTTTTTTTGGGTGTTTAACGTCCGACTATTGTGTACACTTGGGCTAATGCATACGATGGGATGATTTATAGCGTATGAAAATGCCAAGCCCTGGCCGGGAATCGAACCTCGGGGTGAAAGCCCAGTACGCTATCAACTAGGCCACTTGTACCATTAATTAACATTAGTTTTATTAAGGAATAGATATATATGATTGATAAGGTTTATGTACTTAAGTTTTGTGCTTGAAAAAGCTAGTCATATTCAGTGAAGTTACATCAATGTATCAACCATATAGCCTGTTTGTAATAAAGCAATAAATATCCGATCCTGAAGAACCAAGAATGTTTAGACAAAGGGTTAAGCTTGTCATAAATGTTACAGAGCCTGTGTTTTGGTATAAAAACCACAATCAATTTAGCGATTTAAATATTACTCTCAGAGTACCAGATAGAATCATCTATCAACAATGTTTTAAGTTTACATACAAATTCTTATTAGTTCTGTTCTGTGAACATACATTTAGTAAAAGATCATGTAGATGTTGGTGGCAAACTAGCTTGGTTTTTATAGAACACTTAGAGCACAATGCTAACTAGCACATACAATGTTTAGTCATTAATGTTCACTTTACAAGAGTTCGCTGCTTTAACGCATTCAGTTTTTTTTTTTTTTTTTTTGTTGTGATTAACGTCCGATTATTGTGCACACATTTGGGCTAATGAATGCAGACAATGGGATGATTTATAGCGTATGAAAATGCCAAGCCCTAGCCAGGAATCAAACCCAGGTCCTCATGGTTAAAGCCTAGTTCGCTATCAACTAGGCCACTGAGGCAGCCTATATTGAGTGCCTAATTGTATTCACTTACTACACTGTGTTGCCCATCTGTTTCGCATTCAACCAAGATCATGACATTAACGTATGCGTCATTGGCTTGGCAAGACAGTTTGCTGCTTCTATTGGTCCTATAATGTTCAATGACATGCACACGTGTGTCAAATTTATAAGCAATTTAAATTTTAAACAAAACAAATTTTAAAAGTGTATTTAGTTACAAAATGCTACACTATTACTGGAAATACTTTTTTTATTCATTTAAAAAATTGATAATTAATATTTTTAACAAACTCTTAAGGACAAAAAAAATGATAAAAACGATTGAATTAATTTCTTGATTTATAAAATAATATTTTTATATGTTACAAATTATAGGTTTTGGTGATGTACTCTAAAACATGGCTTTAAACATAATCCTGGTTGATCTGTACAGTCTGGGCAGAAGTAGATTGTATCCTTGCGAAAGTTTTGCTTATAGCATTGTCTACAACGTTTTTCTTTCCACTGTTTTTTCCGTTTGCATTCTCTCCATCTCTTCTGGCACATGCATAAAGTCTCTTCATTGTGATGGCATGTAGTGTAGCAATATTTCCCATATTGTTAAACGATAATAAAATCCACTCATGGCAGAAAGATGTGAAAAAATTGAATACAATAAAAAAAACAACAAAATTTAACAAAATAGAAAATACACCACAAATTACTAAACCAAACACTTTCTAGAATGAAATGAAATTTCATTCAAGAGTAAGAAACGCATACTTTTCAAACAAGCCAGTAAATGCATTCTAATAATAACAAAAACCTTATCAGGTATTTTCTCAAAAAAAACCCAAGGTATTTTCTCAAAAATAGACTGCCCCAAATGAAGAGAGGCCTTTATCTAAACCTGGCCAGCAAAGCCCAATTTCTCAGGACTTGATAAAATAACTGTGCAGTTTGACGCACACGTGTTGGTCATAGGCCTTGTTAGATTGGACTCACGTGACACACACGTGTGCGTCATGGGCCTTGTTAGACTGGACTCGCGTGCGTCGTGGGCACTCGACGTGTTAAAGAGTTTTATACTGAATTGGTAAACATCGTGTTATGTCAAAATTTGTGTTGTTTGGCAGTGTCTTATAAAGTAGTTTATTTGTGACAGAACGAATAATGTGGTTTAGGCGGTTTGAGGTCGGCTAAAGAGCCGTTTGCAATAGCTTAATTTCCCTACTGTCAGAGAACAAATAAAGGAACTTTCAGTATTCTAATTGTCTTAAAAATGGAGGACAATTAGAATTAACAGTGGATATGTCCCAGAATTAACAGTGACTGTTAGGATTAACAGGATTAATATCCCAACATGTCAAATCTCAATGCACGGCTCGGTTACAGCCTTTAACAATGTGTGTAACCACAAGATTCAAAACATGAGCAAGATCTTGTGCACGTCATAATACAAACTGAAGTAGCCTGTTTATATTTCCACTGGTCAATCAAATTATGGATTTTGATTGACCCAAGACTTAATCTTGATGATCTATGAATTTAAAAACTAGTAATTCTGTGGTTGACTGAACAAAGCCATTCCTAGTTGCAGTTCAAATGCAAATAATTAGTTATAATCTAATTTCTAACAAAAGGTTACTTCTATAATAGGATGTAATGCTTTGTCAATGGCTTGCTAATACCTTTGTCTTTCCTGATCCAGTGGGACCTACTAACATCAGTCCGTGTCGCACAACAGTAGTCTCATACAGCTGGATCACTTTCTTCACATAACCTAAAAACATTAATTTTTTAAGTTAAATGCTCTTATATAAATAGGCTAATTATCTGTGATTAGATTACTTTTTAGTGTGATTTTTTAAGCATGTTATTTTTGTTTTAATTTTTACAACAGCTTCTGCTTTTGATTTTATTGCAAACAAATGAAAACATATTTTCTTTCTTCTTCATAGCCAGTTCTGTCTTCACTGTAACCGTTATTACATGCGCCGAAACATTCTCATAAAAACTTGAATAAATTATATTCTGTCGCTAGGGAATGAGTCAGATTGTGAGATTTTTTAAAATTTAGTTAAACCATTTCATCTGAATTTAAAACATTCAAGACTGTTGAGAAGATCATTATGTAGCTGAACTGAAAACTGCAGCAAGAGATGACACGAACGTTACATCCAATGTTGTGACCAGTGAGGAGGCATGATTTTACATTTATGACCCTAAAACCGAGCTGCAGTCATCATAGTGAAATCGTTATCTTCACCATGGTCAAAAAAAAGCATGTCAAGTTAACGTGAATGTTGATTTTTTTATATCAAAGGCATTATCCACAAGGAATTTGTCCCCTTTGGTTAAACTGTCAATGGGAAGCTTCACTGTAAAGTTTTGAATTTTTTTTTTTGTGTGTGTTTAACTTCGACTATTGTGCACACTTGGGCTAATGCAGACGATGGAATGATGTATAGCGTATGAAAATGCCAAGCCCTCGCTGGGAATCGAACTCGGGTCCTCGGGGTGAAAGCCTAGTATGCTATCCACTAGACCAGGGGTCTCCAAACTACGGCCCGAGGGCCACATCTGGCCCGCGGACAGATTTTGTCCGGCCCGCGGAGAGCTAGCATACTTGAAAACTCCTTTTAGAGAACATATTTTTTATAGCAAATTAAATTTAGTTTACTGAAGTATTCTAATTTTATGCTGTGTTGCCGTTTTGCGGACTTTAGTCCGATTTGCAGCCTTTTTTAAACGTTGCGTACTTTTTCGGACTTTTTTTCATCAGTGGACTATTTCACTTTTTACCACCGGCAACAATGATAATATGGTTTTGGCCCTCGGAACTTACTGGAGTAATCAGTATGGCCCTAAGGCTGGAAAGTTTGGAGAACCCTGCTCTAGACCACCGAGGTAGCTTAATAATTATTATTATCATATTAATAATCAAATAATAATATGATTTTCTTTTAAATTTGTTTTTTTTAATTTTTCAAACTCTTAAATTTTGTTAAATACTGTTAATATAAGTAAAGTTTTGAAGTGGCTATGTGACAGCATTGGGCACAAACAATCAGAACAGTGGGAGAACAAGACAACGTGCCTGCACACACATCGCTAGTGGTTTGGAATTTTTTTGCTTTCAGAAACACAGTTGTGGTTTCTCATCCACTCTATTCACAAGACCTTGCCTCGTGCGACTTTTTTCTGTTCTGTTTGCAGACGATGTTGGGAGATAATGCCTCGGCCGTTGACCGGGTCCTAGACTTCTTTCATCTTCTGAATTTTTTAAATAAAATTTAATTTATATATTTGTAGGGCTCCTTTACAGCCCTTAAAATTTCTTTATATTTGTTACTTATTAATTTATTTTTAAGTTGTTTTTATTTTGTTAATCAGTTTTAGGAACTTTAATATTTCTTTTATTTATCTTGTTATTGTTGTATGGCCAATATACAGCCTACAATAACTTTGTGTGTATGTTATTTTAAGATTTATATTATTGTTAACTAGATTTAAGAAACTATTTATTTATAGTTGTTATTGTATTCTGTATTGTTATTGTTTTGTTTGTTGTTTTTATAATGTCTTAAATTTTTATCTGACTTGTTTCTTTGTTTTCAAAAATTGTATTAAATAATTAATGTCATGCTTCGGCGATGATAACCTTAAAGGTTTTTCGCCGGGTAAAAAAAAAAAGTTGAAATTGAAAGGCCATCGTTTTGATACAAATGAGGAGATCCATGTAGAATTGCAGGACAAGTTTCGAACATTTACATTTGTAGACTTCCTGGGATACGTAGAATCTGCACACTGGCATAGAAAAACACTGGGATCACTGTATGTATGCACAAGTGGCCTATTTTGATGGAAACGGTGAAAACTAGAAATTATGGCAAACAATTTAATTTTTATGGGAAAATTCCACAAACTTTTGGGTAGCAACTCGTAATAATTAATTTTCATCATTAACCTTATAAAAATTAAATATTTATGATCTTAAATTAATTACCATCAACATCAGCAAGGCCTTTGTCAATAATAACAAATCGAATAGATTTTTCTAACTCGCCATAATCTACAGGTAGCTCGGCCATTAATGGAAAAAGGTCTGATACTATTCCTGAAAAACATAATAACTATGTACAAAATGTTATGCTACATCTCCAAAACTAGAAAAATGTCAAAATTCACATATCTGCAATTTATTTATTTGGATTATTTTTCCATGCAAAAAAACCTTAAAACTTATTATCGTTATGAAATAAAAATAACATTTTGTTTAAAAAATAAAATAAATTGTAATAATTGATGTTTTTTTACTTAAAACTAACACTAACAGATAACATAGAAAAAGTTTTGAAATTACCATGGCTAACCTTGAAATTGAAGGTTGTCTTGCTAACCTAATAGAAGTGAATTTCCAACAATTTTTTTTTTTATCTTACAAGTTTTTGAAAATCTAAATTCACCGTTATTATTTTATAGCTTAAGGTTACGTTGAAAATACCAAAATGGACCCTCACAATTGTTTATTTTCATATGTTCGATACATTTTTAAAATTTAAAATGCTAACTTAATATATATTTAAATGTTGTTTACAACGGTGAAGTAATATTTTCAAAAATTATAAAATAAAGCTGCTTCAAAATGTCATTTTCCAATAGAAATTCATTAAAAATTTATGAACACTCTTCTGTTACTTAATCAGTAGAGGATTAACTTATTTCAGGTAAGTGTGTTGAAACATACATATTAGTTAACCCGAAACTTTTTTAATATCGGTTAAAACGTGCAGCGACATGGTCCGATGCCTAGATTTCACTCTTTCCGATCTTCCCATTGTCAGATTTGTAAATTTCGATCACTCATAGCTTTATGGATTCCTTCCATCCAGCTCTTTCTTGGTCTTCCTCTTGCCCTTTTTAAGGTCAGCTTGTTTTGGCAATCGCGCTTGGCTCATCCGCTGGACATGACCGTGCCAAATTAACTGACTCCTCTCAATATCCTTTATAATCGTGTCCACTATTCCCATCTGTTGATGAATTACCTCGTTTCTTATTCTTTGGCCTCTCGATATCCTAGCAAATCTTCTTAATGCATCTATTTCTACAGCCTCTATCCTTTTCTTGGTTTTTTTCTTTAATTCTCCACGTTTCAGCTCCATATATTAAAAAACTCTTAATAATCGCATTATATATATTGAGCTTTTGTGATCTTGTTATATTCTTACTCCATAATACGCCGTTCAAGCATCCTATTATTTTCCTTGTTTCTGTTATTCTCGATCTTATTTTGTTTTCATCCGTACCGCTTTTGTCGAACTTTACACCCAAATATCTATACTCTTCACATGGTTGTATGTCCTCCGTAGAGTCAATGTCTAGACTACTTATTTTGTCACCTATACAAAAATATTTTGTTTTCCCTGTGTTCATACATAATCCCCACTCTTCATATATTTCTTTTAACTTACGCTCCATAGATTTCCCGAAACTTAATATATAACTTCATATATTTCCCGAAACTTCCAGATTCTAATACACCTAAGCAACTTGACCTGCCAGGTGTATTGAAACATATGTTAGTTGACCTGAAACTTCCAGATCCCAATACACCTAAGCAACTTGACCTTGCAGGTGTGTTGAAACATATGTTAGTTGACCTGAAACTTCTAGATCTCAATACACCTAAACAAACTTGACCTTCCAGGTGTGTTGAAACATATGTTAGTTGACCTGAAACTTCCAGATCCCAATACACCTAAGCAACTTGACCTTCCAGGTGTGTTGAAGTATATGTTAGTTGATCTGGAACTTCCAGATTCCAATATACCACAGCAAATTGACCTTCCAGGTGTGTTGAAGCATATGGTGATCTGGACTTCTGGATTCCAACACACCTAAGCAACTTGACCTTGCCCATTTCTACTTTACCTGGCACAATAGGTCAAAATTTATAACAGAATACACCTTCCCACCTACAAAAGAGTCTCCAAAAAATCTGGTCTTAAGATAAAAGTAGTACTATAAAAATATCACCTACTAACTACAGAACAATTTTTGCTTAGTAATTTTAAATATCATTCCATAACATTTCTATATTTTTTTAAAATTGCAAATATAGACTTAGTATTTATTTCTTGTGAAATTTCACTTACCATTAAATAATTTCAAATCGTCACGCAAGAACTTTGGCACGTTGACATCCCTCAGAGATCGCAACACTATTTGCTTTTCGTCCATGTCAGGATTTTCCCTCTTCAAGTTACCTGCTACTGCTATCACAGTTTTCACTGCTCTCATCCCGAAATCATAATGATCCTAAACAATTAAGCGATTGTTGTTTTTTTAATTGTATTAATTGTAATGTATTATCAGTAATGGGGATAAATCTTCACCCATTTTTTAATTCTTTGGCCTACTTTCTACATGTTTTTAATACAAAGGTATAAGAAGATTTCAGTATATAAAGCTGTAGGAGACATAATGTTCTTTTTGAAAAACAAATAAATCCCTTTAACTACATTAATTTTATTATTTGTGAAGTTCTTAAATAGTTCTGTTTAAGCAGTTTGTATTATAAACAATATTTCAGTAACAAATTTTCATTTTATAGTTTTGAAACATGTCACTTTGAAGTGGCTACACTATACTCAAGGTATACAGTATAGTCAGGTACTATGTACTATAGATTTCCATACACAAGCTACGTCACAGCGATGTACTGTATTGTTGCGTAAATAAGTTGGCCCTTTTGTTATACAGATAATTGCATCATTATTTCCACGAATTTGTATTAAGTCCACGAAACACCTGTCCACAAAAAGTGATTGTACATTCAGTCTACATTGAGAAATGAATTCCAATTAAATGAACTTCAAATTAATCATAAAAATATCCAATTATATAATTTTATATATGTGTTATATGAATTATATATGTTCTAAATTGCAGGAAAACAAAACTGTTACTAATTGCGGATATCAATAACATATATAATATAAATATAAGAGTAACATAAAATAATTGCAAAACACTAGAAAATGTACATCGCTCATAATCTGTTACCACGACAGGTACAACATAAGCACTCAACTTGTGGAAACTATAAAGCCAAGGACAACCTAGTCACAGTTGCACAAATTACTTTGGAGACTATAAACAACCTATACCCATCAGACGACTGGTTGCGAATATATACTGACGGATCTAAAATCAGAGGTGAAACAGGGGCGGGAATATTCTGTGAGCATTTTTCTTACTATTTTGCATTAAGCTCGGACACCACCATTTTTGAGGCGGAGTTATTTGCAATCGATGAGGCATTGAGGCAAATAATAACGAGGCCATGGTTGAATAATAACAGTGATATTAGTTGACTCTAAATCAGCATTACAAGCAATTGCTGACAACACATCTGCAGGCTCTATGATAGAATCGATCTAGAAGAAATACAAAGTAGTTAAACACATTACCAAGGAATTGGTTCTGCAGTGGATCCCGTCACATGTATGCATACAAGGAAATGAGCGGGCAGACAAGCTGGCCAAACAAGGAACCCTTATAGTGCAGAAACCAAAAAGAATGCTCACACTGGAGGCTAGGATTAGTGCACTGAAGTGAACATCTTATCTTGAATTTACAAACAAAGTCAAGGAAGACATAAGGAACAAGCCTTATGAGAATGTATTCGACTTGTATGGGAAGGTCAAGGACCTCCAGAGGAGGACATCTGTCGCGGTCTTTCGGCTGACAACTGGACACGACTGTCTGAATGAACACCTGAAGAAAATTAAGATACTAAACTATGACAACTGCACATTGTGTGAATGCACAGACACCATCATGAACAAGGACCATCTCCTGGTATGCAGAAAATTAGATGAAGAGAAGCAGAGAAGAGGAGACCTCCCTGGCCTCTACTGGGAAGCAAGATCAAAGATGGCGTGAGCCAGCGGAAAACAACAACAACATAATCTGTTACCGAACATATGAATGGTAAGTGAAACAAGCTAAGTGAATTGGGGAAAAATGAGCATTTTGTTGATAAAATATGTTGAAATTTAAAAAAAAACAGTAGCTTATTAAAAATATTTAACAATAATAGCGTTAAATTTTATCACTAATATAAGTTCAAAATTCAAAATTAATTATAAACTTTAATTTAAGGAAAGAGAAAATTTAAAATTGTGTGTTATGATAAAAATGTGACCCATTTTAGCTTACTACTCTTTCTAAAAAATTAGTGTCAAGGATTGAACAATAAAAATAGCACCGAAGATTAGATGTTCCAACAGCTATGTCAGTCTGATAAACCGGGTTGATTTTAGTGATAATTTCTAATTACAGTGCCTCCCATCCGTATTGTAATATTACTCTATGTATTAGTAGAATACTAGACTGATAAACAAACCAAAACAGTGTGTCTTCAAATTTGAAGAGCGTATCTCAGCGGGTGAGTTGCAACTAACTGTTAAAGAAGATACCTTTGAATCAGCACATATGGAACAAAGTACAATTTGTCTAAGTTATGTTAGCATAGTTTATGGATGCGCAGAGAGTCATTTTTGTGTCATGTAGGCGTGGCAATTCATCATGCGACTAACTGTTGTACCCCCTCCACTTTTTCTTGTCAGTCTATTCAGAACCTTCGACAGTAAAGTGTTGATTTGACGTGCATGCCAATCATTGTTGAAATATGCCTCAACCAAAGTCAGTATGCCTAATAGGCAAATGAGTGACATTAAGAAGTTAATCTAAATGTGTTATCAATGTGTGGCGAAATATATTTAATGAAGATTCCGGCTTGTCACGATTAGGTGTTGACTGAAACACTTATTTTCAATTATTATTAAATAGTGAAGACTAAACGTGGTATATAGAAAAAATATTTATTTAATAATTTTCTCTCTATTTGTTTCACCCAACTTTGGGGTACACTAAATCAATCACTTTTTAATGTTCTTTCATTAAAGTGACCTACTTACAGATCTCAATTGAACATGCTTGAAGCAATAAATCCTCGTAGCCCAATATTGCTTCATTCAATAATTTCCATAATAGGCCAAATTAAAATATCTCAAATTACACAAAAAGACGGTGTAATTTTTAAAAACAATAACTTTTAAAAATCAGTAAATTAAACAAAATTTATAACTATGATTGGTATCATAGTAATTATAATAACAATTATAAAAAGTAGTCTATATATGTACATTGTAAACTAGGACTATATTATTTTAGTTAAAATGTAAAGCAATGTTTTCTACTGTAAACACACTGTAAGCGTCCACACAGCAGAGGGACTGCACACTCACCCTCTCTGCTAGCGCTTGCCCTCTCCACTTCACCTTCATGCGCTAAAACGCTTCAATGACTTAGACAAACTGTAACTCTGAAGGGCTGTTGAATTTTTTGAACTACAATCGATTTCAGCACATTTTGTTTCATAAAATATACATTTCTTTACAAATAAAAAAACAGATATCCTACCTGACTACTTAAT
Source organism: Callitettix versicolor (assembly GCA_022606455.1). NCBI lineage: Eukaryota > Metazoa > Arthropoda > Insecta > Hemiptera > Cercopidae > Callitettix > Callitettix versicolor. The sequence continues at coordinate 8,605,374 of CM040185.1, forward strand.
TGTTCTGAACTTAATTTAAATGTTGTCGTTATCTTTCCGGCTAGTTCCTTGGCATTAGAGAAGCCAAAAGAGAACAAAGAAATCTCTGCAATGAGTGTGTAATTTGGAACCATCATTGCGACTGGTCGAAATAACGCTTTCAGGTTATCAGGAAGCTCTGTACGACCAGCGTAGCCGGGATTCATTGTGATGAAAACTGCACACGATGGTTTCAACGCAATCTCTATGCCCTCAAAGAAAAATCTGAAAACATTATATTCCTATTTTTAATGAAGTAACAGTCAATAAAATGGTTCAACACATGCTTTTATTTTTTTTTTTTTAAAGTCCGACTATTGTGCACACTTGGGCTAATGCAGAAGATGGGATAATTTATAGCGTATGAAAATGCCAAGCCCTGGCCGGGAATTGAACCCGGGTCCTCAGGGTGAAAGCCTAAAGCAAACAAGTACTGAACATATGCACCTTGTGTGGGTTGGTCATCATTCTAGACAAAGTACAAGTGGACACCTAAAATGCAGTACTCATATATACACCTGTATTTTAATGTTTACAATTAATTAATTAATTAATTACAACAGTAATACAAGTAATAAAAGTGTGATGTTACCCCAAAACTGAAAAAAAGTAAGTGAGAAGAACAGTTATATATTAGCAATAACTTATAAATTATTATACAAATTTGTATAGTAAATTAGTATACAACTTACTAACTCAGATATGAAATTATTCAATAAGAGCACTATTATAATAATGATTATAAATAATTATAATTATAATTAAAACATCATTATAAATAATGATGAAAAAATAGATGTTGCATAAAGCTGATATTTGTGGTTATTGATTACAGGCTGAAGGTTGTAGTTGTTGAATATAGATGTTGTAGGATAACTTTATTTGAATTTTGTTTAGTTTTGTATGTAGTTTTAAGGTACCAGTCCACGCACTATCATTGTAAATATACTGGTAAATAAATAAATCAAGGTTGAAAAAAATAAATACCAGATAATAATAGTTTATATTAATCTATAATATAAATTATAAACTATTAACACGAATGGATTAGCTGATTTCCTTGTCATCTATGTACTGTCACGACACAGACTAATCCACATGAGTGATTCAGAACACGTTAAAAGGATTCCGGTACTTAATTTATCAACACTGCAAAAGGTTTAGTGGCGCAAAAAACCTTCTAAAGTTGTTGATGAATTTTTCAAAACTCTTTAAACATGTGTAATATTTTAGGGCTGGTTTTGATAATGGATTTTGCAGGACATGTGATGCAATAAAAATGTTTATATTGATATATAACAGTATATTTTGTGTGTTGCAGGTCTCATATTAAATTAATTATAATTAAAAATTTACGTTTTTCCAACAGGATTGGACCTTGTGCGTGTGAGGCACATTTGATAAACTATGGAAATAACAAAGAAGTTTGACCAATTTAAATATATGAAATGAATCAATTTAATTTTGGTAGTAATATTAAAAGTACAGTTGTTTTACGCTAATTTGTAAAGATCAGATGATTTCATTCAACAGATGATGGGCTATAATGTTTCAAGTTATGTTGTTGAGGAAAATATTACAATAAACCATCAAAATAATGTAATGGAAATTGAACCCATAACACTCAAAGAGCTTGAACAAGAAATAAAAAATTTAAACTCAAAAAAAGCTCCTGGTTATGACTTAATAACAGGTCAGATTCTCAAAGAGCTGCCTAAAATAGCATTGATGAAGCTTTTGCATATCATAAATGCTGCTGTTAGACTAAAAGATGTACCAAGACAATGGAAAGTAGCAGAAATTATAATGATTCTCAAGCCAGGAAAAGAACCTAATGACAAAAAATCTTATCGACCTATATCACTGCCATCAGTAATATCAAAAGTGTTCGAAAGACTGCTGTTAAGCCGTTTAAACCCAATATTAAAGGAAAGAAATCTGATTCCAAATCACCAATTTGGTTTCAGAAACAATCATTCTACAATTGAACAGGTACACAGGATAGCTAAAATAATAGAAGACACACTAGAAAGAAAAAAAGTATGCTCTAGTGTATTTCTTGATGTTACTCAAGCTTTTGATAAAGTCTGGCACGATGGGTTAAACTACAAGTTAAGACGTGACTTACCAAAACAATTCTGTGAAATCCTACGGTCTTATTTATCTGACAGACTGTTTAGAGTAAAACATGGAAGTGAATACTCTGACTTCAAAGAAATATCTGCTGGAGTACCCCAGGGTAGTGTTCTTGGACCAGTATTGTACTTATTGTATACTAGTGACATACCATTAAATCAAGATACCACAATGGCCACCTTTGCTGACGATACTGCTATTCTGACCGTAGGGAGCACTGTAGAAGAAGCTACTGGTAAGCTACAAAATGCGGTCAACAAAGTTAATGCTTGGACAAAAAAGTGGCGCATTAAATTAAATGAAAAAAATCAATTCATGTAAATTTTACAAACAGAAAATCAAAAAGATAACAGTGTACATAAGCGAACAAGCTATTCCATATGCAAATGAGGCAAAGTACCTTGGTATGACACTCGACACTAAATTAAAAAAACTAGCTGTGTTAATTTGTCATGTTTTTGAACAAATTATCATAATTAAAATAAAGAAAATAAAGAGAAAAAATTATACACTATTTCTATTTTTACTTGAATAACAGAAATTGTTTGAGGTCCATTATTATAAAAATATGTAAACATTCTGAAAAATAGTTTCTTGTTTTGATCTTATTTAGATATCTACATGTTTCAAGATTTCTATGATGTACGAGGGCGGTTTGATAAGTCAGTGACTTTTTGAATTTCCCGCGCAGTTACTGCAAATGCAACAGTGCTGCCGTCAACTCTAATCTATCAGTGGGCAACTTTCTAATTTTGAGCAAGCTACGTCGAGCAGTTGGTGTTTGATAGCCGTTCAAAGCAGACAACCTCGTGAATTTTTACGAAAATGGAAAAAAGTGAATTTCGTGTGCTGATTAAGTGTACTTTTTACGTAAAAAATCTATCACTGAAACTAAGGAAAGACTTGATAAATACTACGGGGACTCGGCACCATCAATTTCAATGGTTAAAGAAGTGGTTTACAGAGTTCCGTTGTGGTCGTACCAGCACTAGTGACGCCGAACGTTCAGGTTGCCCAAAAGAAGTGATCACGCCGGAAATCGTCGATAAAATCCATGAAATGATATTGGATGATCAGAGAATGAAAGTGCGTGAGTTGGCTCATGCTGTAGGTATCTCAACTGAACGGGTACATCATATTTTACACGAATATTTGGACATGAAAAAACTCTCCGCGAGATGGGTGCTGCGATTGCTCACACTCGACCATAAGCGCAATCATGTGACCACTTCAAAAGAGTGTTTAACGATGTTCGGCTGTAATCCGAACGAATTTTTGCGCCGTTTTGTTACTGTGGACGAAACATGGATCCATCACAACACGCCAGAGACCAAGGAACAATCGAAACATTGGGTTGCTAAGGGTGAACGTGGACCAAAGAAGGCCAAACAGAGTCTGTCAGGCAACAAGGTCATGGCCACAGTTTTTTGGGATGCACGCAGTGTCATTCACATCGATTACCTCGAGAAAGGTAAAACGATCACCGGCGAATATTATTCAAAGCTTTTGAACAGATTCGACATTAATTTGAAGCAAAAACGCCCGCATTTGGCGAAGAAGAAAGTGCTGTTCCATCAAGACAATGCACGTGTGCACACTTGTCTAGTCACGATGGCCAAAATCCACGAATTGGGATACGAACTGCTACCCCATCCAGCATATTCTCCAGATTTAGCCCCCTGCGACTATTTTCTGTTTCCAAACCTAAAGAAATGGCTGGGCGGTAAGAGATTTGAGTCGAAGAGATTAACGCGTCATTACCGAAACAAACGCGTATTTTGAGAGCGTTGAGGAAACCTATTATTTGAAGGGAATAAAAAAATTAGAAAAACGCTGGACTAAATGTATCGAGCTAAAAGGTGATTATGTAGAAAAATAAAATGTTTATTTGCCAAAAAAAATTTGTTTTATTCAAAAAGTCACTGACTTATCAAACCGCCCTTGTAACAAGTGAAATTAAACGAGGGGATCATGAAAGTTTGAACTTTTGGAGAAGTCTGGCTGCTGTACATATTATATATGTGCAAAAACTACGTATATTCATATTCGTATCATTTCTAGTTTCAAATATTTTCCACACTAAACAAATAGAAATAAAAAAATGTATTGAATTTAGTGTTTTAACCCCATAACTATTCCTATATATTTTAAGTCATCAACCACTATATTTGAACCACTACATTTGAAGCAGTTGGACACTTTGCGCACCTTGGAGTAAATACAAATTACGAAAACATGGCGAGTGAGGAGAACGGGAATGTATCATTGCAGGGTATAGAGCATTACGGTCTTGCAAACCTTTTCAGATTGACATTTCTCTCTACAGCTACCAAATAAAGCTTTATAAATCGCTTGTCAGAAACCTAGATGTTAAAAGTTACTGATCAGCACGTGCTAGGGATGTTTGAAAGGCAGCGTATTTTTGTATCGGTTTGTGTCCAGGATGTATGGCGCATTAGAAATAATCAGAAATTGGAAAATTTAATAAAAGAATGAGAACATACTGCGCTTCATAAAACCATGAAGAATTAGCTGGCTCGGACATGTGCAGAGCATGGAGGATGGTAGGATGACAAACAAAATAATGGGAAGGAACTTGTCCGGGAAAAGATAAAGAGGACGCCCTAGGAGACGATGGCTGGATGACCTGGAAGAGTATGACAAGGATTGGAATAACTAGATGGAAGCAGCTAGCGCTGGATCAGGCTGCATGGAACAGAATTGTACAGCAGGCCAAAGTCCATCTCAGACTGTAGTGCTGACAAAAGAAAGAAGAAAGAAAGAATGTACCACTACGTTTCTGCTGGGTTTTAATCTGCTACAAAGACCATTTTTACCAAACTTTATAGTGATTATCATATCGTTTACAAGTAACAAGTAACGAAGAGACAGGAACACGCATGAATTTTTAATTACAATTCTTTGCCTACAGAATGTAAAAATTACTCATTAGTCTATAACTTACAAATATTATTTATAATAAAGCATGTTCAGTATGGAGGGATTCCAAGGAAGATTGCAGAAGAAACCTGGCGCGAAGTGGTCCGAGGACAGAAAGAAGCTGCATAGTGAAAGGATGAGGGAATATTGGAGGGAACGGAAGAAAAACAGCTAAGTGAAGAATTGAAATTGTCACGTGGTCCCTAGCAGGCCTCATCGAAAGAAGAAGAAAGCATGTTACACTATGCATGTACATTGCAGTTTCATTAACAAACTTATAGATCATTTATTTAATCTTTGATTTTGAAAGTTTTACATTAAATAGGTGATTTTAAGCTATTAGGAAATTAATATTTGCCAATTCCTCACACAAGTTAATATATTATTAATACATATTCTATTAACCTATCAAATTTCAGCCTCATGAATCAACTGTATAATTAACTTTAAAACTACAGTATTAAGGAGAATAGCAAATCTTTTTCATTAAATTTTTTTTGTATTTATAAATATTATGACATTTTCACTATGATAATTACCTGTCTAAACGACCCATTTGAGCTTTCTGAATTGTTGTAATCTGTTGTGCTACAACGGAAAGTACTTCGATGTCAATTCGATTAAACTCATCGAAACATGCCCAAGCTCCAGAACTGTTAATAAAAAAATAGTTTCAGTTATTAGTATTCCAATACAGTGCTTTCGTTTGTAATTATAAGTCCTATGCAAGGGCCTATAAAGTACTTAGGACCTTTATAAAGTTCTATAACACCTATGCAAGGGCCTATAAAGTTCTTAGGACCTTCATGAAGTTCTATAACACCTATGCAAGGGATGTCCATAAGACATGTTTGTATTTCAGCTGGAGCATCACTGCGATTACAGTCTAGTGCATGCCCGATAGTTGCTTCCACAGACATAGTTATTCAGTGAAATATTTTTTTTCTTAATGTTATTATATGTCAATGAATACTACTAGATAAGTTTATTCTTAGTTGTAGATGTACATTAAAAAAAAATTATAAATCGTACTAATTTCTAAATTTATTAAACTCTGAGTTAAATAAAAAATTATTTTTAATAACAGTTTGTAATAACTACTTGAATATATCTATTACCTGGCTAATCCTTTAAAAAATTTTCCCATAGCCATAAAATCTAATTGGTCTGAACAGTTGAAGACAACACACTGAATAGCAAATGCTTTGGCAAGATCCTGAAAATAAATTTTTACTTCTAAAATATCGTATTGAAGTAATTGTTAATAATTATTTCCTAAAAATAATAATAAATATACGCTATAAAAAATGACCGTATACAGATTAACAAACACAAAAAACTTACTGACATATCTGGGATATTATTTAAAGCTAATTTTTTTAAGAACAATATACATAATTATGTTATATATCTTAACTCATTTTTAATTCTACTTTCTAAACATCACTAAACAATTTATTTTATTGTCAAACTTAAATATATTCAAAGTACTCAGCGTTCTTTGTTGTGTTCAGTATAATGATCTACCTTCCCTAGCTTTGTCAATTCTAATTTCGTTGAGATGCGTTTCGGAGAACCTTCATCTTCAAAAACTATATCTCTATCTTTTATAGACAGATATATAAAATAAATATCTATCTTTTATAGATAGATATAGTTTTTGAAGATGGAGGTTCTCCGAAATGCGTCAACGAAATTAGAATTGACGAAGCTAGTGAAGGCAGATCATTATACTGAACACAGTGATAATAATCCTATCAGAAAAGAAGAAGAATATAAAAAGAAGTTCTTTGTTGTGTTTAAACATTATATGCAATAATGAATGTGTTGCTTAGTGTGTTATAACTTTCTACCTTTTGGAGATTTGCTAATTGGATAAGGAAAAAAATTTTGTTTACAAAATACAACTAAAATTGGATCGTAATAAAAATAATGTACCTATGTAATCCAATTATATTATTCTTAACTTAGTTCTAAAGGCCAATTTCTTCACTTATTTTTTGTTGTAATATTTTATTATCATGTATTTAAGGAAAACTATTGCCGCCTCAGTGGCCTAGTGGATAGCGTACTAGGCATTCACCCTGAGGACCCGGGTTCGATTCCCGGTGAGGGCTTGGCATTTTCATACGCTATAAATCATCCCATCGTCTGCATTAGCCCAAGTGCACAATAGTCAGACGTTAAACACAAAAAAAAAAGGAAAACTATTTAATTATTTTTATGAACAATTAATTCAAACTTATATAAAATTATATAAGTTATACGTTTTATATATATATATATATAATTCAAAAATTAATTAATGTAAAGCAAACTATTAATTGACTTGCTAGTTTTGTATCGCTCTGAAAATAGTAGCTTCGTTACCAAAATTCACATCAGTGTAACGTAATTTTACTTCTGTTTTTTTTTTTTTTTTGCTTTCAGTACATTTTCCAATTTTCCTAGCATTCACATTTTTGTTGATTCCAATTAACTCAATGGATGTGAGTAAAACAATTAGTTCTGATAACAGAGGTACTAAAATTACCTCTTATCCTAATAAATAAAGTTCAGATGAGTAATCTGAAACTCATCAACATATGTGATTTTGTTCCTTGAAAAGGAATCAACACAAGATGACATTCCTTACAAAAATTATGCAGGTTACTTTGCTTTTTTTACTAAAACTGTCTAATTTCATTATGCATACTTTTCCTTGATAGTCTCAACATTATTTTGTTATTAAACTCTTAACTATGTTATTGTGTAAATGACCATTTGACTTTCCCTTGTAACGTATTTAACCTTTAAACACTAAGCATTCATAATTTTTACAACCTTGAAAATAAATAATTGTTCATTTACCCCAGTGCTATGGCCTTGAATGTTGAAAGTTGCCTATACCTTCCCCCCTCCACACTCACCATTCAGTCAACTCCAAAATCGTCCGAAGCATACTTATTGTCTAGAAACAAATCCTTAGTCATCAAATATTAGTAGCAAATATTAGTATACAAATAAGCGGCCTCGGTGGCCTAGTGGATAGCGTACTAGGCTTTCACCCCGAGGACCCGGGTTATAATACCCGGCAAGGGCTTGGCATTTTCATACGCTATAAATCATCCCATCGTCTGCATTAGCCCAAGTGTGCACAATAGTCGGATGTTAAACACAAAAAAAAAGTATACAAATACTTAGAAGCAGTGTTACTTATTTCTATTTTAAGAAAATGTTCATTTTTATTTCAATAGTTGTTATAAAAGTGTTATAAAGTGTTGTATTGTATCTGTAGTCTTTGTTTGTACAAAAAAAAAAATTACCACAAATTATTGCATGCATTGCCAAAAGCCATTTTGTGGCAAACACCATAGAAAAGTATGCACTCCAAGTAAAAAACAAGTGGGAGAAATTGTCAAAAAACATGAACCAAAGTGTGACAAAAACAGTTTTATATTTGTTAGTTCTTTTATATATGTTTAAAGATATAAAAATAATATTTTAGTTATTAAAAATAAATTGATTTATAATATTAGTAATTTTATTCGTTTAAGTTATTACTGGTAGATAGTATGTTGTCAATATGGAATATTTTTGTTTTTGTTTTCCTTTATATGTTTTTTGTTCAATATGTTTTTCCTGTCAACAATTAAGTATGTCATAAACGTATTATATTTGAATGGTTTTTCATTATAACCTAAAAATTTATTTAAAATCAAAATAGTAGTAAAAATTAGTAATAGTTAGTATTAGTGGTAGCAATACGAATGGTTAGTGTTTAAAGGTAAAAGAAACAAAACTGAAATAACGTAGATAAAAAAACATATGTTTTCAAATATATGTATCAGTATAACGTTAATGTATCATTTGTGAAACAAGATCTGTGACCACTAGAGTGAAATTTAAAATAATTTGGTTTTGAAGTGGCTAATAACACCTAGATGAGTGGTATAATAGAAGCTTTGACGATTCTATATTTCTTTGATGACAGCTATGATTCGTTTTGACCAATCACGGAAAAGAAAAAATTAAGCGTGGGTGTCAAGACAAAGAAGCACGAAACGGTGGTCTTCTGCAGAACTCTGTATTGAATACACAACAGTCGTTAAAAGCCATGTAAGGAAAAATTTTGTATAATCGAGTCTTCAAAGCATCATATATTATTAAAAGTATAAAGTTTGTCACCGAACTGAATGTTTAAGTATAGTGTATTTGAATATAAAAAACTCATCAAATAAAAGTCGTGAACTTTCAAATACAAGTATAAGAAACATGCAGTGTAATGTGATTGTGAGTAACAGTGCATTGATGAAACATTTAAACCAACATAATTATAATCAAATTATACATTAGTAATTTTGACTTTTCAATAGATAGTGGTTACAATTAATAATATTTGTTTTTTTATATTGTCAGTATTAATTTTCTGATAACTTTGTCTTTATTAAAATTCAGTATTGGTAATTTTGTCATTACTTGTTTTATTTTTTGATATCAATGATATATAATTGCCTTCGATTGGATTCTTATAAAGAATAATATTTTTTTTTTATTTATTTTTTTTTTTTTTTTTTTGTTTAACGTCCGACTATTGTGCACACTTGGGCTAATGCAGACGATGGGATGATTTATAGCGTATAAAAATGCCAAGCCCTCACCGGGAATCGAACCTGGATCCTCGGGGTGAAAGCCTAGTACGCTACTTACTAGACCACCGAGGCGGCTTATAAAGAATAATAAAATAAGTATGATTGTGACCATTTTCTTCTGTCCAATGGTCTTTTTTACTCACCTCATAAAGACTACTGCGGTTTTGAAACCTTACTGTTTCAACTTCACACCGTAATACAAAATGTCTCGAAATTGTAGTAGCCTTTACAATGTGAGTAGAACCGACCACTAGACGGAAGAAAATATGCCCGGTGACTATGTTGCATAATAAAAAGAATAATAATTAGCTTTTATTATTATTTTTTAAAGATTATATACAACAGTTTTAATATTTCACAATATGTTTTCATAATATTATTCACAATAAATCACACATTTTTTTTTTTGGCGAAAAACCATTAAGGTTATTATTGCCGTTACGCAAAATAAAAGTATAAAAAAAAACAACCACAGCAAACTATAATAGTAAAAATAAATTTAAAAAATTTAAATAACAGGTATAAATATATTACAATAACGAATACTTAAGAACTAAATAACAATGAATAAAATTTAATAACAATTCGTAAAAGTATATATAAACATAACAGAGATAAAGTTATTTAGAGAAAATAAATAAATAAAATTAAATTAAAAGGGATGTAATTTGTCCCTGAAAAAAAATAAATAAATAAAATGTAAGTACAATGTACAAAACAAAATTAAAAATAAAAATAATAACAATAACAACAATAAGTTAAATTTTATTTAAAAGATTCAAGCGATGCAAGAATGTTAGTACTCGGTCAATAGCCGTAGAATCATCTTTTAATATTTCCTCTAAATTGACACCTAGTCCACATAATCAGCGCATGTTCCTTAGACCATTACAATCTTGCAGAACATGTTAATGGTAAACCTACTTGCTGAAGTACCTGAAAATGTTGACCCTACATATTTTTATTTATAAATTTTATTTGCAACTAACGTACACCTAAAATTTCACTAGAAAGTTATAACGGATAATAGAAATACAAAACTGTGGAAAATATAGTTGAAAATAAAATTTACCTTAGTAGTCTCAGTTTTGCCGGTGCCGGCTGGTCCTGCCGGAGCGCCTCCGAACTTCAGATGTAAAGCTCCAGTCAACGTTAAGTAACAACGATCGGTAAGTGGAGTTATGACCAGGCGACCACTGTTGCCCAAGTACTCGTATCCGTACTGAAACTCTGCATTCACAGCTCTCACTTTCAGCTGTTCTTCTACCCAGTAATATCTAAACAATTTGATATGTAAAAATATTATTGTTTTTATCAATACTGTTGTTTATTAAAATTAAATGAAATGATGCAAAAATAAATAAATGATGCAAAAACACAAACGCTTTTTCAATTATCCCAAAATATTTGGTTAAGAACCTAAAAAAATAGTAAAATGAAAGTAAATCAGATTCTTTTCACAAACTTGGCGCACCAGATTTCTCTCTTGTAAAACTACACATGAAGAAGCACATCTCAAGTCAATGTACCAAATTTGAAATAAAAGGGAGCCGCCTGGGTGGCTTAGTTGATAGCGTACTGGGCTTTCACCCCGAGGACCCAGGTTCGATTCCCGGCCAGGGCATGGCATTTTCATATGCTATAAATGATCCCATTGTCTGCATTAGCTCAAGTGTGCACAATAGTCAGACATTAAACACCAAAAAAAAAAAATAATAAAAAATAAAGGACATAAAAGGAAATTATGATTCCACAGTAAATAGAAAAAAATTTTTTGGTATTTTTTAATTATTATCTAACCGAAAATTCCTTTTATTTCAAATTTGCTGTACTAACTTTAGTTAGGAATTATAAAATTGTTATATGTGACCAAAATTTTGAGCAAAAATCAATTTTGGGAAATGAAATTTTAGAAGATAGTGTACATCAATTTTTGTTACTTCTTCTTCTTCCTTCCCTTATGCTATTGGCGTCGGGGCCTCTGAAAATGCCTTCCATACTCGTCTGACAGTGGTTAGATGTCTCATTTCCCTCTCATTCTTTCCTCTCCTTCTTCCCAGATCCTTTATTGTGTCCATCCTTGTCACTCGTGGTCTTCCTCTATTTCTCCTTAGCCGCCTCGGTGGCCTAGTGGATAACGTACTAGGCTTTCACTCTGAGGACCCGGGTTCGATTCCCAGCGAGGGCTTGGCATTTTTATACGCTATAAATCATCCCATCGTCTGCATTAGCCCAAGTGTGCACAACAGCGGACGTTAAACACAAAAAAAAAAAAAAAAAATCTACTTCTTCCAATCGGTTTGGCTTCCAAAATATTTTTTGGGATCCTCTCTCTCTCCATTCTATTGACGTGACCGTACCACTTCAATTGCTTTTTTCCCAGTTCTATTAATGGTTCCATTCTTAATTTGTCTCTAACTCTAACATTTCTTTCTTTGTAAAATCGAGTTTTGGTACTAATGGACTAAATATCTCAAAAACCATTGATAGTCGATTTAAGAAAATCAATAATAGTTTTTTTTATAAAAAAGACCTTAGAATCCGTTTTTAAGAAAAGTTAAAAAATAATCCCAAGTTGTCAAAAAACCAAACCTACATGCAAAAGTTTCATCGTAATCAGTCAATTAGTTTGAAAACCAACATGTCTGGTTTTTTATTTATTCCCAAAACGTGAATTTTTTCCAAGCAAATTTGCTACAATGATTTGAGTTATTAAGCATACTATATGACCAAAATTTGATGAACCAATTTTGAGAAATTAGGCTGATTTATAATTTTTTCCAATACCTCCTAACTGGTGCTTCTTATGGACTACAGTGACCCATACATTTTGTTTGTGCACTTAGGGATTACATTTCAGCAAATTGTGACCAAATCCGTCTGCTTATTTAGATGACACCTGAATATTTAGTTTTTCTTCGACAAAATTTAATTAAAAATAGTACCAATATATGGACAAGCAAAACTTACATACCAAATCATTCACAAAGATCAGTGTATTGGTTTAGTCTTTAACAATATGCACTAAAACCCATCCACTCAAACACATACATACATACATACACACACACACACACACACACACACACACACACACACACACACACACACACACATACAAGTTAAAAATTACTTTTTTGCACGTGAAAATACAAAAATGTAAAAATCTATCAAATTCTCAAGATCAACTTTTTTTCTTTACAATCAAATATTCCTTGGACAGCATATATTGAGAAAATAAAAAAATTAATTACTTCAAAATATAACTGAGGTTTGAAGTTATGATACCAAGTTGAGTGTGTGTGTGTGTGTGTGTGTGTGTGTGTGTGTGTGTGTGTGTGTGTGTGTGTGTGTGTGTGTATGTGTGTGTGTGTGTGTGTGTGTGTGTGTGTGTGTGTGTGTGTGTGTGTGTGTGTGTGTGTATGTATGTGTGTGTGTGTGTGTGTGTGCGTGCGTGTGTGCGTGTGTGTGTGTGTGTGTGTGTGTATGTGTGTGTGTGTGTGTGTGTGTGTGTGTGTGTGTGTGTATGTGTGTGTATGTGTATATATATGTGTGTGTGTGTGTGTGTGTGAGTATATGTGTGTTTACCTTAACTGACTAATCCAATCGAATTCATTAACATTTTCTACATTCAGCTGAACTAAATTCTCAAGCACATCTCTTGCGTGCACTTCAATAACTATTAAGGCCGACAACACCTGTCTCTGCACTCGGCTTAACTTGCCCTTAACAAGACCTCGAAGTCCATCTAGCTGAAATAATACAGATAATTATAACTAGATTTTTAAATATTATTTTTATATCATAACAAGGAATCAACATAACTTAATAAGACACATTAGAACATGCAAAGTCTAGATTGTAAATTAAAAAATTACCGACAACAAAGAAATTATGAAACAGAACTTGAAACAATGATTTATAAAATTTTTTTAACCCTTTAAAAGAAAATAATCTACAATTCAAGTGACACAATCGGAATTCGTTTTATATTCTTCTTCTTTTCTGCTATGATTATTGTCACTATGTTCAGTATAATAATCTGCCTTCCCTAGCTTCGTCAATTCTTCTGTTGACGCGTTTCGGAGAACCTCCATCTTCAAAAACTATTTCTATACTCCTATATTTCTATACTGGTATATAGAAATAGTTTTTGAAGATGGAGGTTCTCCGAAAGACTTCAACAAAACAACAATTGGCAAAGTTAGGTAAGGCAGATTATTATACTGAACATAGTGACATAATCGGATTCTGTATACAAGTTTTAAATGTATTTGATACCCAAACAGCCCTATTCGGATTCAAGGCGAAAATTCCCAAAGTTATGGTTTTTTTGCCCTAATAGGGCTCAAATTTTTTTTAGTTCAATTGCATTTTTGGATTCAGCACAAAATTTTCTTAAAATCAGATACCAAATTTGAAATAACTGGTACTTAACTAGTTATTAAAAATGTTTACCCACCAATAATTATCCTTTAGGTTCATTAATTTTTTAGCAACAATTCTGTTAAAAGCAATAGGGTTCTACTCCAAACAGTTGTAGTCTTATTTCAAATTTCAAAGGTCAATCGTTTGATCTTTTCTCTCATTATCGTGCTTACAAATTTTGTGACGAAATCCAGTTGATTGGAAATCGATTCTGAGCATAAGTATATAAAAAAATGTTTTCATTTTTTGGCATTTTTAACAATATTAGAATTTTGCCTAGTAAAAACAACATACATATCGTCCTTGACTACGAACAGCATAAAAATAAGGACGATGATGAAGATAAATGTTTAATTTAAATTTATTTTTTTCAAAATAATATTTAAAATTTTAATAAGGCAATTGCACTACACAATCTTAGGTTGTAAAAACAAGTTTATTTTTAGGGCTAAAGGTGTAAATAATTAAAATGATTATGAAAACTGATGAAGGTGGAGCTGTTCTACATAAACCCTGTAAACAGAGCAAAGCAAAAATGTTCTATAATTCATAGGGCTATATTGTGGGTATGAAACTTCCAAATTCAAAGTGATAAACTTGAAAAAAAATTATTATTTTATAACTGCTCTTATGACTTAACAATACATTACTTAAAATGTTTTTAATAAATACTTCTAGTAATCATATTATTGTAAGAGGTATTATTATTAAGATTGCAAAAATTTACCTGTTCCAACATTAAATTGAAATACTCCCCTAATCTTCGATTTAAAATACCGTCTTCAACATGCGCAGACCAATATGTCTGGCAGCCTGCAATAACAACTTGCCCTGGCCACTTCAACACCCATACGTTGCGGTTTGTTTTTTCAATAACACTCAATGCAGCAGCAAACGTCATACGCAAAGTATTTCGCATAGTATCTTCAACCTAAACAAAATATTTTTTTTAAAGTGCACATAACATTATATTTTATGAAAGAAATCATTATATTTTTTTGTTAAAAATGGTTTCGTGTTTCAGGTTTTCTAAGTTCAATAAGATGGAAGTTAAAC
Source organism: Callitettix versicolor (assembly GCA_022606455.1). Lineage (NCBI taxonomy): Eukaryota > Metazoa > Arthropoda > Insecta > Hemiptera > Cercopidae > Callitettix > Callitettix versicolor. The sequence continues at coordinate 8,620,583 of CM040185.1, forward strand.
TATTATTTCAAATGATTTATGGCAGCTTTTGTAAAACACATCTAATTGTATAAGATTGCCCAATTTCTTATCACATCGTTTTTCCAGCAGTTTTCGTGAGAGCAACCATTTTTTTATCATACTATTTACAAATTTCTTAATTCAGAAAAATAATAAAATTGTTGGATAATCGGTGAGCAGTTTAACTAAATAATTTCCTAATACAGTAGAACCCGGCACATCTAACCTCTGAATACCCAACACCTCAGCATAACTGACCATCTGCCCATTAATCCATCACTTCTAAGAAATGCATATCTAAGTTACTGTATGAATATTTGTTACATATTGTATCTCATGATAAAGTAGTCTTCCGATATCACTTGTATAATATATTAAAGTTTACATAACAGATGTTGTTAAAGTACGAGGTGTGTTCAGAAAGTAACAAGAATTTTTAAATTTCGCAAGCTTGGAGAGTCCGATTGTCAAACATTTTTTTTTATTATGTTGGTATACATGCCCTTGATGTATGATAAAACTTTCAGATTATTATCACTATGTTCAGTATAATGATCTGCCTTCCTTAGCTTCGTCAATTCTACTTTTGTTGACGCGTTTCGGAGAACCTCAATTGATGCCTTAGCTTGATGGGTGTTTGGTTTTTCTAGGGCAATAACTTCCACAATATTTTTTAGTTATCTGTTCTCAGAATGATCCTCCTATTTTCTTTTCTGTCATTTTACCTACTTTTACTTAGTGTGTCAACTTGTTTACTGTGTGTTTGTTAGCCCGTTACAAATTTAAACAGTTACAATACTATCGTGTTACATACTTTTGATTTTTAAATTTAACAAAATGTTACATGTTTTTGTGTGCAAGTTACAAATTATTGTTTAGATCCTGTTTTCAATTTTTGAACAAATTAAAATGTTTTCTATAAGTCTCTATTGTAAACGCTGACTAGCACAGCAGTCTGCTCAGGTAACAATCTTAGTTCTGGAACAAATTAAAACCGTTAACAAGAGTGCCATTATATTTTTTTTTATCTTCATAAAACACCATGATGGTACAAAAATTTTGTAGAACTTTTTCATTTTCAGAAAGAAAAAGAAAATTAGTTAGCAAAGCTCATAATTGGTATACAAAATTCACTTTGTCATATCTACCGCACGAGACTACCAAACAACTTTAATCATTAGTTTGACTCAGAAATGATAAAGAGACAAAGTTATTTCTTTTGTCTCCTTGTCTTGTTGATCCCACAATCTAAATATGTCAATCTGTTGTTAGTAAACAAAAATGAGTAATGTATCTCAAAATGTAAATAAAATGTAAAATTGTAGTCTCTTTTAGGTCCGGATAGAGATCATTATTACAAATATACCATGGCGCATTAACCATGTTACGTAGAACTGTGTTTTGTAATCACTGTATAATTTGTATGTTTACTTTTTACAGCACATCCCCATAGCTGATAAAAAAATGGTGACAAGTGAATAATATACAATTATTAACTTTCATCTTCATATTGGTTATGTATTGGTGAAGCCGGAATCTAACTCTCGACCAATTAACTAAATCAAACAATGCCAAGCATATACAATTTATTGAAATTTCCTGCTTAACACTATATTGCAAGGTGCTCTAAAAATATTGTGTATACAAGTACTTTCTATACTTTTTGTTTTATATTGCTAATAATACACTAATAATGATACCTTAAGTAGCCACTCTTCCACACTGCCTGTAGGGTACATGTGGGGATCAGGTCAACGCATTCACCTTCACCGGAAAACATTTGGTTAATGCACAGATCCTCTTCAAAGTTCAACTAAAATGAAACAGAGAAATGAGTAAGGTTGTGTGCTATACGCAGTCTGAGTAAAATTATACATTTCTGATTGTAACATCAAATGAATATCTAAATGAAGAAATAAATTTCAATATTACTGACAACTGCATTGCAATCCTGAAGTATCATTTACAGTACTAAAGAATCAATGAAGCAAACTTGCTAAATATTATTATAGTATTATTCAAATATTCTTTACTATAAACCTATTTATTAGGTTAATTTACTAAAAACAAAACGTAGAATGGAATCAGCAGACCATTTAATTATACAAATGAGCCAAATAAATTTAGAAAAAACTTAAAGTATATGTGTGTGTGTGTGTGTGTGTGTGTCTGTGTCTGAGAGAGAGAGAGAGAGAGTGTGTGTGTGTGTGTGTGAGAGAGAGAGAGAGAGAGAGAGACAGAGATAGAGAGAAGAGTAGTGTGTGAGAAAGAGAGAGAGAGAGAGAGATAGAGAGAAAGACAGAAATAGAGAGAGAGAGAGAGGGGGGTAGTGTGTGTGTGAGAGAGAGAGAGAAAGAGAGAGTGTGTGAGAGAGAGAGTAGTGTGTGTCAAAGAGAGAGAGAGAGAGAGAGAGAAGAGAGTATGTGTGTGTGTGTGTGTGTGTGTGAGAGAGAGAGTGTGAGAGAGAGAGAAAGAGAGAGAGATGTGTGTGTATGTCAAGAGAGAGAGAGAGAGAGAGAGAGAGAGTAGTGTGTGTATGTGAGAGAGAGAGAGAGTGTAGTGTGTGTGTGTGTGTGTGTGTGAGAGAGAGAGAGTAGTGTGTGTGAGAGAGAGAGAGAGAGAGGAGAGAGAAAGTAGTGTGAATTTGTAAGAGAGTAGAGTGTGTGTGAGAGAGTAGTGTGTGTGTGAGAGAGAGTGTGTGTGTGTGTGTGTGTGTGTGTGTGTGAGAGAGAGAGAGTGAGTGTGTGTGTGTGTATATGTGTGTGAGAGTGAGAGAGAGAGAGAGATAGTGTGTGTGTGTGTGAGAGAGAGAGAGAGAGAAGAAAGGAGTGTGAATGTGTGAGAGTAGTGTGTGTGTGTGTGAGAGAGAGAGAGAGAGAGAGAGAGAGAGGAGAGAGAAAAGGAGAGAGAGTGTAGTGTGTGTGTGTGTGTGTGTGAGATAGAGAGTGTAGTGTGTGAGAGAGAGAGAGAGAGAGAGTAGTGGTGTGTGTGAGAGAGAAAGAGAGAGAGAGAGAGTGTGTGCGTGTGTGTGTGTGTGTGTGTGTGAAGAGAGAGAGTAGTGTGTGTGTGAGAGAGAGAGAAAGAGATAGAGTAGTGTGTGTGTGAGAGAGAAAGAGAGTAGTGTTTGTGTGTGTGTGTGTGAGAGAGAGAGAGAGAAAGGGAGTAGTATGTGTGTGTGTGTGTGTGTGTGTGTGTGTGTGAGAGAGAGAGAGAGAGAGAGAGAGAGAGAGAGAGAGAGAGAGAGAGAGCAGTATGTGTACTGCAAATTTCATTTTTTAATACCAATGAAAGGATAACAAATCAATTCAAATTTCAATTTTCTAAAGAAAAACTGTACTTTCATTAAGTAGTAATGAAATTTCTATTAAAAACATGAATTTAAAACCATGGTCTTATTTTAGCACATCTTTCAAAAATAATTTAGAATTAGTTGAAAGTTTTGTTGCAATAGGTCAATAAATAAACTCTTGAACTCAGTGGCATCTCATTTAAAAAAATATTCAAGCAGAGTCCTACAAAACAAAAACAAACTATAGTAATGTAGTGTTAACAAAGTTGCTAATAGTATTAGTCAATGTAGAGTAAATAATAAAAACTAATATGTTTAGAATGAATGGTACAAAAATACAGCAGGCAAGTTTTAGTAGGTTCTTCAGATTAACCACTTTGCCTTTTGTATTTTAGTGGGAGGAGAATGTTGCAAGTACAAGGAAATGACACAGTGAACCAACCCAGGCTATGCTTATAGCAAAGATGAATATAATATTCAGATATTTAGAGTAAATATGCTTTACTCCATTCTAAATTGTATTGTGCAACTGTATGACTCTGAAAGCAATATTGTATTTTTGTTGTTTAAATAATGTGATTGATTTACTTGATGTTTCAGTTTTATTGAATTCGTTTATTTACTCACAGATTTAAATAATTCTTAATTTATTATTTTTTTACTGTAGTTTAATTTACAATTACAATCTTTTGTAATGAATTTTCCACCCAATAGTTTTGCTTTCACAAGTCAAAAAAAAAATCATTGAGCTGTTTTCATGTTTCTGACAACTCTTTATCAGACCATAAGCTATTACATATGGTTTGTTGTTGAAAGCAAGCCTATTAGACAGTCATAAGCAGTTTAATGCCCCTCTTCTCCAAATCCTTAGTAGGCCTGTCCAAGTCTTTTCATCATTACCATTTAAATTAAATCTTAAAAGTTCTGTTTTATTTTATAAATTACTTCAGTTGGTTGTGAGAGACATTTTCGGGTTAGATACGAACTCGAATACTACCAAATTAAAACAATTAATGCAGGAGTACCTCAGGGAAGTGTTCTTGGCCCTGTACTGTACCTTCTGTACACTACAGACATACCAGTTACTGGGAACTCCACAGTAGCAACTTTTGCAGATGACACAGCAATTTTAACAGTTGGGGACAATATTTTAGAAGTCACAGAGAAATTACAGAATGCCACCAACGCAGTAAGTCAATGGACAAAAAAATGGAGAGTAAAGCTTAATGAAGCAAAAACTGTACACATTAATTTTACGAATAGAAAATATGAACCATCACCAATAATATTAAACGAAAGGAGTATAACATATGCAAACAGTGCTAAATATCTAGGAATGACACTCGATGCAAAGCTCCGATGGAAGGTGCATGTAAAAAAGAAAAAAGAGGAGCTACAGCTCAAATTCAATAAAATGTTTTGGCTTATTGGAAGAAATTCAGAACTTTCGACAGAGAACAAGATACTGCTATACAAGCAAGTTCTAAGACCAATATGGACCTATGGTGTACCACTCTGGGGATGTACAAGAAAAAGCAATAGTAAAATTATTCAAGTTTTTCAAAATAAAGTATTGAGAACGATTGTCAACGCCCCTTGGTATGTGAGAAATGAAAACATACATAGGGACCTAGGTGTTGAATCTGTTCAGGAAGTCATTAAAAAGCTCTCGGTTAAGCATTATTGCAGGTTAGAACAGCATAATAATACAGAGATTGTCCAACTACTATGCCGCAGTGACAACATCACAAGAAGGCTGAAGAGGACCAAGCCAATTGACCTCTCCAGGCTGTAAACACATTGGGACCAACCGTCGGACTGCACCTCAGCACACAGTGAACACAATGATAAAGAAAAATTACTAGATGGGGCACGCCTAGTTGTAATTAATATAAAATAAAAAAAAAAAAAACTTCAGTTGGATTGCATTCTACAAAATTTTATTTCAGATATTTACGGATATTTCACAGTGTTTCAACTGATCATTGTATTCACTTTTTATTGAATTTAGTTATTTATTAAAGAACCCTTTTATAGAATAACATATTATTGAAAATTTTGTAAGCAAATTACCTTGTAAATATTTTCAAAACATTTTCGAAGATGCGGTTGCACAGCTCTAGGATTTCTTCCTTGGGCGAGAATTTCCAAAAGTTCGTCATCGCTAAGGAAGTAAAATCGTGGAAACTTTGACCGTTTCATTTCTAAATAATCTGACAACCCTTTGTATACTAAAGTCAATAACTTGTTATTATTTTTTAAAAGTTCTAGCAGTCTTTTATCAGGGCAAATAGACATAATCTGTAAACACGTAAATAAAAATACACCGAAATAAATTAATGTACGAAACAAAATGTACAACTCTTTTATTGAAACTTTTTAAAATAATAAATAATATACTACATGCTAATAAAATTGTAATATAATAGGAAACAAATATTTACTAGATGCTTACAGTGAATGCCATTACAATCACATAAAAAGAAAGTTATGTATAATATATAAGTTATAAAACAAAAATATACTGTGTCAACAAAGTTCTGTGGTAACTGGTGTGCTGAGAATTACAAATTAAAAATATTATCTGCACTGTGACCCTTGGAGAAAAACAAATGAAAATTGAAACTGCAACCTGGTTCTGATCTTATCTAAATCTTAACCATATTTATTTCTGAAAGTGTGTGTGTTTGTTATTCAATTACGCTTTAAATACTGGACCAATTCAGATGAAATTTGGTATGAACATGGTTTAGGTACTTGAGATGAACAATGGCTATTTCCATTTTAAAAACCATTTTACTACTTACCCAGCCCAACTTAATTATTTAGTATTTAGTTTTGTGGCATGTGTTAATTGTAAAACAGTGATGATTTATACATATATTATATATTGGTAGGTGTGAATAATAAATGTTTTAATTATTTTCACCATCATACTACTTACCCAGTCTGACTTAATTATTTACTATTTAGTTTTGTGACAAGCGTTAATTGTATAACAGTAACATTTTATATGTTCATTATACTGGGTGGGGCAGTCAAAGCGCACGATTAACAAAGCTGGTAGAGTGGAGGGGGTGTGCAGTGTGGAAGTAGGCGGTGACCCAACCGTTCTAGACATTTGGAAATTAGTAACCATGCAACATTGGACTGGTGAACAACGGGGTTTCGCTGTTACAGCGTATTTAGAAAATGGCCGAAGTTACATACGTGCACAACGCGAATTCCGCCGACATTTTCATCTGGCGCCTCGTGCTCCTGTTCCAAGCAGGAAAGTCATTGCTGTTTGGACTGACAACTTAAAAACAACGGGTGAAACAACAAAAAGAAGGGGTGGTAGTGTAAGAACAGTGCGAACACCCGAGAATGTGGAGGCAGTATGATTATCGGTCATACGAAGCCCTCGAAGATCTGCCAGGCGCCACAGCGTTGCTCTTGGGCTTTCAACTCGAACCGTAAGATGAATTTTACATGATGACTTACATTTATACTCGTATAAAATTCAAATAGTTCAGGCTTTGAATAATAGAGATTATCCTATCCGCGTTGGCTTTTGTGAGCACACGTTAAACCTGTTTGAAGACGACCCACTGGTCGCCCATAATCTATGGATGAGCAATGAGGCTCATTTCACCTCAGCGGATATGTTAATAGACAAAATTTTTGCAGTTGGGCTGCTGTTAATCCTCAAGAACTTCACGAACGGCCTCTCCATTCAGCCAAAGTGATTGTCTGGTGTGCAATCTCTTCGAATGGAATAATTGGCCCGTATTTTTTCGAGGATGATGATAGCCGTGCTCTAACAATAACATCTGCTCGCTATGTTTAAATGCTGGAAAACTTTCTCATTCCAGAACTTCGACGATTTCTTGTGAATGAAAACACTTATTTCCAACAAGATGGAGCAACCAGTCATACAGCCAGAGCGTCACTGGACCTTCTGAGAAACATTTTTTCGAACCGCTTGATCAGTAGGAATGGAGATATTCAATGGCTCCCACGATCGCTCGAGCTGAGCTCTTGTGATTACTTTCTATGGGTACATCTCAAGTCGAAGGTTTTTGAGACTCGTCCAACAACGGTACAGGATTTGAAAGTTCGGATTGAACAAGAAGTTCGTGCGATAACACCGGTGATACTTAGTGAGAATTTCAGTATGAGACTTAGACATTGTATTCAAAATGGTGGTCACCACCTTACTGGAGTCATATTCAAAAAATAAACATTTTTTTCTGTTTGAATTAAAATTTCCATTTATGTTCTTAAGATTTGTTGCAATATATGACTAAAAAACTGTTTCGGTGTGTTTTTTTAATACTTAGAATCGTGCAGTTTGACTGCCCCACCCAGTATATTGGTAGATGTAATTAATTAATGTTTAAATTATTTTAAACACCATCATAATACTTACCCAGTCCAAATTATTTAGTATTCAAATGAAATTGTATAATAGTGACGTTTTATACATTTATTATATATTGGTAGGTTTGAATAATTAAGGTTTAAATAATTTTAAACAACATCATACTACTTACCCAGTCCAAATTATTTAGTATTCAAATGAAATTGTATAACAGTGACGTTTTATACATTTATTATATATTGGTAGGTGTGAATAATAAATGTTTAAATTATTTTAAACACCATCATAATACTTACCCAGTCCAAATTATTTAATATTCAAATGAAATTGCGTAACAGTGATGTTTTATACATTTATTATATATTGGTAGGTGTGAATATTAAATTATTAAATTATTTTAAATGCCATCATACTACTTATCCAGTACAACTTAATTATTTAGTATTCAAGTGTTAATTGTATATCAGTGGCATTTCATACATTTATTATATATTGGTAGGTGTGTATAATAATGTTTAAATTATTTTAAACGCCATCATACTACATACCCAGTTTAACTTAATTACTTAATATTTAGTTTTGTGACAAGTGTAACCTATTGAAAATCGACTATAAATTTTATTACCGATATATTATAATTGCAGGCAAAGCCACAACAGGTAACTATAATTTGAAACAATAAAAGTAAAATTCATTATCTTCTTAAACCTCTTGAATTAAAACTATTTAAAACAAGTCTGTCATAAGATTTACTAACACAACTTTTCTTAAATTGATAACACATATACAGTAAGTTAATACCTTTGGATTTTCAAATGCTGCTTTCATTGTCCGACGCCAAGCTCTTTCCATAGTGTTAAACTTTTTACTTTCTAAAGGCAGCTGCTGAGTTATGTCTTCGCTTTTAAATATTGGTTCTAAATACATCCAAGTCCTTTAACAATATTTCAGATTATTATAGCCTTTATATTATTTAAACAACTTAAGAAATGTTTAAAGAAACAAAACGAATAATTAACTACGAGATGGAAATTTTTTGGAAGGAATACATTTTTAACATGACTTCTGCTGATGCAAAGAGACAGTAAAGGATATAAACTATAATTGGTCATAGCAGCTATCTTATTTTCTTTTTGAAGCTCTGATTTCACCATCATTAAACAGTATCAAAATCTGCATATAAAGTGATACCCCGGCAATCGTCAACCTGGACAACGGTCTAATTCACAAACTGAAAAATGACCTGCATGACAGTTTAGGTTTCAGATAAAAGGCTGAACATATTATAAGAGTATTTCATTTTGCCATATTACTAAGCAGATGTATGTATAGAGTTAACAAAAATCAAACCCCCAGAACATCCTCAATGAAAAACTTTCATTTAAATCAAATTTAATATATGACATGGCTCTAAGGATAAGTGATTTGAGTAACAAAAACCAACAGACGCACTGTAACTGATAACAACGACGGGCGCGTTACTAATGATGGAGACTCCGCAGTCTGGAATGTAACGACGTACGAGTCGCGTGTGTAGCTTGGCCAAGCCGAATTTCATGATGAATATTTTGAACGTGTAATTGTGCTTAGTGTTTGTGATGTATGTTTTAATGTTTTGTTTGACTTTGTGACGACCTCGACAGAGGGATTTAACATTTTGTATAGCCTGAAGATGAAACTAGTTTCGAAACCGCGGTAGCCTTTATGAGGTGAGTTGATAGACCACTGACGGGAAGAATAGGTATACAATCCTAATCATTAACATTGTGCTGTGCTACAGAAATAAACATTCTGCTGAATTAACACAAACAAGCCCTTGATTGAAGAGTGTTTGATTTTTGTAGGGCAATAACTTACACATATTTGTTAGTTATCTGTTTTCAGAATGCCCACTCCTATTTCCTTTTCTCTCGTTGTACCTAATTTAACTTAGTGTGTCATCAACTTTTTTACTGTGTGTTTAATTTCTTAGCCCATTAAAAAATTTAAACAGTTATAATATTATCGTGCTACATACTTTTGATTTTTAAATTTAACAAAACTTTAAGTGTCTTTGTGTGAGAGTTTCAAATTGTTATTTAAATCCTGGCTTTCAATTTTTTTGTGAATATTAATTAAATGGGTCCTAAAAGAAATGCTTGTGGTAGTGGAAGTAAAAGACAAACTATGACTATTGAACTAAAAAAAAGCTACAGTATGAACTAAAAAAATATACAATATTAATTTGTGCTATGTGTATATATGTGACATAACTACATTTGTATGAATTTAGTTAAAATAAATTGTGACTTCTGTTCTGTAAATTTTCTTCATTCTTCAGCTTTGACATATTAATAGTGAGTACTCAATTATTTTTTCTTATGTAACAAATTAAAATTTTTTCCGTAAGTCTATTGTAAACGCCGACTCGCACAGCAGTCTGCTGAGATAAAAGTCTTAGTTCTTGAACAAATTAAGACGGTTAACTGGGATACCACTGTATTAGATTTTAAACTTGCAAATTACATTGAATATATAAAAATAAACAAAAAGTGTGTCTGAAATACTATAATTGGTATTTTATAATCATTATTTCTTTGGCCTGAAAGTAATTGTTACTAAAAGCTGAAAATACTGACTGCAGCTACTTGAAAACTCTGTTACTACAGTGCTGCAAACAGCAGTAAGAACAAGTCCAGTCTATCTGAATTCAGTAAATCATTACAGTATAGCAGCAAGCTTCGTGACAGCATTTGTCTTTAGCTTGGGAACGTGAAAAATTATCAATACATTGTCAATAATATGAAAGCTGCAGTAATATTCAACTCTTAACATTACTTCAGCTAAGCAGACTTACAGTAAGTTCTGTTACTGTTTGATGTTCTATATATTGCTTTGTTATCATCATAATTCTTAATTCTGTTTGGAATCAGTATTTCTTTGTAGCTGGAATCATTGTAACGATTACATCTGTGTAATCATTTACCAAATCTCTAAAAGATTCCCCAAAATAAAGTTCAAATTGACAGGTAGTTGTTTTGAAGCAATTGAGGAGATCTAAGCAGAATCAAAGAATGTGCTTTGAACACTTACACTTGAAGTATTTTAGGGATACACGGAATCATGGAAAAACCTGGGATCACTGTACTCTTGCCCAAGGAGACTATTTTGAAGGAGACAGTAAAAACTAGGAGTTGTTACAAGCAATTTTATTTTTATTTTTTAGGGGAAATACCCTGAAATTTTGGGCAGCACCTTGTATTTGTTGAAGCTGCTGCTGCAAATTTATTTGTTCTTCAGTTTTGGGAGTCTTCTTTCTTGTCATTTTTGTTCCAAAATTATGCAGTACTCTTTTAGAATTAATTTCAGTGTAACAAAACAATACCTTCAGATATCAGGACTTTTTGTTACCTGGCCCAACCTTTCGTCACATTTTCTTTGATAAGTGTGTTTACTAAATTGAGTACAAGATTATTGGCTCTGAAAGATCTTTGCAATAAATTTATAAAGAAAAACATGCATGATAAACCTACAACCTACACTTAAATATTAAATTAGGACATTATAATTTACAGTGTAGAAATGATTATATATTTTTGAAAGCTAACTTTTGACATTCGAACCACTCTTCTAAAACCTCTTGTGCAAGGCGCAGCTTCGCTTCCCATTCAGCAATTCTTTCTTCAAAGGCTCCTTTAAATGGACTAAACGTAAGCTGTTGAGTCATTAGAATATGATCATCAAGCATTTGGAGGATCTCATCAGTCACTTTTAAAATATATGTACCTACAAAACAAACCTGCGTAATAGACTTAAACTTCTTCGTTAAAAATCAAAAATATTAAATAAAAAATACCATATGTGAAACATGGGGAGTTATTAACAAAAGTGAAGATTTTATTAATGCTATATTTACTAAATATATAATTAATTTGAAGATATAATTACAAATATCTTATTTGGTTTTAATAAATAAATAAAAGAATCTAGGTTAGATATTCTATTGATAGGCTATAATAAGTTTCAGGTTATATTTTTATAAAACTAGCAATATTAAAAATTAAAAGAACAACTAAGTGATAAATGGGCTAACAGCAATTTTTGTTTTAGCCTCTTTCATATTCTGTAAATAGAACAAGTTATGAAGCCGCCTCGGTGGCCTACTTGATAGCGTACTGGGCTTTCATCCCTAGGACCCAGGTTCGATTCCCGGCCAGGGCTTGGCATTTTCATACGCTATAAATCATCCCATTGTCTGCATTAGCCCAAGGTGTGCACAAATGTCGGACGTTAAACACCAAAAAAAAAAGTTATGAAATTGGCTAAATGACTAAATTCCATTTATCATACACATTTATGATAATTACAAAAATCTGAACCTATGATAGTAAGCAATCTGTGATTACACCTTGTCATATAGGCCTACATACTAGAGTTTGACAGCAGAATCTGGTCAGTTCTAATATCTAAATACTATTAAATAAAAGACATTGCTTTTAGTAAACAGTAAAAATACTTTAGCCTAAATTAGGCACATATGTGAGGAGCACAAGGCTTGATAAATTATTAGCTGATTGATGAAGAAATCTGAAGGTATCCATTTACCTTGTGAAACCTGCTTGGGGTTAATAATACCTTCTTTAATATTGTAAAAACTATTAATTAAAATTATATTTCTAATTTCTAACACACTTTTAATAATTTTATCAAACAATGTTAATTTTATTTCAACAATACAAAAATTTAAAGTTATAAGTTACCCTTACTAAAGGAGTTAGGAGAAAGAAAATAGGACTACAAGGATAAGCTAAGCAAGAGCACTATCAAAGCAGAAAAAAACCTTCACACACTCTGCAACCACTATGATTAAGGCCTTGTCAATGATTTTTTTCTTGCAGACACTGCTTCCACCCCAAGAAAGAAAGTTTTGCTAGTCAACTGAAATTTTGTAAAAACAAGACAGAAAAGACTGGTAGCCATAGATGCTTTAGATGATCTACACAGGAGATTTATTGACTTCAGGTTTAGAATCGGGGCAATTTTAGATACAATTACTATAAAAAAGTTTCATGAGCGAGAATCACTTCATCCTTTTTATTTGGGAGAGAAGAATAAAAAACATAAATACGCAATCGTTAAAGTTAAGATTCATATGTTCTTAAAAGGAGGAAAATTAACAGTTTTCGCTATTCAAACAGAAATTATGAAATTTAAACTTCCGAAATTTGAAGATTTAAACTCATATTTTGAGAGGATAAAAGACCACTGGAATGAGGCTGCAAACCATGAGTGTCCAAAGGCAAAGATGTTTGCTCAAAAAATTTTCACCTTCACATATAAACAAGACAAATTTATTTCTCCAGATAAACTCTTTACCATTATAAATAAAACCCATTCAGAAGATGAAGATGAAGACAATGAGGCGTATACAACCTCAGGTTGTAAGCCATAAATTTCTTCTGAGTCCTGTGAGTCCAGCCACGGCTTCGAAGTTTACGTCTCGATGTTTCGGTGGAAGTCTAACTGTGGTATATGTCACTCACCCAGCACATAGTGTCCTCGCCCTTTAGGCCAGTATAGAAATCAAGCTTCAACAGAGGGCACAGGGATACCACAGTTACCACGAACATCACAAAAATTCCTCTTGCTACCCACTGATTTTCCTAGGAAGAATCACCTTTTGGTTTTTAAACATTCAAAATTATGGGATGCAGCGCGACCACGCCCGCTGATCGGCACGTGCATCCTGGACCCCAGAACATCTCCTGGGGACGAAATGGTCGCAAATTGGAAGCAAAAACCATATTTGTACTATGCTCCTGGTTCCAGTGGCAGGAGTTAAGCGATCAGGCAGAAGTAAGAGAAGGAAACTGAAAACTTCTACAATTTAAAAAAAAATCTCTCAATAATAATAATGAAATCTAAACTTATTAAAACAAAATAATAAAAAAATAATTCCAACTATAAAAGTAGAAACACTGCAAACAATGTTTTCCAAATTATAAAAGCAGATCTATATTTCATTTTGAAATTTATTGATACGAAGCGCAGTATATCTTGTCACCATTATTATACTATGTTCCAAAACTGAATGTTTTTTCGTTATTAAATTATAGTTAGCTCAGGAAAGAATTCATAAAGTCAATATTACACAAGAACATAATGATATTGGAATACACTGAAAAAATTTAAAAATATTTTTTTTTAATTACAAATAATTGACGGAATATTCTTTATTTAAACGTTTTGAAAAATATCAAGGAGATCTCCTTCTTGACGCGACAAAGCTCTCTAATGCAATGTGATTGTTTCTCAGAAATATGGTATACCGTAAAAAATAAACACAAGCTTGTAATTCTAAATATGGAAACAAATATCAGCGAAATTGTTGGGCGTAAACAGATTTTTTGTTATTCTTTATAAACAGGCACTTGAAAAAACTAAGTAAATTCATTATTAAAATTTTCAGAAAAGTATCAACTTGGACATGAATTAACAGAGCTCTTCAATAAAAATGATTCTCTGAAAAATGCAAAGTAAATCAATAACCAGTGGAAAAACCGCTGGGATTAAAATGAAGCATTTTATTAGCCTTAAGCAATTAAAAGCTTTTTATTTAAAATATTCAAAAAATTCAATAGACAACCCCTAGCTCTTTCATGATTCTATTGTACTATAAATTAGGTTTTTTCAATTCCCTGAAATACTCAATAACAAAAACTCACAAATATGTAATTTTAAATAGGTAACAAACAAGGTAAGGTGTAAATGCTGGGTGTAAAGAGATGTACAAATATTTTATAAGTAATCGGAAAGGTATTATAAAAAAGTTTCCTTCAAAGATTAAAAAGAAAAAGTAACAAAATTGGAAAATATGTATATACTTCATGATTAAACGGTGATGTTGAATACACGTGTGTGTTTCATAGAAACATTTCAAAATAACGGTACAGAATGGCAAAAATTCAGGTTGAAAATAAATGTACATGTATCCTTAGTCAAAAAATGAAAGAAGGAATCAATAGAAAAGGTTCTATTTAAACATTCAACAAAATATCAAGCTGGACATCGTGTATCTCCTTTGTGATCCTTGTGTATTTTAAAATGGGCTTACAAGAAACATTGAATATCAAATATTAATAAAAAATAAATTTTAAATATGGCAACGAGAAGTACAGACGATGGTATGATTTATAGCGTATGAAAATGCCAAGCCCTGGCCGGGAATCGAACCCGGGTCCTTGGGGTGAAAGCCAAGTACGCTATCAACTAGGCCACCGAGGCAGCTAAAACTGTTCCAAAAATTTTCATGCTATGTGTAAGAGGATAATAAGGTTGTTCTTCATAAAACGTGTAAAATGTAACGAAGTCACTTTTAATATCAAAACATCATTAAAATTTATGCCAAGTGTGGATAGAAACGCCATGTAAATGAGCAAAAGCTTCTGTCGATACAATTGAAAACTTGGCTAAAAGTAGACAAATCACAGCTATCTTAGTCTTGTTTCAAAGAAAAAGAATTAAAATTTTTGTTTATATCACTAATATTTGTGACTTGGTGACAGATAGATGCAGTGATATGCGGTTATTATAGTGACACACGATTTTTGAATTTTCAGAATCGACATATGTTTATAAAAGGTCACATCTCAGAAAATAATATTATCTACATTCAAGTGAACCAAGGTTACAAATTTATATATTTTTAAATTTCAATGTACTGTACATGATTGATGTTTCCATGAAAATAATACGAAAAATATTTTACAAAAACTATACATAAACAGTATGCTGTTTATCACTCAACTTATCTTAGTTTTGTAATAGAAATGACTTTAATTATTTTTATGTGCAAACCAGCTGTATGAACATGGCATTGTATGTGAAATAACAATAATAATAAATATCTGCAAACATGAGATAGTATTTCACAATGGTTTTATTTTTATTTCTTAAATTAAAACGTTTTTTTTAAAAAAAAGCACTAGATATCATTAGGTGTAATTTTCAACTACATATTTAATAAAAAAAAACTAATTAGAAATTTTAAACTTCTTTAAGATCTTGGGCAACTTCCTTCTCTCCACTAATATTAACAATTTCATATCTCTGTATACCACTGATTTGGCTATGTAAACACAACACACACGCACACGCACGCACGCACGCGCACACACACACACACACACACACACACACACATACACACATTGGACATATGCAAATATGTTCTGTCACAGCCCTTTGAAACCTTGTTGTGTGGGTTGACGCAAGACTCTGCTTCAAGGAACATCTCAAGGCAGTTAGTGAAAAGGTGCCGAACGACATACACGCTGCTGACCCCTGGCTGGGGTAGTAAACTCAATGCTCCTTTACGGAGTGCCAATTTGGAGCCATGCTATGACGGTCATGAGCTATACGCGCAATGTTAATGCGGTGCACCGCCGTGCGTTGCTGCATGTTGTGAGTGGTTACCGCAAAGTTTCCTACGATGCTGCATACGTAGTGGCGGGCAAACCCCCAATGTAGCTGATGGCTGATGAAAGAGCGAGGATCTACTGGCGCAAGCAAAGTGCTGAGTCGCAGTATAGTCATACAATAGCAATTACAGAGGAGTGAAATCGGACCCTGGAGACATGGCAGCGACAGTGCGACGAATCAACAAATGGATGATGGACATACCAACACATAGGTAACATCCAGGATTTGTGCAACAGGGATCATGGGGAGATGGATTTCTATCTCACACAGATTCTCACTGAGCACGGTTGCTTCCGAGGTTACTTGTTCCATTTCAGGCTGGAAACAGACTCGGCTTGTCCCCTCTGTCTTCCAGCAGTAGAGGAAGATGCGGAGCATGTTTTTCCGCTGTTGGAAATTCGACGAAACTGCAAACATATCTGCGAGGCAGCATTACACCGGAAAGTCTGGTTGTAACAATGATGGCTTCAGAGGCCAACTGGAGGGCCATTGCGGGATTCACTGCAGTGGTCATGAAGAGGTTGAGGGCTGAGGATCGAGAAAGAAGAGCCAACGCTGTAGAAGAGTAGACAGTCAGCCAGTTCACCTTCGCACGAAGTAATCCCTGGCGGCGGTTCTGTGGGGGGGGGGGTTTAAAGAAGAGGAATGCTTTTGGTGGTTTTTTTAGTGGGTAACAATATATCTTAACTTGAGTTTGAGCTTGAGTTTGAAGTTAATTTGAGTCCCACACTCTGAGGTAGTGCGTACCCTACCCCAGGTAGTCTATAAAAGATTTTTTCCACCTTTTTTGGCACCGCAAAACACACACACACACACATACAAATCTTTTGTTAAAGTATATTAGGTTTTTTTTAATAAACTATGGTAATTCTTAGTTTCGGCCATGAGACCTGTGTTTTGTTCAATAAGTAATATTTATACTCATGTTATTTTCAATTGTCATTTTATTTTTTTTATATAAATATTTCTATATATTTTTTTACCAAATAAAGCATTTCTATTATGCTTCTATATTATAATAGAAAACCAAACATAATTTCTATTTTGTTCTAACACTGAGCACTTATAACATGTCGATATAACTAATATGTTCATTATACAATAATAAGTTACCAACCTGTCTGTTTATAAGCAGTCACCTCCATCATAATACTTTCCCACTCATTGGTCATTTTATCCAGAGCTTGTTCAATAACGTATTCTTTTCCTGCTTCGTCTGATATTTGTGCCATTACTTCATTATGGTCTCCTAGTCCCAACGCTAGGCATTTATTGAAAGTCAGTATAGGAGACATTTGAATTTTAACACCTGCATTATTAAAAAAATATTTAAATTCATTATTTCAAATATGCTGTGCTCCGTACAAAAAACAAACAATGAAAATGTATATTACGCATGCTAAATTTTTACATAATCAATGACTTTGATAACCTTTCTTTACATTGTAGTGAACAATTAGTACTTAAAACAAAATGTCAACAAAATTTTAGCTTCCTATTTTAGAAACAGAGGAAGTTAATAATTACATAATTATTGTTCTACTGTATTTTTTTTTAAACTCTCTTTGCATGGAGTACTTAGCTGCCTCGGTGGACTAGTTGATAGTGTACTGGGCTTTCACCCCAAGGACCCGGGTTCGATTCCCGTCTAGGGCTTGGCATTTTCATACGCTATAAATCATCCATCGTCTGCATTAGCCCAAGTGTGCACAATAGTCAATAGACAAAGTGTTACAAATGTCACAAAACTTTGGAGTTTTCAGCTGCTTTACTGAATTTCGTTGATAACGGGATATGATTTTTTCTACATGCAACCAGCTAACTACTTATATCTTTGTGCAGATTTCAAGTTTCTATTTTCAACAGGAGTTGAATGAAAATTAAATTTGTAAAATCACAAAGTGATACTGACTCTAAACAAGGCAAAATAGGCTATGAGTAAATATATTTATTTTATTTTATAAATACTTACATAAAAGATTTGGTAGCACATTTTACATTATTCTGCTTAGGATTTTTCTAGTCTGAATTTTTTTAAAACAAACAAGTTTTTGATTTATTTCGACCGGAAATATTGTCAAAAACATGTTTTCAGTTTTAATGTTTTAGTCAACATTGAAAATAATGAGTAAAGATTGGTGAAGTTATAAAGTGAAGTTTGCAATGGTTGATCACATATTGCACGTTTTGCATTTATTATGTTTTTGATATTGTGTGTTCCACAATTTCCTGAACTGTAAAAACAGCTCACAGAGACAAAAAGTCAAGACTGTAAGACACATTTATAACAAATAAAAAAGAATAATGATTTATGAGACTTGTGCATGAGTACAATGCAGTTTTTCTTATTTTGTTATAGAACCACTATCCAAAGTTTTGGTAGATATTTTAACACGTTGTTTATTGGATTTAAGTAGATAACGCATTATAATTATTTTTCTCACATGCTCTAAGCACATGTCAGAATATATGCATGTGCTTTATCTACACATTGGACTCTCATACTACATATTCCTTTTGAGGATGGTTGGGATGGGAGTGGATTTACGGACCTCCATGCAGTGCAGGGTAGAAATGTATTGACGTTGGTCTGTAAAAATTCCTATAAAAAGATGTGCACCTATCCCAAGCTAAGGTATAACAACAGCATACACCAAAGGCTGTGTGGCTAAGGGGGAACTTAACTCTTAGTATGCAAGCTCCGTATATCAGGTGAACTCCAGTTTCAATGTAGCCTTGCCTATGCATACAAGGCTCTGCATGGGTGGACTACTTTTCCCTAGCTACTCATGAGACCTTAAATGGACAGTGAAAAAAGGAAAAATCATAACTACATGCCTTAGGAGACTTGCAGGAGTGGACCTAGGGTGTGGGAATCTGAACAAGGAGGAAACTCGAGTTAAACTTAATCCTGTGGATTTTTATTTTTTTGTGTTTAACGTCCGACTATTGTGCACACTTGGACTAATGCAGACAATGGGATTATTTATAGCGTATGAAAATGCCAAGCCCTGGCCGGGAATTAAACTCGGGTCCTCGGGGTGAAAGCCCAGTACGCTATCAACTAGGCCACCGAGGCGACTGTGGAATTCACCAGTTTTGTATTGGAACCAAAATGTGGGGATGCTGGGCAGACCCACTTTATCCGAGACCAAAGAGAGCAGTAATATCCCTGGAGGACCTGTACAGGTGGACCTGGGAAACAAAATTTTGGGAATGGTGTAATCATTCCCGTGGAACCCACCAGAAGCGAATTGCAGGAGATAGTGGGGATGTTGGACAGACCTGTTTGGCCTGCTATTGAAGAACTGAGAGATGGGGTTGAACACCTCTCTTTAACCAAAACAGCTGTCAAATGTCAATCAGGAGTGCAAAGGCACAGACTGAAAAGGCAGCCTTACAGTACAAGCTTCCTGTGACATCTGGAAGTAAAAAACCCAAAGTTGATCAGTCTGTGGGGGTTAGGAAGATAAGTTCAGAGGTCAATGACAACCAAGCTGGTTTCATACGACCTAAGTGGCTCAGATCTGATGGTAGTAACCCGAAGGCTGAGGCAAGAAAATCACACTCCAGAATTGGAGGGCTGCCAGCTAGAGATACTCTAGGAGCAGTTATGATGGTCATTATACTGACTAACTTCCCAGAGATGTCTCAAGAACGGGCAGAGTTGATCCAAGAGATCGTTCTGGGTATGGTACTATCCTTTGAGGATGAGGACAGAATCCAGGTTCCTTAGTTCTCTTTATGATAATGGAGCTTTTCAGGTCACCTGCACAGATGGACAGATGATACAGCCAAACAGTTGTTTGAGAGTAAGGTCCCCCACCATAACTTTAAA
>CM040185.1:8645532-8845532 GCA_022606455.1 Callitettix versicolor
TCTACTTTTCTTCTTCTCATGTTCTCGTCGCGCATGCATGTAATAATGTTATGTACATTGTGTATATTGCCAGCAGCAACAGTTCAATGGTATACAGTTTATATTCAGTAATAACACGTGCGTTTGATTTTATTATTTGCAATATTTTGTAATAAGAAAAGAAGTGTTTTTTAATTATATTATTGAGTGCAAAAATCATGTCAAATAATCATACATCATCAAGCGATGAATCTCACGATTAAAAAATTGATAGATGTAAATAAAAAGAAGATAATATCAAACTCTCTTCGGAGGCAAGAATGTAAGTGAAAGTTATTTATAAAAATTTGTTAAAGGTTTTAACAATTTAAGAAGATAACGCTTCTACCGATAGTCCCAATGACTGTACCAGTTTTTTGTTTACATATAAACAACTCCATAAAAAAACTTTTTTATAATTAATTACTAAATTATTATTCTTTGCAAATCTTAAAACTTTAACAGATAATTCATCAACGCAATTAAAATCATATGAGATATTTTTATAAAAATCAATACAAGAATAATCGAAATACTTAATATTTGACTTTTAAACTTTTTTAACAGTTCTTTTTCTTAATACTAATGAACCCATGCAACCTTTCTCACTTAATGGGAAAAAACTAATGTTATACAACATTGATATTAGTTATTTTTAAGCAATGTCATTCATTACATTTAGGTTATTTAATAAAATAGGCCTAATAGTGTTCTACTTTCATATTTTAAACATATAACCTATAAAATTAATGACTGAATGCTAATATTGTACCTTACTGAAATATTTATAAATGAAACCTACTATAACCAGAGTTCATATTAAATACCTAAGACTGCATTATTTACTATTTACTTAAAGCAGTCTTTTATTTAATAATATTTACATATTAGAACTGGCCTAGATTGTCTTACCAATTCTACTTTCAAAAATTGATTCGATCAATTACTTTAAACATTACTTTCCCCAATGTTTTTTTTTTAGCAGTCAGCTGTTTTGGTAAACACAAATTAATTATTTCTGTCCCCTATGCCTACATTGTTCTGGACTATGACAGAGAAACTTCGTACAGCTCGTGAAATTTTGTTTACAGACCTTTTATTGAATTTAAAAGGTCTCATTTTATTGCAAACCCTTAAAATGGAAACGTATTAGGCGTGAGAATTCTCTGGTATTCTGACAAACCTGCAGATACCCCACATATATAGTTTCAATTAACATAGATGCTTATTTTTGGTATAAAAAACCAATCGGAAAGCTTAGTATAATAATATATGAAAGATATATACACTGATACTAGTACATCCTTAACTTAAATATATTCTTGTTTCTTAGTTTGAACACAAAATTTGCTTTAAATGCACTTTAAACATGTTTTGCTAACAATAATAGTTATATTTTTAATAACTGAAAGAATATAATGTTTTGCAAAAAATTATGGAACTATCTAAAGAAGAGATTATAATAAATAAAATATTTGAAGGTTATTTAAGAGGATGATATCACAATACAAATTATTACAGGATATTTTTACCTTAGAGAAGTCCCACTGTCCAGCAAAATTGGCAATGTTAACAGTTATCAATTCTATTTTGTCTTGCATAGTGAATTCATCATCAACTTGAATTTTCTGGAATTTATCTGCTTCTTCCTCAAGAAACTCAGTTACTTCTTCAATTTTCTTCTGCAGCCTTAAAGGCCATCCGACAGCCTCCCACTTTGCTTCAAAAGCTTCTTGTTCTAAAGGCCACCAGAAGGCATCAAGGACTTGATATTCCTTGAACACACAAACAAAAATGTCATATTTTCTCCATATAAAATTGTTTAGCTCCATTTTCATGTACACATGTTTTAACATAATATAAAATAATGTAACATTTCAAATATTTGGGAGAAATGATCCAAGACAATGGCTTGGAGAAATCTGCTGTTGAAGAAAGAGGCTGCAAAATGGAAAGAGCATATGGTGTCACTAAAAATTATTTTTACAAAAAGTGCTTATCTAAAAATCTTAAAATAAGGCACTAAACTACAGTAGTGAAACCGGAATGCCTGTACACAAGTGAATGCTTGGTACTAAATTATAGTTTAGATAAAATGAAAATACTAGAAAGGAGAATCATGAGAAAAATTTTAGGCCCAGTGAAAACTAAAGAAACATGGAAACTAAGATCTAATGATGAAATATACAGGAACATAGAGGACATGACAGAGACGATTAGGAGGAGAAGACTGCAATTTTTTGGACATATGTACAGGATGAATGATTCAAGACTAGCGAGAAGGATACTTAAGTACCTATGGGATAAAAAGTCAACAACTAGTTGGATTCAAGAGGTAAGGAAAGATTTAGAAAGAAATAATATTAAAGAAGAAGAAACGCTGAACAGAGAGATTTTTAGAAAGAGGATATTGAGTATGGAGGGATTCCAAGGAAGATTGCAGAAGAAACCTGGTGCGAAGTGGTCCGAAGACAGAAAGAGGCTGCATAGTAAAAGGATGAGGGAATATTGGAGGGAACGGAAGAGAAAACAGCTAAGTGTGAAGAATTGAAATTGTCACGTGGTCCCTAGCAGGCCTCATCGAAAGAAGAAGAAAATAATGTTAACATAATATAGCATGATAAAATATGTAAAAAGTCCAATCCTTGTGCAATTCTCCATGTGTATCAATTCTTAAGTTTGTATGTGCTGTACTTTTTCATTAATATGCACAATTTTCTTAAAAATGTAGAATATTTGGGGTGATCTATACTTTTCTCTCGCTTCAACATCCTATTTCTTTAAAAGGCTTATTTGACACTTATCTGGCTGTCAGTAATACGACCAGTCAGCACCAACACAAATGGAAATCCTTTTCACATATTCCCAGCGTGTAACCAATGCTGAGTAATATAATTTTTGTCTAGCTATGTTCGGATCGATGGTTCGAACAGATTAAAATGCGACCATATCTTAAAATAAGACCACAACTTGTTTTTACGGATTTGCGTAGATATTTGAAGACAAAGAGAAGAAATAAACTGCAATGGATTCATTTAACACTGAAAGGTTATAAGGAGAGTCAAGGTTGGGGCATTATCTGTGATTTTAATAAAGATTTAAGAAATGATGGCAACAAGTTTTCTTCCTATTTCTTCAAATCCAGCATTGAATTCCATACAAGCGTTTCTTGATAGGATTTTGTCCTATAAAATGGTGTAATCATATACTAACGTAATCAGTATTTCGATATAAGTTTGAATTCTACTTTCAAAATTGATTCGTCAATAACTTTAAACATTACTTTCACCCTCAGCGTGCACACAAATTAATTATTTTGTCTATTGTGCAGAGGGTCTACAGACCTTTATTGAAAACTTTCCAGCCTTAAACCTGCAGGCCATACTGAATACTCCAGTAAGTTCCGATGGCCAAAGGTAGTGGCCACCATATTATCACATGATGAAATTTGTGGTTAAGTCTCATGATGAAATTCGGTGGTAACTTCTTGTTCAAAGTGAAATAGTCTCAAAAACCTGATGAGAAAAAAGTCTGAAAAGCTCAGATCGGGCGATCGTGGGAGCCACTGAATATCTCCATTCCTACTGAAAGCGGTTCAGAAAAATGTTTCTCAGAAGGTCCAGTGACGCTCTGGCTATATGACTGGTTGCTCCATCTTGTTGGAAATAAATGTTTTCATTCATAGGAAAATGTCATAGTTCTGGAATGAGAAAGTTTTCCAGCATTTGAACATAGCGAGCAGATGTTATTGTTAGAGCCCGGCTATCATCATCCTCGAAAAAATACAGGCCAATTATTCCATTCGAAGAGATTGCACACCAGACAATCACTTTGGCTGAATGGAGAGGCCGTTCGTGAAGTTCTTGAGGATTGACAGCAGCCCAATAGCGAAAATTGTGTCTATTAACATATCCACTGAGGTGAAAATGAGCCTCATCGCTCATCCATAGATTATGGGCGACCAGTGGGTCGTCTTTAAACAGGTTTAACATGTGCTCACAAAAGCCAACGCGGATAGAATAATCTCTAAGATTCAAAGCCAGCACTATTTGAATTTTATATAGGTGTAAATGTAAGTCATCATGTAAAATTAATCTTACGGTTCGAGTTGAAAGCCCAAGAGCAACACTGTGGCACCTGGCAGATCTTCGAGGGCTTCATATGACCGATAATAGTACTGCCTCCACATTCTCAGGTGTTCGCACTGTTCTTACACTGCCACCTCTTCTTTTTGTTGTTTCACCCATTGTTTTAAAGTTGTCAGTCCAAACAGCAATGACTTTCCTGCTTGGAACAGGAGCATGAGGCGCCAGATTCGCGTTGTGCACTATATAACTTCGGCCATTTTCTAAATATGCTGTAACAGCGAAACCTCGCTGTTCACCAGTCCAATGTTGCATGGTTACTAATTTCCAAATGTGTAGAACGGTTGGGTCACCGCCTACTTCCCTCACTGCACACCCCTCCACTCTACCAGCTTTGTTAATCGTGCTGTACTGCCCCACCCAGTATAGTTTCAATTAACATAGGTGCTTATTTTTTGTACAAAACTAATCGGAATGCTTAGTATAATAATATATGAAAGATATTTTCACTGATTTTAGTACATCCTTAGCTTAAATATATTTTTGTTTCTTAGTTTGAGCACAAAATTTGCTTTAAATGCAATTTAAACATGTTTTGCCAACAATAATAGTTATATTTTTAATAACTGAAAGAATATAATGTTTTACAAAAAATTATGGAACTATATAAAGAAGAGATTATAATAAATAAAATATCTGAAGGTTATTTAAGAGTAATATTACAATACAATGTATTGTAATATTACAATACAAATTATTACAAGATATTTTTATCAATTCTATTTTGTCTTGCATAGTGAATTCATCATCAACTTGAATTTTCTGGAATTTATCTGCTTCTTCCTCAAGAAACTCAGTTACTTCTTCAATTTTCTTCTGCAGCCTTAAAGGCCATCCGACAGCCTCCCACTTTGCTTCAAAAGCTTCTTGTTCTAAAGGCCACCAGAAGGCATCAAGAACTTGATATTCCTTGAACACATAAACAAAAATGTCATATTTTCTCATATTTTTGTGTGTGATTTAGTAGTATGGAAAAGAAGCGAAAAATTGATAGTGAATGCAGAAAATTCAAAGATCAGTGAAAAATTCAGTATTTCGTAATTGAGTCCAGTAACAAGGCGCTATGTTTGATTTGCAATGAAAGCATAGCCGTTCTCAAAGAATATAACATTAAACGTCATTATGAAACAAAACATTTTCAAAATTACTCAAAATATACTAGCTCAAAATTTTCAAGTATGCTAGCTCTCCGCGGGCCAGATGTGGTCCTCGGGCCGTAGTTTGGAGACCCCTGGTCTAGTGGATAGCATAGTAGGCTTTCACCCTGAGGACCCGGGTTCGATTCCTGGCGAGGGCTTGGCATTTTTATACGCTATAAATCATCCTATCGTCTGCAGTAGCCCAAGTGTGCACAATAGTCGGACGTTAAACACAAAAAAAAAAAAAAAATCAATATAAGTTTCTACCATGAGAACAACTATTACGCATGAACGAGAACTTATTTTAAACAAACCATGAATAAACAAGAAAAATCAAAAGCAAAGACTGCAGACAACTTATACGTTAGTTAGATGTGTATGCCTCCACTGACTCGCATTCCCACATCACCTTCACAAATTTATTTTGCCAACATTCACAGCCAGTTTTAGCAGTTGGATCTGTTAGCTTTCTATTGTCACATCACGTTAGCCAAATATTGTTTATACAATTACAACTTATATAGGACAAGCATGAAACGTCATACAATTTTCTTCCTTGCAATCATGCACTCGACTTCACATACAACTTTCATTCAATAATGTTCATGATTTAATCTATCGAAATCAGATCATTCTTTTCAAAATTATTTGGTATCTTTTATAAAACTTTTCAGAAAATTAAGTAAAATTGTGTTTTTTCAAACATAGGTTAACTTTCAAGTTGCAAAGATACAAAAGGAGTTTCAAAAATATGAGCTTGCCTCCTACAATATTATTAATGCATTATGGTTTCTAATTCAACAGCTTATTTAAAAATTAACAGCATTATTAAAATTAAAAATATACTTAATTATTTGTAAAAATTACCAACAAATATTTGCGAACTAAATCATCCTGACCGCGGACAGTTAAAGGAATAGTTTCCATCCAATCTCTTATCTCGAAAATGTGTTCAATTGAAAGAGGTTTTTCGCAAAGTTTACGGTATATGTTTTTATATTCTTCCATTGCCTAAAAAAAAAATATTTTATTAAATTAATTGCCGAATAATTTACTTGTATTTTATCCTTAGTTCTACAGCTCATTGCTCAAATTCCAACTTACTTCTTCAATAAGTATCTTCATTCTCTCAGCATAGCTATTCAATTGCTTGGTAGCAATATCGTGTCGTTTCTTCACTAAAAGCTGTTTCAAAGAATCAGTGTGAACTATAAAAGGACCAATTAAAATTAAAGGAGGCAGCGTGGCCTGTAGATTTGCCTTCAGTCGCAACTGTAATGCCACCTCGTCTTTAACTTCACTTGCTGGGTGATTTTCTTGTTTATATTTCCTAGAAAAAATAAATGTATAACAGAACTATTAGAATTTATTTCCATGTTACCCTGTGTGATACAAGGAATAAGAGCCGCCTCAGTGGCCTAGTTGATAGCGTACTGGGCTTTCACTCTGAGGACCCGCCTCGCCTAGAGACGCGATATTCAATTGTCGGCGAAGATTGCGTGCATCGATATTGATTTTGTGAATTTTTAACCTCAAAGAAACTACGTAAACAAATACAATCTGGCCATCAGCTTCTCAGAAGTGCGTAAACACGTTTACAGTGATTACTTCAGGATACGGTAAACTTGTAACTTCTTTTACCATTTTGTTAAATTTCTGGTTAGGTAAATGGAAAGAGTAATTTGAAACTTACTCAAATGTGGCTGCCAAAACATTCGCCCAATAGGGTAATTATTAATTACTGCATTGTGCACAATTTAAAACAAATAAAGCAGCCTCAGTGGCCTAGTTGGTAGCGTACTGGGCTTTCAGCCCGAAAACCCGAGTTCGATTCCCAGCCAGTGCTTGGCATTTTCATACGCTATAAATCATCCCATCGTCTGAATTAGCCCAAGTGTGCACAATAGTTGGACGTTAAAAACAAAAAAAAAAAAAAAAAGGAATATGCAGAATGTAAGGTTACAAAGCAGTTACTGACGGTAAGGTTAATACAAGAAACATTACCGATACCTATCAGATTTGGAGATGATAGTGATAGATTCATGACACCTCTGTAGACTTGGAACAGCTGTTTTAAAAATCTGTTACATAATCCTAACAACTACATCCTAAAAATTACATCCTAGTAACTCCTTGAGCAAAATTTTATCAAATTTCTTTACCCAAATATCAAAAATGTAAATGAGATTTATTTCTAACTTGATTCAGAGTTTGACGAAAATGTTACATCTCATTGACACATGACAAAAGAAAATCATGAATTAAAGAAGGAAGAAACGAAGTTCATGTCAACAAAAGATTATGAATAAACAGCTGGTATACAAATTGCAAAACATATATTTTAGTCAGATATAGCAATGGATGCTCTTTGTGAAGTGTTATCAAAATAATTTAGATCTGTTCTGTATGAAACCGTTAGTGACTGGTACAGTTCAAAAAATTTTAAAAGAACATCAACAAATTGAATTTCATCACAGGTTTCTCTTAAACACAATGTTGCTACGCAGTCACCGATTGAGGAAAAAAAAATTTAATACAGTTTACCAGAAAAATCATTTCAATCATTTTTTTAACTTCAATAAGCTGAATAAACTTCAGCTGATTTGTTGTTAGTGGAAAAAATCAGATAACTTCATGAACGTCATATCTAGAAATAACATAGCCATTTCTGAAATGTCCCGCAATTTCAGATTTTATAAGATTAAACTTTATCACTCATAACAGAGGTGCCAACTATAACAAAATTAATATCACAAATATGTCTACATTAAAAAATGTTTATAAAGAAAGCTGTTTATTACTATTAACTTAACTATATTGAAACTAAAATTAAACTTGTTTTTTCATTTTAATGCCCCATTCACCATTACATTTTAAACATTAATATGATATAGAAAAAAGTACATTATGGACTTGAGTAACCAAAGCTCTTTTGGATAAACAAAATTTCAAATAAGCACGACCACTATAAAACCTATCGGATGTCTCAAGTAAAAAAAAACTAACAAAACAAAAATAAACAAAAGTACAATAAAAAAGTCCAATAGTAAAAAATCTTAGGCCCCAAATTCCGTAACAACCAATTACTCCACATCAGGAATGAAACTCTTTACCAAAAAACTGAAACACTATCAGACACAATAAGAAAAACAAGAATTGATTTTTATGGGCACATCCTCCGAATGGACAAAAATAGACTAACCAAAAAAATATTTGACTACTTTCACAATAAAAGAGCCAAACCACTTTGGTTTAGAGAAACGGAGAAAGACATAATGGAACTGCAGATCACTGACACTATGCTCATAAACAGAACAGCCAAAAGAATAACCAAGGTTCCAAGGTAAAGTCAAATCCAAGCGAACGATCCAGATCTCTGACGAAGAAAGAAGAGCAAGATTACAGCGAATGAAGCAATACTGGGCAACGAGGAAGGCACGGAACATTAAAAAGTGATTGATTTAGTGTACCCCAAAGTTGGGTGAAACAAATAAAGAGAGAAACAAGTCCAATGATATAAACAGAATTCTGGGCAACAAAGTAGCATATGCAACTTGACTGTCAATACACTGTTTTGTTTTGATTGACAGAGATTAATTGACACAAAGTAATCTTAGCTGTATCAGCTAGTGGTCGTTAAAATGATTCCTTTATTATTTTGTATATTGGGTTATAATACGGTAAATTACAAAAAATACTAACTTTTGCCATCAGGAAAATGACAAAAACCTATGCTTTTCTTATTTAAATTTTAATAAGAACTTCCATAAGCGAAAACTTTCGATTAACACACTCCAGATAAAAGTGTGCCAAAATTCACAAAAAAATATGAAACAATGTTAACTTTTTGTACTTTTAGGTAAATGTTAAGGGGTGATTGAAGAAGACGTCGGATGGATTCGGGTGATTGGAAATTATAGAGAATAAGAATTCAGATAAGTTATCCAATATCCTAACTACTCTGAATGAGATTTGAAAATTTTGAAACAGATGTGTGAAACTATGAAGAAGAAAAACTAAAGCAAAAAGACAGAAAAAGAAAAGTCCATAATTTTCTTTTTTTTCTTGCAAATACGTATTGAATTTTTTCCTTCAAATCACTGACAAATGAAGAAGTAAAAACCAAAATATTAAGTTAAGCTACATTAGTATAGTATTAGTAATTATGTATAGTATTAGTATACTATTTAGTATAGTAATTAGTATAGTATTAGTAATTATGTATAGTATTAGTATACTATTTAGTATAGTAATTAGTATAGTATTAGTACGAGGGTTGATCAAATATAAACGAGACTGACTTTCTAAAAACTTTTCCGTTGGACATTGAACTCTAAAGGGTGGGGTTTCAGGTAGCCTGGGAGGTTTGGGACGGGCGTAGAGCGGGCAACATTTCCGTTTGGACCCTTCAGTATAAAACTATACAATGAGTGAGAGTGAAGTGCACGTTTTAGTGGAGCAGAGAATTATTATTAAGTTTTTGGCCAAGGAGGGGTCAATCCGACTGAAATCTTTAGTAGATTGACGGCTCAATACGGGGACAGGACCCTGTCAAGAGCTCGCGTTTTTGCTTGGCACTAGGAATTCGCCAAGGACGGAAGCAGTAGAAAACCTCAGCCATGATCGTCGCCCGACCACTTCCGTCCGGACGAAAACATTGATGCTGTTCGGAAGCTCCTGGACGAAGACAGACGATATCGCTGCGATTTATTGCAGATGAACTCCAGTTGAGCTATGGTAGCGTTCAAAAAATCGTTACATCAAACCTGGAACTCAGCAAAGTATCTGCAAGGTGGGTTCCACAAAATTTTGACCGACGTTCGCAAACGGAATCGTTTGGAGATTTGCCAGCGACTATTGACCCAATTTGAACGAGATGGTGAGGCATTATTAAACCGGATTGTCACCTGTGACGAAACATGGGTTCACCATTACACTCCCGAGTCGAAACAGGCAAGTATGGAGTGGCGGAAGAGGGCGCCTCTGAAGACCAAATCACGATCGTCGGCCGAGAAGGTAATGGCCACTGTATTTTTCGACAATCAAGGCGCCTTTCACGTTGATTTCCTCCATCAACGACGCACAATAAATGCACAATATTATTGCGATGTTTTAGAGGCCATAGTAAACACTCCTTTCAGAGGAAAAGGAAATCTAAACCGGAAGAAGAAACGTCATTCTTCTACACGATAATGCCCGACCACATTCGGCTGAACGCTACAAGGCTTAAACTCAATCAAATTGGCTGGGAACCAATGGAACATCCCCATTCAGTCCAGACTTATCATGCGACTATCACCTGTTTGGGCCACTCAAAGAGGCGCTTGAGGCCAGCATTTCAAGACGATTCTGCGGTGGAGACCTTCGTGCTCAATGGCTCAATGAACGCCGAGAACTTTTTACGAAGATGGAATTAAAAACTTCCAATCCGTGGGAAAAATGTGTTACTGTAGGAGACTATGTAGAAAAATAAGTTGTATCAAGAATAATTTGTAAGTAAGCAATAAATTTTTTAAAAATCAGTCTCGTTTATATTTGATCAACCCTCGTAGAATCATGTAAATGTAAGCAGTATTTTATTGTATCTAATCAAGAATGAGGCAATTAGGAATTTGTCTGGATAATTTAAAAACAGTAAAGGACCAATTTAACTGTACAAACATAATCTAATCAAACAATTCTTTATTTATTAGCATTAAACTTCAAGTTTATAGTTGAAGCACTGCCAAATATGCATTAAGTAACAGTACTATACATGTGTTTAAATTACTCCATTTTTAAATTTTACTTTAAGATTTTAAAAAATTAAATAGATGATGGTTTTACTAAATAATAATACAGTTTAAACGTAAATCAATAATAACGTTATGTACTTAAAAACTGTTTTATACTAACTCAATATATTCATCAACATTTAAACAGTACAACGGCAAGTGTTTATCGTACTCTCTACAGTAGGCCATCAATGGTATAATTGCAGCTCTAATTACAGAGATCAATCGATCACGCAACACTGTTACTTCAGGCTGAAGAAGGCCTACTGGCGAGAGAAACAAGTCTTCGGCATATTTCAGTTTAGTCAGTACAAATGGATCAACTTGAGGAATTTTGTTGCTCAATATGATTGCATTATCAACCAGTTTTATCAGCACTTTCTGCAAAGAAAATAAATGAAAGAGGTATTTTTCTAAATTATTCTATAAATTCAAGAACTTATTTCTCACATCAAAATGCATTGCAACATAAATCAAAGTGCTGACATTTTATTTTTTAACAAAAAATACATACATTTTTATTATTGCAACATAGGCACCGGGCCACATGTTTAAGTAATTAGGATTATGACCTATTCTTCCCGTCAGTGGTCTATCCACTCACCTCGTAAAGGCTACTGCAGTTTCAGAAACACTATCGTTTCATCTTCAGGCCGTGATACAAAATGTTAAATACCGTTAACAGGGGTACCACTGTTAATGTTAAAAATTAAAGTTTTTACTTAAAAAAATATTTTATGAGAAACGTTTCACTGAATTAGTTTTGTATACTCCGAAAGAAAATTTTTGGTCAACCTGCAAATGATAATACTTTCCGAAAATCTTTATTTTATTTGAGCACAACGTGGTTCAGTTACCTCAAACTGGTCAGGGTTTGTAGAGTAATACGCTCCATTCTCATCAAGCTTTAAATACAATACAAATACAGGAGCAGATGCAGGTTTAAACTGCGTCTCCATTACATCTTCACCCCAAACAAAATCTTCTTTACATCCCAAGACACATTTACTAGGAGCTTCAATTAGATTTAGAAAAGCTTTTAAAGACGTCAGGACCATTATTCGAACAGCAGTCTGTGAAAAATATTAAACAATTAATTATAACATCTGCGATTACGTACATGTAAGTAAAAAGATAGCTAGTCTTATTAAAAAATATTACATCATTACATTAAAAAAAATATTAAAAATCATTATAATAATCTAATGGAAATCCAGGAAAAAAAAACTTGAATTGGCCTTCCAATTGACGAAAGAAACATACAATAGGAAATCCATTTCATGGGGGTCCAAAATTAAACATTATAAAACAGTGATCAAGCTGGAAGCACTGTACGCAGCAGAAACATTAACCATGAATCGCATAGGCCAGATAGAAAAGCTTGAAATAACGGAAAGGAAAATCTTAAGAAAAATTATAGGAACAAAATTTCAGGATAATAAGGTAGTATATATAAGAAATGAAGCTCTATATAAGAAAATTGAAAAACTGTCAGATACTATGAGAAAAAGGAGAATAAATTTTTACAGCCATCTTCTTAGAATGAACTCCAATAGATTGATGAAACAGGTGTTTGATTTTTTTCCATAATCGTAAAACAAAACCGAACTGGTTTAAAGAAATTGAAAAAGACCTAATAGAATTAAAAATTACAGAAAATTCACTGCTTGACCAAACTGCTAAGATAAGTACCAAGGACGAAAGAATAAGATTCCAAGATAAAACCAAAATAAGACCTAAACCTGTCATTTCGGAAGATCAGAAAGAATGAAGAGCTACTGGGAACAAAGAAAAGTACAGCGCGCAAGAAATGATTGATTCAGCGTACCCCAAAGAGGGTGAAACGAAAAAAAAAAAAAAAAAATCTAATGGAAAATAGTCAAACATAAAATTATAATAAATGCAATGATTATCATGTAATATCCAAAATAAAAACATTCAGACAAACTTCACCACTTAATATAATAAAAATTACATTAAAATTGATGAAAAAAATACCTGCATTCTCAGCTTCACTAACATCATGAAACGGGATAGCTTAGAAATTTCATAAATTTCCCACTTTTGTTCGTAAATGTTAAACCACCCTTTTCCTACGTCATCTAAACTCATGCGTAATTTGTGCGTAGTTTCTTCGGTCCACACGTTTTGTAAACTTTTTATAATCTGTAAAAATCAGAAAAACAAAATCTTTATTAATTACATAATTAATTCCATCGAATAGTTTAACCGTAATAAGCTAACGTGTTTGTAAAAAACACAAGTGCAACTGACTCCCACGGACTAATATGTATTCAATTTCAACAACCTAAAAGTAGATTTTAATGTATTACGTGTTTTTAAAAACCATGCACACCGCTTTCAGTGCACATAGGCTGTTACCAATAACTGCAGGAATGTGTGTCATTCTTTATATTTTTGTTGGATAAAACCCACATATCTCCCTCTTCCTGAGGTTTGGGGTATGTCCGTTATAGCTGGAGATATATTTTCTTGAAGAAAGTCAGCAGTGATCTCGCACATAGGGCAACTTAAATTTAGCAAATGTCATACAAGCTAAAGACTGATATTAGACTGTGCAGTCACTGTTAATATATAACAGGAGGACAAAGATAAACACTCCTGATCTACATGCACACGCCTGTGAAATTCAATTGAAAGTACAGGGAATGCCAATATGTTCTTCCACCAGGAAACAGGAGGAAGCAGATTGGTTTATCTAATTTGTTTCATTACTTTTTTTACTTTTACGTTAAACAAGATATAAAAAAATATGGTGATCATAAAAAAAATTATCTCCAAATTTTGATGGTTACTAGGTTTTAAGCAAAAAATCAAAAGATTTTTTAAACACTTTTACTGTAAAAAAACCGTTAAATCGGACTTTTTCAAAATATACAAATTCTACTCAATTATGGTCCACAAGTATACAAACAAAACGTAAGAATCACTATATCCTGAAAAAAACCTTTATTTTGAACCGCTGAACACAAAAAAGTGCATTTTACCTAGATGTCCACCTGCACTTAACCTGAGCGTACTTATTTACCATGGCTCATTTCTTTCTTTCACCTATTGTTCTGGTATTGCAACAGACCACCAACATTAACTGAGTGCGGCTTCAGAGATATTCACGTCTGTATAGCTTTATATTCCTCCTTTTTATTTTTACTTTCTTCTCTATTTATCTTTGTTGTTTAAAATACTGTACACACTTGAACACTAGACTTACAGTTAGTATATTTACAGTATAATACAGTTTAGCGTGTATGAATTGTACTGTAATGTAAAGTACAGTAGTAGGCCTGCATTACATGAATGATTTTTTTGCTGTATTCACAAAATAAATACAGCAATAAAAAATGTTATTTATTGATAATTTTTCTTGTCCCACAGATATTTGGGTGTCTGCTCTGGTGTGTGTGTGTGTATATATATATATATATATATATATATATATTCAGGGTGGTCCACGGGAACCAGATGGTTTTGAAAAAATCACTGCTCCGTTAATTCTAAACACAGGTAATTTTTATTTATGCAGAAATGAAGGTAAAGTTATGCCATTTAAAAGAAAAATTACATTACTTCAATTTTTAAAACTTACATCACCCAAATGACGGTCGTTGTGACGAACACACATCTCCAGTCTTTCTCGAAAATTTGCTTCCACTTTGCCCAATAATTGTTGTTGATTAGTTCAGTCTGGTTTTTTATTGTGATCATAATGATGTGCAGCATTTAACTTCTGTGCAATTATAATTTTATACGGGTGTAACCCTAAATCCTTGTGTAAGGTACGCTTTACAGTACACTTACTCAATCAAAGTTCCGTAGCGTGACACCTAGTAGAATGCTATCCAGAGTGTGTGGGGCCAGGTGTCTTTGTTTTCATAACAGATCGCTTAGATCTAAACGCATTCACACACCTTAAAATGGTATTGCGACTCAGTATTTCACCATGACGCCTGATATGAAAATGACGCCTGAAGTATCATTGAGGACTCACCACTTTTTACAAAAGTATCGTATGCAAACATGCGATGATCTTTTGTCCACAGTGGCATATGGGCGACTAAATAGTATGAAATGGGGAGGTGAGTGATGTCCACCGCGGGTCTCCCCCTCAACTAGCCATCGAGTAAAACGCGATTTAAAAACGTCTGTTTCCCATTGACCAACCTATATATATATAATAATTATTATTATTATTTGCGTATAGACCCTGTTGGATCACGGAAAGCACTCCGACTCATGTCTTGTTCCTTCTAATCCTCCACACCTCCTTCATCCTGTCCCCATGGATCCTCTTCCTCTCCTCCGTCCATTTTACCCCTGCTCTCTTTGGGATTTCATTCTCTAGGACCTTCCAACTGAGCATCTTTCTCCTGTATGCGTTCCTGTCTTCAACGTCTGTTGAGTCTATTTCTGCATCACGTAGGTCTATTCTGACTTGTGTGTGTGTATATATACATATATATATATATATATATATATACACACACACACACACACATACAACTCAAAGAGTGACCACTGGTCAGGCTCAGTGATTATTTCAAAGCCCTTGTTTTGGGCTTTAAATGCTCATTTTCCAATTTAAATTCTCTAAAAATTATACTACAACAGAGTTAGAACCTAGTTATGAAGTTAACATGATCAAAAATTCATAATTAGCTTTGAAGTAAGTATAACAATAACAATAACTTTATCAGCTGCAATCACAGCATAAAAATATTGTATTTTACATGTCGTTTTTAAATTTTTGATAGTTCTGTTTCCATTAAAAAGTGAATTACATGTAAGTGAATGAAACATTTTTTTTTTTAAATAAATAATAATGTTCTAAAAATTGTAAATAAATTTACCAAAAGCATTAACAAACTTACATTGTTGATTTGTAATGTCTGCGCTCGCTCAAACTCGTCTAAAGAAATATTTTTGGCATACAAAGTGTTAAACAAACTGTACTCCATAACTGCAAGGCAGGATACCGCTACGTATCCCATGGCTTGCACGGTGTTAGGCAGAGAGAAAAGAGTCGTCCATTGCAATTGTTCTTGCGTTTCTGTGAAATCTTTTTTCCCTTCAACTAAACATAAACATGGTAATAAACAAAAACAACTTTAAATTTATTATTTTAAATACTTTAAACTTATCACAAAGATTAAATACTCTATTTTTAAATCTTCTCACTGACAGTAAATAGTTTACAAACTTCTTCAAACCTAACTTATTATTCACAGTGATCTGGTTTGGTTACAACTGCCACTGCCATACTGTGTATAAACATAACAGTATGATAAACTATATGAATATCTGTTTCTTTAGTCAACATCTGTTACTTTACTAATGACATAACAGGTGTGTATATCATCCCTAGTTTGGGTTTCCCTAGTTTGGTTCCACTGCATATACAATATAGTCAGTGAATGTACAGGGTGTCTACCACCTCCCTTAAGCAAAAATCAGGGACTTTTAGGGAACATATACTACAAAAACATGGGACCATGAATTTCTTGACATTAGCGGCATCATACATAATATTAATTCCATGATTAAATACACTAGATGGTATATAATAACCTTAAAATTAAGTTTTTTGAAAGCCTACATGAAAATTTTTGGCTAATAGAGGCACATTCTACTATTTTTTCCATATCAAGGCTTATTTATTGGCATTTCGGATCGCAATTTACAAAATCACTGAGAAGGGAAGGAAATTATTATTTTCTAGGGAAAAGGGATTTTAATTCTAAATTCCGGTATTATCCGTGACATCTGGGACCACTTGATAAAATCCGTGTCTTTTATGGGACATCGGGGATATCAGGGACTAGTAGACACCCTGATATAAATTACAATAACATTAAACCCACCAAACTCTAAAAAGCCTCACTAATTAAATATTTTTTTTTTTAATCTAGAAAAAATCATATAAAATTTTTACTCGCATACTGTTTTACTAGTATAATTTAATTTGGTATCTTTTGATGTTAAAGAATTTACAACTTACAACGTTTTTTAATGAGAGTTTCCACTGGTTTCGGACATTTGACAGAAGGAAATCGAGAAGGGTTTTTATTCACTTTGTCCTGAAGCACAAAACTACAACCAGTTCTAGTATACCAAAGTAGCACTTGCTGAATCAACTGTGTACAAGTTAAATAAGTTATAAAAATATACTTTATGATCAAATTCTAATAAATTAATTGAATTACTTATATAAGTGTGTTTTTAACTTTTAAGACAGATACCAATACTGTTCAATAAGTGGTGATATGTTTGCCCACAAGCTTTGAAAGGAAAACTTGTTTTGTCCTAAAAACATATCCTGAATAAATTACTGCAATTTGTTCAGTGGAGAGTGGCATCCTGGTGAATAAAGATATGTTTTAGTTCTCAGCGGATTATGAATTTTACAAAATGGTTGAAAAAATGGAACAGATTTGTGTCAAATTTTGCTTTATAACCAATAAATAAGCTTCAGAGATTTATGAACTCTTAAAAACAGTTTTGGAGATAATTGTCTCACCTAATCAAATGGTTTTTTTTCAACAGATTCAATATGGTAATGAACGGATCTAAAACCAGAGGTGAAACAGAGGCGGGAATATTCTGTGAGCATTTTTCTCACTATTTTGCATTAAGCTCGGACGCCACCGTTTTTGAGGCGGAGTTATTTGCAATCGATGAGGCATTGAGGCAAATAATAACGAGGCCATGGTTGAATAATAACATAGTGATATTAGTTGACTCTAAATCGGCATTACAAGCAATTGCTGACAACACATCTGCAGGCTCTATGATAGAATCGATCCAGAAGAAATACAAAATAGTTAAACACATTACCAAGGAATTGGTTCTGCAGTGGATCCCATCACATGTAGGCATACAAGGGAACGACCAGGCAGACAAGCTGGCCAAACAAGGAACCCTTTTAGTACTGAAATCAAAAAGAATGCTCACACTGGAGGCTCGGATTAGTGCACTGAAGCGAACATCTTATCTTGAATTTACAAACAAAGTCAAGGAAGACATAAAGAACAACCCTTATGAGAATGTATTAGACTTGTATGGGAAGGTCAAGGACCTCCAGAGGAGGACATCTGTCGCGGTCTT
The DNA here is from genome assembly GCA_022606455.1 of Callitettix versicolor. Classification (NCBI taxonomy): domain Eukaryota; kingdom Metazoa; phylum Arthropoda; class Insecta; order Hemiptera; family Cercopidae; genus Callitettix; species Callitettix versicolor. The sequence continues at coordinate 8,663,731 of CM040185.1, forward strand.
TCGGCTGACAACTGGACACGACTGTCTAAATGAACACCTGAAGAAAATTAAGATACTAAACTATGACAACTGCATATTGTGTGAATGCCCAGACACCATCATGAACAAGGACCATCTCCTGGTCTGCAGAAAATTAGATGAAGAGAAGCAGAGAAGAGGAGACCTCCCTGGCCTCTACTGCGAAGCAAGATCAAAGATGGCGTGAGCCAGCGGAAGCCATTGGAAAACAACAAACAACATATGGTAATGAAAAATTCACAAAGATGTGACTCCGAGTTCAGTCAGCCTTTTATTTTAAAAACTAGCAAAACCAATGCAAAGCTTCACAATTTAGTGTACGCTGACCATAAAAGATCCTGTCCCATGAACTAGATTTCATTTTCTTTGCAGTTCAGTAGCTACGATCTTTAAATGAAGATCTGAAAATGTTTTGTGTGTTAACGAAATTAAAAAATTGTTGTCAGACCAACAGAAGCAACATCTGGTGTCTCAAGAACTGATTAATCAGGCTAAAACAGACCCAGATCTGTTACATAGCTGATTTTTAACTAAAAACAACTAACTATGTGTTTATGGGTATGACCATTGGCACAATAACTGCAGTATAAATTTCCAAGTTCTCACATTTCAAAATTACAGTAATTAAATACAACCTTAGTCATTAAAATCATATAGACTAGGAAGCTCTGACTGACTGACTGATCAACGTACAGTCCAAACTATAAAACCTAGAGACTTGAAATTTTGAGGATACCTTCGTTTTAATATGTAACCGCGTACTAAGAAAGGATTTTGCAAAAAATTGATTGTAACTCCATTAAACTACTTACCCAGTCCAAATTTAATAATCAACGTACAGCCAATACTATTATAGCTAGAGACTTGAAATTTTCAAAGTGCATTCTTACAACAATGTCAAGATGCTCTAATAAAGGATTTTTAAAAAAATGTGATTTTAACGCCATTAAACTACTTACCCAGTCCAAATTTAATAAACAACGTACAGCCAATACTATTATAGCTGAGACTTGAAATTTTCAGGGTACTTTCTTACAACATTGTCGAGATGCACTGAAAAAGGGGTGCACTGAAAAACGATTTTCCAGTATGCAACCCCTAAAGAGGTATACATGAGGTACAACAATTTTTATTGGAAAAAATATGTTTTTCATCTGACCTTCTTAAAACGTAACATAGTCACTCTTAAGTATAAGTAATGAAATATATTTTTCATCTTTTCCCCAAAACGCATCCCCTAAAGAGATTGAAAGAAGGTATAAAATATAAAAAAGGGGTACAATTTTGTATTGAAAAAATATTTTTTTATCTTATATTCTAGAAATATGCTATGAAACACATATTTCTAAATTTTTCTGAATTCATCCCCTAAAAGAATAAAAATGGAAAAAGAGTTATCATGGGAGAAAAAAGAGAGATTGCATTGGAGAAAAATATTGTTTATCAAATTTTCTTAAAAGTAAACAAAATATTCTAAAACACAAATTATGGTACACGTAATTCAGTATTTCTCCTCGAATTCATTCCCTAAAAGGAAAAAATATAGAATAGGTATAAATGTTTGTATTGGACAAAAATATTTTTGATCAGATTTTCTTAAATTCGAATGGAACACGTTTGAAGACAATAAAACAACATATTCAGGTTATAATATTTTTTCATATTCACTGTAAAATAATCACGAGTTTAGATGATCACGCTTTTATTAATATATTTTTTTATGTTTCCAAATTATTACATTACTGAAACAGTTTAAGTTTCGTGGGCGAAGCCGCAATGGGTAATGGTAGTCCCAAAATAAAAAAAATAGAAATACATTTGTTTTTATACATACTATATCTTCTTTAATTTCCAAACACTCGCTTGATTTCCTCCTGCAACCAAGACTTGCAATCTTCTTAATTCGATCAATACTGTGTTTAGGTATTTTAGGAATTCCAACTGTCGGCATGCAGTCTACAAAATATTCATACCTGAAAAATGTGTAATACCTATTTAATACCCTTATGCACCTAACAAATTGTGTAATAAAACAAAACAAATTATTTAATACTTACACACACAGGTGCTTTTAAATGAATATTGGGTTCAAAGCTATACATTATCAAGCTTTTACTTACAATGATAAATCATATGGTAAATTAAAGAATTACTCTAACAGTTTTAGCTATGCATGTTTTAAACTTTTCACGTAAAGTGTTAGCAGAAAAAATAGTAACCCCGTTCAGAAAACATTCTGTATTTTGAAGTTTGCAAAGGGAGAACCTCTAATTATTGTTCACATGCATTCCGCATGAAGTTTAATTGTGATCCCCCGAGTGACAATAACATAATACTGTTGTTGTTGTTTCCTATGGCTAGCCCGGACTCCAGTCCATCAGCCTCCTTGCCTTCCAATACAGCCGAGTGAAGCTCTTCTGTCGTCTCGAATCAGCATTCAATCCAGGGCATGTCAGCAGGTGTTCCTTGTTCATATTTGAGTTCGTCTCTTGGCACAGATGGCACATTTCAGAGGAGTAGACTCCAATGTGCTTCAAATGGGCAGTGAGGCAGTCATGACCCGTATCAAGACAGAACTGTGCCACTGACTGTCTCCTTGGTTTTTCCTTTAGTCCGTCCCATTCCTCATCTATATTTTCCCAGTGTTTGCCTTTTGTTATGCTCTTCATTTTTTCCATCTGCTGTTTCTTCATTGTAATTTTGTATTACAATAAGGCTTTTGCCTTATTTGGATTGGGCAAATGTTTGTGTTGGGGTAGGAGTGAACCTTTCTTTGCCAGCTCATCTGCAGTCTCATTTCCTGGCACACCTACACAAGAAGGGATATATTGGAACACTATATTTCTGTTTAATTTTTGAAGCGTTCGTAACATTTGATGTATTTCTTTAAGATTGTTGCCCGCTGATGATGATAGGGCCTGCATTGCTGCCTTGGAATCTGTCAGTATTACACAGTTTTGGTGCTTATGCGAAGCGTTCAGCAGAAGGAGAAGAGCCTTGGATATGGTCTCCATCTCGGTGTCAATATTCGACCTGTTCAGCCCAACCAGGTAGTGGAGAGACAAATAGGGTGTGTACACTCCCGCTCCAGTGCTTCCATCCTCATACTTGGATCCATCTGTGTAGATTCTCAACCACTGGTCGGAGGGGTATCTTTCTTCTAATGTGGAGATGATAACATAATACTTATAGATGGTATAAACAGTTTGAAACTACTGGCTCTCTTTATGAAGAGAACAGTACAGAATGACCAAGTTTGTCCTGAAAGACTTTAGAATATCTCTTGCGACAAGAGAGTCTTTTGTGTATAACTCAAAGAAAGGGAGCACTCAGAGCCCTCTTAAGAAAAATTTGGAATACAGTAGTCACCAGGTAGTGTTCACTGGTTAATCCGATCACCTACTTATACTGATCAAATATGCTTATGCTACAGATTCCATTTGCAAATTAGCATTACTTTTATAACAATTATTGTGATCAATATGGGTCTTGCAGCTCACTATGTTCAAAACATCATTAGATAATTTATCTAAATGTTGTCTTTATACATCGATAAAATATTTTTTTTTTACAATAACATTTGTATATAATGCAGTGACTGACAATATTTCTATGACATAGACAAGATAAGACATACAGTATATTGATTCCAAGGAGATGCGATATGTAAACAAAGCACAACATATAAAATGATTGCCTTCCCCAGCCACCAAGTCCCAAGTATATAGCTACAACATCTGTCTGCACCCCCACCCTACAACACTGACATACTGCTACATCATGCGTGCAATGATGGCAGAGCAGAATTACTTTTATTTTTATTGATATAAATCTTTGTTTCTTTATCGGCACTTATAGTGATTGTCTCACAACCACCTGATCTGTCGTGGTCATTTTTAAATTTACAATTTTATTTTACCAAAATAGATTTCATGAATTATTCTTTACAAATTTACAATTTTAAACTTAAAAGTAGGTTTATACAATGCTTAAAATTTTAAAGGTTAAATTTTGATACAAATACAATGTTTATTATTTTATTATTAAAATAAAGGAATGGACCTTCAGCCAAGTGGTTTTACATCCACTTCTGTACCACTGATACTTATATATTCAGATTATTCCTTTATTAATTGATCTAATTTTGAAAGAGCCTCTGGAAGGCTGGGGGTTTAAAATTTGCTACAGATACTCCCCCCTTTTTTTGTTCAGTATTAGCCGGCCGTTACCAGTCTTCAGTATTTACTTTTTTGTACTACCAATACATCATCCTTAAATAAGCAATTAATATACATATGCATGCATATATATATATATATATATATATATACGCACGCATATATATACATACACACACACACACACACACACACACACACACACACACACACACACACACACACACACACACACACACATACACAGATATATATAAGCGAGGGACACTAACAGTTACAACACTACACTTACGACTTTAACACTTTACACTCACACTTACATTTAGGAAATGTGATTTTAGCCTTAAAAAATATATATATATATATATATATATATATATATATATATATATACATACATACATACATACATATAAAAATAACTAAAGTTTAATTAATTTTTTTTTTAACAGTTGCTTGTAGAAATTTCCTTGATCATCCTCAATTTGCACCAGTTTGTAACCGGATGGCCAGTGCAGATTACATCTCAAACTCCATCTTTGGTCCGCGGAGCCTTGATTCCATGTATACTCAGATTGAATTAAATTCTTCCCTTGTTTCTACTTCATTGGCAACACTCTTTCGCTTAGACACAGGCCACAGAAAAAAAAAAAAGATCTCGTTTTGCCGATTTGTGCAACGGCTTCCCCTCCCACTTTAATTACATTTCTTATCGCGACGCTAGATGGCTTGTGTACTGCGTTCGGCGGGCTATTTACAAGATTTTATTTTATTTTATTTTTTTGTTGCATCAATACGCATTAGTCATTTGCTGTCAAAAGTACGGATCATGCTTAATTTTAAATTGCACTAAAATTTGTTAAACAGTGCAGCAAATCAACGCCGGATGACGTCCTATTGAAACGATGGAGAGACATTGCTGCTTGAAAACAATGTGAAGAGGACTTAAGAAAGAAACAAAAAGTACTGTTTTTTAAATGAATGATTAACATAATAACCTATCTATCTGTACTGTATACAGGTTATTTACGCAAGCCTAAAAATGTAATTTTAGTTTTAATAAAGAAGACTCATTGGAGGAGTCTTAATAAATAATCATGAGGAAAAGACGACTTAGTTTTTATGGCCATATTAGTATGATGAACAGCAGTAGACTTACTAGGCGGATCTTTGCTTTCTTCAGAGATCGGAAAACGAAGAGTAATTGGTTCATGCGGGTCCAGGAGGACTTAACTGAGCTGGCGATATCAGATGAGATGATTGACGATGTACTTAAACTGCAAAAACTTTTCCATAATGAAAACCTAAGGTTCCAAGAAAAACCAACATCTAAAAGGGGCGGGGCAGTCTCGAATGAAAGAAGGAAGGCAGCCTCGGATAGAATGAAGCAGTATTGGATACAGCGAAAGGCAGCTAACGCACATCAAAGTAATTGATTTGGCGTACTCCAAAGTGGGTGATCCGGATGAAGAAGAAAGAAGACTCATGTATAGCCTAAAAATTAAGTTAGAATTATTTGAGCTTAAAAATCTTCTAGAATTAATTAGATATAAAAAAGTATTACATGTGCATAGGTTACCTGACAAAATCGTTAGCCATATAGGTTTCTCTCCCTTTATTTTGGATAACCGGGGTTGTACTGTATGTGATAATGAGATTATTTTGACACCCAAATCAATTAAAGTGTAACTCACTTCGTACAACAATTTTTTTAAAATCATTTATTGAAACAATAGCATTTTCTACGATCTGTTTACTTTTCCTTTCAGCTGATATTTTCTTTTCTTAAAGCAATTATTTAACACTTACAATATTTGTAAATCTTGAGTGTAGTATATTGTTCTTAATTTAGATCAAATTAAATATTTGTAAAAGCCATCATCTGTATTATTTTCAAATTGAGATCAAACTACAGAATATTTGGTGGGTTGATTCCTAACTGTACTCAATCACAAGTGCTGGCCTTAGCCTTCTGGATAGGTCAAGCAAAATTTACTGTGGCACCTATGTAAGGGACTCTTTTTAAAGATATCTAATAAAAATGGGTACACATATACTTTTGAAATAAATTTGAAAATCATTTATTTAAATCTTAATCCATAAATACATTCATTTTAAGATTATTTAAAAAATGCATTTTTACCGATAACTTTTAAAACCTAGCTGAGCTATCACCCTTGGGCGCTGCCTGACTTTGCCCCCCCCCCAAAAGCCAGCACTGCTCAATCAAATTTCAGGTAAACCAGATTGTCTAGGAATGGACCTTTATACCACAGAGTAAGGCCTATACATTTTATATTCAGTTATATAATATAAATTTTATATACTTAATAAATCTTTTATTTAAAATTTTCAGATCTTTATTTTCCCCCCTTTTTTTATTATCATTGGGATGTTGTAAACAATTATAGCAATGATACTATATATATAATAATTAATAATTTTACTAAAATACTTACTTTATCATATCCTCAGCATAATCTCTACACCTCACAGCATTGTTTAACCTAGCTGCATACAGATAAGGATTTTCGGCTCTGAAGTTCAAATATATTCTAAAATAGGAAATAAATTGATTCTATTGTAAAATTATATAATTACATAACTTCAGTGATAAAATAATAATAACATAATTAATGGTATATCTTTGATGACAAACATGATTCACTCACTTACAACCCATAGTGTACGAGGTGTGTTCAGAAAGTAACGAGAATTTTTAAATTTCGTGGGCTTGGAGAGTCCGATTGTCAAACATTTTTTTTTGTTATGTTGGTATACATGCCCTTGAAGTACGATAAAACTTTCAGCTGTTTTCATTGTTGACTTTGTCTGTGACAGCCACTAAAGTTAGATGTGTTTTTATGAGCTCGGCAATTTTCGTTTGTTAAAAGAAATAGATCAAAGAATTTTTATCAAATTTTGCATAAAAAATGGAATAAAGTGTAACAAAGTGTGTGAAATGTTAACAAAGGCCTATGGTGAGTCTGAGTCTGATGGTGAGTCTGATATGAGTAAAGCAAGAGTTTACCAGTGGTATAAGCGTTTCCAAGAAGGCCGTGAAGACGTTGAAGATGACGAACGTCCTGGACGCCCTGGCACATCAACAACCAATGAAAACGTGGAAAAGGTTATGAACAATCACCGAATCACAATTAGAGAGGTCGCTGATGATGTTGGCATATCGATTGGATCATGTCATGACATTGTTTCCAGTGTTTTGTGTATGAAACGCGTGGCAGCAAAATTCATTTCAAAATTGTTAATTTTGAACAAAAACAGCGGCGAATGGAAGTTGCTCAGGAGTCACTAAATAAAGTCAACGACAATGCAGAATTACTGAAACATATTATAACAGGTAAAGAAACATGGGTTTACAGATATGGCGTCGAAACTAAGGCTCAATCATCCCAGTGGAGGCATTCTGGCTCGCCAAGACCGAAAAAGGCTTGACAAGTGCAGTCGAACGTGAAGGTTATGCTCACTGTGTTCTTCGATATTAATAGCATAGTGCATCATGAATTCCTGCCACCAGGTGAAACGGTCAATAAGGAGTACTACCTACAAGTTCAATGACGTTTGCGTGAATCAATGCGAAAAAACGCCCGGATCTGTGGAAAAACAATTCATGGCTTTTGCACCACTATAATGCACCAACTTACACTTCATTGCTTGTTCGTGAATTTTTGGGCAAAAACAGTACTGTAACGATGCCCCAGCCTCCATATTCGCCAGACATGGCTCCGTGTGACTTTTTCCTATTTCCAAAAATAAAGAAAACCTTAATGGGCCATCGTTTTATAGCCATAGATGACATTAAAAGCGCATCGCTGAAAGAACTAAAGGCTATCTCAAAGATCGAGTTTGATAAGTGTTTCGAGGATTGGAAGAAGCGCTGGCACAAGTGCATAATCTCCAATGGGGACTATTTTGAAGGCAACAACATCAATGTAGAAGAATAAATAAATATTTTGTTCAAAAAATTAAAATTTTCGTTACTTTCTGAACACACTTCGTGTGTATGTGTGTATGTGTGTGTCATTTACTTGTATTTGCTTCAAAGTATGGATACAAAGTTAATACTTAAGTAATAATAATAATACACAATTTTCTTAAAAAAAAACTATAAAGATATTTGAGTTTAGTGAATTTTTTTATTTGCCAATACCTAATAACATAGTATTGACCATTAAAAATTATATCCAAATTCGTCTTTTTTTAAATTAAAATTTCTGTATAATTAATTATTATTGAAAGATTGTAATCATTTCATGTGTAAAAATGAAATGCAGTAATAAATTTTTGTTTCGCTTTAGGTAACAGAATTTAATTGCCGACTGATTTGATGCACAATATTCAGAAATTTATGAATTTTTGGGGAAGAAAAACAAAAATCTTCTTTAAAGCAGTTGTTGATCAAATAGCTAATTGAACACTAGTGCACTGAAGCGAACATCTTATCTTGAATTTACAAACCAAGTCAAGGAAGACATAAAGAACAAGCCTTATGAGAATGTATTCGACTTGTATGGGAAGGTCAAGGATCTCCAGAGGAGGACATCTGTTGCGGTCTTTCGGCTGACAACTGGACACGACTGTCTGAATGAACACCTGAAGAAAATTAAGATATTAAACTATGACAACTGCACATTGTGTGAATGCCCAGACACCATCATGAACAAGGACCACCTCCTGGTCTGAAGAAAATTAGATGAAGAGAAGCAGAGAAGAGGAGACCTCCCTGGCCTCTACTGGGAAGCAAGATCAAAGATGGCGTGAGCCAGCGGAAGCCATTGGAAAACAATAAACATCAACAACTAATTGAACACCTGTTTTATTTGAAACCATCTCCATCAAACAGCTGATTAAATTTTTTTTTATCTTAACTTTGAGGTTATGTTCTATTGTGTAATTACTATGTACTAAGTTTGCCCTCTTGAGTCCAAGATGAGACATGACATGAGAAAAATATTTGTGTACAGATAATGTACACACTGTTTGTTATGAAAATGAGATCTCCAAAAACTAAACTGAAAAGATCTCATTAAAATATTAAGGTTCATTGTTTATTAAATATTAAAATATTAAGGTTCTTTGTTTATTAAATATTAAAATATTAAGGTTCTTTGTTTATTAAATATTAAAATATTAAGGTTCTTTGTTTATTAAATATTAAAATATTAAGTTTATTTTAATTTTAATATACACAATATAGTTAAGATAATGGTGTAAATTAGTCCAGTCAACGATGGTAAAAATGAGGCATTATCTCCGAAATCCTTAGGACTACATCGATCTACATGAAAATTTGCATACAAGCTCATCGTACCCACCAGAACAAAAGTTATATATTGGGGTAGTACGCTTTTTATTTTTTGTGGGTGAAATCCAACCCTTATGATAAAAAATTAAAAACATGTAAATGTAAGCTTTTATAGTAGTTTAATTTTGATTAAATATTTGTAAGAAGTGCTGTAACATGATTTTTATCAAAATGCATGTACGTTGTAAAATTATAAACAAAGTTACAACCCCTAAAACTACACCTTTTAATAGAAAATGGTGAAAATGAGATTATTAGTGGCTTTTAACACTATAATAAAATTTCTTTCTAGCAATTACATTTTAACTAAGACTTTAAATATTATTTGTGATGCATTCACCATTTTTACCCTCAAAAAAACTCCTTATGGACAAAAATTAGGTATCAACTGCTTCAAATCATTTATGGGTTTACTTACAATAAATTAAAAATTTTAAGTAAAATAATGACTTTTTTAAAATAATATTTGTTTTGTTTTTATTTTCAACTCTTAACATCATCCCTTACTATCAATCCCTCAAAAAAATCATGAAAAATTTTGATTTAAATATTTTGAAAGTTGAAATTGTTCAAATATACCGAAAAAAGTGAAACATGATGCGAAGCATGACTGATTATGTAATTTAACCTTGCATTTCTTGAAAACCACCCCTGTAAACAAATAATAGAAAGTGAGGTTATTACAGTGACTTTTATCACTGTAATAAAATTTCACTCTAGCAATTACATTTTAACCAAGACTTTAAATACTACTTGTAATGCATTTCACTTTTTTCACCCTTAAAAACCACCCCTTATCAACAAAAAATTAGGTATCAACTGCATCAAATCATTTACTGGTTTACTTACAACAAATTAAAAATTTTAAGCAAAATAATGATATTTTTAAAAATAATGTTTTTTTTTTATTTGCAGCCTGTAACATCATCCCTTAATATCATCATTTTTAAAAAATTGTGAAAAATTTTGATATAAATATTTGAAAGTTGAATTTGTTTAAATATACAGAAGAAAAGTGACACGTCATGCGAATCATGACTTATTATGTACCTTGCACCTCTAAAAACCACCCCTTTAAAAAAATTGCGAAAAATTTAATTATAATGTCACAATTGAATTTATTAATTTGTCATCAAAATCGTATAAAATTTATAATGCATTGCTCCATTTTTACTCTTAAAAATCACCCCTAACTGGTAATAGATTTATTGTGTTATTTACACTTGATATTATTTTATACATTATCAGAAGATGAAAAAAAGCGATTATATAACTTGTTACACATGTTTTGGACAAAAACTTTTGTTGCCATATTTAATAAAACATTAGTTAGTATTAGTATAAATATAGATTGTATTGTTTTATCATTTTGTAAAATAATGAGGACAATAATTATAAAGTTTTAAATCCTCTATTTTTTATTTTAATGACTTTGAGTAAATAGCCTTTTGGTAAAACACAATTATTATTACAATTGAGTCTCTCTAATCTGACATTATGGGACCGAAAACCCGTCAGATAAGCAGAGTGTTTAGAATAGAGGGTCAATAGAAAAACATAGATTGTAAAATACTATGATAATGAAGACAAAATAGGAAGGATATTACGTCACAGTACTGTACATACAGTAATGTCTCACCAACACAAGAATCCTAACGTAACTAATTCTATTATTTCACGTGGACAAACATTATTTCAACACAATTTTTACTAATTCTAACAATAAACTACAATATGTACTGTATGTGTGTACAACAAATTAATGTAAAACCACGATTTAAGTAGAGGTGGGAGTTTCTGCTATTTTTACAAAACGTCAACAAACTGTTTGTTGAGAAAAAAAGCTGCTTTTTAAAACAGTTGGAAAAAACAGGTTTAGAAAACTGAAACTCAAAGTTGTATTAGCAGCTAAAACATAAAGCACATATGTTCAGTTTTCTAAGACTACTTTTTCATTCCCATTGCCACCATGTCCTTAAATTGTTTTTGGGTATAAAGCATTTAGAAAGGATAAAAATAATCCTTATAAGTGTAGTAATAATTAAATTACATTCTCAAAACGTAATAATTATGTATGCCATTTTATATTTACAAAATGCAATGAATTTCTAATAGAAGCATTCTTTTTTTTACTTAAAAATTAAATAGTCCTTTGCATATTTACCAAAATGCAAATGATTTAGAATATTTTTAGTTGATTAAAAAATATTGATGATTGATAATAAATATAAAAAATATGTTTAAATAAAATTAGGCTCTGTATCTATGAAATGTGAGAGGTTGTTACTACAACTCACAACAAAATAGATAAACGTTGACATTGACCAAACAGTTCTTACGTCACTACAAGCAACAAGCAACTTTGGATTAAAGGGAAAAAGCATAAAAGCAGGTAGAAGAAAAGCAGTTAGCAGGCAAACAGCAGGAAAACAGTTTTAGCGCTTGTGGCAACATTCAAATAGAACAGTCCATTCCATGTTTAACAAATCATAAACCAGTCCAAATAAACTGTTTGTTTCCATTTGAAAAAGCAGTTTGTTTGTTATTTATAGAAAAGCAGTTTTTTTTACCAGTTTGGTGTTTTCTGCCCCACCACTAGATTTAAGACATATAAAGGATGGAGCAAGATCTATAAATATAAACAAAAAACTCCTAATTTGTATGAACAGTCTGTAACCCAAAGGAAATGCTCTTTTGCTTAGCTGATCCCAGAAGTCTGTGTGATATGTCCATTTACCCGTAAACAATCACTTATCCTTGATACTTATGTAAACACAACCAACTTTCTTCCTTTCTTTCAAACTGTATGACTTAAGTGTCCAAGGCCACTGCCACTACGAGTTCACTGAATTCACTGCATGCATTACTTTTTGTTTTGGACGAGAATCAGTATATTCAACAAGGTATGGCCGTTGGCTTAATAGTTTGCTAACGATATTGGAAGATAGTACCTCGGCTATTGAACAGAATCTAAAATTTCTTCCTGTATTTTTTTTTTTTATAATATTTAATAAAATATTTATGTTGTAGGGCCTCTATACAAAAGCTGTTTATTTTGTTATTTATTTATTTATTGTTTGATTTGTTTTCTTTGTTATTTAGTTTTAAGTAACTTTTTTTAGCTATATATAAATTATTTGTTATTTTGTTAACTAGTTGTAGGGATATGTTGTTATTGTTATAGTTGTTGTTATTGTTTGTTTTATTTATTTATGTGCTATCTCTAATTTATATATTTTAATTGTTTCTTTAAAAAATTCAATATTTTTTCGCCCGGGGAAAAAACCTTTGTTTTGAAAAAAAGATGGGAAAATATAAAAATAAACCAGGCTAAGTTAAATCATTTGGCATAGGATTACTGCCCTGTTTATATATTGCATTACTTGTAGGAATAAAATAACTTAAAACATAAAATATTTAGGAACATTCAAAACATAATTTACATACAGTACTAAATTCAAATAAATAATGATTTTTAAGGCTTCATCATTGTCTGAATGTTTTTTATTAGAATTGTATTATAGTACAATTCTACAATGACTCATTGCTGTGTGAGTATATGTCTATTTGAAAATTAGTGCAAATTTTGGGACTACTAAAGGTTAACACTACTGGAGTGGCAGCTGTCCAGACTAAAGTGACTGTACTGTATTAAAAATATTAATATTTGATGTGCTTACCTGGGTACATTGTGTTCAACGTGTGGATCTGCTAAGCTAACCACTGAAAACAGTTTAGTACTTTCATTGTAAGACAACACACCAACGTCAGTCCACTTATACGGACACATCCAGCTGGAATTGTGAAGGAACTGTAGATACTTGCCGGTCGACAGTGGCTGGAACTTGGCCAACATGTCTTAGTGTTGATTGAGAAGAACTATTATCACTGGGGAGTGAACATGTCTTTATAAAGGCTACTGCAGGAACAGGATATCTCACATTGTCTATTTCCGCCATTCTTAACCAGTCATCATAAGTTCTGAAATAAAATGGTAAAATATGATGAAGAACTATAATATGAAATATGAATGAATATCCGTATTCAACCATTTTTAGAGACCTATAATACAACCCTACATTAATTATATTTTAATTATTTTAACATCCTCTCCTAGCTCCAGAGGGTATGTTGTTGTTGTTTCCTATGGCTAGCCCGGACTCCAGTCCATCATTTCTTGCCTCATCAATCAGCTTCCGAAGCTCTTCCTCATCTCAATCAGCATTCAATCCAGGGCATGTCAGCAGGTGTTCCTTGTTCATATTTGAGTTCGTCTCTTGGCACAGAGGGCACATTTCAGAGGAGTAGACACCAATGTGCTTCAAGTGGGTGGCAAGGCAGTCATGACTCATGTCAAGACGGAACTGTGCCACTGACTGTCTACTCCAGAAGGTATTAAAATATAAATGCACCATTTTTTTTTTTTTTAAATAATATGATATAAAATGTACCTTCAATATTTTTATTTAAATATACAAATATTAAAATATAAATGATTATTACAATGGTGCAGTTTTTGAGACGTGACTGTGTGCTTGTGTTTAGTATAGTGGAGAACACGAAGAATGGAACTAATCACCATCAGGTTCTTATGGTATTATTTAAGATAAAATGAACATTGGTCCTCCTGTCTCATCTACTTACCAGTTGCATAAAATTGGAAAAAAATAGAGCCTGATATTGAGAGATAAACCCGACCTTGGGCAATAATTGTAAAATTTGTAAATTCACAACTTGGACCACCATAAAGTCTACAAAAACAAAATATGCCTAAGGATACAGGATTATCATAAGATAGGACTAATGTAGGCAGTCTCTATACATTTTTAAGGCACATTTTTTTGCAGTAAGAAAATAATAAGTGAGCAGTCATTGAAAATAACAAATTGAGGTCAATTAAAAATGCTATTTGTTCTTTGAGATCATCAATATGTGCCTGTCATAGAAAAGATGGTGGTTACCCATCTTTGTATTGCCGTTCCTTGTTCACGCATGGTTTTCTAATAGGATACGGGGGACCCACCTACATGTGAATTTTGTAGTGTACCATCACAGTGAAACAGTTTCTTCTAGATTGTGAAGATTTCAAAAGCATGCAAAAGAAATGCGACTTGTGTACTTCTATGAAGGCAATCTTAAAGGACAATTGAAGTTCATTGCTTGAGTCTTAGACTTCTTACAACGCCTGCATAACCTTGAACACCTATGAGTGTTTAGGTTGTTTTTATGTATTTTGGGCTTATTTAGGGCCTTTATTGTTTTTATTTGTTGTTTTTTTTCAAACACATTCAACATATATATATTTTTTTATACAGCCATCTATGGAATATAATTACACAACTTTCTTCCTTGTTAACCCCTGTTTCCTCCTACGCCAGTACTCCTTCATTCTCTGGCTCATTCTATGACGTTCTGCCTCCGAAACCACTCGCCTCCTTCCTCTTGGATTCTCTTCAGAGATGCCTTTCAACTCAGCAGCAGCTATCTTCCTCCCACACGTGTCCCTATTTTGTACCTCTTCAGAACTCATTCCACATCTAGTCAGATCCTGATGGACTTCCTTGAGCCATGGAATTTGTGTTTTCCTGTTTTCCTGGAAAGTCAGCACTCTTTTGCTATTCTTTCTGGTTTCATCATGCTGATGTGTCCATAAAACATCAGTCTCCCCTTCTTCATTGTAATAGTGATTTTTTGAAACCTTTCATAAAGCTCTTTGTTTGATCACATATGGAACTTGAACTCACCATCACTCACTCTTCTCGGTCCCAAAATCTTCCTCAAAAATTTTCTTTCCTTCTTTTCGATCTCCGATAGTCACCTTCCAGATAGTGTCTCTGCCGCATACAGACATTCAGGTTGAACTACTGTGGTGTAGTGTCTAAATTTTGCTTGATAAGACAGGGCTTTTGATTTGTATGTGTTCTGGCATAATCTGAACGAAATTTCTATCTTCCTTGCCCTGTCTGCAATAGTTACCTTCTCCTTCACATTTGGAGTCAAAAACTCGTCCAAATACTTAAACTTCTGAACCCTTCTAATGTCTCCATATTTGGTCTTCATTATCCATGTTGAGTCCTTAGCATCAATATTCATGAATTCTGTCTTTTCAAATGATATTCGCAATCCTGATTTTCCTGCTGTTTCTTTTAAAATTTCTATCTGTTTTATTGCTATTTCTAAATTTTTTGCGAAGAATACAATGTCATCCGCATAAGCGAGACATTCAACTTGTACTCCACACTTCTTACTACCCAATCTGATTCCATTTCCCATGTTACATTGTTTCATATCTTTCCTCCATTCACGGATTACTTTCTCCAGAACACAATTGAATAAAAGACCATCTCCTTGTCTCACACCAGTGTTAATTTCAAAAGGTTTTGATAATTCGCCCAAAAATCTAACTTATGATTTAGTATCTGTCTTATATTTATTGTTAAGAAGTTTTATGTACTTTTTTATTTTCTTATTTATTTATATATTTTTTTTAATTTTATTAAGTTGTGTTCATTTAAGTTAATACTTTTATTATTATTTAGGTTATATGCTGTTATAATTATACAGTTTTAACAATGTTATGTATTTTGTAAGTGTTGTTTTATTTTCCTGTTATTCTTCACAGACAATGGTAGTCTTGTGTGTCTATACAAGGAGGCAGTCGAAAAATTTTGTTTTTGCAATGTTTGGGTGAGTACATTGGGTAGATGCCCAAGAAAATTATTTAAATATACAATATTTAAATAAAAATAATGAAATGAGTTTAACAAATGCAGTATTCTTAATTGTTTCAAGAGGAACATTGAATGAGATACAGTTAAGTGAAACAGAAGATCTACTAGCCTCAATTCCACGTTAAATAAAGGCAATTATTCAATTTGATGCTCCTTTAATTAGTAATTTAAACCTGGTCTAATTTATTTACTAATGTTACTAAATAATTTTATTAATAATTTGAAAACATACTTATGAAGAAACTAATTGTCGATTTGGTTAGCCTAATAATATCATATAAATTACTAAACAAGATATGTAACCTTAGATCCAGCCAGATACTGTTAGATCTTGGTTGGTACAATGGTTACAGTCTTTGATTGGCAAGCTGAGAACTAGAGGGAGGGCCTTATAGCTCAAAGTATGTTCAGATGATAATTTCACTATATGTACGTTTTCCATTAAATGGATTATAAGGGTTACTAATACACTGTAACCTTTGCTAATGTATTCTTGAAATGCTGTTACAGCATCTTCTCCCATGCTACTTTCTGCCTTAAGAAAACAATAAAAACCAAGGTAGTAAATGCAGTAGTAGTATTTACCTTTTTAACTCTCTCACGAGTTAATATTTCTATTAGTAGATCCAATATCCTTAGTATAAACAGTCTATGACATCTTTTATCTAGGTTATACACATCAGGTGGCCAATTCAAAAGATAAGACAATGATTAGACAGTAGTACTTTTTTACTCCTATTCTATATTACATACTAAAATAAAGATAATGTTGTGATATTAATATCTGTCTTAATACTTGCATACCTACAGTCAAATTCCTCATCATCAAAAAGTTCCAAAGGTAAATAGTGGCCAATGCCAGGTACGATATCTAAAGAAGAGATGTGATATTCTTTGTAAAGAACCTTGTTGATATCGCACGATGCAAAGAACCGGCGCAATTCTTCAACCTGCACTTTCTGGGCTTTTTTATTTGGCTTGCTTACAGACCCACTAATAGATAGATGGGACTGAACTTTCGGGTTATATGCTTTAGCAGGTATTATCTGCAAATTTAAAAATTAAAAACTTTAATCTATTTGTAATTTACAGTGCAGAATATTTTTTTATTGATTATGACTTTCAACCAATGTTAGTGTTTTAAGTTTGTATTTAATTTACTTATGGCAAATCTCCATTTTCAAAATATTTATTATTTCATAAAAATAATAACTTGCAACAAGTTTTGAAAATGGTGACTAACTCAAATTTCATTAATGGTCATAAAGAATGCTCAGAATAGATGATTTTACAGAAGAACAAACTCATTCAAGAAAAATTACCAAATATTCCGTACAAGTATATGAATGGACACTACTACAGAATAAAAAGGGCTGGCATAACATAGTCAGTCTTCTGCATCTCTGAACTTCCTTATCTCAAAGTCAGTTAATGCCTTAAGCTTAAAAACACTTCCAAACATAGGTTCTGACCAACTTATGCCCAGGATAGGCTTTCATAAGTTATCTTGCAGACATTGCGTGTTCATGATCAATGTGTATTGGACACACTTAATGATTATGTAAAAACATAAATGCATTGAAGCTATTCAAACTATGAGGAACATATGGTATCTTTTAACCACACTTATGACTTCACATTATAAGCATTTGAACACTCTTGAAGAACTATAAATACACACAGAGACCAAACAAACAAAAATGAAAGATTAATGAAAACTCTGTATGAGGCAATCAACCACTTGCTTAACTTGTGGTTGAATCTTAATTGAAATCTTACTGTCATCAGTTGAATAACCATTCTACACAACGGAGTCCGTGTGTAGCTTGGCCAAGCCGAATTTCATGATAAATATTTTAAAAGTGTAATTGTGCTCAGTGTTTGTGATGTATGTTTTAATGTTTTGTTTGACTTTGTGACGACCTCGACAGAGGGATTTTGTATAACGGCCTGAAGATGTATAACTATAGAATTTCGAAACCACGGTAGCCTTTATGAGCTGAGTTGATTGACCACTGACGGGAAGAATAGGTCATAATCCTAATCATTTGAATGTGTGATTCAATAACACATATTGAGGAGGTCATAACAAAATCTTGTTTAAAAATAACCTTTTATGTTTATTACATTTGTGTATAATAATTGAGAATACTTACGATAGGCTTAGTCCCAAAAGTCAACCAGTTTTCAGCTGCTTGTAAAAACACTCTTTCTCCAGAAACTGTTAATTCTTTTAAAATTGGTGCATATGCACATGATTTTAAAAGCCATAAATTGCACATTTTTGCCATTGGTGCATCTGTGTAAGCATTATACAAAAATTCATTTTGTACAACGTTTCCTGTCAAAGTTTCAGAATAGTAAGTTCTAAACGAGGGCGTTGGTGGATTTTGTTCATTAAACATATTGGGCACTGAAACAGTTTAAAAGGAACAAACCTATCAAAATTATATACAGAAACAACAATTATTAGGCATAGATATATATTACATTATTTTTTTTTTTAAGGAACATTAAGGCCCTATGTTAACATTATCACCTACCTTAATGTAAGTGTGAGTGTAAAGTGTTAAAGTTATAAGTGTAGTGTTGTAAGTGTAAGTGTGTGTTAGACTCAGGTACCCCAAGGGACGTCTAAATCCTCTCAATAGGTGCAGCTAGTCTGCACCCCCTTGCGGAGGTTGCTCATTATGAATAGGCCTACGCTAATTTATGTATAAATTTATGCAGGACATTTTTTGCCTGCATAAAAATTTCTTTACTGCTTTACTAAAAAAAAAAACATTCAGTACTTAACAAAAACATTAACTTTTTCATCAATCTGGTATAGGCTTAGATAGTCTATCTCACAATCATGAATAATATACTTTATTATAGGCTTAGATTACAAAGAAAATAAAACAATAAATTATGATTAAATAGCACATAAAAAGTAGACTATTCTTTCTGTGTAAGTCAAAATACAAATCATGATTTTATGTCAAACAAAACATGAAATTTTAAGTACCTAACCCCTTAAACAGTTTTAATTCCCTCTTCCAGTCAATAATATGGCATAGGCTAAATATAATTTTTTTTTAATTATTTTTGAAACTAATTTTAAAATTAAACTTATTTTTAAGTTGGCTAAATTTGTTTTACAAAACTAATATTATTTCTCAGTTGCAAATAATTAGTTAAACTTACAAACTTTACTTACCTATTGAATTCTTTTCTAAATTTACAAACAGAAATTACATTTATACAATTCAAATAATATTAAAATAAAGGAAATGTTTATTTGAAATTAACGATTTGTTACATTTTCTGAATAACATGTAACAATTGTAGCAATTATAATAAATTAAATTGAATATAAAAACTGTCAATAAACATTAACACCTCATACACTTAAACACAAATGAAAGACAAAAAAGCTTTATATCATAACAATGGGCGTTCATATGTAATATCAACTAACTTCGGTCGTTCTCTATACTTCAGTATCTGTCTTTATCAGAGGTTCTAGTTTCTTTTGTGTGGAAACGGAAACACAGCTCATTGTTATTTCCAAAAAGGAAAAAACTGTTGTTTGCTTCTCTATGAATGTATTCATGAACGTTTAAAAATTCATCTATGATCAATTTTAAAATTAATATATAAGCTTTTATTTTATTTACTAAAAGTTTTTGCACTTGAATTTAATATAATTAAATTGCGTATTATTTAAATTATTATAGTGTGTATAACTTAAAAATAAGTTGCTTACCTTTAGAACTTATATGGGTAAAACATAAATAATATTTTTTTTAACATGAAAGAAGTTTATGCTTTTAAACAGAAAAAATTTACCCTTTTTATAAATTATTCTTTGAAATTTAATATCATAAAGTGTTTTCATTACGTGCCTTACCAGACGATATTGTATCTGTATTATGAATTACTGTAAGTAATACTAGATATTTGATGCTAAAGACAGATGCTAAAGATACGTATACGAATGTCCTACGTCAAAGAATACAAATAAAGAACACAAGTAATAATTTTTTTTTACTGACATTTTGGCATGACTTGCATAATGGCATTACAAAAAATCCATTTTTTACTCGAGTTTTTATCAAAGAACGAGATCCATTGAATAAAACTCAAAGGAAAAAGCCTCGTTCTGATCAGCAATAAATTTGTTAGATTATATGGGTTAAACTCAAAAATTGATGTATATACGTACACATTACTACTACCACAGATTATAGAAAACGAATCTTCCTAGCCGAGATTTTTGTGAGTTGTGTTGTGGAATGTAGATATTGTGCTGTTTTGACGTTTCCTTTTATATTTGTGGTTATGTTAGCTGATTGTTTTCAATGACTATTTGGATATTCTTACTTGTACAATAAGACTTATTAATAAATATATAGGCATAACATTATTAGTAAAGTATTTAAAAAATCGATATATAAAAAAGATACATAAAATTGTTAACATGAGAAGACGTGCTGGGGTAGGAGCAATTCAAAAACAAAAGTTGGAGCAAGAAAAATACCGTGACAAAGGTACAGAAATACAAGATACCTTATTTGAAAATATGTCAAAGCAGTTAGATGTATTCAGAGTCAATTTGGAAGATTTTGCAGCAAAACATAAAAATGAAATAAGAAAAAATGCTACATTTAGACGGCAGTTTCAAGAAATGTGTGCTTCTATAGGAGTAGATCCTTTAGCTTCAGGAAAAGGATTTTGGTCTGTTCTTGGAATTGGAGACTTTTATTATGAACTAGGTGTGCAAATCGTTGAAGTTTGTCTTTCAACTAATTATAAAAATGGAGGCCTAATTGGCCTAGACGAATTGAGACACCGTTTAATAAAAGCTCGAGGTCGAAGCAAACAACATCAAGAAATAACTATTGAAGATCTGTTGTGTGCTGCGAAAAAATTAAGGATATTTGGAAATGGTTTTTCAATAGTTCCAGTTGGTAAAGGTAGATATATGGTTCAATCAGTGCCAGGAGAACTAAGCATGGACCACACTGCAGTTTTACAGCAAACCGCTACCATAGGAAATGGTTATGTTTCTGTGTCAGTCCTTCAAGAACAACTACACTGGGAGAAAGAGAGATCAGAAAAAGCACTTAGTTATATGGTAAAAGAAGGACTTGCGTGGGTTGATGCACAAAATCCAAAAGAAGTTTTGTACTATTTTCCTAGTTTATTTGCTGCTTGTGTTAGTGCATAGATTTGATAGTAATAAATTGTGATAAAATAAAGAAACTGTATAGTATTTAGTGAGTGGATAACAGTCTTAGTTTTATATATATGCTTAGTTTTCTTAATAATGCCTATCTTTTTGTGAGTGACTAGGTTATGCTTACTCTAAAACAGTGTGACCAATGATAACATATTTTCATAAATTTTTCTTAAATGACAACATATTCTTTAGTTAGGCCTATTTTGTATTCAGTTATTTTAGTTACACGAGTTTTACTAAAGTAATGACTTTTAAATATTTTTTTTATAATGTACTTTATTATTGAATATTGAATTAAGAGATATTCGCTCGCAGATGATAAAAATTCTTATGATGTTACAGTATTTATGCAGGTTTTTTTTATAATAGTAATTTTTTAATATTTTTTTCTTTTATTAAATACTTTATTATCCAATTAACATATATTCACCCACAAAAAATATTTTTTTAAGATTACTTTCAATTTTAGGTTGTTTTATGGAACTGTATTGTCAAGTCATTACCGTTTTCATTGCATGAAACAGACTAGATTTCCTACATCAACTTGGTGTTCATGCACGCTATCATTTACTACACTGACTTACTGCTCATGGCATGTTAATACATTCTAGAGCATTACTAAATACTTATTACTTTGTTCTTGTAGTAAAATATATGAAAAAATCATCCCTTTAATTAAATAGGTTTTATACCCAACAACTGTCAGTTAGGTCCTTCAGTATTTTTCTTTTTTTTATTGTTTTAGTGATCAGAAACACTTCACCTAATTTCGCTATAGCAGTTTTGAGGTTATGCAGATTTTCAGTTTTTGTCATACTTTCCGCTCTTATGTATTTTGAATTATTGCTTTTGGGCATGTAGTAAAGTGTTTTAGTAAAAAATTTACCAAAAAATCATAAATGAGTAACAATACATATTTACCTAAAAGTTATGAGCTTTTGCAATTTTTAACTGAACTGAACCGTGATGTCATTGCCATTTACACCACATGGAGCAGGTTAGATTTATTATATCAAGGCACTAAGATATTGTTTACAGCGTATTATTACAATCATACTTAGTACATTCATTAGTCTTATTACTGATAAGTGATATGCTTGTTAAAAAATGGCAACATTTACAAACAATGGATTCTACCAGAAATAACAATTATTAATGATTGCTGGAAAGAAATAATTGTTTTTCTGATAGTGGCTTAATCCACCATGAGGTTAACCACTCTGTTACTTTTGTTGATTATGGAACTGGTCACATGAATACCATCAAAAGATCCTGGTTTGAAGTTTAAATAATGCCACGATATATGGTGTTAGAAAAACCTACTTTGTGGGTTATTCAGCCGAATTTCAATTTAAATACACGAACTATAAGCAAAGAATTTACTACTTTTACAAAGCAGTTTTTTTGTAACTGTTATTACACTATAACACTTATTACAAGGTTAATAACTATTTTCATACAAAACCGTGTTAGGTTATTCACACAATATTAATTTCATACTAAACCATATTAGGTTTGTAAGTAATTTTTTTTTGAAGCTTTGCTTCTTTAGGCACGTTTTAGCACTTTTTGGATGGGTAAAAAGCATTGACTTCGCATCAAGCTCGAGCTGTATATGGTGAACCATAGTTTATAAAAATGTATATTTTATCATAGTTTATAAAAATTTATTTGTAATGTATATAAAAAATGTATATCAATGTAGTACATCAATTGATGCAGACATTGGTAAGAGAAAAATCTGGCATACGACAATTTAACTTTACTGTAATAATCATTTTTGGCGGTTATGAGTGCCGATAAATATTAAAACTATGAATATGAGGGCGAGATCAAATGAACTAGCAGAGAAGTAAATTCTGACCTTTAACTGACTTTCCCCAGCCCCACAGCTATAAGTAGAACAAGTAAATATAGCAACACTGCCAACCCACATCACCTATAATGTGGACATTGACATCCACATTAATCATTAGTTGTCAATATACAATTGCAGCTCTTAACATTTGAACACAGTGGTACAATAGTGTATTCCAATGGTTGTTCATTTCTGTTTATACTATAACAATTAGAAAAAAGTGAATTGTGATTACTTTTGCTGATGAATTAGCCGATATTAAAGAAGTTCAAAAGAAAGTTTATTGAAAACTATTTTGCCTAATTATTGACTTAGTATTTCTACCATTTCAGAATGGATTAGGTTTAAAGTAAGCTGTCAAAAATCCTTTGAAAAACATCCTTCTTTGAGAAAGTAGATGAATGTCTTTATATTATCCAATTACGAGAAAGTAGCAAATCTTTGATTGCATCAAAAAATTAAATTATGTGAGAAAGAAAAGAATTTTGCACTAGTCTTGGTTGGTTAGAGAGTTTTGAACTAGAGCGAGGCAACTAAATTTAAATGGAGAACAGTTATCAGCAGAACCAGATGCAGTTGATGTTTTCAAAACATAGTTTGAAGGGTGCACTATTTTTTTTCTTAACATGCATACTTTATGCCAGATTAATAAGGACAAGATAATAGCATTAATGGTAAGGATAAAGCAACGAGAGTAACTGCAGCTCAAACTAACAACCTTGAGATCCAGCAGACTGGCCCGAGCTACATTGACTACTGATACTTCACAAATAGTTCAAAGAATGTATTTATTCAGAAATGCTTAATAAGGATCATTCAGTAGTAGCACAGTTTCTACTCTAAGGACCAAATTTACAATAGAAACAACAAGCCCTGAAGAATGTTGCCCCATTTTCCTAACAGTTTTACAAAACCCTTCATCTCACCCTCCCAAAAAATGCTTAGATGTTACAAACTCTGCCTAATGGTTTAACGATGATTCCCTAATGAAAGTTGAAAAGTTTTAACTCAAAATGATTTTACTGACAATACACCAACACACCCATACAAGTTACAAAAATGGTGATATTGTGCGTTTCCTTCTTCCAAATGTTAGTTTAATTCAGTCACTGGAACAGGGTGTAATACTACTGTAGGCTATTGTTGAAAACCATCCTGCAAGATAGTGACATACAGAGAAAATATGAAGTTCAGTGATAAAAAAGTGATAACGGGAAAGCTGAATCTTTCAGGAAAGTTGTGAAAATTTCTCAGAAATGGTAAAAAGAATTCCTGAGTATGGAGACATTATGTGAAGTGGATGAATAAATCAACGCAGATGAAATTGTAGAAATAATGTTGCAGTCTGTTTCTTAAATCTAATGCTGACAAACGAAAAGCTCAAATTAAAAGACATATATGATAAGCATTGAAAAATGACGATGTATTTTTTAAACATGAATAAAAAAATTTTTAGCACACTACAGGTAGGCCTAAAATGAAAGTTTTTTTTTCAATTTTAGATTGTGCTAAATCTTTACTAATGAAAAAATGGCAAGACATCACTACTCAAAAATATTGCTAGGGACACAAAACAAATACAAATTAGTTTTTTTTAAAGAGTAATTCATATACTATAACCCAATATATTCATAAGTAAAATATATAGTTTTACTGACATAAGCATACAAGTGTAATTTTAACTTTAATAAAGAATACGATGATCTTGATTAGAGAGATCGAAGTGTATTGTTAAATAAAAGGACAAATAATTTTCAGAGAAACAATGATCACAATGTTCGTATTTTTTTTATTTTCCCTATAGAATTTATACTAAATATAAATAACATAAACAAAAACACAGTTTTTGGTACAATAACTGTAATAAAAGTTTACAAATTATAGAACTCATAAACCAGCCTGTTGTTGAATTAATTTTGCAAATCTATTAGTAACTAAAGTGAAACATCTATAAACCTATCGACACAGTTGTTTAAGCATGTTTCTGTTTTGGAGTCCAACTTAGTTCCTGGTTTATCCATGCATTTTTCCCAGCAGATATCATTAAATTCATGAATCTGAAAAAAATAAATACTTTTATAGTTTTAAATGATATATATTTTTTTAATTTCAGTAATAAAAACCTTAAATAAATTAAAACTAATATATTGTTTCTGTTTACAAGTTGTTCTGTATAATCTACAATGAGTTTTTTTAATTTGGCTTAATAATGTTTCCATATTTTGTACTTTTCCTTGTTGACGTATTTCTATCAAATATTTGTGACAAATATGATAATGGACTGAACTTATACTATTTCAAAAAAAAAGATGTTACTTTGGATCAATTTACCTTTACAAAATTTTACAATATTTATGGTTTGCTTTAATGTAACAACTTGAACAAATTAGTAAATATTTGATTAGTTTCTTTAATACTTCTGTCAACTTTTTGCACTCATTTATAACTTTTTAAAATGTGTTCTCTAGGCCAGTAGTAATGCCCACAGCCATATTTTTGTCAAATGGAAAATTCTGCTTGCCGATTAAGTTAAAATTGCTTGAATGGCCAAAAAATTTTATGGTTTTAAAATTACAATATTTTTATGATTTAGTCTCGATTATGCTGAAACCTATCAAGCGATTTTTGAACTAAGGGATTCCTGCCTTTTCTCCATTCCATGTTGTCATACTGACTGTACACTTCAGTTACAGCTATAGCTTGATTTGGGCTATACTCTATTTCCTAGTGTCAATCTGTTATAGTCTACTGTTTTATAAACGCATATATTACCAATAAAACAAAATGATTATAGTTTTTAAATATTTTTAGGGTTCTAATGTAAAACTAAGGACCATTATAAATTAACTAACAAGTCTGTCTGTCAGTAGTACACCTCTTATTCATTTTAACAATGCCATACAATTACAATGTTTTTTAACAAACTGTAGTTTGATCATTACAAAATTTAGTAAACATTTTTTGTAGTGGCACAAATCAAGTAAAAGTACAGACATTTACGATAAAAAATATTTAAAGAAAGTTTAGGAATAAAATTTTTAAGACAAAAACTTTATTTATCCAGTGTGGAATATCATTTGTAGAAATATTATTGATTATAAGTTTTCATATCCTCCGCTCTTATAACTTATTAGTTAAAAAAAGTTACAAAAATACACATACTTTACAGCCTATTTATGAAACTCAACAAATGTATCTATTTTGAAAAAATCACCAACAACTTTAAACAGGTTGACTTTTAAACAAAATACCATTCCATAACAAATTTTCCTAAAGGAATTTTTTTAAAAAATCAATCAGTGTTTTATGAACATTATAATGTTCCACCTTTAATTAAAATATACTGCAATTATATACATTTTTTTTTTAATTTATGATTGATAAAAAGCACATGAAGGCTATCATCGCCTGTCCACCAGTTATCTATTACAGGAGAGTGGAAACTAAAACTAGTCATAAACACTAACAAAGTAGATAACATTATTGTTAAAATATATTAGGATTATGACCTATTCTTCCCATCAGTGGTATATCAAATCACCTCATAAAGGCTACCGCGGTTTTGAAACTATAGTTTCATCTTCAGGCCATACAAAATGTTAAATCCATTTAAATCAAATCAAAATTTAAATTAAATCAGGTCATACATTAAATCAAATTTAATATATGACATGGCTCTACGGATAAGTGATTTGAGTAACAAAAACCAACAGACGCACCGTAACTGATAACAATGACAGGTGCGCTACTAATGATGGAGACTCCGTAGTCCGGAATGTAACAACGTACGAGTCGCGTGTGTAGCTTGGCCAAACCGAATTTCATGATGAATATTTTAAATGTGTAATTGTGCTCAGTGTTTGTGATGGATGTTTTAATGTACTGTTTGACTTTGTGACGACCTCGACAGAAGGATTTAACATTTTGTATGGCCTGAAGATGAAATTATAGTTTCGAAACCGCGGTAGCCTTTATGAAGTGAGTTAATAGACCACTGATGGGAAGAATAGCTCATAATCCTTATCATTTGAATATGTGGTCCGGTGGCTATGTTACAAAAATAAAATATATTATAAACCTAAGAAAAATAAAAAATTAACAAGACGTGTGTGTGTGTGTGTATGAGAAAAACAACAAATTGGCTAGGTAACACAAATAAAAGTTTATCTAAAACAAATTAACAAAGGAAAATGGGATATATAAAATAAAATAATTTAAACGCTGCACAACAATACCATAGCTAAAATAGTATATATATTTAGATGTAAAAAATTTAAAACTCGGCGATGACAGATGAATTGTTTTTTAAAACTGATTGTATACAGGCACCCAATCCACATATTTGATGCATGCTTTTGAAACTATCACAATTTAGAAGAAAGTGTTTGATTGCAATGCTATTATTACAAAACAGACATATAGGTGGGTCCCTGAGAAATCCATGTGATAATTAGAGGTGGGCGTTTCTGCTATTTTTACAAAACATCAACAAACTGTTTGTTGAGGAAAAAAGCTGATTTTTAAAACAGATGGAAAAAAACAGGTTTAGAAAACTTTAACTCAAAGTTGTATTAGCAGCTAAAACATAAAGCACAAACGTTCAGTTTTCTAAAAGTACTTTTTCATTCCCATTACCATCATGTCCTTAAATTGTTCTTGTGTATAAAGCATTTAGAAAGGATAAAAATAATCCTTATAAGTGTAGTAATAATTAAATTACATTCTCAAAACGTAATAATTATGTATGCCATTTTATATTTACACAATGCAATGAATTTCTAATAGAAGCATTCTTTTTTTTACTTAAAAATTAAATAGTCCTTTGCATATTTACCAAAATGCAAACGATTTAGAATATTTTTAGTTGATTAAAAAATATTGATGATTGATAATAAATATAAAAAATATGTTTAAATAAAATTAGGCTCTGTATCTACAAAATGTGAGAGGTTGTTACTACAACTCGCAACAAAATAGAGATAAACGTTGACATTGACCATACAGTTTTTACTTCACTACAAGCAACAAGTAACTTTGGAATAAAGGGAAAAAGCATAAAAGCAGGTAGAAGAAAAGCAGTTAGCAGGCAAACAGCAGAAAAACTGTTTTAGCGCTTGCGGCAATGTTCGAATAGAACAGTCCGTTCCTTGTTTAACAAATCATAACCAGTCCAAATCAAACTGCTTGTTTCCGTTTGAAAAAGCAGTTTGTTTGTCGTTTATAGAAAAGCAGTTTTTTTTTAACAGTTTGGTGTTTTCTGCCCCACCACTAGTGATAATCAGGTATGATCAATGCAGAAATGGGTAACCATCACCTCTTCCCTACAGTTTGTACATACTGACTACCTTTCAGTACAAACAGTATTTTTAATTACTCTTAACTGTTACTGCCCAAGGCTGCCCACTTATCTTCCCAATACAAATGATCAAATGACACATTACAAACTTGGCAGCAGCTGAGTTCCTTTGCCACAGTATCTGCTCTAGTGTTCCCTACTCTCACTGAGACCAAGTATCCAGCAAAAGGTTACTTCGAGACCTCATAGTTTAAGTTTGTGTATGGAGCACACAATATCTTGAACCAGAAGGTTTATTGAATATATATCCTGGAAAGCCTACATTGCACTTTTAGAATCGGAAAAAACTAGTAATGCACAAAATCAGATACAACGGTGGAGTTCAGAGCTTTAAAGATGGCAAACAGTTCAGCAGTAAAGACACTATAAACTGAGAGTAATGTATAATTCTTTGATTGGCCTATTGTGTAAAAGGAACAACCAACGATTTCCAGTTCTGAGCAATATGTACAAATATTTTACTAGATGGATAGGAATGAAGAATATGACGATACACAAAGTCAAGTGTTGTGTTTTACAAAAGAGAGCAATGATAAATTGAAGGTTGGCATAGTAATAGACTATGGAGGAATAAAACATTGACACCTCACTGGAGGCAATTCAATACCCAAGTCGTCAAAAATACAGGAAATTCTAATGCCACGCGGAGTACTGGAATGCGTACGAGCTTCATATTGTTGGAGCAACTTAGTTATAAGTAGGGTGCCATAGCTTACATAATAAATTGAAGTTACTTGCAACTGCTGTCTCCGTTGTGATAATGAAGATTTGCCAAGCTCAGCAACAATACTTACTACGAGACTAGGAAGAAAAGCACCAGATACAAGATAGATTGCAGAGTGATGGATGGAACCTAGTTTCTTCAATTCTGAAGGTCATAAAGATTAATATACATACAATGCTATCATAATCAATTCACGAATGAATTACTGTATGATAAAACATTAGAATAACACACACCCCATCAATAGTCAATACAAACCCTCAACATATAGAGAATTTTGCTGCTTTGTACCTTTAAATCCCATAAGAAAGAATTCCAGGATAGTCTTTCATCCAAACTAATTGAGACCGGAGGTGGTCCTTTTTTTTTATTTTAAGGCAAAGAGCACATAGAGGCTATTATCACCTCCCTAAATATAAGTGTGAGTATAAAGTGTTAGTCGTAAGTGTAAGTGTGTGTTAAAACTCAGGTACCGTGAGGGACGTCTAAATCCTCTCAATACGTGCAGCTAGTCTGCACCTCCCTGCGGGGCCGGAGGTGGTTCAGATTACCATTTTTTTTTTCGGCAAAAAACCGTTCAGGTTATCATCGCCGTCACACAAAATGAAAGTATAAAAAAAAAATTATACAAAATTTTACTTAAGAAGAAAATAACAAAAACAACAAACTATAACAGTAAAAATAAATTAAAAATTTAGATTACCAAATTGTTTACATTATCACATAGAGATATAAATACAGCTAATAACAAGTTAGTTATGCAGTATTGTACTTAAATAGGATTTAGAAATAATAAAAGATCTAGAAAATAAAGTGTCACGAATGACAGAAAATCTTTAACACTGTTCTTGATCGTTAAAAAAATTTAAAAAACTTTTATTAAAAAAAATATTTAATAACGTAACTGACATGGTTACTAGGCGGAAACCTATTTAATTAAACATAAACCACTTTAATATTTTTACTATAAGACACAAGAACGAACAAAGTAATACTTATTAAGTAATGTCTATTAGATTGTGATAATGCACATTAGCAGTAAGTCAGTATAGTAAATGATAGTGCATATAAGCAGTATGACAATGTAGAAAATCTAGTATGTTTCATGCAATGTAAACAGCAGTGACATCACAACACGGTTCCATAAAAACAGCCTAAAATCATATGCAGTACCTGCCTTAGCAATTTAGACAGGTTGGGCAAAATTTAATGTGGCGCCTATGTAAGGGACGCGTTTTTAAGATATTTAATAAAAATGGGTGTACATATACTTTTGAAATAAATTTGAAAATCATTTATTGATTATAACGTTAATGATTATTCTTGTAAAAATAACATTTATTTAAATATAATTATTAACAAATAGTATTAGATAACAAGTACAGATAAATAATATTATTGATAACTTTAAAAACTTAAACCTAACTGAGCTAGTGCCATTGGGTGCTGCTTGACTTCGCTCCCCCCAAAGGACGGCACTAATCATAAGTAAATTTTTAATAAATTATTTTCCACTGTTGGTGTGTATTAGGTGAATAATAAGGTATGAAATAAAAGAAAAAAATGTTCAAAAATCACTATATGAAAAAAACACCCTACACTGCATAAATACCAATATACGATTACATTCCTAAACATACTTTTTATCCTTGTAAAACAGGCATAGGCTAAGGCAGTCTATGACTGACAAAAACAAATTTTACAGTTCTCAATAACAACTAGGTATTATGCCTATGCATAAATAATCTAACTTATCTCTAATTTGAAGATGTTAGCTTAAAATTACACTAAAAAAATATTGTAGGACCTGTGTTCTGAGGGGACTGTACTCTTAATTAGAACTTCCTATAGATAAGTTTTAAAACTCGAAAAATGCCACAAGCTGTATAATTAGGCTACCTTTTTTATAGTTTTAGGCTATGCCTATTCAGGAAAAAATATTTTCAGAGAAAATTAAAGAATATCAGAAATTGTAGTCTTAGTTGGACTACTTTTACCAAATCTGCTTCTATACATTATTTTTATATATTCCTGCACACTTTCAACTAAATCATGTACATCACAATTCAAGGGAATGACATTTCCCGAGAAGGAAACAGCTTTGTACTGTCAAACCGTCCGGAATCATCCCAATCTAACACAGCAAACCATAACACTAGGCTAAACTATAAGACTATTATTAACCTAGGTTAACCTTTATCAAATGAGAAATAATTTACACTACAATAATTTCAAGTAAGTACAAACTTATAACATTATAGTAACATAGCGTTATTAATCATTATCTAAAGAATTAACCTGAGCATTCAATTGAGCTTTTTGTTTCTCTATCAATAGGAATTCTTGTAATTCTTTATCTCCTTTATCAGAACTTAAAGGTACACTGTCGGTATTTGAACTGAATAAATCGGACATTTTTATAGAATTTATATAATTTTTCTGTTTAAAAACTCTAGCTGAACAACAGAAGAAACTCGATATAAATTTAAATATTTCTGACTTTTAGCCGTTTTATTACACTTTTTCATAAAATAAAAGACTAGACACAAGATCACAAAATGATGAAACTATTTTAAATATCCTGATAATAATAAATGTATAGTTTTCTTCTAAACCACATGGAGAACGAATCCATGCACACAGATTAAGCCTAAACAAATAACAGATGATGAAAAATCCATAGTTGAGATATGATAAAATGCAAAAGAAATAAATATATATATTGTATTATAATATACAGTACTGTATTATATAGTGTATATTCAATGTATACACTACATTCAAGTGGTATAAGTTACCACTTCACGCAATAAAATGACCATAGATTAATTCACAAGCTTAAGTTTTGGATCAAACGTTATTGAAAGTATAGATCATTTTTATTAACATAAGATACTAAAAATAATTGCAGCAGCTATCGTGAGAAAAGCTAATTTCCAAAAGTATTTTTTTTACCTTAACCTTTTTGTAAATTTGATTTCACCATCATAATCTGTATATATTAAATTTTCGAATTATACTAAAGGTACAAAATAAACCTGAAGCTATTAAAAAGTTATTTTAACAGATTTAGAAAATTCTAAATCCTAATTTGTGTCATTTTTAAGGCTAATTACGATAATTAAATCAGATTTCCAAAAAAATTGGAATAAGAACGTTATGAATATTTCAAGATTTAAAATGCCTACCATTTTGAAACTGTTGAACGAATTTTTCCAGAGTATTACAATAATTGATTTTGATGTCAAGTTTGAATCAAAGGAGACAAAAATTGTTAACTTGAGTGTGCTAACATAAACATTTGAACAACCCAGCTAGTTCCAAAGTTCTTGGTCATACCATTAACATCACTTTTCCAATGGAAATTCATTAATAAATTAACCATTATCACTGTTCTCATTATCATTACAGTTTTTGTAGTTAAGCATAGTCAGCATGACAGGTTTTTCCAACATTTACAGCATATGGTAATTCTTTTCCTCTGACCAGAGCTTTGTCAACGATGTCCTGTAATGATGTATTCTGTACTTGTAAACATGTTTAGTTATAAAAAACGTTTTGACTGTAAGACTTAGGTTTGATTGCTGATAAGATCTCGATAAAGCTACATTTTGTTTTCAGGAGCAGTTCCTGAAAAAAACGGAAACTTTTGAATTTAACAAAAGTATTTATCATTATTCAGATTAATTGAGAAGGTACTTTTCCTTGATATCTCAGAACAGATTAATACTTATCAAAGCAGCTTACTAAAAAAAAGAAAATTATTAATAAGGTACTTTGACTTTAAACATATTTTCCAACATGAAATAGTTTTGACAAGAATTTAATGCTATTTAAACATAACATTACGCCCTTCTCCCAGGTTGTTATTTTTCTTACCACCCGTACTTTATGCAATTAGACCAATGAGGACCAGGAATTAGTGTTAAGAGTAAGGGCATAGTAAACGTCTCTTAAGTAAAGTTCCTTCTGGAAGAATCAAAGGGGCACAAGGGAAGATGTTCTGGGTAGAGCACAACTCAGGAGGATCATGGGGCTCATAACAGGGCACTGTGGTCTGAGGGTGCACATGAACAGGATAGGTGTATACCACGGAGAAACCGTGTGTAGATTGTGCAGGAAGGAGGAGGAAACTGCAGGTCACATAATTTATGATTGTGAGGCTCTTGCTAGTAGGAGGCTAGGGGTTTTTGGTTTCCAAGACCCTAGGGTTCTTCAGCAGAATGAGCTAGTCTATGGGTTGTTGGATCTTATTAGGGGCACCAATCTGCTGAACTAGATATTTTAAGAGGTAAGTTGCACAATAGGTCAGTTGATTGCAGTGCCTGGGGTTGAACAAATCCCTTCCTCTATAATATAATCTAATCTACTCTAATCTAAGGGTAAAGGATTGGTAGTAACTGCAGCTAAAACTACCTTGAGATGCGCAGCAGACTGACAGCCTTACCACATCAACCACCTTGCCTTCTCCACAAACAAATCCTGGGTGCAACTCTAAATTAAAGGTATTCAATATCCTGCAAGTAGGGTAAAAAATACAGTGTGCTATAAAACAATATATAACGATTAATATCATATTGCTCAGTAACAAATACTGATTTATTTGAGGATATAATTTAAACTACCAGGATAACATAATTTGATATGAATGTGTAATTTATTATACCAGTGCAATTAGTTGAGTGTTGTTCCATTTTCTTTTGAAACACATTATAGTTATTTAGGCTATACAAATAAACACATTTACATATAATTTTTCCAGGTTTATACTCCAGTAAATTAGCTGATAATGAACTGTTTTGGTTTATCTGTTTTGTTTTTCCTATTCATCAAATGTCTTGAATTTCTTAAAAAAGGGCACTTGCTCAGTGACTTTGGAAATGAACACTGAATAAATGAAAAAAGCTTGCAGTTGTATATGGATTATGTTAGAATGAAGTTTTCACCTGTTTACAACTATTGTGATTTTGTGGGTGGAATAAACCCTAATTTTAGACCCTCAGTGCATCAAAAAGAGTTCCTCTCAGGACATAAGAGGCATACTGTCTGAAATATCAGAAACATATATTTCCCATCATGATGTGAACAAGCATGTGAGAATTACATTTATACAGCCACCTAAAAGCTAAATTTTCAGTTCATGAAAAATCTGACCTGCATTCGCATCATTTTGCTAATAGGCACATACTATCATTATAGTGCTTATAAATCACTTTAGCCTATTGGACATCCCATCGTCTGCATTAGCCCAAGTGTGCACAATAGTCGGACGTTAACCAAAAAAAAAAAAAAAATCATTTAAGCCATTATTTGTGTATGCTGCATATCAGGAAAGCATCAGGAAAGTATTTAGAAAAAAATACATTGTGTTAACGAATTTTTTATTTCATGTCTTAATACAAAAACTAACAAATTAATGAAATTATAGTGTTTTCACTTTTGAAATTAAATAGAAACTTTAAACAGGGTGGAATGGAAAGCTTGAAAAAGAATTACTGTATTAAATGCGAGCAAGTAGAATTGTTAATGAATTATTTCAAAGTGGTTTTGCAAAAATATAATGATTTTTAAAATAATAGAAAATTAATAAATTAGCAATGTCCTCGGTCTGCTACTCGTTTCCTTGGAGCTGCTTTAATGATGTTGTCTACTCGAAGAATCATTTCGGCAGCCTCGGCAGCAGATATCAGAACTTGCCGTTTTACCACAAATGATTCTGTAATGCCCAAATCTTTCATACAACCAACTCTTCCTGCGTCCATATCTAAAACACAAATACTTTCTGTTTATATAACCGTTATAAACCATTAAGAAATTTTCTTTACAATATTTTTAAAAATACATCTACGTTTATTTTAGTTGTTAAATGTGTTTTGTTATTAACTTCAGTTATTTTATTACACAAATTACAAACGCACTGTGCCATTATATTATACAGAATGTGGTATGAAAACCTCGTATTTTTAATGAAAAATAAAATGAAATGTTGGAATTTTAAAATAAAATAATTTTTATCTGACTGTACAAAAATTAATAAATCTACAATATTTTATAATTGTATATTCTTTAACCCTAATAGTGTAATGTAGAACACAGTGAAGTGTAAGCAGTTTTCCTTGTACTGTGCATGGTAATGTTTGACATTCAAATAAAAATATAATTTCTGTTTAAAGCTTAAAGAGTTGTATATCATTTTTTTCTGAAAGAACTATAGAATTCAGTGATGGTTCCAGTGAAAATTCAAAAAAAAATTCAAAGGTAGTTATTACTGTTGGAATATATTTTTTTTGTGAAATAAAACAATCAACTTAGAGCCCCATTTAAAAATAAAAATAATTTTTTGTAATTTTTTTCAAAATATACAAAAGTTTCCAAATTTATTTGTAAATAAAAAGGTATACACAAACATATGTTTGTTTTATAAGTTTTAATGTTTGAAACGTAAAAAGACTCTGAATACCAATTTTTGAAAATCGCCAAGTAACATTTAGCTGTGTAAAACAGTATGTAAACTGAAACAAATACACATATTTTGTATAGTTTCTTGAAAAAAAAAAAGAACCACTGATTAATAACATATATCTTTTTAAAAAATTACAAAAATTGATGAAATTTTGAAAAAAAGTTTATTTTACGCAGTAAACATAACCCTAAAATTCTTTAGTTTAGCCGTTAAGTCACTTTTATCACATATATTTAAATAAAAACAATTTTTAATTTTACAATCTATTTTTGTTATTGTCTAATAAGAAATATTTACACAATTATAAATACTAAACAACAAAAACAACACAAATATCAAAATTATGACAAGAAATAACACACTTTCACACACGGTACACAATGGCAGACTGATGCTTACTCGGACGAAAAATGACCAACATTTCAGGACAAAAAAAAAGGCTTCGCCTTTTGGTTTAGTCTGTGACCAATATATCACTTTGAAGTGAAACTTTCACACTACAATTGTGAAGAAAATAGTTGATCTATGACAGGGGTCTCCAAACTACGGCCCGAGGGCCACATCCGGCCCGCGGAGAGCTAGCATACTTGAAAACTCCTTTTAGAGAACATATTTTTTATAGCAAATTAAATTTAGTTTACTGAAGTATTCTAATTTTATGTTGAATAATTATTAATATGACATCTACATTGATATGGTCATGGGCTAACTACTCATAACATTGTTGTAGGCTTATTGTTATTGTTTTTGTGATAAGTTGGATAAAGAAACACAATAATATGGTTTTGGCCCTCGGAACTTACTGAAGTAATCAGTATGGCCCTAAGGCTGGAAAGTTTGGAGACCCCTGATCTATGACAAGAAACATACTACAAATCTTGTCATGTAGTTCTTGGACCTCTGTAATTTCGTAGTTTCTTACTTCATTTGTAGACCACAGTTTGAAAAATCACAGATACAGAACTATATTTCGTAGGTAAAATATTCAACAGATGAATTAAAGAGAAAGGATCAATCTTTCAAACAATACCAACCACAATTCTTATTTAAAATTATTTACTAAGTCAAATATTATTTTGAAAACAGGCAATATGGCGGAGGCCTAGAAGCAAAGGCAAGTACTACAAATTTCATAAATCTAAAACATGCTAAATAAAGCTTAGAATCTCTACTTTCTAATGGTATTTATTTTATTAAGATTGCAACAGGATAAATGTGTTAAAACAGTGTGTTAAGGTAATGGTGTTTTCAAACGGCTTATAAGTTGCTCATCACTTAGAGGTAGGATTTTAAGCAACTTATAAGTCGTTCATCCCTAGAAGCTTAGGGATGATTTAAAGCTAGTGAAAAGTAAAACACTTACCAAGGCCAAATGATTTATTTCCTTGCGAATGCGTTGCTCGGAGTTCACTCACTAGTTGTGCCGAATCGTAACCAGCATTGTCAGCTATAGTGGTCGGCAGCATGTGAAGAGCTTTAGCAAATGATTCCATCGCCACAGCTTCCTTCCCTGGCGTCTTAGCTGCTTCCGTCTGAACAGCACATGCCATCAACATCTCACTACAGCCTCCGCCATACACGATCCTAGATTCCTTTACTGTTGCAGCAAGAACACATAACGCATCGTGCAAAGATCTGTCGGCTTCGTCTATGATCTGCTGTGTGGCACCTCTGATGACGATAGTGCAAGCTTCCCCTAAAGCAACTCCAGTAAACCTTAGAAGTGTGTCTTCTCCAATCATGACCTGAACAAAATCCACCGTATAATAAAAAATCTTTTGAAATAGTTTTCATGCTGTTTTTTTGTTGTCTGTCATAGTATCAGAAGAAAACAGCTGAATATATTTTAATGGAATACTGATGTGGTTGTAACAATTATACACACACACACAACAAACTTTTTTTGAAGAAATTTATATGTTTAGCTTTTCATAAAGCCAAATGTCATGTAATTCTAACTTTAGGCTTCAAATTTAATTATCAAAATGATGTCAATGATTCAGAAAAATTTTATTTCAAAATTTGAACCAAACTGAAGTAGTATTTAATAATATTTGTTTTCAGACACATGAGCACACATGTACAGAGATGCTTTCTTGTACAAATTTGTTTTTAGGACATATGGGAAGCGGTAACATTAAGTATAAAAAATCTGTCGGTACAGTATAAAGTTTATTGATGTAAGCCTAAAAATGTAATTTTTAGCTTTGAAGAACACAAGTCATGTATAGCCTAAAAAGAGGTTAGAATCTTTTGACTTTTAAAATCTTCTAGAATTAATTAGAAACAATACAGTATTACATGTGCATTACGTAAAAATAAATTGGTACTGGAACGATTCCATCAGATATTTATGTAGTATATGTATTTCGTATAACCAGGGTTGTACTTTACTTGAACAAAATATGCTCAACTCATCGTAGAACCAAATACAAAAAGCTAGTTTTATATAAAGTATCTAATTCAGAATTTGCAGGCCTTACTTACTATTGTAAAATACATAAAATTCAGTTATTATTGTTTTGTAGAACAAGTAGAATTGTTATTTCATATAATTGGCATATATTGTATTAATAATTGAGTTTTGTAAAATATACGAGGTCTGTCCAAAAAAAGACCGAACTTTAATAATAAAATCTTTATTACAGTACTAACAACTTTACACACGCTTGTATCCTTCGAAGTACTCCCCCTTGCTTGCTATGCACAGTCCCGGTGATTTTTCTACTGTTCACTTGCTCTCTGGAATTCGTTTGGTGTGACATCTTTTAATTGTGCCAGCGATTTCTCTTGAATTTCTTTTACACTTTGAAAACAGCGTCTTTTAAAAGTGGATTTTAGTTTTGAAAAAAGAAAAAAATCAGCTGGAGCCATATCTGATGGGTTTGAGGATGGGGAAGAACAGCTGTTCCCATTACTGGCCAACCAGCAGAGACAAGTGAGTTGGCACATTGTCGTGGTGCAAAATCCAGTTCTTGTTTTTCGATAGTTCAGGCCTTTTCCGTTGCACATCTTCTCATAAAAATGCTTAAAACATCCCAAGTAGAATTACTTGTTGACTGTCTGACCTTGTGGTACAAATTCATAATGAACAACTCCACGATAATCAAAGACAACAATAACACCAACTTCATGTTTGAGACTCAAGCGTGCTTTCTTCAGTCGTGGCGAATGTTGACCTACCCAATATGACAATTGTGTCTTTGTTTCGACATTATATCCATATACCCAGGTTTTGTCATAGTAGCACTATGTACGGCTCATACAATCGTCCTTATGGGCTTTCTGAGGCAATGCCCATGTTTCAGAAAAAGATTTACTAATGTTAAAGCAACATTTAATGTTACAACTTTGTTCTTCAAAGTCCTTCATTTTCACCATTCGTAGCAAACCTGACCGCACTTGTCCACTAAACCGGTTCTGTTCGCTAACTGATCAATGCATCATGGGTCTCACTTTGTTTCGAAAGAATGCCGCTAGGTGTAGCACAGCGCGTAAATTCAAACTGTACAAGGTTTGGTCATAATTTCAAAAATTCGGTCTTTTTTTTGAACAGACCTCATTTGTTCCATACCAAATTATACTTAAAACATTTAGAATGATTTTAGCTTTTCACAATACTGTAAAACGCCACTGTTTTTGAGGCGGAGTTATTTGCAATCGATGAGGCATTGAGGCAAGTAATAACGAGGCCATGGTTGAATAATAACATAGTGATATTAGTTGACTCTAAATCGGCATTACAAGCAATTGCTGACAACACATCTGCAGGCTCTATGATAGAATCGATCCAGAAGAAATACAAAATAGTTAAACACATTACCAAGAAATTGGTTCTGCAGTGGATCCCGTCACATGTAGGCATATAAGGGAATGAGCGAGCAGACAAGCTGGCCAAACAAGGAACCCTTACAGTGCAGAAACCAAAAAGAATGCTCACACTGGAGGCTAGGATTAGTGCACTGAAGCGAACATCTTATCTTGAATTTACAAACAAAGTCAAGGAAGACATAAAGAACAAGCCTTATGAGAATGTATTCGACTTGTATGGGAAGGTCAAGGATCTCCAGAGGAGGACATCTGTCGCAGTCTTTCGGCTGACAACTGGACACGACTGTCTGAATGAACACCTGAAGAAAATTAAGATATTAAACTATGACAATTGCACATTGTGTAAATGCCCAGACAACATTATGAACAAGGACCACCTCCTGGTCTGCAGAAAATTAGATGAAGAGAAGCAGAGAAGAGGAGACCTCCCTGGCCTCTACTGGGAAGCAAGATCAATGATGGCATGAGCCAGCGGAAGCCATTGGAAAACAACAACAACAATATAACAGTATCATTTCTTATTTAGTTAAAGAATAAAAAGAATATAAATTAATGCACATAATTTACTAGTAAGTAGACCAAATATCTTGTCTTCACTTTTTATTTTAAAACGCCGACCGACTCACTGATCCCACTAACCTGTTCAATCAAATCACAATGCCCAAGTTTAACCTTTTCTGGAAAATCAAATGTGGAGACTATTTCGCCTCCAGTAACAAGAGCCAAACGTTCAATACCATCAAAGTCAGCATGTTCTATTGCCATGATTCCAGCATCAGCAAATAACTGTTCCGGATAGTTGTAAATCAATTGTCTGAAACAAAAATTAACTGTTAAAAATAACTGTTCTGGATAGCTGTAAATCAATTGTCTGAAACAAAAATTAATTGTTAAAAATAACTGTTCTGGATAGATATAAATCAATTGCCTGAAACAAAAATTAATTGTTAAAAATAACTGTTCTGGATAGTTGTAAATCAATTGTCTGAAACAAAAATTAACTGTCAAAAATAACTGTTCTGGATAGTTGTAAATCAATTGCCTGAAACAAAAATTAATTGTTAAAAATAACTGTTCTGGATAGTTGTAAATCAATTGCCTGAAACAAAAATTAACTGTTAAAAATAACTGTTCTGGATAGTTGTAAATCAATTGCCTGAAACAAAAATTAACTGTTAAAAATAACTGTTCTGGATAGTTGTAAATCAATTGTCCGAAACAAAAATTAACTGTTAAAAATAACTGAAAACAAAATTTTATCTACAAAAAATATATAATTTAAATTTTTATTGATATTTTATTACTTATTCTTATTTTAAATGAATTTTCAAAAGATTAACAATTTTATATCTAGAGAAATAAACATGGCACTCTCTAGACAAACATGGAACATGTTTTTTTTTTTTTTTAATTTTAAGGCCACATGGGACCACTCTGAGTCAATATTTCGGTCTCTTCTTCTTATCTGTGTTAGTACACTGTGAGGATTCCAACTTCTTCCTCCAATACTCCTTCATCCTATCCGATCTCCACCTCCTGACCACGTCTAACACATCCACCGTCCCTCGTCGTTCCGGCTTTCCTACATCAAACCTGATGTTTTTCAGAATCTGATTCTCGTTCTGTCCGGTGCATCCTCGATCCACAAACCGATCTCTTGCAGGTCTTTCAGAGTCTGCGAGACGTGGTGTCCTTGGGTCTTCCTATTAATATTTCGCATGACCAGGTGTTTCAGAATCCTGCAGTTGGGCATCCTAAGGATGTGGAAGAGATGGGCAATTCGTTTTTTCATAACACTTGTAATTGGATCTACCTGTTTATACACTGTCTCGTTGGTAGCGACTCTCCAGAAACCATCTTTCTGGTAACTTTTATTTAAACAGGTCCTAATGATTCTTCTCTCGATCTTACGTAACTGATCAGTCCTAGCATTATTCTAAATCTGGAAAAGGGTCTCGTAGGCGTAGAGTGCTTCCGGGAGAACCACAGAACTGTAGTATCTTACTTTGGACTTCATTGAGACTTTTTTTGTTATAAGTTGACCACGTTAAAAATTGTGCTTTTTTGAGCTTCGAAATTCTATTCAGTATTGCAGGTTTTTCGTCCAAGTTATGGCAGATAATTTCTCTCCAGATAAAAACCCCAGTTTTTATTACTGTAAAATAAAATAAATAAGTAATTTCCGTAAATCATATAGCATATGATTGATTTTATTTATTACTGGCACTCAACGTACCACGTACCACAATTTAGTTATTTATAACTATGATCATAAATGAGAGATTTTTCGGTGGCCTAGTTGATAGCGTACTAGGCTTTCACCCCGAAGACCCAGGTTTGATTCCCGGCCAGGGCTTGGCATTTTCATACGCTATAAATCAGCCCATCGTCTGCATTAGCCCAAGTGTGCTCAATAGTCGGACGTTAAACACCAAAAAAACAAAAAACAATTAATTTATATGATATTATTTTGCATACATATACTGTGCTGGAGACCTCAATTTATTTACTTATCTACATTTACAAGTGCGGTTTTGACTAACCAATAACATAACAGATGTCTTCGTGTCTAACAAAATAACTTCAACCAACAAGACTCTATTCCTATT
Organism: Callitettix versicolor; assembly: GCA_022606455.1. Lineage (NCBI taxonomy): Eukaryota > Metazoa > Arthropoda > Insecta > Hemiptera > Cercopidae > Callitettix > Callitettix versicolor. The sequence continues at coordinate 8,706,046 of CM040185.1, forward strand.
CTCTCCACAAAGCCTTATTCTGTTAATCTTAACCGCAAAACTCCGTAAACATATGACAAACAAAACTAAGTATTTAATTAAATATTTAAACTTAGTGTATAATGCTATCGAAAAAAAAATAAACCAGACTTCATCAGTGATGTTAATTTCCATGTCCATAAAAACACAAATTGTACATATATTGTAATAAATGTATTTAACATTTCATTTCATTCCCAAAAGTGTATACAATTTAAAAATTATGAGCAAGAATTGATAAAATAATTTATATTCTTAAAGCTGATTCTATCGGTCCATTACCTATTCAGATTGACCAACAGTGTTGATTACATCGGATCACTGGCAGTATTCAGACAACTTTTGAGAGCCGATATGATTGGCCCATAGCAGTATTCAGTCAGACCAACACAGCCTATATTACATCTGCCCGTGTCAGTATTCAGATGGACCTAAAGAGCCAATTACATTGGCCTGTGGCGGTATTCAAACAGCTTTTAAAAACCAATTTATATTTGGTTTTATTAATTTATATTTTTTAGCCGCCTCAGTGGCCTAGTTGATAGTGTACTGGGCTTTCCCCCCGAGGACCCAGGTTCGATTCCCGCCCAGGGCTTGGCATTTTCATAAGCTATAAATCATCCCATTGTCTGCATTAGCCCAAGGGGTGCACAATAGTTGAACGTTAAAAAAAAAAAAATAAAAATAAATAAAAAAAACAATTTATATTTATTGATGACAATTGAGGTTAAATATAAAATGAAGAAGATTTTAGTTCTGATTTTTTTTTTAACTCAGGCCTAATTAAAAAATATGACAGCCCATTTAACCATCTGGCCCGACCCGACTCAAAAAGCTTCAGCGCAGGAAAAACTGAGCCGAACTCTAAAAATTCGGCCCGCAGACCCTACTACTAATTAAATTAATTAATTAAACTTGATTATTATTAGCCAACCTGTTGATAAACACATTACAACTGTGCTTCAATATTTTGTCCACTTTGTCTTTCATCTTCTCTTTTTCAGCCACCTCGAGTTCCGCAATCTTCGCCATCGAATCTACACGGATCCTTGAACCAAACACTTTAATCTTATCGGTATCCATTGGAGTATTGGCAATTAGTATTTTCGCATTTTCAACTCGCTTCGGCTGGTGTTGTCCCACTTTTTTATCTAGTAAAAATCCTGCAAACAGTTCACCCAGTTATAATCTTTGCTTTTAAATAAGCTGTTAGAACTTCGACGAAATAAGTAAACATTACAGAGATAAGTAGCCATTTTAGCCATAATTTTTGGTTTTTTAAAGAAAAGAGAAAATATATTAACACTTGTAAGATTTTAAAATAACTTGGTCTGCCCATAATTATTATTGCAACAAGCAAAAATGCAAAAGTGGCCTCTTTGTTCAAACTTTACACAGCACTGCTAAAGTGGAGCCTGGGCATGTTGGCTGTTGTACAGATCACTTGGGAAGGAGGAAGCAGCACCATGCAAACTTCTTACAGGTCTGGCTATATCAGAAATATATTTATGCATGGCCAAGTAGAAAATTATCGTACTTAATAAAACAGAATGGTTACTAAACAGTAGTATAAGGGACTAAAACATCTGCATCCATTAGTAACACGCTGAAAACTGTACCAACATACATCTATCTTCTGCATTCTTTTAGAATAGCATAAACATATTTATACAAATCTTTAGCACGTGTTAAGAATTAAAAATTGTAATTTTAACTATTAGTTTTAAATACTGTAGAAAGGTCACAAATAATTAATACTATTGACAAAGATAGAAATTACAGAATGCTGACATACAGCCTGTTGAGGTGTAGCTATTAAATAACGGGACTGACATAAAAAATTTTACTTTAATTTTATACATAATTACTTATTTTCATCTTCAATATACACCAATTCTCTATCCCTACAAAGCTCCATGCGAATTTTCCATTGTTGAAAACAGTGCTGCAAGTCATCTGTCAACTCCTTCAGGACTCTTGCCAGCCGCTTTCACTTTTACAGCTTCCATGGACTCAAATCTCATCCCTTTTAATGCAGATTTCACCTTAGGGAATAGACAGAAGTCATATAGTGCAAGGTCTGGTGAGTAAGGTAGATGTTCTAACACTAGGATGCTGTACTTGGCCAGGCACCTCTTGACAGATAGCGCGGAATGAAGTGGCGCATTGTCTTGGTGGAAAACCCATGATTTGTCCTTCCACATTTCCGGTCGTTTTTTCCTTACTCGTAGTTTACCCAAGTACCTCAAGGTAGTAATATTAATTAATTGTTTCACCTTCAGGAACCCAGTGAAGGTACACAATCCCATGAATATCGAAAAAAAACTATCATTTCTTTAAATTTTAACTTGCTTATTCTTGCTTTTTTGGCTCTCGGTGAAGTTGGGGTCTTCCAATGCATGGATTGGCGCTTTGTTTCTGGATCATACGTAAAAAAACCATGATTCATCACATTATTATCCTTTCCAATAAATTTGGGTTATTTTCAATGGCATCCAAAGTGTCAGTACAAGCATTTTTGTGAGCTGCTTGTTGTTCAAACGTGAGAAATTTTGGCACCATTTTGGCATGCACTTTTTGCATGTTCTAACTGTCCCTTAAAATTTGCCGTACACATTCTTTATCAATGCCTACAATTTCACCAATTGCACGAATACTTAATCGACGGTCAGACCGGATCAAATTAGCAACTTTTTCGACATTTTCATCTGTTTTTGACGTTGAAGGGCGACCTGGCCGCGAATCATCTTCAACGACTTGTCGGTCATCTTGAAAACGCTTAAACCATTCAAAAACACATTCCCGTGATAAACATTCACTGTCATACATTTCTTTCAGTAAATTATACGTCAGTAGCGGTTTTCCAAGTTTGAAGTGAAATTGAACAACAATTCGTTGGTCTATTATTACACTAACCATTTTTCCCGGCAAAACAAAATAACAACACTAATGGAAATGAAGGTTATGAATAAACGGTGATGGTTACACAAACGAGACTAACTGCATTCTGAAGAGAAAGCTTCACACTAAACAGCTGTCGGTCAATGGCGGTTGGCGCATGCACACTTGTTCGGCCGCAGCATCAGTCTCATTATTTAATAGCCACACCTCATATAGAACAGCAGTTTAAATAAAGGCTAGGGGAAAAATTAGGACATGGCCTAATTTTTGGATTGGCCATCCTGGATTGGGATCCTGAGGGACTGGAAGTACTCCAAGAGAACAGGCGGTGCTGGAGAACAACGAATCAGCAGTCTAAGTAAGTAGACGTCTTTGCATACATTTTTTCCCTTTTATTTTTTGTTTAAACAAATTGGGGCAAGGGTTTCCAAAAGAATCTTTGGACATATTTCAAGGAAAACATTTTGACAGAGTAATACAACAGTATTCATTCTTGGAGTTGTTATCAACTGTATTTGTAGCCATAACAACATACAAATAATGTAATATAATTAAATGTATTAAAGGGCTTTGATGAACCACGGATAGCTGATTCTACAGAGGACCCGGGTTAGGCGAGATCCAAAATTCCTAACACATGTTAAGAGGTAATTTTCTTATTGAACAGTCATTAATTTGTTGGCATTTTGGGTTTGATATAAAGTGTACAAATGTTATTTACTGTATTTATAGTAAATATTAGGGATCAATTTTGGGGATAAAAGATATGTATACACACATACACATAAAACAAAGCACATATTTGTACACTAACCCATAAAAGTACTCATAGTTTGAAGCTCAAATCTAATATGTTGAAGGTAAACCAATAACAGAAGAGCGTAGTGTTAATTGTTCCTAGCTCATTACTAACCTCAAAGAAGCACTTAATATGTATAAAAATAATCCATTTACACAGTGTATACTGACAACGCAATCTTGCAACACTGCTCTTCTACGATTGTTTAGCTGAAGGTGAGGTACAAATAGGCCAATCAATCAATAGACTAGACTTATGATGGAAAGTACAGTCACACCTGTACTTTGATTCAAAACCAGAAATCATCTTACATCTTTGCAACCAACCTAACACAAATCTGTTTATGCTTTGCTTGAAATAGTATTTCAGAATGAACTGAGAATCTACGCCATTCCAAAAACTGTAGACAAACCTACATGCCAAAATAATGTCATACAATTGCAGACCTATTGGACCTTCTGTAATACATTTTAATACGGAATTTATACATTCAGATTGAACTTTGTTGAAAATACCTTCATCAAGAAATGAATCTTCCAGAACGCCACCTTTTTTACGAATAACTTGAATCGCAGACAAATTACCAGAACCTTTCAGTCGAAGTACGGCGTCAACAGCAAGTTTTGAGAAGTGTTCTTTGTGTTGCGACAAAATCTTTGAACTCAGCGTTGTGCGTGCAATGTTCATCAGGTCTTCACGGAAACGAGCTTCATCAGCGCTAAGAACAGAAAAACTTTTCACTGTAAACATCTGAAAGTATGTAATTAGAAACTAAACAGCAAAAATACAGTCATATTTCAACAAATAATGAAGAGACGAAATGGTGTAACTACCTTTAACAATTTATATTAGTATTTATAAATTTCTAAAATACCTATTTTTGTCCCTATGCCAGAATTATACAGGTAAGGCTGAATTATACAACTATTGTAAATGGGTTAACATTTGTACAGTTTGTATAATTCTGACACACTATTTTCTAAAATTCTAACTGGTATAATGAAAGAACTGTTCGATATTGTAAATGGTTCATGTCTATGGAAAATAGTCTTGTATATCTTATGTCTTATAAATTTTTATATAAAAAAAAACGCTGAAGTCTTTTTTGAAGGCATATTTTGTGTAGTAATATAATATAGACATATTTGGCTATTAGATAGTGTTGTTGCTACAATATGACGAATCTATAATTCAGAAGGAAAACATATTTCATGAAATAATTACAGTACAGTAGTGTCTCGATTATCTAGGGTAATTAAGTGAAGGAAGGACACACATAAACTAATATCATGATTAAGCTGCTGGCAATAAAATAGGCAAAACATATCGTAGATATAAAAATAAGGAATGTGCTTTACTAACACATACTGTATTTGACATTTATAAAAATATGCACTGTATTCAACATTTGTTCTTACAAAAAAAAATCAAAATAATTAAAATAGACAAAAATTAACAAACAAAAGACAGAGTATTTACATGAAGAAAAGAAATAAACCCTATGTGTCCGGTCTTGCTCACAGTCCGATTTTATAAACAACGGAAATACTTTTGTTTAAAATTCTCTTATGAACATGTCTACTTAGCTGTAATTTTTTAAGACCACTGATAGCTCTTAACGATAGTTAGGTTACTTTCTCCTTACCTTTCTTTAGAGAATACTTTCTTTATGATTGCTTTCTAATCTAACTTAACCTCCAAGTCAAATCAGCAACATCAGATTAATGTTGACGCTTCCTTTATCTAATTCCATCGTTAAGACTGAACAAAAGCTACTTTTTCTGTCTACATATTTCTTGGGCATATTACAGAGGATTTCTTTAATTGTTAATGTCAACTGGAAGAGTGGAGAGAGGGGAGATTGTAATTTTATCTTTTTTCTTACGTTTTTTACCTTTATTATATCTACGTATATTATATATTTTAACCATATTTTTACTAATATTGTAGTCATTTGTACAGAAAAGTTTTACTAACATAACTTCCTTAAATCAGCCAAAATAACAGTTAATTTTCACAGATTAAATAACACATTTTTTTTTATTAGATGAAATTTCTAAGTTATCGACTCATGTCTTGATGTATCGTTTGAAGGATTAACGAAAATCTGATTCCAGTTAAGTCGCGCATGGATAATCGAGATATATATCGAAAATCATTGTGATAAAACATTTTTCTTTTTAATCTTTGTAAAGAGAAGAAATCATAAAACTACTTAAAATCTATTGGTTATAGCGAACCTGTTATCCATTGCAGCTTCTTCGAGGGCGCGTCGTGCCACTGTAGTCGCTTTTCTCCATCCAGCAATGATGATTTGAGGATGAATTTTTTGGTCAATTAATTTTTCTGCTTCACGCAACAATTCAGCAGCTATATAAAAAAAAACAAGAAGACAATTAACAATATCAGAGTAAAATTACAAGAATTTTTTCTTGAATAACTACATGTACTTAGGGTTTAAAAATATGAATATAGCAAAGAATACTTTCCCATCATCAAAAATCTTGATCATTCATTTTCCTTACTATTTAAAAAACATATTGTTAGAATTGTGAAAGTAAATTATTTTCAAGGTCTACTTACCTAAAACAGTAACTGATGTTGTACCATCACCCACTTCATCGTCTTGAACTTTAGACATATCAACTAATATTTTTGCTGCTGGATTGTCAACACCAATTGCTTTTAAAATAGTTGCTCCATCATTAGTTACTTCTATTTGTCCTGCTCCTCGACCATGTGCTACTAAAATCTTGTCCATTCCTTTGGGACCCAGAGTACTTTTAACTAAGTCTCCGATTGCAATAGCACCAATAAAAGATGACAATCGAGCTGTCTCTGCCTTTTCTTCTTCTGCTTCATGTTTTAAAATCCTTACTGGGTTTAGTGATGTCTAAATAATAAATCATTTAAAGTTTAACTAGATATTACAGTACTTTAAACATATACATAAGAAGCCTAACTGGAAAACATTACTTTTAAAATCTTTCAAGATTTTACTTTTATTACTTATCTTTTAGCATTACTTATTAGTCTACAAAGTAATGCTACATATAGCAGAACTGTTTGAAAAAGACTAAGCACAAAATATGGCTTGTTGGTTAGAGGAAAAAACAAGACATTTTTTAAATAAAATATTACTTTTTTCTTTATCTGACTATGGTTTTTATGAAAGTAGTACTGTATTGAAAGTCACTAACGATTGTTACAGCGGATCATTATTACAACTGTACTGATAATGAAATTGTAATACTACCTCAGTGGGTGACCTAGGCTGGGTAAATCTAGCATGTTCCATACAATGTAAACTACAATTACATCTTAATATAGTTCCAATTAAAATTGTGGTAAAAATGCACTTTTATCCATGTTGGTAATTTTTGCACCAAAACTATTATATGCCCAATAGTAATATTCCAAAATACAAAAGTATGGAAACAATGAAAGTAAAAAATAAAAATAAAATAAAAGATATAACCTCAAAATAACCAACGTGCAAAATTAAGTAACAAGTTTTTTATCACAAAAACCATTAAATGCATGTCATAAACAATAAAAAAAACAACAGAACTTTACAAAAGAAGATTTAAGAACCTAACTATATGGCTATTAGGTAAAATTTTTTTTTTTATTTTGGTGTTTAACGTCCGACTATTGTGCACACTTGGGCTATGCAGATGATGGGATGATTTATAGCGTATGAAAATGCCAAGCCCTCGCCGGGAATCGAACCCGGGTCCTCGGTGTGAAAGCCTAGTACGCTATCCACTAGGCCACCGAGGCGGCTAAATATTGGGTAAGAAACCTACTTGACACAGTTGTATATGAATGATTAATGAAAAGTGTATTATTAATAATGAAAACAATAGACTTTCTTTTTAAAAAAAAAAGACTTGAGAACCTAATATGGTTGTTGGGTGAAAAGCATGATTTTGTTTATAAGCAGTACTGCGTAAAAGTTACAGACCTTGTAATGATTGTTAGTTTATTAACCTTACGGCTTAGTGGCCTTAATGACTTGTGATCAAAACGTATTGCAATAAATCTAATCCTTCACACGTGAATATCTGTTAATTAAATAATAAAATATATAACAAAAAAATATAAAAATCATAACTTTAGTAAGTGCTACTAAACTCACTAATACCAAAAGAACATAAATTTGTAATGACTTGTGATCAAAACGTATTGCAATAAATCTAATCCTTCACACTTGAATATCTGTTAATTAAATAATAAAATATTTAACAAAAAAATATAAAAATCAACTTTAGTAAGTGCTACTAAACTCACTAATACCAAAAGAACATAAATTTGTAATTTATCATAAGAAATTAAATTTTCCGTAGGTGAATATCTCTTAATGGAATAGGATAGTAATACAAATATTTTAAAGAAATTTATTTTGTATAACTGATATGTTATAAATACCAACCCTTAATGGAATGTGTATTTTAGTTTATTATAAACATGATTTATTATTACCAATAATTAAGCACTTCAACGCAATTACTAGTACAGGAAAAGTGGTTTTAATGTAGTTTTTTAATTTTTAATATAATAGGCCTATATGCCATTCTTGGCAAATTTAAGGCAGGGTTAGTCAGCACCCGGTAGATCAGTAACTCATAATAATTTGAAAAAGGTCATTTTTTTAACAATAAAAATTAAAAGTGAAGACGTTTTATTAAAAAACATACAATATAACAACAAACTTTTACTTACCATCTTCAAAAATTACAAAAACCAAAAATCACAGAAACAAAACCACGAGCACGAGACTTTCTTGGTAATTGGCAATGGCAAACGGCAAAGCACGCAGTGATTAATAAACTTAACTCACAGATACTTCATAAAACTGAATACAATAATATGTATTTGAACAAAACAAAAAGTTCTCTTAACAAAAAACTAAATTTTAAATAAATGCAAAATAGATTAAGTATTTATATTGTAATAATCGTTAAGCTAATACTTATTATTTAGTAGCTTATTAGTAGTTTTTCATTATTGATCAAAAATACAATATTACTAAAGCTAAATCACAGATACTGTTATCTCATTTCTTATTTTAAATTGTATATCTTCTTATTTTATTTTATAGTACTGTACATACGTATATATGTAAAACAAGAGACATATGCTATTCTTCTTCCTATCGATGGTTATATAATTATTAACGTAATAATTTGGAAATGATACAGTAATACTTGTCGATATTGGTATTATACAAATTTTTAACAGATAGAAATGGTATTGAATACATAAATTATCTTTAATCTGATTATATTTTGTTTCTCGTAATTCCATAATTATGTCCTACTTAGCAATAGGTCGTAACTGTTTGCTTATCTATAGTTAAACTTACAGTACTTATCAATTCCTCCTTAAAAAAGTACAAGATTTGTGTATTTAGATGATAAGCTACCTTGTCATTATCGGATACTCTTGTGATTATAATAAAAATGAAAGCGTCTATGATTATTATGGACTCAAGGATAATACTGTTTACTGTTTAATATTGCTACAGCACCAGAGATAATTTACGGTGCTATTATCTATGGTATAGTAGATCTATACCAAATGCAAAAGAAAGCATCTTAAATCTTTTTTTGTTTACCATCTATGTTTCTTTCGCTTATCTACAATCATATGTTCTAACCAGCTGACAGCTAAAATAGCATCCATCCACATGGTGCACATTCCATCCACATGGTACATACGTACAGTACGTAAAAAGACACATTGCGTTACATATAATATACATACGTAATAGCCGTCATACTATAGCTAAGTGCTGAATTGCAGTTGGTATAAATAAACATTTCATAATTTATCCGTCAATGCTTTAGCGCAATAAATATGGTTAAGTCTGTACCAGAAACCATAGACTTCCCTAAAGAAGAAGAAAATATTCTAAAATTATGGAAAGAACTTGACATATTTCGTGAATGTTTGAGACAATCGAAAGGTAAACCTAGGTATGTACAAAATTTTGCTGTAATTGAATTTTAGGTTACATTATGTTGCAATGCACAAGATCTTATTTCTTTAAGGATGAGAGCTCTCATAGATACCTGTCAAGATCTTGATCACATTTGGTGAAAATTGAAAAATAGGGTATAATATATATATATATATATACACACACACACACAAATAACTATTTTTGAAAAAAACGCTGCAAAATTATCAATCCCCATCCTGTTTCCACTATAGCTATTATTAAATTGTAGATTTATGGATTAACATTGTTTAAAACACATATACAGCTTAAATCTAAGAAACAATTTTACTAGTCTTTGAGGGTGTGACCAATTAGGCACTAGGTTATGAAACACACAAACTTGTTGAAAACTATAGTAAGAACCCTATACTGTACTGTGGTTCTCCGGGAATGTACTGTATATTCATATTATAAGTTGTCAGGGTAATTATTTGGATAAGTGCCTCAACTTTGATCATCATCTGCCAGGGTGAAGTCATTCCCTTGTTTGTTGTGCATTAATCAGAATGGATATTTTTGCCCACACGAGTATAGTAATGATTTTTATAATTTTTTTTATTACAAACTTTATTATTGAATTTAAATATAAGTTATTCGCTCATGGAAGATTAAATTTCTTATGATGTTACGATTTTGTGCAATATTTAATGGTAATATATTATGATGTCATTTTTGTTTACATTGCATGAAGTATCCTAGATCTACTATACCAGGTGTTTGTCACCCTGTAGTACTTATTTGCATCACCATAAGAGTCATTATTAGGTTAGTAATGAAAACCGTGTTGTTATTCACATAGTATTAATTCCACTCAAAATCATATTAGGTTCTTGAGTTCATTATTTTTTTAATGCATTTCAATTACTTTTATTAATAATAACACATTTAATTAATTGTTTTAATGATGAAATACATGTATGCTAAGTTCGTGCAGTAGCCTACTTATCTGTATGTTATGCATCACTCGTATTTTTGATCTTTTAGTAACTAACTGTTGTTTATGCACCTTTAGATTTTATATTGTTATTATTGGGCACGCAATAAAATTCATTTTGTGCTAAAATTAAGAAAATTGACAAATCAGCTGAAAGTGCAGGCTTTTTCTATCATAAGGAAATTAATAGAAACTTTAAAAAAAGGTTTAAGAACCTAACACTTGAAAAAATTGTTGGCTTGGAATAGTTTTCTACTTATCTTATTTTTTTCCTTAGTTTACGCCCTCATTGGAGCACTTGAATCAGTCCACACACTTCCAAGTCCAACATTGCTGTTGAGAGACTAGCGTTTCTGCCTCTTCTTCCGTTCCCAAAATTTCTTCATCTTGTCCGACCTGGCTGCCCTTTGTTTATCAGTTATGGTATAGGTCTTTCATTCAAATGTTGTTAGCTTGAATCGCAGATATTTATTCCTTAGAATCATCTTCTCTGCTATACCTTCAATTTGAGGCACCGTCAAATTTAACTCTTCTAAATCACTCTGGATCTCTTTGAACCAATTATTCTGCATTTAATCTTCCAGAAATAGCTAAATAGTTTCACCAGTTGAGTTTCTTGAAGGCATGCTAATACTTTTCTTATATTAGTTATTCTCCTACTTTTGTTTTATTGGTAGACAAAAGGTGATTAGATAGACTAAGGTTTTCTGCTTCTGGCGTTCTACATTTTCCAATGATCGAGCTGTGAGTTCTGTTGTTTTTTTAGTTCTACAATAACATATAGGAAATTGTCAAATAATTATTGTTAAGACAATTAACTTAATGTTTGTAAATATTATATACATTAGTCTAAAATAAAACAACTGATTTGTTGTGATAAGTTATAAGAAGTTAGTTAAATCTAAAAGATAGCTACAACTGAATATTTTTTGTAAGGCCAGATAATAAGTAGTAAATCATTGGAATTATTTTTTATTGAGATTTAAAGCCAAACATAGTAGGCTAATAATATTTTTTAATTAATGATTTTTCTAATAATTGTTATTTTTAACTATTATTATTATTAGCTCCTGTATAAAATCAGTGAAAATTTACATTGTGCTTTACAGGAAATATATCTTATTCTTGTTCTTAACAACAATAAATAAATCTTGGTTGTTATCAAGGAACAAAGATCATATACTAACAAAATATTTCTCTAGTAGATTAAGATGGTCATATGCAAGAGGTAACATGTCTGAAGTTATGAGAGTGATGATGTAGCTGTAAGTTAACCTAAATTCTTTTTATATTATTCTTCTTTTCTGCTAGGATTATTGTCACTATGTTCAGTATAATAATCTGCCTTCCCTAGCTTCGTCAATTCTACATTCGTTGACATGTTTTGGAGAACCTCCATCTTCAAAAACTATATGTATCTAAGCTAGGGAAGGCAGATTATTATACTGAACATAGTAAGTTAACCTAACCTATCACAACTAAACCTATCCTAACCTGAACTTCATCTTTCATTAAAATGTATCACAATTGTTAAGTTCCATTAAATTTATATTCATTAGCTTACTGTGATTGATTAACAACTGTGTACATTTGGGGAGAAGATAGCTGGAAGAGAAGTACAAGAACGTATAAGGTATAATCATTTAATAATATTGTTTTGGTAATATTTATAGTAAATGTGTGTTTTTTAGGATTAATCTTATTTCGTCTTCTTATTCAAAAAAAAATATTTCTGATTATAATTCATTTAGATTTTTTTAAAGTATTGATTTTCTTATTAAAGGTATTCTTTCTATGATGGCCCACCTTTTGCAACTGGATTACCGCATTATGGGCATATCTTAGCTGGAGCTATTAAAGATGTTGTGACAAGATATGCCCACCAAAGTGGTTTTCACGTAGAAAGAAGATTTGGTTGGGATTGTCATGGACTTCCAGTGGTGAGTATTATAAAAATACAATATTAAATTACCCATTTTATACAATAGAACATCTGTAATCTGAAGTCACAGCTAATCCAATATTTAATAGAGTAAATATTAAAAATAAATTTCCAAAATGGAAAAAGTTTACTCATATTTTTAAATGTAGTACTTAATTGAGCAGTGCCATGATTGGGAATGAAACACCAACTTCACCATGGTTCAGGTTAAAAAAAAAAAAAAATGTTTTTGTATGGAAACACACAACATAAATAAAATGTTTGTTTGAAAAGAATAGATTACATATATAATTAGGTCTAACGAGTGTTAAAATGACCACTAATAATTTATTTACCATATAACACTGTTTGTTAAGCAGTGTAAAGTGTTTATATCAAGTACAGTACTTGAACTGTGCTCATGAAAACTGGAAGCTATAGGAAAAAGTAATTAATATTAATTAATAGTAATTAAATGGTTCTAACCATTTAATCTCAAATTGTTTGTTAAGTCCAATCTAAAGTGTATTTGTTAGAATTTTAGCTTTTTCACAGTGCAGCAAAACAGCCAAAGTGCACATTAGCGACCAAGCAATCATCCTTTGTGTAAAAACAAAATAGCAGAAACCAATTATTGATTAACTAATAACTATTTTTAGCACCAAGTTACAATTTTTGTTTACAATAATTCTCTTGATACTCGCTAAGAGATATAAAACTTTTATTAAATAAAGTTAGGGTTACTTACTCCTCAGTACAGATGTCCAGCATCAGCTAATGCCAGTAGCTTGAAGTATGGTGTAGCCAGTGTTCGGGTCTGCATAGTGGACAGAATTTCTTTGAGTTCAGTTACCCATGTTTAAATATTTTTCTAATGGTTTTTTTTCAGGAATTTGAAATCGACAAAACGTTAGGCATTAAAGGTCCTAGTGATGTTGCTAAAATGGGAATTGCCGCTTACAATAATGAATGCAGGAAAATAGTGATGCGCTATGCGACTGAATGGGAGAAAATTGTTAATCGTATCGGACGCTGGATTGGTAATTATAACTAAACTTGTTAACACATGATATATATATCATATAAATGTTTCTTCTTGTAATTACATTTTTCTTATTCAAAAACCCTTAACAAAAACAACTGAGGAGGTGTTTTGGGAGCTGGAACGGATTAATGGTATTTCAATGGAGAAAACTGCTTTGAGGTACGAGCAATTTGACATATGAGCAAGGTTACAGAATGAATTAAACTCGTATGTCGAGGTACCACTGTATAGTGAATTTGATCATCACGATTTTCACTGAAAATATTTACTATAATATAAATCATGTACGGTTGTAATGCTTGCAGAGTATTATATGAACTTGGTAAAAATACTGCTGATACAGAGAACAGTGACAAAGTAACACGTTTATGTTTGAAATCATTCAAATTAAATATTATTTGTAAGTAACAAACATTATTTTACAGAAAAAAATTAGTTCTGAACTTAGACACGCTTTTGTATAATCTGTGTTCATTCAGACATCGTACTTGTCTGCTTTCAGATTTTGAAAATGATTATAAGACTTTGTATCCGTGGTTCATGGAAAGCATTTGGTGGGTGTTCTCGGAATTGTGGAACAAGGGTTTGGTGTATCGAGGGGTTAAAGTTATGCCTTACTCAACAGCTTGTAACACTCCTCTGTCTAACTTTGAATCTGGACAGAACTATAAGGAAGTCGTGGATCCGGCAGGCAAGTAGTAAATTTAAACGTTAAAAGTTCTTAAAATTTGATAAACAAATTTGAAGAGTTTTTTATATTGTTATCCATTTAAATAAAAAGTGTTTTATTAAAGAATTTTTTTAATACAGTTATTATATAAAAGAAGAAAGAAAGTGATAATAAACAATATTATTTTTGGTTATAGTTTGGAATTTTTCTTGGCTGAACAAAACTTAGTTGGTGCCATTTTTTTAATACTATTAAATTTAACTCTTAAGCTTTTCTATCAGATATTACAAATAATGGTCGCATGTTTCAAGAATATCTTAATTACAAAAACCCCTACCAAATGCATTTTACTAAAACTGTAGAGTACAGTTTGTAATGACCCAGATGCATGTCTCAACATGGGAACAATACTTGCTTTCCATTGCCCATACAGCCGATAGTAATTGTTACCTGTGAGGTAATGCATCGTGTACTGTTTTTTCAAGACGCTCAGTGTGATTTGAACAGTAAACAAGTGTTTTTTTTTATTGCAGTCAACTAAACAATCTAATACTTTGTTTAACAGAGTACAAGTAGTACTGAATTCTACAGTAACATAAATTTTGAACACTGTAAATTTTAAATAGATCTTGAAAGGCGTACATGCAAGAAACTGTAATATTGTACATTAAGTATTTACTTTTTTTAAATCATACTTTTGTTTTATTTCTGTTCATTTTGAATACTGTTTGTTTATATGTAGAACCCACAGTTGAAAATCATTTGTAAAATAACGGTTGAACTCTGATATATTCTTTATTTGTAGGTCCTCATTCAGTTTTGAGAAAATATGTTTGTAACAAATATTGGCTGCACTTAACCTCAATATTCTGAAAGGATTAATTTTTTTTACTCTTGAGATTTGTTATATCGAGGTTCTGTGTGGTATACCTAACCTTACATAACCTAACCTATCATACACAACATTTTGACAGAATAAATCCACTCGTGACTAATCTAAACATTGAAACTTAAAAACTAGAACATAATCGTAATGGTTTAAGCCCTGTGGTTAAATACTAAAACTGAACCAAACACTCAGTATATCATAAATACCTTCTTGTTTTAAAATCAAAAACTAAACCTCAGGAAATAATCTGTGAATATTTATGTTTTATTATTTTAACCTAATATCGAGGTTTAATTTTTAATTATTGTGTTTTAGGTTTTACACTTTATAATGAGACTTGTTTCGTAACATCAAAACATTGTGTATTGTTCCATGTATACAAATAACATATACTTACTGAAAAATAATAATATGATGAATATTTCTTCATTAAATAATAACTTTGTGATATTAGTTAAGAATTATTTTTTATTCAGCTAACAGAACATGAATTTACATACTTTATTAAACTTAAATTTGTTGTTTAATTTTTAAAAGGTCTTAGTTTGTTATTTGTTAATCTTTGCTAACCCAAACTACAACTTTATAACAAAAATCTGAAACATAATTGTGTACTTACTAATGAATTCTGTTTATTAAATTCATCTTGGCTAAAAATTAAAGTTAATTCGTTTTTCTGTTCTCTCATTGTTTTCAGTTCATCAATAAGATTGTTACAGTGACATTGTTGTGTTTATTTTTAGTGGTTGTAGCTTTTCCTTTGGTAAGCGATCCTGCAGTCTCCCTCATAGCTTGGACTACTACTCCGTGGACTTTACCCAGTAATTTGGCTCTGTGCGTTAATCCTGATCTCACATACGTCAAACTTAGAGGTAATGTTAAGTTTTAAAAATTTTAATACAATGTAGTTTGTGTTTTTAAATAATATGCTGGTTATTGTTTGGTAAGAAGTACAGTGATACCGGCTTATGGTCAACCTGGACAACGGTCTAATTCACAAATGAAAAATGATCCGCGTAACAGTTTAGGTTTGAGATAAAGGGCTGAACATATTATGAGAGTGTTTTAATTATGTTAAATTATTTCTAAACAGATGTGTAAATATAGAGATATCATTTTGCTGTGCTACAGAAATAAACATTGTGCTGAGTTAACACAAACAAGCTTTCATCAATGGGTGTTTGGTTTTTGTGGAGTAATATTTCTTACTTCTACGTTATTTCTTAGTTATTTGTTCTCAGAATGCCCATTGCTATTCCCTTTCCTGTCATCGTACCTAATTTTATTTAGTGTGTCATCAACTCTTTTACTGTGTATTTAATTTGATAGCCCGTTAAAAAAATGTTAACAGTTATAAAATTATAGTGTGACATACTTTTGATTTTTAAATTTAACAAAACGTTAAGTGTCTGTGTGCGAGTTTTAAATTGTTGTTTAAATAATTTTTTTTTATGAATAATAATTAAACAGGTCTTAATAGAAGTGCTTGTTTTAATGTTGTTAAATTATTTCTAAGCATTTCTGTAACATTGTGCTGTGCTACAGAAATAAACGTTGTTCTGAGTTAACACAAATAAGCCTTTAATTGATGGGTGTTTGATTTTTGTATCAATGGGTGTTTGATTTTTGTTATCGCAGGGCAATAACTGCGACATTATTTCTTAGTTATCTGTTCTCAGAATGCCCACTGCTATTCCCTTTTCTGTCATTGTACCTAATTTTATTTAGTGTGTCATCAACTCTTTTAATGTGTGTATAAATTGTTAGCTTTTTAAAAAAATTTAAACATTTATATTATTATTGTGTTACGTAATTTTGATTTTTTTAAATTTAACAAAATGTGTCATTGCATATGAGTTTCAAATTGTTGTTTAAATCCTGTTTTCAATTTGTTTTTGTAAATATTAATTAAAAGAGCCCTAAAATAAAAGTGTTTGTGGTAATGGAAGTAAAAGACAAACTTTGACTGTTGAACTAAAAAAAGCTACAGTATGAATTAAAAATATACAATATTGATTTGTCCTGCGTATATATGAGACGTAATTACATTTGTATGAATTTGGTTAAAATAAAATGTAACTTTTGTTCTATGAATTCTCTTCATTCTTCATCTTTGACATATTAATAGTGAGTATACAATTTTTTTTCTATAACAAAATGTTTTCCATAAGTCTCTATTGTAAACGCTGACTCGCACAGCAGTCTGCTCAGATAACAGTCTTAATTCTAGAATGAATTAAGCCCGTTAACCGGGTTACCACTATATATGTTATTCAAACCCCTTTATACAAACACATAAAATTCCTTATCCAGCAATGAATCTTTGTTCTTGTTTTTAATATGTGCAAAGAGCTAGGTTTTAGAAAGTTAAAGTATTCGTGTATTTTCAGAGTCAAAAACTGGTAAAGTATATGTGATGATGGAAGCTAGACTTGAAGCTTTATTTAAAAAAGAAGACGATTATACTATATTGGACAAGTTTTTAGGATCTAAATTGAAAGGGGAAAAATATAAACCAATGTTTCCTTATTTTTCACATGTAAGTATATACAGAAATATTTTTACTGTTACCAAACAGAAAAAATATCAGTTTAAAAAAATTAATTGAATGCTACAGTTTTAATTTACATACATTATTTTAAAATTGTCTAATAAAATTTAATTTCATTATTACTATTAAACATTTAAAGGAATTTACTTAAAGAACTATTAAAAAAATGACTTGTTCATTTAATGTAGTGATCCAGTTTGTATTGCATACAGTTCCTCTAGTTTGGTCTCTGGATGGGTTAAGTGAGAATGAATTACAATGTTACATGCTCAACTAAGCCGCTACCATGCTGGTGACGCAGTGCTTGTTTATCTAATACTGAAGGTTACATCCATGTCGGCGACAGTTTGCCGTTTGTTCCTTTCTTCTCTAACTCTTATATTCTGTTTTCTAATACAGGAAAATTACAGTCAGATTAGTTACATGCAATACAGCTCGAAGAAGTCATCTTCTTTGTTAATTCATATTAACAAATAAATTCATAATATCACTTTCACTGATGAAGGGCCCCAGAGACCGCTTAGGTTCGAGGGGAGGGTCTAGGATTGGAGACTTGGCATGGAGGGTTAAAATACTTTCATGTGGCCACAACTCTTCCCTCACCGCTGTTTAGAAAGGGTATAATTTACTAAGCCATAATTGTGTTGACGTGAGATTGGCCATATATAGTGATGATCTGTGTGCAGGTCTGCGTATTTTGATTTTTTCATTTGCATTTTTTTGTATTTTGTAAAACGGAGTGCTGAACGGAAACGTACATCTCTTTGGGATTGTAGAATAAATATTATAATCTTTAGAACATGTAGATATACAATTAGTCCAAATTGGTTTAATGTAATGATTTTATGTCATTGGTAAATGATTGAGAAAAACAGTGTTTTCGATAAGTTGTACTAGTGGACCTGGTCTGGTAGTCCAGTAGTACAGTTGTGAAAAAGTTAAGCATCGTTTATACAACCTTACAATTATTTCATTATATAGCCTTTCTGTCTGCAGCCAATTATTCGTTTAATTCGCATTTATTTGCTTTGTTTGGCCAATTTTTAGTTCGACCTAGATTACATGCCTGAACTAGAGGGAGTTTACTGAATTAGTACTAGTTATTACCGTTACATAATTTCTTCTTCTTCTTTCGATGTGGCCTGCTAGGGACCACGTGACAATTTCAATTCTTCACACTTAGCTGTTTTCTCTCCGTTCCTTCCAATATTTCCTCATCCTTTCACTATGCAGCTTCTTTCTGTCTTCGGACCACTTCGCACCAGGTTTCTTCTGCAATCTTCCTTGGAATCCCTCCATACTCAATATCCTCTTTCTAAAAATCTCTCTGTTCAGCGTTTCTTCTTCTTTTATATTATTTCTTTCTAAATCTTTCCTTACCTCTTGAATCAAACTAGTTGTTGACTTTTTATCCCATAGGTATTTGAGTATCCTTTTCGCTAGTCTTGAATCATTCATCCTGTACATATGTCCAAAAAATTGCAGTCTTCTCTTCCTTATCGTCTCTATCATGTCCTCTATGTTCCTGTATATTTCATCATTAGATCTTAGTTTCCATGTTTCTTTAGTTTTCACTGGGCTTAAAATTTTTCCTCATGATTCTCCTTTCTAGTATTTTCAGTTTATCTAAACTATAATTTAGTACCAAGCATTCACTTGTGTACAGGCATTCCGGTTTCACTACTGTAGTGTAGTGCCTTATTTTAAGATTTTTAGATAAGCACTTTTTGTTATAATAATTTTTAGTGATACCATACGCTCTTTCCATTTTGCGTACCCTTTCTTCAACAGCAGATTTCTCCAAGCCATTTTGTCTTGGATCACTTCTCCCAAATATTTGAATTTATTTACTTTTCCCCTGCACCAATATCTGTAACCAAAAAATTTTATGCGTTTTTGATGTTTGTAATAATTTAGTTTTTTCTACGGAGATTCTCAAACCTGTTTTATTAGCTATTTCATTTAAGAGATTGATTTGTATTGTTGCATTTCTTAGGGTGTCCGACAATATAGCAAAATCGTCTGCAAATGCCAGGCAACTTTTATTTTTCAATGCCTTTATTTTTCTTCCCCAAAGTTACTGGCGAAATGTTATGTTCTTTTAGCTTCACATTCCAAATTCTGACAATTTTTTCTAGAACACAGTTGAACAGAAGAGGTGATAAACCATCACCTTGCCGTACACCTGTATTTATCTTAATAGGTTTTGATATCGTTACATAATTTATTATAATTGAAAATATACTGTGCAGCTGGAGAAGGCTTTCTGTGTGCTAACGGATGGCTACGTAACAGAAGAGTCAGGTACGGGGATTGTCCATCAAGCTCCGTACTTTGGTGAGGACGATTATAGATGCTGCTTGAACGCTGGTGTAATCACAAAAGACCAAGAGATTATCTGTCCAGTGGATGCAAGCGGCTGTTTCATGCATCCTGTAACAGATTTCCAAGGAATGTATGTCAAGGCAAGTTTTAACGTTATTTTAATATTTTGTGCGTTTATTGCTCATGCACTCACATTTGATGTATGATCTTGTAACAGACACAGAAACACCACTTTCTTGCAGTAGTGTTGTAATGATTTTTTTGTTTGTTTGTTTATGAGAGCTTGGTAGTTTATGTGGCTAAGGCACCCGGTCAGTCTGCTATGTTCCTGAACTGTGCACCTCAAGCTTCGAGGTGCTTTAACTTCGTGTAAGCCTTTTGTTAACATGATCCCTTGTCCTCATTAGTATAACTGGCATAAAGGATAGATGTTAAAACAAATATTTTATTGATGAATGTTTCTTGATGTGTTTAAAGGATGCAGATAAAGAAATAATCCAATATATAAAGAAATCCGAGCGGCTAGTTAATGCGAGTACAGTGAAACACAGTTATCCGTTCTGTTGGCGTTCAGAAACACCTCTTATCTACAAAGCAGTGCCTTCTTGGTTTATAAGGGTTCAGCACATGAATCAAGATCTCCTCAAATGTAATTCGGAGACGTATTGGTCAGTAGTAAATGAGAAATATTTAGGGATGAAATATTTATTAGTATATATTTGTTTACCGATAATGATATTTAGTATAATATCAGTTTAAAGTTAAAAAAAACTATAAACTCTTTAGTGTTATACAGTACATGTATAAGGGTATTTTCCAAGACGTTTAATTCACAAGTATTAATTCTGAAAGTGGTATGCATTGATATATTCTGCCTGTCATAGTTGATAACAGTGATATTTCAATGCATTAACAGTTGTTCAGTAAGTGTCGTAGAAGTCCCGACTAATGGTTTGCTCGTTATCTATTTTGGTACTAATTGATAACTGACGTCGTTGGTTTTATTTCTAAATTTATTATTTTTTATTAGGTTGGCAAATTTGTCCTTTATTCCTGTTTGAAATTAGCTTAGTTGAGTTCTACTCCAAGTCAGAAGAAGAAGTTTTCTTCTTCTTCATATTGGGTGGTCTATATTCCTAGTCTGTATAAACTGTTCTACATTCGTCTTCATAAATTTTTAATCTTCTTATGTATTTTATTTATGTAACATTTTTGTGCGGTAAATGTTGACAAAACAAAATTACAAAAAAACTTCTTCAAATTATGTAACGGAAGAGGAAAAAAAAAAAAAAGATGTGATTTCTATAGATGAGCTTTTTAATCAAAGTTTTCTCTAAATGTATATTTGTTGTTGTTGATATTTTAAGGTGAAAAGCACATTGAGGCTATTATCGCCTCCATAAATGTAAGTGTGAGTGTAAAGTGTTAAAGTCATAATGTAGTGTAAGTGTAAGTGTGTGTTAGACTCGGGTACTGCAAGGGACGTCTACATTCTCTCAATAGGTACAGCTAGTCTGCATCCCCTGCGGGGAATTGTAATAAGTTAAAAAATATTATTTATTTTGGAATTATTAAAAATGTTTAAGAAAATTTTATACAAATTTGGAAACATCGTGGTCATGGTTGTCATTTTTAGTGTTAAGAAGCTAAATTGAATGATTTTTTTTTAAAATTTTTCTTAAAAAAGTTTTACATTGGTTATACGTAAATTTAACATTTTCAAGAACGTTCTGATAACGTTTTCTGCAGTGCAGGATACACTGGTACATTTCATGATCTTGGGTCTGGGTTTTACCTTAATAGCTGCTCCAATAAATGACTCAATTTCCTGTATAATTTTATTAGTTAAAATACATTGTAAATATTCTTTAAATAATTATTGATTTTTTTTTAGGGTACCGGATTTTGTAAAGGAAAAGCGATTTGGGAACTGGCTACGTGATGCTAGAGATTGGGCAGTAAGCCGTAATCGCTATTGGGGCACACCTATCCCACTGTGGGTCTCTGAAGATATGGAAGAAATAGTGTGCGTGTCAAGTATCAAGCAACTGGAACAATTGACTGGAGTTGCTGTGACAGACCTTCATCGTGAGAAGTTAGTAAATCATTAATTTTAAATATTTAAAATTAATATCAGGTTATTCTTGGTATAACCCAGAATATTAATTATCCAGGGTATAGCTGAATTCATGGTTAAGCTGCTGGTAATGAGCTTATCGAAATGATAATGATAACCTTAATAGTTTTTCGCCAAGCAAAAAAAGATTGTAACTTAGTTACTTTGTTACTTATTTACTTAGTTACTTTGTCACTTAGTTACTTAGTTACTTACTTACTTACTTACTTACTTCACTTTCACTCACTCACTCACTCACTCACTCAGTCACTAAGTTACTCATTTACTTATGATTTTTGTTGATTTTTCGTGGAAATGTCTTAAATTTGTTAAATGGTTGATTTTACGATTCACAACAGTAAAGATAAATAGCGCTTGTCATACTTGAATGTGTTTCGATGTAACTGATTATAATTACAACAGCCATATTTAATTTAGTTTGTTTTAACAAGGACCAACTGTATAGTGATTAAGGGTAGTAAAATATAGTAATACTTTAGAAGAGATCATTGTCTGAAATATCGATAAAGTATATTATTTAAAATATTAAGATATTAAAAGTTGCAGTTTATTTAATGTTTTGTGTTCAGCATTGATCATTTGACGATTCCATCCGCCCGGCCTGGAAAGCCTCCACTGCGCAGAGTTTCTGAAGTGTTTGACTGCTGGTTCGAGTCTGGATCAATGCCTTATGCTCAACTGCATTTTCCTTTTGAGAATCGGCGTGATTTCGATGATCGTTTTCCAGCTGATTTCATTGCTGAGGGCATCGATCAGACGCGAGGCTGGTGAGTATGCTGATTAGTAAACATGTTTTTAATGTTATTATTGGTAAATAATAAAATGTATTTAGTGTGTTTATATACGTAGTTGGTGTTATCTTATTCGATTCAATCATTGTTTTATTAAAAGTGAGGAGAATATGAATGTACGAAGAAAAGTGAACAGGGCTTGATGGGACGTAGTGTAGAATATTTATTGTGGCCTGTAGTATTTGGGATTTATTATTTTTTTTTTTTTAGTTGCAGTATACTGACTCGTTAGACTGACACTTTGCACTAAACTTCGATCTACTTTTCTTATCTGCTGTCTATTTTGGATTAAACAAATCTTTCAAAATTAATACAATTAAAATTTTCTCAAAATTGGGAGTAACGATTTTCATCAATTTTTTCAAAATTGTTTTACTGCGATGGCAGACTATATAAAGTTCAAATAAGTTCTTCACCGTTGTTGGTCAGTGTGACCTTGTCAATAGAAACATTAGGCAGCCGCCTCGGTGGCCTAGTTGATAGCGTACTAGGCTTTCACCCCGAGGACCAGGGTTCGATTCCCGGCCAGGGCTTGGCATTTTCATATGCTATAAATCATCCCATCGTCTGCATTTCGTTTCAAACGTTTTTACTTTACGGCACGGTTATCAGCCGCCTCGGTGGCCTAGTTGATAGCATACTAGGCTTTCACCCCGAGGACCAGGGTTCGATTCCCAGCCAGGGCTTGGCATTTTCATATGCTATAAATCATCCCATCGTCTGCATTTCGTTTCAAACGTTTTTACTTTACGGCACGGTTATCAGCCGCCTCGGTGGCCTAGTTGATAGCGTACTAGGATTTCACCCCAAGGACCTGGGTTCAATTCCTGGTAAAGCCAGAGTGCTCATTTTTTGTTTACTCCTAACCCAGAAAGAATCCCATAAAATATCTGACGATGTAGAATTAATTTTGCCAATTAATCAGGTTTACATGCAATTATTTTTTTACAGGTTTTATACGCTGTTGGTCATCTCAACATTACTGTTCAAGAAGCCTCCTTTTAAAAATCTTATCGCAAATGGCTTAGTTTTAGCTGCAGATGGTCAAAAAATGTCAAAGAGTAAAAAAAATTATCCTGACCCAATGGAGGTAAATCTTATTACTTTTCCTAATATTTCCAGTTATTTTTGATTAATCTTTTGACCCAAATGACCAAAATGTTTTATAGTAAATTTTTAAATGAATATCATTTTTGTCCTGACTCTCATATAAGAAAGTCCTGACTTTCTTGATTTTTAAGTTTTAAGAACAGTCATCTTTATGAAAAAGTTTATATTATAATTAGTGTTAGAATTGTTTGTAAGTATAATCAATAATTTATACTTGACGGTTTCTGAAAAAATTTTAAATTCTTATCGAGGGTGACGAAATATTAAAGGTTAATAAAAGAGAAGATTTAAAATAAGAGAGTATTGGATAACAATATCAAGTACAGTATGTTGATACAATAATCGATATATTACACTTTTGTCAATTCGTTCTTTGATCACTGGGAAAAAACAAGTTTATACTTGGCCAGGATAATGGTCTAATTCACAGAATGAAAATGACCCTATAACAGTTTCGGTTTTGGATAAAGGACTGAACATATAAGATTGTTTTCATTTTGTTAAATTATTTCTAAGCACACGAGTAAATATACAGATAACATTGTGCTGTGCTACAGAAATGAACATGGTACTAAGTTTTTGATGGGTGTTTGGTTTTTGAAGGGCAATAACTTGCACAGTATTTCTTAGTTATCTGTTGTCAGAATGCCCACTCCTATTCCCTAAAAATATACAGTACTGATTTGTCTTATGTATATATGTGACATAATTACATTTGTATGAATTTAGTTAAAGTGTGACTTCTATTCTGTGTATTTTCTGCTTTCTTCATCTTTCAAATATTAATAATGAGTAATCCATTATTTTTTTTTTTATGTAACAAATTAAAATGTTTTCCATAAGTCTCTATTGTAAACGGAGCCGCCTCGGTGGCCTAGTTGTTAGTGTACTGGGCTTTCACCCCGAGGACCCGGGTTCAATTCCCGGCCAAGGCTTGGCATTTCCATACGCTATAAATCATCCCATCATCTGCAGTAGCCTAAGTGTGCACAATAGTCGGACGTTAAACACCAAAAAAATAAATCTATTGTAAACGCTGACTCACACAGCAGTCTGCTCGCATAACAGTCTTAGTTGTGGAACAAATTAAGACTGTAAACCGGGTTACCACTGTATTTTTCTCATTCTTTATCACAGTTAATATGAACAGATCTACATACATGATAGGAAATAAAATATTACGGAAAAAATTATAATTCATGAAAAATGACTATTTTAATACAAGTGAACAGTTTCTATTAGAACTGACTGTTCAGTTGGTTCCTCTATCATTTCCTTATTTAAGCATTTTACCCTCTCACTCGTTTAGTCTATATGCCAAGTACAGTGCCATTTCTGTTGAACTTTACAGTATTCCTACATAAGCTTTGTGGTGCTGACACCTGACATTCTGACATAGCTTTTCCATATCGTGGTAGATGAGTGATATTTTAACACTAAGTAAATGTATTTGAAATGAGTGGATAGTACAGTAACTTATTGACTGTAACTTATTGAAATAGCGTATTGTGTGCAAAACCAGATAATGATAGGTAGTATCAAGCACAGCTGATAACAACATGTGTCTTGGCAGCAGCAGTTACTAACTCACGTATAATTCAGCTGTTAATTTTGCCCAGTTCATTGATTTGTATGCCTTACAAAAGTAAAACAACGTAGAATAAATTTAGCAACTTTATATAGCAATTAGTGAGTTAGCATTATATGCTCAAACAATGTATGCTGTTAAGCATATCTGCTCCTCAATATACAAGTAACAAATATTTTTGTGGAAATGTTCATCGTTCATCTGTGAAAGACTAATAGAATATTTTTTCATTTATTTTTGTGTAAGCTACTCACTCCAGAAGTTGGCGCTATTTCAGGTACATTCTGATATTAACTTTTGTAATATATAATTTTGTTTGTTTTTACACATTCACTAAAATTTTCAAAAAACATGCAGTATACTATCTTTAATATCTTTATATTTTTAAAAAACTTCTAGTGTATATTTCAATTTAAACCTTTTTTTATCAATTTTACTGTTGTTTTTTTTTGTAGATTGTAAATAAATTTGGTGCAGACGCTTTACGACTTTATCTCGTGAACTCCCCAGTTGTACGAGCAGAGAACCTTCGCTTCAAAGAAGAAGGTGTGCGGGACGTCCTAAAAGATGTATTCTTACCTTGGTATAATGCATACCGTTTTCTCATTCAGAACATCGAACGCATCAACAAAGTAAGTTTTTTTCACTAATTCTTTCATTATTATGATAATATAATTTTAAATAGTTTTATTCATATTTTGAAGAGATTTTGCCATTTTAGGAAGAAGCGATGAACTTTACGTTTAACGATGAATGCGAATCTGCTACTAATCTAATGGACCGTTGGATATTATCTTTCACTCAGTCTCTGCTTGCGTTTGTACGAAGTGAGATGTCCGCTTACCGATTGTACACTGTCGTTCCTAGGCTAGTTCAGTTCATTGATAACCTCACCAACTGGTATGTCCGCATGAATAGAAAGAGACTCAAGGTAAGAACTGCTCATTACAACCACTGATTAGTTATTCATGCTTTTAATTAGTGATTGTTTCAATTAACTAGCATCAGTTTGTTCACAAACTGAGCAGCAGTGTTGACTGCTCAAGTTTGCTCTGCTTCCAGTTTTTGCGTTGGCATTTATGTAACTGTTTTATAAAACAGCATTGGGTGAAAAAGAAAATTGTAGACATTCTCACTTTAACCCTTTGTGGTCAGTTGAGTGTTTTTCAGAACATCCCCTGAATTCAGAAACCTTCATAAAGCATTTATCCTAATGAATTTGGTAGTGTAGACTAGTAGTGTTGTGTCATATAGACAGGCCGCACATAAGTGCTTTATTACTGCCCACTGTAGCTTGATTGTCCTGTTATAAAGTTTAGGTAGACTTAATATACTGAGGAAGTGCTGCAATCTTTTGGAAAATAACCGAACTTGTCATTAAGTCAGGTTTTCATATTATGTACGCAGCTACGTTATCTTAATATAGTTTAAGTAATTATTACAATATGATGACACAGTTTCTTGTTAAAAAGTTTGCATTTCTTTTAAAGATGTTAGGTTAAGAATTAGCACTTATAATTTTACGGTAATCAGCTTGTAATACAATGGATTTGTTTTGTAGTTATATTTTTTGCCGCCAGATTTCAGTTGGTAAAAGTTTTTGAAAATAAAGGGTAAAAGCAGCAGAAAACTTGGTTTGTTGGATCAACTAGTTTCAATACCTACTAAGCATTCTTTAGCAGTTGCGGCAAACACTAAACACTTTAATGTGCTGTGTAAATATACATACTTTCAGAAGCAAATGTTCCCAGTAATTTGTGCACCTTTATTGCTTTAGTGAAAACAAATGAGCGAGTTGATTCTGCAATAATTCCTCTTGTATTCTAGGCTTTACATTTCAGCGTAGTTCTCTACTGTTGATGCCTATTTTTTAACTAATGATAATTTTGTTAAACTTTTAAGTTCATCTGTACATATTTCACTTGTCTTGTATTTTGAGCTTGACTTCAAGTTGTAAAGTGGACAAGTGCCTTTTTTATATGAGGTTCTCAAAGATGTTTCATTTCAAGTAGTAGTGATGTGTCAAAATAACAACTAGAAAACCAGTCATCCAAGTATCCAGCATCAGAAAATTGACGCTCTGTCTTTGTTTCCATGAATTTATGAATTATTTTAAAGTGTATTTACTTTGTATAGGGTGAAGGAGGTGTAAAAGATTGCAAGGAAGCCCTGGCCACTCTGAGCAGTGTATTGTTCACTATGGTGCGTGTGATGGCTCCGTACACTCCATTCTTAACGGAACTTATGTATCAAAATTTGAAACTGTTAACGGCTAGAACCGAACAAAGCGTCCACTGCGTTATGATGCCTCAACCTAGGTAAACTGTTAACGTAACTATTACCTGCCTAAGTTAACATTTTATGTGGAAAATATGTGAAGTATTGATTACCAGATGTTTAAAGTATGCCTTATCTGTGTGACTCAAGAAGGTACAGTAAAGCAAAAGTAAGATATAAAGAGTAAACTTTGTTTAATATAGTGTTTGAGTTTGTTTTGAAGGAAATGTAACGTGAAGACACAATACAACATGAATATTATTTTCTAACTCATTCTAAAAGTAGACTCATTTGTTTCTCTAGACATTTTTATTTAAATTGATGAAACAGAACTTATTTTACAACACATTTGATACGGTAGTTATTTTTTTTTATGTACTCACCATACAAATTTAAACATTTTTCTTAGCGTTTCACCAGCTTTTCTATTCCTTCCGCATACACATTTGCCACTAATTTGTTGAATCTTTAATGGCTTTACTAATGACTTTTTATCAGTTCGTTGTCATTTCCATAGTGGTTTTCGTCCAAAAAAACTTTAAATTTAGAGAAAAGATAATCATTCGAGGCTAAGCCTGGATAAGGCAGATATTACAATATTTTCCTCTTGAACTGCTGAAGAGATTGAACAAGTAACAACTGAAGGTCAAGCATGAATATTTCTCTATCCACTATTACAATGATGCACCATTTTTGAACTGAAGCTTCGTTCATCACATTACCATAAATGTTGGTTATTTGTGTATAAATTTTAATTGAAAAAGTATATTACGCTGTGAAGCTCATACTTGGCATGATCATTGATTTTTCCACATATAAACAAACAAATGACCGTAGGAGCTTGTAGTTTAAAAAAAATAAAATGGATACATTATTGAAAAATTTTAAATATCCGAAACATTTCCAATATTAAATGTGTTTTAGAATTATAATAGTTAATAAAAGATGCATGTTTTTAGGCAAGCTCTAATTGATGAAGCAATTGAACGATCTGTTTCAAAAATGCAAAGCGTAATAGAGCTGGGCCGAGTACTTCGTGATCGCAAAACTATTCCTATAAAGGTAATTAAAATGTAACTAAATTAATGGTTTTGGTTATTAAAATAATATGAAAATAAAATTAATAAGTTCTATACATTTTATGCTCAATAGCCAGTGTAACTTTGCAAGTTTACATAAGGTAATACACATATATTTTTCTTTTTCTTTAGTATATAACCTTGTGTTGTAATTATTTTTATTTTTATTTCTTGTCAGTGATGATAACACATATCGTTTTTCTCTGGAGAAAAATCCATAGTTATATCATATTCCCTGAATTCGTAAAAGTGGTTTTTACTTGGTTTTTTTTTTTTTTTTTTTTTTTGTGTTTAACGTTTGACTATTGTGCACACTTGGGCCAATGCAGACGATTGGATGATTTATTGCGTATGAAAATGCCAAAAATCGAACCCGGGTCCTCGGGGTGAAAGCCTAGTACGTTATCCACTAGGCCACTGGGCGGCTCTTGAAGACTAAATGAATTGACTGATTTTGATAAAATTTTGTTATATAGCTTTAGTCTGCTTATATCTTGGAACCATTTTAAAATTTATTTTGTATATATAACCACTGTGTTATAACCATGTAATATAACTAGTATAACACTCGGTTATACTGGGCCTGATATATCGCAGTATCAAATTTAACTTGGGTCTGGCAAATCTCCCACTTCTTATTATGTGATCACTCATGTGGATATAAAATAACTCAAATGCCGAATTTTTGTCGACAAAGTGATAAACAGTTCTTTGGAAAATATTGCTTTGAAAGTAATATTACTGATAAGCTAATAACAAACGATGCCTATCTCATTCTCATAATACAAATACAATCTAATAAGTCTATTATCGAACATGCCAGATTTCATCTATTACTTTCGTGTTTCATTCCATATTACTATTTCAGGAGAATAGACAGAACAACAAACATTTTAATTTGAAACATTTTATTTAACTTCTCGTAAATAATTTCACTGAATGTGAGGATATTTGTGTATAATTTCTTGTTGGTATGTTGCAGTATCCATTGCCAGAAGTTGTAGTGATATTAAACAACGAATCCGATGTTAGCGAAGTGTTGCCTCTGCAGCAGTATATAGTGGAAGAGCTAAACGTGAGAAAAGTAACGGTCACTACTGATAAACTCAAGTATGGTGTGTCATTACGCGCAGAGCCTGACCATAAGACTTTAGGCGCAAGGCTTAAAGGCGAGTTCAAAGCGGTCACTCAGGCTATTAAGGTATCTTACTAAGTGTTTTTATCTTATAAATATTTTTAAAGGAATCGTATTATTATGTACGAGGTTTGGCAAAAATTAACCGTACTGATTTTTCTAAAGACAACCAGCAAATGCGTTTAGGTCAACAACTACATTGCTGAGTCACGTAACATCCTCTCTTTCCATTTCTGTTGCTGATACAACTGCCAACCCCTCAGTCAGGTTGTGACCTTCGTTCATACTTACTGTGTATCTATTGCCTGTCGGAAAAGTACCTAGTATTTTTAAAAGTAGCGTTCTTAGTGAAACTCGGAAAGTCCTTCACATAAATTCACTCTTTGTTGAAAAAAGTGTACAGTGATGAATGTTTATCATGCATTCAGGTTTTTGAGGAGTTTGAATAGTTCAAAGAAGGGCGAGAAGAGATTGATGATGAGCCATATCTAGTACGACCTTTGTTGTCAAGGACGAGAAGAACTTTGAAGAAGTTGACAGTTTAATCCGAAAAGATCGTCAGTTGAACATTCGCACTGTCTTTGAGATCGTCAGAATTGACAAAGAATCAGTTCAGGAAATTTAGCATGAACATTTTAACATAAAGTTTGACCTAAACTGAAGTACTCTTGACAGAACATTTGTGCTAACATTTTAAAATCCATAAAAAATACCCTAAACTCTTGGAAAGAATAATAAAATGTGATAAGTTTTGGTTTTTACTTACGATCCAGAAACTAAGCACCAGTTGAACAACTGGAAGAGCTCCCATTCACTGAGACTCAAGAAAACTCGAATGTCCAAATCAAATTTCTAAATTATTAATTTAAGTTCTTTTTAACTTTTCTTTTTCTAAACCTGGAAAGTGGTTTGAACACATTTTTAAATATTATTATTATTTGGATAGTATTATTTCTTTTAATGAAAATATAATATTTTCTATGAAGCTTGATAACGTTTCGTGTAATAATTTTGTTTTTGTTATTAAAGGCACTTACTGACAATCAGCTGCAAGAATTCCAAAGAAGTGGAAATATCGAAGTTCTTGGTCACAAGATAGAACCGAATGAACTACGTATCATGTTCAGCTTCACTGGACCAGCTGCAGAAGAACTGAGTCAGCGATACGAAGCCCATGCTGACAAAGATGTTAGTACAGTACTAGGTTTATATTGATTTAAACTGTTATACATAATTATTTTATTTCATGTCAATGTAAATAACAGGTTCTTTTGTCAATGCGAAGTGTAAAGAAAATATGATTATCTTGAAAAAAGTCTTATTTTCTTGGATATCTGTTAGTCTGTGTTTGTGTATATCGCTGAACACTAAACTGATTGAATGATTTTGATGAAATTTGGCAAGTAAGTTTGCTTGCCAAACTCAAGTTATAGCCTAACCCGAGACCATTTGAAGCCCTGTTTTTGTTGAAAATCATATTTTCTCAAAATATATAACTAATATATGACCAAAATTTGACTGATCAATTTTGAGAAATTTAGCTGATATTTTGATTATTATGCATTATTCAAATTAAAATTAGTATTATTATTAATACAAATAAACATTGTGGTATAAACTTCTATTTTGTGTTAACCATTTCAGTGCTGTGGACAAAAATTTAATATTTTAAAAAATTGTTTGATATATTTTAAGCTAAATAAACATATTTTATGAAAATCATTTTTACAAATGACACACACTCATACAGTAAGAAAAAATTAGCGAAACTTTTGGTCATCTATGCACATCACGAAGAATTCACCTGTACCTGTTAGCTTTCACCCGAACCATCCACCATTTATTTAAGGTGGGCATCGCAACTTCTCCACCACAGACAGGTAAACTCTTGAGTTACACAGAAAAACCAACAGCCAATGCGTTGTTCAAACCTGCTCATGCCTAACACACTATACATACTATACATACACACTATACTCATGCCTCATCCGCTCAACTCATGCATTAAACCACTCAGTCGTTAGACCGATCTTAAATTGTTTCATTTAACAAGCCTCATAAGTTATTGGTTATTATTGGTAATGAAAGACGTATATTGCCCGTCCTTCTCTCTTTAGTAGCTTAAGTACTAAAGACGGACAATGTCCATCCTCTACTTCCCTGATCTCTTTGCCGCATGTTTCTAGCCTAAAAGTTGAATATAGAAATATAAATCTATTTTAATCTATGAGATATTTTTCCTTTGTTTATTTCCGTTGTTACTCGTTAATTTCCGCCAGTTTCTTTGTGAAGTTGTGTACGAATTTGACAGTTGTAGAAACATGGCTTCTCGTAAGGAATTGTTTATTTCTTCGAGTGCATTTAGTGAGTTTGTTAAGAATATTTTAAATGAAAGTGGTTGTGAGATTAGTGATAATGAAGAGCAAGAAGGTATTGTTGAAAATGACAGTAGTGATAGTGATAACAGTGATGATGAGATCTGTGAAAATAGGCCTAACTTGCAGACAATGCTACACATAACCTACAAGTAAATGATTGGCAGTGGACTGACTTCTTCTCTCAAATATAACTAAAATTCTGGGGACATTGTATAGGGAAAATCCGCCCAACAAGCAAAGCAAGGCCATCTAGTAAATGTAGAGTGTGTACTGCAAAAGGAAAAAGGTCTGAAACAATTTACCAGTGCAAAAAATGTAGTGTTCCTTTGCATTTGGAAAATTATTTTGAAATTTATCATAGACAAATTTTTGAAAAAGAAACAAAATGTACATAGTGTAAATATATAAATATAAAAAATGTTAATATATTGTTAAAAGTGTTTGCTAAGTATGTGTTAACAATTACAACAACATTATGGAGGATAAAATTGGTAGGTTACTTGCTTTTATTATTGCACATAATCTTAGTGCAAACTACTGAAAAAATTCAGTACTGAAGGCCAATAACATGTTAGTAAAATCCAGTTTCCAATGGGTTAAATATCTGATTGCTTATTGTTTGATTTTTTAAAATTTATTTTTGAAAAAACCATTGTAAGAGCTAAAGAATTTATATAAAACAATTGTCCGAAAATTGGACTTTGACACTGAAAGGGTTAAACATAATTACTACAAAACTTGAACATGTTTTCAGGTATTAGTTTTGTTGGATGTAACGCCAGATGAAGAAATGCAAGCTGAAGGAATAGCGAGAGAAGTGATCAACAGAGTGCAAAAGTTACGTAAGAAAGCGCACTTAGTGCCTAGCGACAGTATATCTGTATATTATAAAATCACTCCTGCTGAGAGTGATCTGGCGAAAATCACCTCTAGATACAGGGAATACATTGAGAACACCATCAAAGCTACATTTGTGTCTGCGTCTCCCACTGGACAAGCACTCGTCATTGAGGAAAGCCAACAGGTTAGTAGCTATAATATTTTATCTGAGATTGGTAATTTAAAGCAGTGTGAGTTCGACTGGCCATATGTAATGGCTCATATTACTTTCCGATACAACTCAACTATACTTCCCATAGTGGCTTTGTGTAAAACTACTGCAGTGCATTCTTGTTGCTACTTCAACACCAATAGTCTGACGCGCCATTGTTTTAAAGTGTGTTACTCAGCAGTGAGTTGTTGTAATATACTTGCATTGTTATCCATTAAGCAGTCTTTTAGCTCTTGTAATATACTTTAAATAGTTAAGTGCTTGTTGAATGCATCAATGTAATTAACCCCTTGGCTGCTATATAATGATCTATTGTTGTAATTTACTATCAAAAAATGCAGAACAACTACCTACTATTGCTATAACTTAGTCAATATTAGTTCAAAATAAAACCAGTAAATAGCATATAAGTCTAAATTTTTCAATTAACTGATTATTTTAGTTCACTTTTCTGCCACTTTCATATTTTCTGAGTTGCAGAAATGAAATTATAAGAGCTGTAACATAACCTTGTCCTTCAAGTTTTGTTTATTTGGCAATCGAAACGGCTGGCATTCGTGATGCGTTTTTGTTTGGTGTTGATGATGTTATAATTCAGTTAAACATTATGATACATGAAAGTGCTCAGGATTTACTAGTTTTTTTGTTGTTGTTATTTTAGGAAGAAAAGCATATTGAGGCTGTTATCGCCTCCCTAAATGTAAGTGTGAGTGTAAAGTGTTAGAGTTGTTAGTGTAATGTTGTAAGTGTAAGTGTGTGTTAGACTCGGGTACCGCGAGGGACGTCTAAATCCTCTCAATAGGTGCAGCTAGTCTGCACCCCCCTGCGGGGTCTACCAGAGAGAATGACTAGAAGTCAACTTAGGATATTTAGTGAAATAAAATGATGTATTTGATATTTAATGGTTTAAAATTTATTTTTTAATCCTAAAATAAAAACTTTATTTATTAAATTGAAATTTGAGTGAAACGTAAAATTTCTGTATCAATAAAAACTGCACATTATCTGCAATAAGAATGACCCTTTTAGATTTATAAAATAATAAATATATTTAAATATAGGGTCCGCCAGTGAAACGGGATGATTAGATAAAGTAATTTATTGTTTATTTTATGTTTAATATGTAATTGATACAAAAGCTATCCATTTGAGTTGTAAATGCTTTGTTTCTAGTTGAAAGGCTCCAATCTGGACCTGGTGATTGTCAGAGGAGATGGTACCAGTCCTTCAAGTTCTCCTTATTGCAGGTAATTTAAATATAGATCATACACTTTCTATTTATTTCTGTTATATAAATATAAACACATCAGGTCTAATATGCAACACTATGGGAGTTAGAAATCATGTTCACATAAAAACCTGAACTCAATTTTGAGTTAGTAAGCCTGAAAAAAGTAAGCTATGGATAAATGAATGAATTTCAAGAGTTATTATTGACCTACGTTAAGGCAAAAGCCATGCTCAAAAGTACAATGAAGAAACAGCAGATGGAAAAAATGAAGAGCATAGCAAAAGACAAACGCTGGGAAAATATAGACGAGGAATGGGACAGACTGAAGGGAAAACCAAGGAGACAGTCAGTGGTACAGTTCTGTCTTAACACGGGTCATGACTGCCTCGCTGCCCACTTAAAGCACATTGGAGTCTACTCCTCTGAAATGTGCCCTCTGTGCCAAGAGACGAACTCAAATATGAACAAGGAACACCTGCTGACATGCTCTGGATTGAATGCTGATTCAAGACGACAGAAGAGCTTCGCTCGGCTGTATTGGGAGGCAAGGAGGCTGATGAACTGGAGTCCGGGCTAGTCATAGGAAACAACAACAACAACTTATTGACCCTACGACTTTTGTCGATCCATTGCACCCTTTTTCTATATTCCTAACTTGCTCTGCGATTTGGAGAGGATTCAAGATGTTTAACTTCCCCACTTCTAATCAGTAATTTCCCACTTTGTTATTAAGGTCCTTGCAAGCTGCCTCGGTGGCCTAGTGGATAGCGTACTAGGCTTTCACCCTGAGGACCCGGGTTCGATTCCCGGCGAGGGCTTGGCATTTTCATACGCTATAAATTATCCCATCATCTGCATTAGCCCAAGTGTGCACAATAGTCGAACGTTAAACACAAAAAAAGGTCCTTGCTCTGCTAATTTCTTTCTATTTTTTTTTACCTTTATCAAAGAGGTTGTGCTTCATTTGGTGAGCTTTTTGTTGTACGAGATACCACTCATTCTGTTATAGATTCTTACACGTGTTGTTTCCATGAGTATCTAAGGAAATTATGTTTGCCCATACAGAACCCCACAAACATGGGAAAGTTATCAGGTATCCTAGGGCTCTGTTTGATACACCATTAGGCCGGTGTTATTCACTCCATCGCAGGAGTCGCTTTACATTTTAGAGTTATCCAGGCTCTGTGGAGTAGTGAATGTGTGTTGGGTAGGTGAGTATGAGCTAAAGGTGTGGTGAGATTCCTAAACCCACCACCTGCTCGCCTCAGCTGCGTGCACTGGTAAAGAATCAGCTAAGTTGAATCTGTTATTATTATTATTGTTCCGTAATGACTTGTTCAGTGCTACTTATTGTGTAGCGTACATTTCACTAGTTTTCACACTGTCTAAACAGAATATTAATGATTTTTTTTTTTTTTTTTTTTTGGTGTTTAATGTCCGACTAATGTGCACACTTGGGCTAATGCAGACGATGGGATGATTTATTGCATATGAAAATGCCAAGCCCTGGCCGGGAATTGAACCCGGGTCCTCGGAATGAAAGCCCAGTACGCTATAAACTAGGCCACCGAGGCGGCAATATTAATGAAGATATAGACTAAAGTGTTAGGTTAGGTCGTGCCCAGGTTGTATGCTACAACTTCAGGTGACATAGCTCATTATTATATGGTGTAGATTTAAAATTTGTTTCCTCATTTAGTTTTTTTGTTTTTAGATTTGTTAATGTTAAACTGCAAGGGATAATTCCAAGAAACGGAGTTAACGGGACTTCCGGTGTAATATTGTTGGAAAACCCTGTTGGAGAGAATGTATTAACGCTACCACAAATGATGAAAGAGGTAATGCATCACGCCATTCATTGATTAAGATTAATATTGTAGCAAAGTGAACAGTGAAATAATACTGTGCACTAATTACACTCTAGATAATGAACGATTTGCTGTTATGTTCTAAGTAAAGATACTGACACTGAATAAACATTTTTAGAGTTGTTTACGTATACATAAGTAAATCAGTTTGTTTTTTAATCAGTTTCTTCTACAAATATATGTTTTTTCGCTTCTTTATATTAAATTTGTATAGTTTAATGTACAGTTTTATTTTCATTTTCAGTTTTATTTGTAAAATAAAAATTATTTCCTAGCTGGTATGATTTTCTAAACTACGTATTTTAAGAAATTGTGTACCGTCAACTTTTCAATTATCCACAATAATTATTGTGGCTGTTAAGGATAAGAAAATTCATGGTTAAGCCGTTAGTATTAAGTAGATGCAGAAAACAATGTAAACTCAATATAAAAACATTTAAAAAAAAAAAAAACAGTATTTTTGTATTTTTTTTTCTTTTACTCAATTTAGGTTCATTAAGCTTATTTTTCATTGATATTTTGTTCTAAATTGTGATCAGCCTTGTACAAAACGAACTTATCCACAAATTATATCATCATACTTCCTCCATATAGTCGGTTAAACTTGCAACGTATTGCAGTGCCCACTTTTGATTAGTGTCAAAACAACTTCTTTTATAGTTGAACTGAGGACTGCCAACTCACTGTGCTGCAAAAGGCAATAATATCCAGTTTTACTAACAGTTGAACATGTCAAAAAATGTGTCAAACAAGGAGAAAGAGAATGAGGAAAGCGGTGACTTTTCTTTGTAGAAAATCATTAAACCATTCCTTAACTGGTTGCGTAACAAACAGTACTTTATTGTGTGCCTATACGGGCACATACATGTATCATGTATCAACCTGGCAATATTGCCTCACTGCACAAATCTTGTTGAATAAGTATGTAAAGCTTACACTTTATCAAAACACAGCATCAAATAAAATGTATTTTAAAGCTGTTTTTTACTTCAATTAAATAAGTACGAGAAGTTCAGGGAATTCAAATTCAATGTACAAATCATTTGTGGTATGACTTATTGCCATTAGAGTGGGCGAACAGTACTCTGTGAATTAGGGTGCCAACAGCTGTGGTAATGAGAAGCTGCATACTTGTGTTTGTGTAACGTGTTTTTAGTTTTACAGCGATTTTTAAGCTTAGGTAAACGGCAGATTTCAAGGAGCAAAGAACCTGCATCAAATTTTGCTTCAACTTAAAAAAAACGTATTGTGAAAGCATTTGATTGCAAGCAATGCTGTGAGTCAAAAGTATAACTTTTACGTGCAACAAACGCTTCAAGGATGGACGAACATCTGCTGATGACGATAAGGGATTAAGGACGACCATCAGCAAGCAACTCCGGAAAATATCGCGAAAGGGTGTTACTGATCATGGACAAACACTTTGTGTTGTCTGTGCGATCGTAGGAATGTCATACGGGTCTGTGCAATGCATCTCGTCAGACAATTTGGGCATGCTGCAAAATGTGTAGCAGAACAGCAACCAAACAATCATTTGTGTAGCCTACTGCACTGAATTGAAAATTGCAGCAAGAGATGACCCCAACTTCATCTCCAGGGTCATAACCGGTGATATTTTTTTTTTTTTAAGGCAAAGAGCACATTGGGGCTATTATTGCCTCCCTAAATGTAAGTGTGAGTGTAAAGTGTTAGTCATAAGTGTAGTGCTGTAAGTGTAAGTGTGTGTTAGACTCTGGTACCGCGCGGGACATCTAAATCCTCTCAATAGGCACCCCCTATGGGGAATCGGTGATAAGACTTGAGTTTACAGTTATGACATTGAAACTAAGTAGCAGTTGTGAAGTGGAAGTTGCCATATTCATTGCGGCCATGTCTAGTTCACAGCAATGTGTCTCCCCTGATCAAACTGTTAATGGAAAGTTTTATTGTGAAGTTTTGAAGTGGCTGTATGAGAGCATTAGGTGCAAATATTCACCTAACAGTCGGAGAACAAGAACTGGGTATTCCACCACAACAATGCGCCTACATTGCTAGTTGTTGGAAATTTTTGTCTTCCAAAAACACAGGAGTGATTCCTTGTCACCTTGTCTGACTTCACCCCATATGACTTTTTACTATTCCTCAAAATAAAGTTGATATTGAAAGGCACACATTTTGACACATTTGAGTAGATCCAGGCAGCATTGCTGGATGTCTTTCGAACACATACTTGCAGACTTCCAGGTACACATGAAATCATGGAAAAACATTGGGATCGCTGATTCCATATACAAGTGGACTTATCGATGAGGTTATCTAGTAGGGACAAGGGGGGGTTATCTAGTCAGCTGTTGAACCACATTAGCAATAATTCCCCACTTGGTTTTTTCTTCTTTCACAAACGTTTACTGTCTTTCTAATGCAAAACAATACAACCAAATCAGTTGTCTGCAGTAATGTACTTTTGTGCGGACTTTTTGTTTTTCTTTGTTCACATTTTTTTCTGTTCTACTGTTTTGTTTGCTGTGCTTTTATTTTGTCTTGTGCTAAAGGGAAACATACATTTATGATAATAAACTGTGTAGAGTGTGTGGGTCCGAAGTATGTAACAGTCTATAATTGGTAAATGGTTTGAGAAAACATCTAGTCTAGACTCTACTATGTATTGTGAAAACAGCTTTTATATAACCTTATAACTAATTACAAAATGTAGCCCATTTATGTAGTACTGTATCTATGTAAAAATAGTGTATAAGTATTTTTTTTTCTATTTTAGTTATTAGTTTTTTTATTTTAAGACTATTTTGAGGCTATTATCGCCTCCCTAAATATAAGTGTGAGTGTAAAGTGTTAAAGTCATAAGTGTAATGTTGTAAGTGTAAGTGTGTGTTAGACTCGGGTACCGCGAGGGACGTCTAAATCCTCTCAATAGGTGCAGCTAGTCTGCACCCCCCTGCGGGGTTTTAGTTGTTAGATAAAGCATTACAGGCAAACATTCAGGATACTTTCTCAAATTCTATTAATCACTTAAAATGGGCGGTACTAATTTTAAAAATTAAAAATATGTTAAATGTGAACAGTATCTAATGAAGTTTTTGTTGGTAGCTCTTAAACCAGATATTCTGGGAGCTATTAACCTATATTTTTGTTTCAGTGTTTAAAGACCAATTGTAATCATTACATTTGTTTTTTAGAAAATCAAATTTCTATTAATTTTCAGTGGTTTTATGGCAAAAATGTTTCGATAACTAAATATTTGAACTTGTAAACATCTTGTAATATTTTTTCCTTTTGATATGTTTTACCGGTTGATTCTGTTGAAATTGCACTGTGAGAATATTTATTGTCTTTTAAAGAGTTATGATTTTAAGAATTTCATCTCACACGGAAAGTTTTACAACTAAAAGTATTGAATTTGTGATTTTATTTAATTTTGTCATGTTTAGGTACAAGTGTTATTTGGACTTCAAGGCTGTTCAAACATGCAGATTGTGGACAAAGCCGGCAGGCTATTGACGGCAGACAGTTTAGCCAATATTGCACAACAAACTGTTTTTGTCGTACCCAAAGCTCCAGTTTTTAAAGAACCATTGGCTAGCACTCAAACAAACTGCAGGTACAGTAACAGTGATATTAATTTTAAATTAGATTCAATTGTTAGTTATTTTGCAGTATAGTTTGTGATATAGGTTGAGTGTTTTAGAACAACCCTAGTGGCTATCTATATAAAGTGACATTGGACATCCCACACTTAATGGCTCCTATGGACTTTTTGCTACAACTCGACTGCTGTCTCCATGTCCCACAATTATTTATTTTTCTTTAAATTTCTCTGTAGATTTCATATACTTGGGAAGTGCTGAGTATTGAGTGCTATAATTGAGGATTATCTGAACTAACCAAACAAGGCATTGACTCAGTTTTTTAAA
Source organism: Callitettix versicolor (assembly GCA_022606455.1). Classification (NCBI taxonomy): domain Eukaryota; kingdom Metazoa; phylum Arthropoda; class Insecta; order Hemiptera; family Cercopidae; genus Callitettix; species Callitettix versicolor. The sequence continues at coordinate 8,746,659 of CM040185.1, forward strand.
TTATAGTATATACACAGTTATTGTCACATTTTTTTAGGCCTAATCATCCCAAGCCAAGATGGAACAGCGGGTGCCAAAGGCTGCGTAGCTAAGAGAGAGCTTAACTTAAGCATGCAGACTCTAGATCAGGCGACCTCCAGTTTTAATCAACCTTACCTTAGGCATGTGGGGTTCTTTATGGGTGAACATTTTATTTCATTAGCCGGGATTTTGGGATTTCGATAGCTGGAAACAAACTGTCAAATCCACATAGCGCAAAAAAATCAGAGGAACTAGCAAAAATGAACTTGTATAGTAAAAATACCATGGAACCCATAAGCAATGGAAGGCGTGAGACATTGGGCCGAACATCTCAAATTAGTAAGGCTGTCTGTCTACAAACGTCTGTTGCGAGCATAAAATCGCAAAGTGAGAAGAGAGGGGTATAGCAAAATTACTTCCAGTTATTCCTATAAGCAGAAGTTCCAGTCTTTGGGGCTCTCTGATCAATATCAATATCTCTGTTGTGATATCTTGCATGTGACAAACACAATCCTCAAAGGGATGTCAGCCATGCATTATACCATGCAGTAACCTTGAGGAGGCTACGGGGAATGATTAAGGAAACTGCAAGAGTCAGCAGGAGGCAAAGGATGTTTGGCTTCTTGGACTCTGAGGACTTACTGTAAAATGAATTGCTGAAGCTCATTGAGGATGCCTGTGTACTGAATTAGATTCCAAGAGGCTAATAAATCTTGATTGCGGCGCCAGGTGCTACCAAACCTCGTTTTATCCTCTGAAGAATTAGTCAATTCAGCGTAGTCAGTGATACCAACTATCTTTATACTTGTTCATAACTCTCTCGTGTTAGTGGTCATTTTGTAATCATGACTTCTCATAAAAATAATACTTGAGATACAATAAGAACTGATTTGCTTACATTAATAACTTAAACTTACTTTTATATTTTAAAATAAAAAAAAATTGTTCAGTAAACACTCAATGATTCAGTAATGAAGATGTAAATTGCAAAATTTTATCTATTGACCAATAAAAGTTATTGATTGTGATGAATAGATCCAAGCATGCATGATTTAATTCTGAACGCTAAACAAAAGCGATGCATGCTGAGCTTAACGGGAAAAATAGTCACATTTAGTGGTTCTTCCAAGTTCTGGATATACTGCAGTTAATATTTATCCAATCTGATTAGATTATCGAGAGCCATTCATAATTGGTTTTTGCCCACAAAGAGTTAGTCAAATTTAAGCATAGTTCACAAGAAATGGACACTGTATAATTAAACCTACTTATTTTATTTCATTTTCTCAAATAATATGATATTATGTAATGAAGTGCAAAAACTCGGAAAAATGATTGAGTGCATCGCATAAACTTTAGATAAAATAATTTTTTCTACTCCGCAAATAATTTTTTAAAAAAAAATTCTCGTAAATATAACTATACACAGTGAATCAAGTCTGGAGCGTATCTTTTTTCTCAGCTTCTGTTTATGTAGAAGGAGATGAATAAAGGCATTGGAAAGCTCTTGAACAGGTATAATTTTGTTTACCAAAATGTCCGTCTTATAAAAGACAAAATATATTTGAAGAAAAATCAATACACTTACATTAAAAAAAAAGCTTTAAATAAGTCTTGAATTTTGACCACTCTGTATGTTTTAATTGCCCTTTTAATGCATCTTGTATACAGTTCTGATCAACTTAATATATCTTACATATATTTGAAAAAATTATATTTTGTTGAATAAGTAGCAAAAATGCTAATAGAATTCTGAATTTGTCTGCGGATCAAATACACACAGTACATTAAATAATGTCTGTTCAATTTATTGGGCAACAGATATTGTTTGCATATGGGTGATATAAAATGTTTTTGAATTTTTTGTCAACACTTAAACCAAAGTTTTGTTTAGGTTTATGAACGTGGAATTTGGAAACAGAAAAGGAACGTTGTTATTAGAAAACCCACAAGGAGAAGAATTAACGACAAAAGATTCTGCTGTGGAAGAGCGTGTGAAATGTGTGTTTAAACTGGCCTCGAAGGTCAAATTGTCACAAAACAAGGAAAATCTTATTGTTGTGAGTCAAGCATGAAACTTAGTTATTAATATGCCAGTAAACATTGTTAAAAATTGAATAACTTTTTTCTTTTTAAATGTTTATTCCTTATCATTACACGTAATCTATTTTTGATTGAGTAAAACAGTTAATTGACCGAGAAAAGCGAGTTCTCTGTTTCAACTCGACCGTTCGACATTTGGTTTGTGTTTGTAATGAAGTTTTTGTCAAGTGCATTGACCGATTGTATTGAAATTTGGTATAAAGTTACCTTGCATAAATCTTGAACAATGTGTTTTTTTCCATTCATTTCCGTTTCAAGATGGCAGCCTCCGATTTACAATAATGATTGTACGTAGTTTTGCTCAAGTGCATTGACCGATTGTATTGAAATTTGGTATAAAGTTACCTCGCATAAATCTTGAACAATGTGTTTTTTCCATTCACTTCCGTTTCAAGATGGCAGCCTCCGATTTACAATAATGATTGTTTTTTCCATTAGTTTTGCTCAAGTGCATTGACTGATGTAGTTTTTGAAATTTGACTGATTGTATTGAAATTTGGTATAAAGTTACCTCGCATAAATCTTGAACAATGTGTTTTTTCCATTCACTTCCGTTTCAAGATGGCAGCCTCCGATTTACAATAATGATTGTACATAGTTTTGGTCAAATGAATTGACCGATTGTATTGAAATTTGGTATAAAGTTACCTTGCATAAATCTTGAACGATGTGTTTTTTCCATTCACTTCTGTTTCAAGATGGCAGCCTCCTATATACAATAATGATTGTACGTAGTTTTGATCAAATGCATTGACCGATTGTATTGAAATTTGGTATAAAGTTACCTTGCATAAATAACAATGTGTTTTTTTCCATTCACTTCCGTTTCAAGATGGCAGCCCCAACAATAATGAGTGTAGATGCTGGCTGTTTTCTGTAAAACCTGTTATTCTGGTTGAATGGCAAAACCTATAATTTTGACTGCATCATGAAGAAAGAGCATATAATTTCCAGTAAAGTTGGTTTAGGTACATTTTTCCGCAATATTATAGTTACCGGTTAAATTGGAGGAAAATGTTACGTGCTCGTCCGAGTGCTGTCGTCCAAGCTTAGAATATACTGTGAGCCACTATTCTTTGAAATACTAGTAATGCAATGTATAGCTTGTAGTCAGGTGTAAAAGATATGACTGCTAGATATTTTATTTAACATATTTATTCAACAAAATTTAACAATCACATTAATTAAATAAATATAACTATACTAAATTTTTAGGTGTAAACTTTGGTGTAAGCACTCCATTGCTTTTACCGTCAACATGAGTTTGGTTCTGTAAGCTGTTACCTTTTTTTTCTTCTGAAATTATAACATCGAATGGAAAATTAAATCTTTTACATAATAATGCATTACATTTATTAGCAAAATGAGGCGAACATTTTGTAAATATACTTTATCGTTTCGTGTTACTATTTCCTGGGCTATTCATCCTGTAATACGTACACTGTCAGGCTGTGATTTTTTATTATTTTTGTTTTTTTTTAATGCTCTCAAAACTGATGAATATAGATATTGTAGTAAAAGTGATAGATTTAATAATGCAATACAGCATTGGTTTTTAGTGTAGTAAAACCTGGGTAATCGAACTTGGGTCAACAAAATCTGGGTTATCTGAAATGCATCCATAATCGCAAATCCCTTTAAAAAAATGACGGCAAAAAAAATTAAATGTACAGGAATATAAGGGCGAGATCACATGGACTAGCAAAGAAGTAATTTTTGACTTACCCCATTGACTGACTCCAAAGTCTAAATATAGCTATTACCAATCCTTACACCCACTCCACAACACTGACATCATTAGTCAGGCTGTTGATACAGTAGTGCTGATTGCACTTAATTTTAGATTGTGCTAAAATTTGTTAAACAATGCAACTGGTAAGCCAACTGACGTGTCCTTGTAATGAAAATATGGAGGAACATCTGGCTGCTTGAAAATGTTGCGAGGGATGTAAGAAACAAATGAAAATTTCTGTTTTTAATGAATAATTGATATGCTACAACTTATGTATCTTAAGTACAGTAATTCAGTGTAAGTCTTAAGTACAGTGATGTAAGTCTGAAAATATAATATTAATTTTAATGAAAAACTTAAGTCTATAGTCTGAAAAGAGGTTGAAATTATGTGACCTTCAAAATATTCTGGAATTAATTACATATAAAAAAAGTATTACACATGCATGGCTTAATCGAAAAAATTGTTGTCCAAAACGGCTTCCCCCTCTTTATTCCAGATAACTTGGGTTTTACTATACATCAGAAAGAACATTTTCTCATGGACATATCATATTTAGTTGTGGCAGAAATTATGTTAAAATACAAACAAAAGATTACATTACAATCAGTGTGTTCAATCTTATTGACTTTATTGATGGGTTAAAGCCAGTTAAAAGTACACTTAGGTCTAGATGTGGTGTCTTTGAATAGACCGCTCAAGCTGTAGACTATTATTCAAGCTTAAATTTATGTAAAAAAGAAAGACAAACGACATACAATTTACCTCCTTTAGATTGTAGCTTTTATCTGCATATATGCTTACCTTTTAGTAGTCCAGAAAATATATACTTCTGCAGTTGACCAGCGGGTGATTCAATTAGTAAATTCAAAACAAGAGCACATATATATGACAATGCTACGTCACCACATATACCCCAAACCTGAAAAAAATAGTACATACCCGTATAAAATATTTAAAAAAATAAATTTCATTTTAATGAAATAAATACAAACACCGCCGCAAGCCGGTCCCACTGTACGCAGCAGAAACATTAACCATGAATCGCATAGGCCAGATAGAAAAGCTTGAAATAACGGAAAGGAAAATCTTAAGAAAAATTATAGGAACAAAATTTCAGGATAATAAGGTAGTATATATAAGAAATGAAGCTCTCTATAAGAAAATTGAAAAACTGTCAGATACTATGAGAAAAAGGAGAATAAATTTTTACGGCCATCTTCTTAGAATGAACTCCAATAGATTGACGAAACAGATGTTTGATTTTTCCATAATCGTAAAACAAAACCGAACTGGTTTAAAGAAATTGAAAAAGACCTAATAGAATTAAAAATTACAGAAAATTCACTGCTTGACCAAACTGCTAAGATAAGTACCAAGGACGAAAGAATAAGATTCCAAGATAAAACCAAAATAAGACCTAAACCTGTCATTTCGGAAGAGGAGAGGAAAAGAAGATCGGAAAGAATGAAAAGCTACTGGGAACAAAAAAAAGTACAGTGCGCAAGAAATGATTGATTCAGCGTACCCCAAAGAGGGTGAAACGAAAAGAAGAAAAATAAATACACTGTACAAGGTCTGTTCAAAAAAAGACTTTGAAATTACGACCAAATCTTGTACAGTTTGAATTCACGTGCTATGCTACACCTAGCGACATTCTTTAGAAACGAGGCCCATGACACATTGATCAGTTAGCGAACAGAACTGGTTTAGTGAACACGTTCAGTCAGCTCTCTCTATGTAGTGAAAATGAAGGACTTTGAAGAGCAGTATAGTAATATTAAATTTTGCTTTAACATCGGTAAATCTTTTTCTGAAACGTGGGCATTGCTTCGGAATTCCCATAAGGATCATTGTTTGAGCCGTACACAATACTAAGATTGGTATATGCGTTTCAAATTGGCAGAACGTCGACCAACGAAAATCCAAGATCAGGACAACCCTCAACCTCAGCAAATGATACAAATATTGTTGTTCGACCTATGATTCATAGATTTAACTGGGAGGTTGCAGGTCGGGATCAGTTTTGGGTCATGCCACGAAATTTTAGCAAAAAAACTTTACATGTATTCTGTCGAATGGTGTCACGACTGCTCACTTTTTTTTGTCATTTTAAGGCGAAAAGCACATTGAAGGTATTATCGCCTCCCTAAATGTAAGTGTGAGTGTAAAGTGTTAAAGTCGTACGTGTAGTGTTGTAAGTTTAAGTGTGTGTTAGACTCGGGTACAGCGAGGAACGTCTAAATCCTCTCAATACGTGCAGGTAGTCTGCACCCTCCTGCGGGGCCGACTGCTCACAATCAAACAAAAAGAAAACCGTATCAACAGTAGCTTTATCATGCTTACAGCGACAAAAACTTCACGAAAACTGTCATCACAAGTCCAGTGCACCTGCCCATTCTACCTTGTCTGTGAAAGCATTCTTTGCGAAATACATCATCGCTGTTTTAGACTACCCACTTTATTAACCTGACCTGGCCCCCTGTGACTTTTTTTTATTTCCTAAGGTCAATTGAAGCTTAAGGGGACAAGATTCCACAGTGTGGAAGCAATGAAAGCAAAAGTGATGGTTCTCAGCAAGCTGACTTCCAGAACTGCTTTGAATAATGGAAAGTTCATACGGAGCATTGTAGGGATCGGCAAGGAGAGAACATTGAAGAGGATAAACTTTTTAACGTAATTGGATCAATAGTTTTATAGCACCAATCCGGTTATTTAATTACTACACTTCGTATGCAATACAATTTTTTCAATACTGCTTTAAGGCTCAGGAGGCAATCACCTTTTTTGTCTTTTTGGCCAGTTTTACTCTGCTTTCATACAAGAGAAATCACTAACATTAATTGGAATTCTCTCAATACTATGCAAAACTGATGTTTAAAGGCTATCAAATTTAAGCTGGTGTTCTGTGTTACTTAAACTATATTATTCAATAAATACTTACAACTTTGTACATGCTGTAATACTCTGATTGTCGAATAGAACCAAAAAGAATCAACTGTGGTATGGTGTGGATGAGGTATGCGCAGTAAGTGAGTCTTCCAAGAGGCACCCAGGCATCGTGTTTAAACAATGTAAACAAAGGACCTGTAACACTCAATGCCAGTTAATATTTTTTAAAGTATTTACAAATTGTAACATGCGTGATAATGAAATAAATAAAAAACTAAAGCACATTTTGTAAGATGTTAGCCAAAATATACTCGTAGATCGAGCTGCTCGCGATTCATTCAAATCCAAATCACCCTTCACCAATTCACTCTATCACCAGTCTTTGTTGTAAAGCCGTCTGTACCTCCAGAGTTTCCCCAACACATGATCTTCCTTCTCAAATGCAATCTTGACATCAAAGGGTCTAGATCAGTGTTTCCCAACCTTTTTTAGGCCTTAACATTTCTAAAAATTTTTATGCCCCCATACATAATTGTTAAGCCCCCCTTTAAAAATTGTTTTGTTCCCTTAAGAAATATAAATAAGTTTTAGGAAGAAATCACTATGAAATAGTTATCAAAACATTGTAAGTAAAAATTTCAAAACATATAATGAAAAACTGAAATTCAAAATAATTTTAATATTGATTTTTCTATATTCATTTAGTGCGATCCTTGAGCTTTTTTTTTAATTGCCTCCTGTGGGGCGTGGGCCCCACGTTGGGAAACACTGGTCTAGATATTGTGTCGTTTGACTATCCATCCGATCAGTCCCCATCAATAGAATCTGACCTTATCTTTTCTACGATTCTGACGCCGCAAAGTTGAGAACTAGACTCCGCTTTCCTACAATCTATACATTGCATTACGTGCCTCCCCATTGGCAGGTAAATCAATCTGTTCACTTTAATTTAGTTTTGTGATGATCCCCAACGGTGAAACAAATATATTATTTAACATAGAATTTTTCTGTTAGTTTTTTTAACTTATTAAATATTCTTGGTACTTACCTAAGCCAGTAGTAGCATCAGCTATCATGAACCAAAGAACTGCGAGAGCCCACGTAACTCTATGAAGTCCTGCGTATAATGCATTCTCTATAGGATAATAAGGGCGGTCGTCCAAGTAGAATACCCATGCTGACATAATGCTAGCAAAGCCAGTAAAGAAAGCTGCTGGAGTAAGCAACACCAGTGTTGTCTACAGTATAACATAAACGTAATTAATGTCACTGATACGCTTATTTATACGAACAAATTATTTTATAAGACCAAAATTGAAAGTTCCATTTGTGCGGAAATAAAAAAAAAAGGTCTCTGTTTTAGTTATAGCAGGGATTTTCAACCTATGAGGGGATTGTACACTCATAAGGAGGTGTATTAATTAAAAGAATACATATTAAAGAGATACAAATGTTTATCGTTAAATAATTCTCTAATAACAATAAAATATAAAGAAATTGGAAGCATATTTTTTAATATAATGAACACAATTATAAATAGAAATTGTAAAAGAGTTCAAATATCTTGGTGAATGGATTAGTTGGAATGCAGATGAAGCCAAGGCAATGGAATCCAGGAAAAACAAACTTGAGTTGGCCTTCCAATTGACGAAAGAAACATACAATAAGAAATCCCTTTCATGGGGGTCCAAAATTAAACATTATAAAACAGTGATCAAGACGGAAGCACTGCACGCAGCAGAAACATTAACCATGAATCGCATAGGCCAGATAGAAAAGCTTGAAATAACAGAAAGGAAAATCTTAAGAAAAATTATAGGAACAAAATTTCAGGCTAATAAGGTAGTATATATAAGAAATGAAGCTCTCTATAAGAAAATTGAAAAACTGTCAGATACTATGAGAAAAAGGAGAATAAATTTTTACGGCCATCTTCTTAGAATGAACTGCAATAGATTGACGAAACAGGTGTTTGATTTTTTCCATAATCGTAAAACAAAACCGAACTGGTTTAAAGAAATTGAAAAAGACCTAATAGACTTAAAAATTACAGAAAATTCACTGCTTGACCAAACTGCTAAGATAAGTACCAAGGACGAAAGAATAAGATTCCAAGATAAAACCAAAATAAGACCTAAACCTGTCATTTCGGAAGATGAGAGGAAAAGAAGATCGGAAAGAATGAAGAGCTACTGGGAAAAAAGAAAAGTACAGCGCGCAAGAAATGATTGATTCAGCGTACCCCAAAGAAGGTGAAACGAAAAGAAGAAGAACACAATTATATTATTTCGAACGCAATTATGTTTTTTACTGAAAACTATTGATAAATGGAAGCTATAAAAGTTAAAAATACATATAAAGGTCACCTAAACTTGCCAATATGGGGAGACATGATCTGAGGGGATCACATGTCCTTTTAGTTTGAGAACCCGTGGGTTATACGATGTGGAATACATATATATCATTGTAAGAAAAACATGCTCTATATTATTCTAGTAGTAAATGTAGTTCTTTACCAAGGAGAATTTAAATTCTCTTTTCTTTAGTTCCTGATGTACGAATGCAAAAATAACACCGACGACATACGGAGCTGCACGCATGTGGCTAGGAACGTACGCATCTCTGAAATGTTCATCCTGAGGCGGGTCTTCGGCTAACCTTTAAAAACAAAACAATTATGTACTTAAGTGAAAATGGAAATTTAAAAAGCATTTGTGTCAGTGAAGTTGTTAAACACTTCTCTGACTAATACAAGGTACATCCAGAAAGTAAGTTCCGTTTCAATTTCTCTACCCTGCAGCACTGCGATCGTAGTTCCGCACATGCGCGGTAGACGCTCTGTTATCAAGGAGAAGAAACATGCGCCATTTTGAGATCGCTGTCAGCCACGTTCGCTTTGTTGTGCTTGTTTACAATGTTGGTGTTGTTGAAAATCCCACTGTTGGTGAAATCAGATCTGTGATTCGTTTTCTGAATGCTAGGAAAGTGAAACCAATTGAAATTTATCGGCAAATTTGCGAAGTTTACGGACAAAATGCGATGAGTGATTCAACGGTGAGAAGATGGGTCCGACAGTTCAATGAAGCACGTAGTGAAGTGCACGATGAAGAACGAAGTGGGCGTCCATCTTTGGTTACAGAAGAACTCGTTCACACGATTGATGACAAGATCCAGGAAAACCGCAAGTTTACAATTAGTGCTCTCACTATGGAATTTCCCCAAATCTCATGATCACTAATTCATGAAATTGTTACCGAAAAACTGAAATTTCGTAAACTTTGCTCACGTTGGGTACCAAAGATTCTTACTGAGCAACACAAAACAAACCGGATGGGTAGTGCACTTCAGTTTTTGACCCGTTATGATGAAGGCGGCGAAGAATTTCTGACACAGATAATCACAGGAGATGAAACTTGGGTTTCATAGGCGGCAAACTTCTATGAAGAAGGTATACAAGAACTTGTGCCACGCTATGACAAATGCCTGCAAAATTTCGGCAGTTATGTGGAAAAGTAGTTTAAGAGTTGTAGAATTTTGTACAATAAATAATTTTTCTGTATCTGTACACAATTTAATTTTATTACCAAATGGAACTGACTTTCTGGACGTACCTCGTATAGTGGTTTCAGTTCACCTAATACTATGACTTTATACTGGAACGTCGCCTATTAATACTAACTAGATAAGTGTTGATTTGGAGCAAACCTATCCAGGTTAAAATTTTTTGGATTTGAAGACATAATTAAACTAGAAAGTAAAAGTGTTTAAAAAATTAATTTACACTGTTTAAAGTTTTCACCAAAGTAATAAAACTAAGAAAATATAAATTGAACATTTTGAATTTAAATAAACTTTCTCGTTAAAGCTTGAAGTTAATATTACTCCTCCTTTTATTGAAAACAAATACTGGCCTACTCTAACTGAACTAAAAATGTGAAATACATATTTTTTTTGTGTGTTTAACGTCCGACTATTGTGCACACATGGACTAATGCAGACACAATGCATTTATGTAAACACATACATTATATAACATGACCATATGTTCAGCTTTAGGCAGACGATTAGCCATGGATAGCCTAACTGTCCCACTTTGAAGCATAGGCTGTTCTATTACCCAACGAAAATATAAAAAAATGTTTTAAATCAGTGTGTAGCATAATTAAGATTATAACTTAATTATAACTTCTTTATATGATATTATAACTTATAATCTTCTTTATAAAGATTATAACTTCTTTCATTAAAAATTCTTTTTAATGTTTCGCTGTATTTGTAATCACTCAGAAGTAGCCTACTGTGAATTCCGTCATATTTTGAATTTAAGATTTTGATTGAAATTTGGAATATTAGATTTTGAATTAAGTTTTGCTTTAATTTAACAATCTATGCAATGTTGTGATCTTTGCTAAAAGTACTTAAATGAGTTCAAAAGAAAAGTATGATGAAATTTTAACTAAAATTGCCAAAAAATTAACATAATTTTCTCCATAATCATTTTTTATATTGGTTACATTTTATTGTGACGATACAAGTATTAAATGCTTATTAAGACTTTAATATGATATCCAGGTATTACGTTACTACGTTGAAATTATTAAATAGCTTGTAAAAACTTGTAAAATTAAGCAGTTTTTGAATTGTGCGTCTCCCACATTTGTTATCTGTCCACGTATTTTGCCATATATCAAACCTTCCACTCAGTTATTTTAAGGCGTGTACCACTGACTGGAAAATATATTATCAAGTTATTTATGTATATCCATGGGTAAACACTACATGGCAAGTTTAACATAAATACACTTTTAGGGAAAACGAGGACAAAGGATTGTGTTTGTATTTGAGCTAGTCTAAATTTTTTGCATGGTCATTCTGTTTATTGAATAACAAAGGAATATCAAGATGAGTTTGGGGAACTGCTAACTCATTATCAGTAATATTGAGATCACAGCAATGTTTATATATATATATATACATACATGAGGGCTATCCAGAAAGTCAGTTACGTTTTGACATAAAAAAAACGAATAACAAGAAAAAATTTGTATTATATACATTTGAAAGTGACACTAAAATATTATTTTTCTACATAGTCGCCATATAAATTTAGACATTTATCATAGCGGTGAACCAGTTTTGAAATTCCAGTGTCGTTATAATTCTGCCGCCTGAGACTTCAGCCAGGTTGTCACGCCCTCCCGCAGTTCTGCGTCGTCATCAAAACGCTGCAACAATTTCATGCAACGTTTTGCATGAAAGAACCGACGGTCTTTAATTTACTCATCGACTTAGAGACAATTTCATCGGTCACAATGCTCGGCCGTCCACTTCGTTCTTCGTCGTGCACATTAGTTCGGCCATTTTTAAACCTAATGCACCATTGACGCACTCCGCCTTCAGTGATCACATCGGTCCCATAAACTTCACAGAGTTGGCGATAAATCTCAAATTTGTTTATTGTTTTTAGCCAACAAAAACCGTATCACCGACCGCACTTCACAGGTCGCGGGATTTTCAATAGCGGCGCACATTTCAAACTAGTATTGTATGGGAACGAGTAGCAACAGTAACCTCTCATTAACACGGCTGGATAGCCACTGAACAGACAAACGCTCTGACAACAAGATGGCCGCTATATCCCCACCCCTAGCATCTACAGAGCAAAACGTAATCGACTTTCTGGATAGCCCTCGTGTGTGTGTGTGTGTGTCTGTGCACGTGTGTGCATGTGTATGTGTGTGCAAAATACTAAAAACAAAGTTAAAGTAAATGGAATTTTCTATCCTTTGATAGCATGTGTCTTTTAAAATGTTTGGGCTGGAAAATAGCTAGCAAATAATTTTTAATTCATATTTTTAATCCCATAATGAGTTTGCGATTCCTAACCCTTTCACTCACATTTACTGTTGTTATGGAGTTTCTTCCAAGTATTATACTGTTAGTACAGCATTTAAAAAAATATAAACTTAGTGTTTATGACATTCTGCAATTTCCAAACTTGGCAATACACTGTTGCACTTAAATTACAGACATGAATAGTGTACGTTGCTTTTCTACTGTCATTAGGTACTGTTTAATAAACATGTTTTTATTTTTATGCGTTTGTTAATTAAATAACCATTTGACTACATACCCATGGTAAAGTCTGACTACGCCCTTGTAACCTTTCATGAAAGTCACATAGAAAGGAAGCCCTACAGACAGCAGGAAAGCTAAACCGAGAAGACAAAATCCTGTCTTGTTCCACCTCCATGTGATGTATATCAGGAATGTACCGATGATGAAGAAGTGCATGTCACATGACAAGTACCAGGACTGGATCATACACTGCAAACAAAAACGGAGCATATTTTTTTGTCAAAATAGTTTTCGTTCTCATAATTAAAAAATCAGTTTTGCACACAAAATTAAAAACAATATATTAATATTTTATTGATTTTTAGTAAGGCAGTGTATGTTTAAATCCATGAATTAAAGTTTTGGCAAAAATTAAAATTAATTTTAATCGTACCAGACTCAGTGTAATTTTATTTGTTTACGTAATTGACTGAATTTTTAATTGAAGAATTTTGATTGCCTAGAAGATGTGGTTCATCCAAAATGCAAAAAAAAATATGATAGAGAGAAAAAGTGACAGATAAAACTTGACTAGATTATAACATACTTGTAATAATATTATTGTAACTATTATTCTTTATTCAAACATTGTGTATATGGAAACTCTAATTCTTATGTGCCTAATTTAAAACATAAACTAGCTTATGTTTTACGTTACGCACTTCAAACGAGAGTTGATCTCTCACAACACATATTGTTTCCATGTACACGAATGACGGCAAGCAATAATAATATAAATACTCCATCATTAGGTAGCAACTTTTAAAACAGATGATAGCATACCTGCTGGTCAGCATTCACGTAGTTATTGATAAATAGCAGATTCACCCACCAATTCTCTTGACAACGGTGCTCTACTTTGCCTATGTGCGACTTCCAAAGCGGGCCATCACCGAGGTGGGGAAGTACAAATGCATGAATTGCAATCACTATTGCATACGCAGGAATGATTCTAAAGGAAAAAAATTAATCATTGAACAAAAAGTAAAAATATTTCAAAACTTGTGGAAAAGATCAAACGTTATCTAATTAAGTAAAGTTTATTCCTTTTATTCACTTCATGTCCTTCCTATTACATAAACATTATAAGAAGGAAGGACCTATAGAGGTATGAATACCCATACATAGGTTGGTCCTTCGATATACATAAATACATAGCAAATATCTCATTCTTGTGATGTACATCATATTATCATTTTCGTCTTATATATACACTATATTATTTTTATTCATTTTTAGTCTATTCGAAATGTGCAAATATATCCACTTAATTTCTTCTTTAAAGTTGACTTAGATTCTTCAAATGAATCTTATAAGAGATATACTTACCTCATAAATATATCTTATAAGGATATACTTATATATATATATCTGATATATATATATATATATATATATATATATATATATATATATATATATATATGCACACACAATATCTCTCCTTCTTAAAAGATATTTTGTATTGTTCAAATTATAAGAAAACAAACAAAATTTTGATAATAAAAGAAAATCATTGCAAACAGTATTAAATTTGAAGTAGGAAAAATTGTTCAACCAAGTGATACAGAATAAATGCCCAACATGATTTTTGAAATTAAATTTTTTTAATGCATTGGAAAACCATAAAAGTTTTAATATTTACATTTGTTTTGGTCCATCATTACATTATTTTTAATATTAAAATACCAGATATCAATTTCTCTAAATTGGATTCTGCTATTTGAAAATTAATTGCTATACATCATTTCCAAGCAGATATTGTACAATTTTTGTTGTTGTATAGGTTCGTACAGTACAACATCTTTGTGTCTGTACGTCCTGAAAGCAAATTGTGCCTGTTATTCAATCACTGCCAATATCAGTATACGTTGTACATTTTAAAATTACTAGTTCAACAAACACTAGACGTAGCAGTCAGTATATTTTTAATTAAATACCTGGCCGGTGCTCATAACTGCCAATTTAACTGGTCATTGTAATTTTTAGAAAAATCTTATTGAACCAACTGTATTGGAAATTTTATGCTCTATCTTCATGAATCAGTCAAAAGTATGATAGGCTTTGCCGTTCGGCCAAAATTACAGGAAATAACCAGCCTACACTTATGGCCGTTGTTAAATCAGAAGCCGTCAACTTAATTGAATTTGAAAATATTCAAGTTTGGACTTTATACAAGGTATTTTCGTACCAAATTTCAAAACGAATCGATCAATAAGTTTGGCCAAAATTGCGTAACAAACACACAAAACAAATGTTGAACAGTCGAGTTGTAACTAACTGTTTCAATATTACAAATCACAGTTGTAATATTGACTGCACGTGACCATAAAAATAGTGATTAATGCTCTTGATAATGCAATAATAGTAGACAAGGGTCATACGGACACATATATATAAATAAAAAGGTAATTTTACTTTAATGATTAGTTCAGTGTGGCAACACATCTATATACATTAAAAACAAAAAAATTAAACCTAATAATAGTCAGTCCAGCTGTTGTATCAGGCCAAATTGCTTTTTTTTTAATGATATGTATTCATGGCCAGCTATACTAACAGGCATTTCATTTTCGCCCTACTGGCTTTCATAGTTCCCATGTTAATCTTATGGAGAAGATTTTATATGATCAGATGATTCATTAAAGCATGTTTATTAATCAAGAGTTCATTAGGTTCACCATAGAGTGCAGCACATACCAGGTCTTTATATTTACACAGGTTTTCTCCAAGGGATACTCTCATACATTAAAAAAATGTATCATTCCAATTAAGAAACATAGTAAAGTAAATTTACTATATTACACGTATTGTTTCCATGTACACGAATGACGTCAAGCAATAATAATAATATAAATACTCCATCATTAGGTAGCAACTTTTAAAACAGATGATGCAATTATACATTATAAATATTACAATTCAGTTTCATTTAAATTTAGCTAAAAAATTAATTTTGCAAATAGCTTAACCTGTACAACAGTTTCAAAATGGCAGCCATTTTAGATCTTAAAAAATGCATAACTTCTTTACATTTTTTTCGAAAATCTGATTTCACTGTCGTAATCAATGTTGAAATCTGCATAAATTAATGTTTAAAATTTTCAAAATCCATTGAAGTTATGAAAATAAATTCCACAGCGGTCAGGGTTCATTTACGTATTTTCAGTGTAACTTGGAAGTTAAATGTGCTAATTAACTTTAATTTAACGTCAATTTAATTCAAATGGCACAAAAATCAATTGTGCCGTAACAAGTTTGTTACTTAGCCAAACAGTTTCAAAGTGGCGGTCATTTCAATCCTTAAAAAAGTCATAACTTTTTTATATTACAATATTTTTAAACTACCATTGTACTCTAAGTTAAAATCTGTATTGCATTTTAATTTTCAAAATCAAATGAAATTAAGAAAATGAATTAGATAACAGTAAAAGTTCATTTTCATAATTGTTAAAATACTAAATGCAAATTTTGATGCTGATTATAATGATGAATGATTATCCAGATTTTCAAATGATTGTAGAATAAAGAAAATAATATTTGAATTTTGCTTCAATCACATCGGGGGGGACGGCTGTGAGCTGCAATTATTTTATAATTAACCAGAAGACTTTTAAAAATAGCAAAATTCGTTTACTAGAAATTTTAATTGCGCAAGGAATGTTTAAAAATTGTAAATCACATGACAATATACAATTTTTTTTTAATTAATATTTTATCTATTTTTTTATGAAATTAATATTGTTGACAATATTTATACGTAAAAACAAAGAAAATATTTTGTATTATCAATATTGCCATAAGATATTTTTTTTTCAGATTAAAATGTAATTAGTTTTATATGAATATTGTTATTTATAACGACCTTTCGACACAAAGTTAATATCGGAACACGTAAAGAACATTAAAATGTAATATAAACAGGAAGTAGTTCTGTTTTTACCTGATCCATCTCATTACTATAATCAGCGGGATATTAAGAGATTTTCTTTTGTCTAATTCCTTGCAGACATTAAGACAGAGTAGAAAGCCACTCATAACAAAAAATACATCCACTACCAATCCTCCATTGAGCACCAGTACAGTGAGAAAATAGTTTATTATCTGTAAAACAACAATCAGACATGAATAATATTATGTGAATATTAATACCATTTTAATCAGTTATAAAAAAAAACTATTTTGTATTTTTATTTATAAATGTGTAAAAACATTTTATTGATGTTCCTATCTGTCAATTGAACACAAATTTTAATGTTTAAAATTCCAAGCACGCTTAAAAATAAAACGTACACAAATTGTAAGCAAACTTTCTGCATTTATTCCCCCCCCCCGAAAATCTACTTATTTTTTTTCAAAATTAGTAATCAATAACAGATATTTATCGTTTGGTAATAAGGGAAAAACCCAACATCAGTTGAAATTTATATTTGTTTAGAAGGTGTTAGAAAAACCAAGAATAATATCTAATTTTTCAAAGTCGGTAATCAATAAAAGACTTTTTTTTTCTCCTGAATTGCAAAAGCCTTTATTTCAAATTTGCAATACGAATCCTAATATATAACCAAAATCTCTAATTTTGAGAAATAATTTTCTGGATTTTTGTTGACAGTTTTCTTGGCTACAGCGATCTATACGTATACAAGGTAGCGAATTTCAAAACGTTAGTATGAAATTTTATCTTTTAATCAATACAATATCAGATTAGTATACATCTTACTACTAATTTGAAATCATTACGTTTCAAACATTGTGAAAATGTTTGCCTATGTGTGACTTCCAAAGCGGGTCATCACCGAGGTGGGGAAGTACAAATGCATGAATTGCAATCACTATTGCGTACGCAGGAATGATTCTAAAGAAAAATTTTTAGTTAGAAATTTAATTTAATTTAATCGTACAATAAATATAAATACGAGAGATTTAGTGTCCCTGTTGATTACAATTGAGCAAAACTAGATCAAAATTGTTAGAGTAAATTTTGAGAAAATCTACTTCTTAAAATTTGTTTAGGCTTCTTTGACTAACTACTAGCTTCAGAACAAACAAAAAATAGTCATTATTGTAACATAGCCACCGGACCACATATTCAAATGATTAGGATTATGACCTATTCTTCCCGTCAGTGGTCTATCCACTCACCTCATAAAGGCTACCGCGGTTTCGAAACTCTATAGTTTCATCTTCAGGCCGTTATACAAAATGTTAAATCCCTCTGTCGAGATCGTCACAAAGTCAAACAAAACATTAAAACACACATCACAAACACTGAGCACAATTACACGTTTAAAATAGTCATCATAAAATTCGGCTTGGCCAAGCTACACACGCGACTCGTACATCATTACATTCCGGACTGCGGAGTCTCCATCATTAGTGGCGCGCCCGTCATTGTTATCAGTTACGGTGCGTCTGTTGGTTTTTGTTACTCAAATTACTTATCCTTAGAGCCATGTCATATATTAAATTTGATTTAAATGAAAGTTTTTCATTGAGGATGTTCTGGGGGTCTGATTTTTTGCTCTTGTAAATCTCAAACTCTTCAATCGCATCCATATAACTGCTTTTATGACATACATGTAATATTTCCATGTTGGTATGGATGTCTTCAAATTTATGGTTTTTGTCCATAAGATGTTCTGCGAAAGCCGAGTTTGTCGATAATGCACTTCTGGGTATGTGCTCTTTAAATCTTTTCTTAAAAGAGCTAGATGTCTGAGCGATATAGAAGCTTAGGCAATCATTACATTTCATTTTGTATATGCCAGTTTTTTCAAAGTTATCTCCACTTGTATTTGCAACTGGCTTCTTTAATAATGTTGATAACTTATTAGTTGTTCTGAAAGAGACATTTATATTTTCTTTGGCTAATTCTTCTTTTAGGGTGTGGCTTAAAGTTGAACCATATTCCGTGGAGATGTATGTTTTTTTATCAGGAATGATTATTTTATTTTTGTTTGTGTGTTTGGCAATAAGCCTATTAACAATTGAGCTTATATATCCATTAGAAACAGCTATGTACTTAATGATGTTCACTTCATTTCCATAGCTTCCTTTGTCCATAGGGAGTGAAATTAACCTGTGTACCAAACTATAGTAAGCTGTCACTTTTATATTGTATGGATGGTGGGATGAAGAATGTATTGTTTGGCTGGTTGTGGTAGGTTTCCTATAAACACTGTATTTGAAACTATTGTTTATTTTTGAAATCGATAGGTCAAGAAAATTTAATGTATTATTGGTCTCTTCTTCCAGTGTGAAATGAAGGTTCGGATGCATTGTGTTGAGAAATTTATTGAAATTTTTTAATTGTCTACTATTGCCTTCGAAAGTACGATTATATCATCCACATACCTGTAATAAAAAACTACTTTTTCTCTATTGTAGTTCCTATCCGACCATAAAAATTCATTTTCGATATGGTTTAAAAACAATTATGCTAAAAATTACACACCTACATGTTAAATTTCATAAAAATTAGTCAATTATTAGTTCAGTCTCAATCTGGAGGTATGGCTTACAACTTTGGGGTTGCACCAAGAAATCCAATATTAAAATTATACAAAACTTCCAAAACAAGGTGCTACATGGAATTGTTAACGCCCCTTGGTATATTAGGAATGATGACATCCACAGAGATTTAAAGATGAACACAGTAAATGAGGAAATTAAAATTACAGCAATTAAGCATTTAAAGAAGCTTATTAATCATGAAAATCCAGCAGTGCTCCAGATCTCAAGTACCAACAGGGTAATAAGGAGACTTAAGAGAACCAAGCCTGTAGATTTAGTGCAGTGATGATACTTTGTTTCCCGCAGTGGATATCTGGTGGACTTAAATCAGTGGACTAAAATTCCGCCTAATAGTTAACTGTTATTAGATTTAAGCTGCTAGATAAGTTTTATTACTTAGTTGTAGCGTAAAAAAAAAAAAACAGTCTCAAGCAATGTGGCATTTTTGTAAAGCGCACTTTTTGATTTTTAGTACCTGAAAATGGGATCCATCGAAACTTCAAAGAATCTATTTTTTATGAATCTAAAGTCCATAAAACTTAATAGCTGCAAAATTGTTTATAAAACAAGTAATTTAATTGGAGCAAAATTTTGAATTAAAGAAAATTCTAAATTAAGTTATTATTATTATTAAATTTTTGAAAATTTGTAAATGTAATGTTCAAACAAAGTATTTCCATTTGCCCTCAGCTTCAACTCTATACACACTGCAAAGTTCCAGCTTAATCTGTTCAGAAGTTTTTGTATTATCTATGACGGAAACAAAACACTGAATAAGGCAAGTCATTATAAATCTAAATATTTTAATGTAACTTACCCTTTCATAAAAATACTCAGTGTTATGACTTTGCATACTGTTCATATACATCAGCCTGTGGCCTGTTATAACAATAATCATTCCAAATACTTTTATAAAGTTACAAACTTTAAACTCTTGGCGGTTACTTGAAGGTTCAACAAGCGTCTCCAGGCTTAATTTGATCGAGAAGATCTTCAAAAAGGAAACTGAAACGGCAAAAAAATATTATATTTAATTTTAATACACCTTTTATTTAGTAACATTTTTTTCCTACAATTTATATATAAAATCATTTATATTTACTCATGCCATTAAGAATAATTTATAAATATATAAAAGGCCTATTTCTGTAAATACAGCTGATTACAGTAATAAATTTTTATTTGTAAGTTTAACAATAAACACAGGATCATTGAAAAAGAATGCCAAGATTTTAGAACATAACCTCAAATTGAAGAGTTGAACAAAAAATTGGGCAATATGTCTTTTTAATTACGACGTCCCCATCCCATCAACATATCTCGGTATGCAATACACCCAACAACTTATTTCCAAATGGCTGGATTGCAAAGCTGCATTTATTCCATGGCCTCCCAGGAGTCTAGATCTTGCCTGCTTAGATTTTTTCACAGGGATTTGTAAAACTAACATTTTTATGCAGGAAAATTTATAATTTAATGCATCTGATGGAGCCAATCATGACTATAACACCAGACACAATTCAACTCACATGAAATGAAATCGACTACTTAGACATTTGCAGAAGATCAAAACCTACAAAGGTACAGAAGTTTAAAATTGAACCATTAAATTACTTTTACTATTTATTATTTTTGGATTACACTGTATAATTCAGAAGAAATGTACTGTAAATAAAATAATAATTAAGTGATTATTATGTTAAAATTTTTATTGAAAGGAATTGGTATTAGTTATATTTCAGTTTGCATTTAAAAAAAAATACTTTAAAAAACTTCCTTACTTGTTATATGTTTATAGGAATATCAATATAATCTTTTTCATTTTAAAACAACTAAAAAAAATACTTTTGTTGATGCATACTCAGACATTTTGTTTTTAAATATTATTGAAATCAACCTAACAGAGACTTCCCAGTAGAAAATTCTGCATAAACATAAATGTAAACACCCAGGAATAAAACAGTTGTATGTGCTGCATTCTATGGTGAACTTGCTCACTTAACATATGTTCAAATAATCATATGATCAAAAAAAAAATCTTCTCAATAAGATTAACTTAGGAACTATGAAAGCCAATGAGGCGAAGCCGTAATGGGAAAATGATAGTCTAAATGCCTGATTATATATCTGGGTATATATACCTATCATTTAGAAAATGAATTAAGCAAACTGGTTGGAGAGAACAGATGGACTGGACTTGTGTTAGATTTAATTATCTTTTTTTTTAATATAGGCCTATAGACTTGGAATTTAACAAGTGTTTAACTCAAGTATGGTAGGTAATTTAGTTTTGTTTATTTAAGTTTGCATTCCGATTTCGACCTTCAAATAGTATAAATATTATTGTGGCACAGAAAATTATACAGCCTGTTCATATTGCATTATGTAGGCCAGTTATGTTAAAATAAACAATTCGAATCCATTCATTTGCTTACTCTTGGAGGAAACGCTTACACTTTATTGAGGGACAATATTTTTAGTATATATTTTTGTATCACAATTTGAGAAGAAAAAACATGCATAAAGATTTATAAAAATCAAGTTCAGAATTTTTTATATTTCATAATTTTTACAATACTCTCACAAAAATAGCTATTGAAATTGTCAATTTTGTAAATAATGTAATTGTACAGTATTTTCTAAAGAAAACTATGTGGTTCAAGGAAAGAAGAACCTTGACTTTTAGGCATATAGCCTAAACAAACAATGTTTAGTAAACAGACAGTATCAATGCTCTATGACTGAAGGCCACTGGTGGGGAGAGAGTACATTCCCAATTTTTTTGTTATTTGGACTGACATTGTTTTCTGCATAACTCATTCGTATATGGAATAGAATGCTTTCCTCTGAGAAACACACCTGTATAGGTTAGGTCTTAATGAGATTTTCTAATGCCTTACCTAACTTTGATTCTTTTTTCTTTTCGTCACCAAAATTAAATAAATCAAGTATAGTCGCTCCAGCTACAATGAAGACTGCTGCAGACAAAATTCCTCTGCGCAAACAAAAATAAATAAAACTCAAAGATATATTTTTTTTAATAATTATTATTTAATGTTTGATATATTTGCTGCAATAATTAAGCTGCAGTAATTAATAAGTACTACGTCTACATTATTGTAACACTCTCTCTCTCTCTCTCTCTCTCTCTCTCTCTCTCTCTCTCTCTCTATATATATATATATATATATATATATATATATATATATATATATATATATATATACTGTAGCTCTTAAGAAGTCACTCATTTATTAACTGACATATCGAAATTCATAGCTTTTACAAAATACAACCAATATCTTTTGAACATGAAATTTAATAAATACATAAAAAAACTTTTAAAAAATATTTTTAAATTTCAACCCTTAAACAAAAAAAGCTTCTAAATAAGGGATATTTCAAAATTTGTCTGAATTCAATAAAACTGGTTGTTGTTCGCAATCAATAATTATACTTACGACAATAATAAACTTATAAAACTGATTTTGAACTTACAAAACAATGAAGAAACCAGTGTGGAAATGTTCAGCTTCAGCCGCAGAATAGCACATGTCCGTTCCTAAAGTTAGATTGACATTGAGCCCTGATTCCCGGAAAGAAGGAGTCAGAGCTGCTTGAAGAGATGTTTCAATGTCTGCGTTAGAACAGGATGCTGGGACACACACGCCCCAGTGGAGCATGTCCCGGCGAAATATCTTTGGGCTCAGAGTCACCTATATTCAATGTAGTCTATTTGTAATGTTTGCATTTAAGACTTTATTACATAATAACACAACAGTATGTATATTTCAAAATACTTAATAGTTCTGAAAAAAAATAGTGGATCAGTTATCCTCAAAAAAACACAGTGGATCGGTTACCCTAAAAAAATAGTGGATCAAATCCTCAAGAAAACAGTTGATCAGTTATCCTCGAAAAAGAACAATCCAAGTTAAAATCATAAAATTAGGCAGTTTATTGGAATTACGCTGTTTAGAATATTTGTATACTATTGATTGTATAGCTTTGTTTTTTTATATGGTTTGTTACGTTGAAGAGTTATGGTTGTTATTCACCTCTGATGATTTATATGTTTTGTAATACATTTACACTTAGGCTATATTTATACTGCTGGATCTCACTATAGCAGCACCATTGTGCTGAACTAGTAACCAAGAGAATAGGTCTTTTGATTATAATACCAAGGGTTTATAATTTTTACCTACAATTATTAGTCTTATTCTTAGGCCAAATTAACAAAAATTTAATATAGTTTTATCATATTTATATGATAACTATCTTTTACTTATTAAAGAATATATGATGTAACTATGCAAGTGTATCACACCAATGAATACATCCATATGAACTAGCCGGCTCAGTGGCCTAGTTCACCCCGAGAACCTGGGTTCGATTCCCGGCCAGGGCTTGGCATTTTCATATGCTATAAATCATATCATCGTCTGCATTAGCCCAAGTGTGCACAATAGTCGGATGTTAAACACCAAAAAAAAAAAAAAAAATCCATATGAACTTACTTAGCAGTATAATGTGCATGAGACTTTCTAAGAATTTTTTGTTTGAAAATGTTAATTGGAGAACGATTAACACAAAAACATTTGCAAGTAGAATATAATTTTGTTTGACTTTCAAAACAATATTTTTTTTATTTATTATACTTATTCGTGTTGTAACTATATGACAAACATTTTAATAAAATATTATTTTTGTGAAACGGGCAGAATTTTTAGTTTTTTGTCAAGTGCTCCCGGCCAGTACATATATATCTTTTGTTAGGGTAATTAAAGACTACATTTGGGCTAAATTCTAACAAAATTGTTATAGCCAATTTTGAGAAATTGTATTTTTATTTCGGGTAATTCGTTGAAAAATATAAATAATGTGAAATTTGGGCAAATCAAACCAAACCTGAATGCCAAATTTTATCAAAATTTGTCAATTATTTCAGTCCAGCAATGTGTGTGTGTGTGTGTGTGTGTGTGTGTGCACACACACACACACACACACACACACACACACACACACACAAATCCATGTAAAAAATACATTTTTTGATTTATTATTTACAGTTATGTCAACAATAGTTCCAGCGAGGCGTGTCACCTATTTAAGATATTTGAATGTTTAAGGTTCAGCTCACTCTTAGTTTTTCCCATAATGATGCTTTAAACGACGGCTTGATGAACGTATCATCAGGGTCTTTGTGGAAGTTAGGATATACATGATCAGCTGGCCGGAACTGCAGACTGGCCAAACAGTACTTGCCGAGTATACCTTCTTCAGGAACCGCTACAGAAACACACTCATCGTAGTGACCCATCTGATAAGTGTCTCCTATAACGAAACCACTTGCAGTAACTGCAGAAGAATCAAACACTGAAAACAAAAATTACATAATTGTAAATAAACAGTTTAAAGCATTAGTAGTATGTTATCGTGTTTGTCAGTTTTATGAAAGTAAAGGTCTATAAGTACAACAATAACACATCCACAGTAAAGAAATGAAAAACATTTCAATGTCATTAATCAACACCGAACAGTCCAGGTTTAACTAATACGGTGTCAAGCATTAAAGGAGGTCTAGGACATTTTCCTCATGAGATAACACACTTTGCAGTTCGGTAATGCTTTGAGTTGAAACTTTCACATTTTATCAAAGTATTAAAATATATAAATAGTCCATCAAAATACCACATTAAGGTAGGCATCCTTGATTTCTTCTAATACTGCTTAAGTATTAAGAGCTTAAACTTAGAAAAAATTTTCCACGTCTTACCTTAAAGCTGGAATATAAATACGAAGCTATGACTAACTTTATATTATTCAGTGTACTGTAATCTTGTATCATTATACTAGTTTTTAATACAATGGCGGATTTAAGGCAGAGGGAGTAAAATTATATGCAAGCACAATTTATTTTATGTATAAACAAAAAATTGTTATTTTTGTTGGATAACACCACCATACAGCCAGAAAGGCTTTTCTACTGTTGTAGGTATGTTAGCTATTTCTAAACAAACAAACAGATTATTTTTAAGGGTTTACGTGGCTTGACACTGAGCTGATCTTGCAATAACGACTAAATGGCTGAAATAAAATCTCTTCATTAGAGCACTTTACAAGATTTAATTTAACAGTCAACCTTGAACGGAGTTAGAAGGACTCTGGGGTTGGAGGTGGTGCAATGATTTTGGTGTGGAAGCTGTTCCAGGAGTATGAGTGGCATGGAATACCTTCCAGCAAAGTGATGGTCGTTGCCCAGAAAATTTTCAAAACTTAAAAAATAGTGTTTAACACAATTTTAGACTTATAATTTGTGTACAATAAAAATGTTTGTTCAGAACATGTCTTTTAACAAAAAAAAGTTTAGTAATATGATAGCTGTTTTCATAATTGACAAACAATAAAATGTTCTCATTGATTTTAGTAGTTATTGATTATGAAATCAATAATATTAACCTGATTAATAATAATATTATTTATTGTATATTATGAATTTAAAGATTGTAAAAACCAATGCAACTTTTTATTATTTGTTATTATTACAAAAACACCTATCATAAAGTACTTGCAACATTGTTACAATTATATAAAACATTTGTACTATCATGTTTTGAAACATGATATATTGCCCGTTTACAGCAATATTAATATTTGAAAAAAAAACATAACAAATATTTAAACACAAATTTTATATTTTGTTATAAAATTATTTTATTATTTTTGTACAACAATGGGGCAGTGCGCCTCCATACCCCTTTATATCTGCCAATACAGCCAACTAATTTAAGCCAAATACATTTATCAAAATTAGATTAGTTAATCATAATTAAAAATTACAGATAATTAGGATCAGTGATTAAAATTACAGATAATTAGGATCAATGATTGAAACTGTAGTTAGGATCAATGATTAAAGTACAGATAATATGATCAATGATCAAAAGTGCAGGTAATTAGAATAAATGATTAAAAAGTAAAGATAATTAGGATCACTAATTAAAATTACAGATAATTAGGATCAGTGATTAAAATTACAGATAATTAGGATCAATGATTGAAACTGTAGTTAAGATTAATGATTAAAGTACAGATAATATGATCAATGATCAAAAGTGCAGGTAATTAGAATAAATGATTAAAAAGTAAAGATAATTAGGATCACTAATTAAAATTACAGATAATTAGGATCAGTGATTGAAACTGCAAATAGTTAGGATCAATGATTAAAGTACAGATAATATGATCAATGATTAAAAGTGAAGGTAATTAGAATCAATGATTAAAAAGTAGAGATAATTAGGATCACTAATTAAAATTACAGATAATTAGGATCAATGATTGAAACTGCAAATAGTTAGGATCAATGATTAAAGTACAGATAATATGATCAATGATTAAAAGTACAGATAATGATTAAAAAGTAGAGATAATTAGGATCACTAATAATAATTATAGATAATTAGGATCAGTGATTAAAATTACAGAAAATTAGGTTCAATTATTAAAATTACAGATAATTAGGATCAATGATTGAAACTGCAAATAGTTAGGATCAACGATTAAAGTACAGATAATATGATCAATGATTAAAAGTGCAGGTAATGATTAAAAAGTAGAGATAATTAGGATCACTAATAATAATTATAGATAATTAGGATCAGTGATTAAAATTACAGAAAATTAGGTTCAATTATTAAAATTACAGATAATTAGGATCAATGATTGAAACTGCAAATAGTTAGGATCAACGATTAAAGTACAGATAATATGATCAATGATTAAAAGTGCAGGTAATGATTAAAAAGTAGAGATAATTAGGATCACTAATAATAATTATAGATAATTAGGATCAGTGATTAAAATTACAGAAAATTAGGTTCAATTATTAAAATTACAGATAATTAGGATCAATGATTGAAACTGCAAATAGTTAGGATCAATGATTAAAGTACAGATAATATGATCAATGATTAAAAGTGCAGGTAATGATTAAAAAGTAGAGATAATTAGGATCACTAATTATAATTACAGATAATTAGGATCAGTGATTAAAATTACAGAAAATTAGGTTCAATTATTAAAATTACAGATAATTAGGATCAATGATTGAAACTGCAAATAGTTAGGATCAATGATTAAAGTACAGATAATATGATCAATGATTAAAAGTGCAGGTAATGATTAAAAAGTAGAGATAATTAGGATCACTAATTATAATTACAGATAATTAGGATCAGTGATTAAAATTACAGAAAATTAGGTTCAATTATTAAAATTACAGATAATTAGGATCAATGATTGAAACTGCAAATAGTTAGGATCAATGATTAAAGTACAGATAATATGATCAATGATTAAAAGTGCAGGTAATGATTAAAAAGTAGAGATAATTAGGATCACTAATTATAATTATAGATAATTAGGATCAGTGATTAAAATTACAGAAAATTAGGTTCAATTATTAAAATTACAGATAATTAGGATCAATGATTGAAACTGCAAATAGTTAGGATCAATGATTAAAGTACAGATAATATGATCAATGATTAAAAGTGCAGGTAATGATTAAAAAGTAGAGATAATTAGGATCACTAATAATAATTATAGATAATTAGGATCAGTGATTAAAATTACAGAAAATTAGGTTCAATTATTAAAATTACAGATAATTAGGATCAATGATTGAAACTGCAAATAGTTAGGATCAATGATTAAAGTACAGATAATATGATCAATGATTAAAAGTGCAGGTAATGATTAAAAAGTAGAGATAATTAGGATCACTAATAATAATTATAGATAATTAGGATCAGTGATTAAAATTACAGAAAATTAGGTTCAATTATTAAAATTACAGATAATTAGGATCAATGATTGAAACTGCAAATAGTTAGGATCAATGATTAAAGTACAGATAATATGATCAATGATTAAAAGTGCAGGTAATGATTAAAAAGTAGAGATAATTAGGATCACTAATAATAATTATAGATAATTAGGATCAGTGATTAAAATTACAGAAAATTAGGTTCAATTATTAAAATTACAGATAATTAGGATCAATGATTGAAACTGCAAATAGTTAGGATCAATGATTAAAGTACAGATAATATGATCAATGATTAAAAGTGAAGGTAATTAGAATCAATGATTAAAAAGTAGAGATAATTAGGATCACTAATTATAATTACAGATAATTAGGACAATGATTAAAATTACAGAAAATTAGGTTCAATTATTAAAATTACAGATAATATGATCAATGATTAAAAGTGAAGGTAATTAGAATCAATGATTAAAAAGTAGAGATAATTAGGATCACTAATTATAATTACAGATAATTAGGACAATGATTAAAATTATTGACTGAAAACATGTACTTGTACACAAAGATTTTCATAACTTTCTAATAACCTTAAAGAACAATTATTTTTAGGAACAATAATGCCATTGTTGTTCAAGAGAAACTTAAAAACAATAAACATATGTATGTAATACTGTGTAAGTTTTCAATCTGTTCACAATTTTACTTTTTTCACAAGAAAATAAAATAATTACAAAACAGATTGCGGTATTGATATCAAATTTCACAAGTATTTCGTACCTTTAGGTTGCAATTTTTTCTTTAAATTTTAACCGTAAAACAGCGTTTATTCAACAATTAAAAAATGTTTATTTTTAAAGTCAGTAATTATTTGTTGACTTTAAAGACTTTAATTGTTTGTTCACTAAAAAAGGAAACTTTTTTATATATATTTTAACGCCCGCCATTTTGTAAATATACAAAATAACGTTTCTACTTTCGGTACAACGTAACAGAATGTGTATAAAAAAAAACTGAACTCAATATCTTTTCTATTTCAAGAGTTATATTTTTCTGTAAAAAAACAAAATATCTGGAAAAATAAGGCACTAAAAAAATATTTTTTTAATTTAAAATTTGCTACACTAAAATATAATATAATAAATATCGTAAAATTATTTTTTTAAATTAACTCTATTACACTAAACTCACTTTGAACGGCCCATAACGTGAAGTTATGCAGATGTTTTTGATAAAGAAGGCTTTGGAAGTTGCAGGCAGAATCGTTTGAAGAAATATTCAGATGGCGTATCCCGTTCAGAAGTGACAAATAGAACCACCCGTCCCAGGACAACGAACCTGAGCTGTTGGACGCCAACATCGTTGTCTTGTCAACTGCAGATACACAAAAAATAACGAACAGTTAGTTAAATCAATACCTAGATAATAGGTAAACATATTCCCCACGTAGTTGTGTAACTGGAGGTCCACAAACATAGGTTAGGCCTAAGATTACTTTTACTGTCATCTCGTATTTGGTTTCTGAAAATAACATCTATTTTTAAGAGACAAAATTATTTATTGTTTGGATAAAGACGGCAATAATGGACTTAGTAAATTCCTACTTATAGGTTAGCAAAACCAAGGACGTTCTGTAAGTTTTTATCTCCTTAATAATTTTTGTCAGTCACATCGTTCAAACATTTGAATATTCATTACAATACAACAGTCCTATTGTAGATAAATAAAAGTGAGTGTAAAAATTAAGATGCAATGACAAAGAAAATAGTAATAAAGTAAAATAAAACAGCTGATTAAAATATACCGCGTATTTTTGTTGTCAAACGAATTAAATGTTGCACACTGCACAAACAATTGCAAATAGAGTGAAAATAACAATAGATTCGTCTAGTAGTCCTGAAATACAAGTAATTCATTTTGGGGGAAACAAATAAGTCTAATGAAAACAATATTTTTTCATCACACAGGCCTACTTTCGATAACTACGTTCAGTTGCGAAAGCTGCCGTTTCAGGTCTCTTAGTTGAGCAACAAGGAAAATAAGTCGAATCACCGGTTCCCAAACTGTGGGTTAGAGGTGAGCGTTTCTGCTATTTTTACAAAACATCAACAAACTGTTTGTTGATAAAAAAAGCTGCTTTTTAAAACAGTTGAAAAAAACAGGTATAGAAAACTGAAACTCAAAGTTGTATTAGCAGCTAAAACATAAAGCACATACGTTCAGTTTTCTAAGACTACTTTTTCATTCCCACTGCCACCATGTCCTTAACTGTTTTTGGGTATAAAGCATTTAGAAAGGATAAAAATAATCCTTACAAGTGTAGTAATAATTAAATTACATTCTCAAAACGTAATAATTATGTAAGCCATTTTATGTACAAAATGCGATGAATTTCTAATAGAAGCATTCTTTTTTTTACTTAAAAATTAAACAGTCCTTTGCATATTTACCAAAATGCAAATGATTTAGAATATTTTTAGTTGATAAAAAAATATTGATTATTGGTAAGAAATATAAAAAATATGTTTAAATAAAATTAGGCTCTGTATCTACAAAATGTGAGAGGTTGTTACTACAACTCGCAACAAAATAGAGAGAAACGTTGACATTGACCAAACAGTTCTGACTTCACTAAAAGCAACTTTGAAATAAAGGGAAAAAGCATAAAAGCAGGTAGAAGAAAAGCAGTTAGCAGGCAAACAGTTTTAGCGCTTGCGGCAACGTTAAGTGTGGTAGTGCGGAAAGCCGTTCCTCGTTTAACAAATCGTAAACCAGTCCAAATCCAACTGCTTGTTTCCGTTTGAAAAAGCAGTTAGTTTGTGGTTTATAGAAAAGCAGTTTTTTTAACAGTTTGGTGTTTTCTGCCCCACCACTACTGTGGCGTGTTCTCTCGACTGCAAAAAAATAAAAAACTGAATCAAGGAATATCTTCTATAATTCCACAAAAACTGCTCCACTGCTAACTGTAAAGTTACACACGAATAGATATTCCGAAATCAAGTTAGCAGGGGGATAGGTTACTGTAACCGTGTTTATTTATGTGATAGGAAAGCGTGTCTTTTGTCTGGCCGTCTGGATGGTAAAGGATTGGAAGAGAACAACTGATTCTGAAATGAGTCTTTGGAACGAGAACGAAACAGAATCCTGGGAAAACGACCAAAAGACAGATCATTCCGCAGGAGCAAGATCCTGAAGTTTGCGGGAATCTTGTATCTTGACAGTGATTTCTGGGGCCAGTACATCATCATTAGATCCATAAGCCCAAGTGGCTGACGTGCAAACAGAAAAAAAAGATAGAGGCGAAATAGGGGAGGTTTTTCTCGCTTGCTGGGCTCGCGCTACTGCTGGAACTACGACACGCATCTAGCTAGGACGAATGAGTTTGAAAAATAAAATAAAATAAACAACTCTTTTTTTTATTTGGTGTTTAACGTCCGACTATTGTGCACACATGGGCTAATGCAGACGATGGGATGATTTATAGCGTATGAAAATGCCAAGCCCTGGCCGGGAATCGAACCCGAGTCCTCGGGGTGAAAGCCCAGTACGCTATCAACTAGCCACCGAGGCGGCTAAAACAATTCTTCATATTTCATGTGTAATAATTACAGTTCAGATAGAAGGGTGAGACTATCAGATCCTCAATTAGATACCTAATGTAAATATAAGTTGAATTGTGCAATATCAATAAGATGATACGCTAAATAAACAGCTGTTCGGAGGACATTGAGACGACCGACCAGTCTGTTCTGGAGTGAGGCTAAGGCTACTGCGCTCAGATAAGGGAAATTGTGCATCGTGATTTTTGATATAGAACATTCTCGCGAACACGCGAACGTCATAAATTTCATGCGTAAGGCCTATTTTTGGTTGTAGGGCCAGTAAGGAGAGAATTTTTTAATAATTTTGACAGTGCGAACTTGGGTGTTTTCACCGATCTTGTAGCTCCGTTGTTAAGAAAACAAATATTGTCTACCCTGGGGGGGGGGAACCACTAAACTCTGATTAGCGGGAAAATAAACAATAAAGCTGTTTAATACCATTAAAGTCTGTATCTTTAATTCTTTTTTTTCACTAATATATTTTTGTAAAGGGCCCTGGCGTATTATTTTAGTTAGTCATAGTGACGTCAATAATAACAATATTTGTTACTTTTAGTGAACTGTGTTCAGTATAATGATCTGCCTTCTCTAGTTTCGTCAATTCTACTATCGTTGACGCGTTTCGGAGAACCTCCATCTTCAAAAATGCCAAGCCCTGGCAGGGAATCGAACCCGGGTCCTCGGGGTGAAAGCCCAATACGCTATTAACTAGGCCACCGAGGCGATGAGTATAGGTATAGTTTTTGAAAATGGAAGTTCTCCGAAACGCGTCAACGAAAGTAGAATTGACGAAGCTAGGGAAGGCAGATTATTATACTGAACATAGTGATAATAATCCTAGCAGAAAAGAAGAAGAATATAAAAAGAACTTTTAGTGAACCTTATATCTTCCAGAAGAATATAGTTTAGTTCAAGAGTTATTTTTGTTTTGTTAAAGTTTGTTTTGGTCGATAACTGACATTTATTGTGTAAGATGTTAAATTCCAAAAGTTTGGTAAAGATTTAAGTTTAATTGTTGAGTTTAAGTTAAAGTTTAAAGTTTAGTTTTGATTTTTTTTTGTCTTACTGAAAGTCGAAATAATTTATCAATATAAGTGTGCTATATTTTAATTTTTTTCCTTTCAATTTTATAAGAAAACAGAAGTAATTAATTTAAATATTTTTTCCTGTCACTACTTTTTTTTTTGAACTTTTAATGTGGCATATTAAAAAAAAGACAATTATAAATTTTTGAAAAGCAACAACTTTGATTTCTTTGGTCACCCTGAGCATTGTAACCTCGCACAGGCAGTCTCGTTGTTTTGGCCTAAACAATGGGGTATAAATTATGTTAAAATTGAAGACAACGTGGCGCTCAACAAATGGTTCATTAAAATTAGCTATGGCCCACACCCCTTCTCCTCTGTAGCTGGCAAATAATTAAATATTTATTACGGAAACGTAATGAGGGTGTATATGTGAGTTAAATTCTTTTAAAACTCATTTATACGCCATTTTATCTTTTCTTCTGATAAAGTATAATTATTAGACACAAACAAAAAATAAAGTTTTATTAATTTCAATTTATTTTTAGTGTAAGTTAAAAACGAGAAACACTTCAGGCTAAAGGTGACAAAATCGTAACAGCTGAGTCGGATGTTTTTACCGTGCTTTCATTAGTTGCATATTTGTCCACCAGAAGCACTAGCGCTTCTTTCCAATGCAATTAACAGCTGATCTTATTTTATTATTAATTGTAATATCAAAACAAAGAGTTCTACAGTTGCTTTATTCGGCTTCACAATAGCTAATGAAAATGTCTGTAATATATCAGAAAAGTTATTAAACAAAGCTGCGGAAATAACGGAGAAATTATTAGCAGAAAAATGAAGAACTAGATGAATATTAGTAAGTTTTTTGTAAGTGGTGCAAAGTTGGAAATATTAGGCCTAGTTAAGTAACTGATACAAAATGTAACTTACTTTGCAGTATAATGAAAAATAACGTTCGTAACTAGTACCTAAAGTTCCCTTCCGGCCCTTGATTGTATTTCCGAAAAGGCACACACTATAATGCATCGGTAAATGATACTTTCAATAATAGTGATGAAATATAGTGTTGCATACTTTCTATAAATAATAAAACCTTGGGTAAATGGTTGTTTTTGTGTATGTGTAATCCTTTCACAAGGTTAAGCCGAACAGGTTATAACAAATTTATATTTGGAAAATGTGCAATTGGAAAACGTGATATATATTAATTACACGCGAAATCAATTTTTTGAGAACAAATTTGCTAACTGCAAAAACAGGAAAAATTAAAATTAGGTGTTACTTTAAACAATGGAATACATATAATTCAGTGACCGCTTAAGATATACATATTTTGAGATACACTAATTATTAATTTAAAATATTTTCACAATAACGCCTTCAGTCCGTACTGCTACAATACTTAATACAAACATGTCAAAAAGTAACATAATTAAATAATTGAAGGGGCTTCGATAATGTTTTTGTTATATTTTGTTTTACCTCCGGAAAGTGCTGCTCCTAGTGGATTAACTTTAAATTATTGCAAAAGTAGTTCGCATTTTTGCCACTAGCAAGGTAATTAGCACAGAACCTTATATACATGTACTGTACTTCCTGTATACCTGTGTTTCGCTAAGAAATTTTCTCGGGAATGAAAAATACATTTCATTGGAAAATTGACATACAAATTTTTTTTTCAATTTAAAGTACATAAAGTTATTTTTATTGTCTGAAAAAAAACGAGTTATTGTTATTGGTAGAATTTAGTAATGTTCACGGCAAAATAAATTATAATATTAGGCCAAATACCCATCACCAACCTTAGTTTTAGGATATTGTGACCATAAGACTGCAACAAACATTTTACACAGTAGCCGTGTCTGTTGGTAGACCTGTTTGGCTGCCGAGTTGGTAAAAATACCGTATTATTTGAATAAATAAGGCATTTTAAGTGACCGCCATTTTGTTTAAAACAGGCGAAAAAACGTTTAATGTAATCTAAAACCTACTAATCATTGTATTTAACAAATATTAACTTTTCCATTGAAATCTGTTGAGTCATTTCGTGCTGGACAAAATTGACATTAACATAACAAACAGGCATTGAGTCAAACAGAAATTTGTTTGAAGCCACATTTAGCTGTTCCAGTGCACACAATGAAAAACATTCTATTACTGAACCAAAAATAAAAATCATGTATGTTGTTTTCTCTTCCTTTTTATTTTAGTTACGATGATTTGTTCGAAAACACGACATAACCTAAAACTTATTATAGCCTATCAACTGTTCAACGAAATCAGCTGATCGTTACGAATTAATAAAAAACAACTGATCTTTTACTATAACCATCAATATAAAAATTATTTGACGATTCATTTCATATATTTACATCCGTCAAACTTCTTCGTAGTTTCCGTAGTGTAGTGGTTATCACGTGCTTGTCACACGCTCAAGGGAAACATGGTACGTGTTAAAAAACCTAAACTATAAAGTGTACAGACAACCAGTTCGGCTTTTAGAGCTCGTGAAAAACTCAGTTTTATTATAAATTAAGTATCCTCAGTATCAGCCATTTTGTTTTGAACAACTGTAAGGCAATTCCAAGTATCTTAAATTCTGTTAACAATTGTATTCAACAAAAAAGATTTATTACTTATAGAACACACAGTCGGTACTTGATGAAACTCGATTATATCCAAGAAAGTTAGAACAATTATATAGTTTCACAAAAATTCTTTTTTATTTTGTGATCAACGTTTCGCCGTGAGGCATCTTCAGATATAGTGAGTTAAAAATTGCGCTTATGTATACTAATACAGCTGACATTAAAACAGGAAGTGAGACAAAGAAAGGAAGAAGGTCAGTGAGCAGCAATTGGGAAAACCCATAAACACTTTTCCTTATTATTTTCCTTTTCTAACACAAAAAAAAAGAAAAAAAAGGAAATGAAGGAAAGGAAAAGGAAAAAGGAAAAGAAAGGAAAGGAAAGGAAAGGAAAAAGGAAAGGAAAAGGAAAAAGGAAAGGAAAAGGAGGAAAGTAACCAGGGAAAGGAAAATAAAAAAGGAATGGAAATGGAGGAAAATAACCAAGGAAAGGAAAAGAAAAAAAGAAAAGAAAAAAAGGAAAGGAAAGAAAAGGAAAAAAGGAAAGGAAAGGAAAGGAAAAGGAAAAAAGGAAAGGAAAATGAAAAAGGAAGGGAAAAAGGAAAGGAAAATGAAAAAGGAAAGGAAAAAGGAAAGGAAACGAAACGAAAAGAAAAAGGAAGAAAAAAGGAAAGGAAAGGGAAAGGAAAAAGAAAAGGAAAGTGAAAGGAAAAAGGAAAGGAAAATGGAAAGGAAAAGGAAAGGAAAAGTAAAAAGGAAAGGAAAGGGAAAGAAAAGGAAAAGGAAAGGAAAAAGGAAAAGGAAAGGAAAAAAGGGAGAGAGGTTGAAGTTAGTCTGTTCATTAAAATTAAAATTAGGGTTTTTACATTTTTTTGTTTTGTTTTTTTGGTGTTTAACGTCCGACTATTGTGAACACTTGGGCTAATGCAGACGATGAGATGCTTTATAAGTGTATGAAAATGCCAAGCCCTGGCCGGGAATCGAACCCGGGTTCTCGGGGTGAAAGCCTAGTACGCTATCAACTAGGCCACCGAGGTGGCTTAAGGGTTTTTACAAATAGATCTAGGCCTATATATTTCCAGGATTTCTAAATTATTTAGTTTTATACCTTTTTGGTTTTTATGTATTACGGATACTATTCAAATTAAAGAAATTACCAGATTCTGATAAATGTTTCGCGAAATTTGAGTCATTTTTTCTTACTGCCGACAAGTGAAATGTTCTTTAACACGAGTTTTTACTGCTTTTCCGCTGTGTAGTAAAAGTGGTGTATATAAAGCTTATTAGACTCTGGTCATTCCTTTAATTTGAACATCATTGTAATCTATAAAAACATAAAAAGGTATAAAAGTCAATAATTTGGAAATTCTGGAAATATATAGATTTATTTGTAACAATAATTTAAATTTAAATGAACAGGCTAACTTCTATCCCTTTCCCTTAATCAAGGACATTGTTCAGTGGTTTCCCAACCTGTTGTTCACTAACCTTCTTACATCGTAAATCCTTCATTTACAATTTTAACATCTTCATTATGCCTGAAGACGACTCAAGGCGAAACATACGTTACTGAATTAAAAAGAAAATTTTAGAAACTATATAAGTGTTTTAATATAAAGTGTACGTATAGTTTTTTTTAATATACCGAATTTCTTCTATTTGTACATTTTTATACCATTAAATATTTAGTTTTTCACACGTTAAAATGTAATTTTCAATAATTTTTAGGTTAGATTTACCGAAACAATTTTGTGCCATTAAAACATCGCACTTGTCAACAGATATTACAAATAATAATGTACAATTATAATTATTATTAATGTAAATATTTTATTAAAACAATCGCGAATATCGATACTTGTCATCCAATATTAACGGAGTATCGATATTTTTTCAGATATCGTATCGAATGCGATATCGGAACATCCCTAGTGGCGACTGACGCATCCGATTAGGTCACCGGTCATTCGCTGCGTTTCTGCGCACCTTCAAGGTCATAGGTTCGAGACTGTAGTTACTGCTTACGAATTAAATTTCCAGATTTCGCCATCGTAAGTAACGTTAAAAACTGCACAAAATTAGCTTTTTAAATCTGTCAAAATTAGAGTAATTTTATTTGATGTCGGTCTGGGTTCATTTTCGTATTTTCAACGTAATAAAGCAGTATTCTGATGATCAGAATTCCAAAAAAAAGGGTAAGGTAAAGAAATTACTTTCGTAAATTCACTTCCAACACGTCAGCGATACAGATGCGTGCAGTTATTATTGTAAAAGCGCATTGCGTCACATTTAATCCGGAACCAGTGACAGCTTAGCGAGCCAGATCGGTGCCAGGATATATATATCATCGTACCAGCGACTAATAGGCCAGATTGTCGGTCTAGGAAAAAATATATTAATTTTAAGTCGATATTTAAATTTATCTAAAGAAAGTAATCAATTAATGTCATTCCATTGTTGTTGGAGACGTTTCAGTTTTATCCGTCAGCTGTTGCTAAGGACAAACACCACCTGGCGGGACGTGTTCTCACAAGCCTCGCTGCAGGCCAGAACACATGTACAAGAACGGATTTACTGAAATACTAATTACGTGACATCGCCTTGTACAGACACAATGTCTGGCAAGAGGGACTCGCAAGTGACGTCATATAAAACGTGTCACGTGACCGTCGGAAACTGTATTCGGAACCTCGTGGAGAACGTTTTAGAAAATCAGATTTCAATATTATTATCAGCAATAAAATCTGCATTTTTTTCAGCATTGAAATTTAGTTTTGGCGTTTTCAATATTCATTTTTAACTTTTAAATGACTATGTATACGTATTTTATTACTGGGCATAACGGTCTTCACAGATTTTCAAAAAAAGGTGTGAGATAAAAAAAAATATTCGAACTTCACTTAACCTACGTCAGAGAGCAGCTTTGGAGATTTTATTTTAAATTTCTTTCCTTTTTATTTTTGTTGGTAGTTATCATGAAAAGAACTAACACGTTAATCTCACAACAATATACCTTGATCGACATTGAGTTATTATATTTAGTTGTGACACTTTAAACTCACAACAATATACCCTGATCGACAATGAATTATTATATTTAGTTGTGACACTTTAAACTCAAAACAATAAACCATGAACGACAATGAATTATTATATTTAGTTGTGACACTTTAAACTCAAAACAATATACCCTGATCGACATTTAGTTGTTATATTTAGTTGTGACACTTTAAACTCACAACAATATACCCTGATCGACATTGAGTTATTATATTTAGTTGTGACACTTTAAACTCACAAAAATATACCCTGATCGACAATGAATTATTATATTTAGTTGTGACACTTTAAACTCACAACAATATACCTTGATCGACATTGAGTTATTATATTTAATTGTGACGCTTTAAACTCACAACAATATACCCTTATCGACAATGAGTTATTATATTTAATTGTGACACTTTAAACTCACAACAATATGCCCTGATCGACATTGAGTTATTATATTTAATTGTGACGCTTTGAACTCACAACAATATACCTTGATCGACATTGAGTTATTATATTTAATTGTGACGCTTTAAACTCACAACAATATACCCTGATCGACATTGAGTTATTATATTTAATTGTGACACTTTAAACTCACAACAATATACCTTGATCGACATTGAGTTATTATATTTAATTGTGACGTGACACTTTGAACTTTAAACTCACAACAATATACCTTGATCGACATTGAGTTATTATATTTAATTGTGACGCTTTAAACTCACTGATCGACATTGAGTTATTATATTTAATTGTGACACTTTAAACTCACAACAATATGCCCTGATCGACATTGAGTTATTATATTTAATTGTGACACTTTAAACTCACAACAATATACCTTGATCGACATTGAGTTATTATATTTAATTGTGACGCTTTAAACTCACAACAATATACCCTGATCGACATTGAGTTATTATATTTAATTGTGACACTTTAAACTCACAACAATATACCTTGATCGACATTGAGTTATTATATTTAATTGTGACGCTTTAAACTCACAACAATATACCCTGATCGACATTGAGTTATTAAATTTAATTGTGACACTTTAAACTCACAACAATATACCTTGATCGACATTGAGTTATTATATTTAATTGTGACGCTTTAAACTCACAACAATATGCCCTGATCGACATTGAGTTATTATATTTAATTGTGACGCTTTAAACTCACAACAATATACCCTGATCGACATTGAGTTATTAAATTTAATTGTGACGCTTTAAACTCACAACAATATACCCTGATCGACATTGAGTTATTAAATTTAATTGTGACACTTTAAACTCACAACAATATACCTTGATCGACATTGAGTTATTATATTTAATTGTGACGCTTTAAACTCACAACAATATACCCTGATCGACATTGAGTTATTATATTTAATTGTGACGCTTTAAACTCACAACAATATACCCTGATCGACATTGAGTTATTATATTTAATTGTGACGCTTTAAACTCACAACAATATGCCCTGATCGACATTGAGTTATTATATTTAATTGTGACGCTTTGAACTCACAACAATATACCCTGATCGACATTGAGTTATTATATATAGTTGTGACACTTTAAACTCACAACAATATACCCTGATCGACATTGAGTTATTAAATTTAATTGTGACACTTTAAACTCACAACAATATACCTTGATCGACATTGAGTTATTATATTTAATTGTGACACTTTAAACTCACAACAATAAACCCTGATCGACATTGAGTTATTATATTTAATTGTGACGCTTTAAACTCACAACAATATGCCCTGATCGACATTGAGTTATTATATTTAATTGTGACGCTTTGAACTCACAACAATATACCCTGATCGACATTGAGTTATTATATATAGTTGTGACGCTTTAAACTCACAACAATATACCCTTATCGACATTGAGTTATATTTAATTGTGACACTTTAAACTCACAACAATATACCCTGATCGACATTGAGTTATTATATTTAGTTGTGACGCTTTAAACTCAAAACAATATACCCTGATCGACATTGAGTTATTATATTTAATTGTGACACTTTAATCTCACAACAATATACCCTGATCGACATTGAGTTATTATATTTAGTTGTGACACTTTAAACTCACAACAATATACCCTGATCGACAATGAGTGATTATATTTAGTTGTGACACTTTAAAAGATTTAATTGCAGACCTACTTACATGTTAATCTCACAACAATATATGCTGACCTACTTAGGGTTAATAGATTTAGTGGCGGATCTACTTACACGTTAATCTCACAATATATCCTGACCTACTTAGGGTTAATAGATTTAGTGGCGGATCTACTTATAATGTAATCTCACACGAATGTATCCTGACCTACTTAGGGTTAATAGATTCAGTTGCAGAACTACTTACACGTTAACCTGACAATATATCCTGACTTATTTAGGGTTAATAGATTTAGTTGCAGATCTACTTACATGTTAATATCACAACAATATATCCTGACCTACTTAGGGTTAATAGATTTAGTTGCAGATCTATTTACACGTTAATCTCACAACAATATATCCTGACCTACTTAGATTTAGTTGCAGATCTACTTACATGTTAATATTACAACAATATATCCTGACCTACTTAGGGTTAATAGATTTAGTTGCAGATCTACTTACACGTTAATCTCACAATAATATATACTGACCTACTTAGAGTTAAAAGATTTAGTTGCAGATCTACTTACACGTTAATCTCACAACAATATATACCTACCTACTTAGGGTTAATAGATTTAATTGCAGATCTATTTACACGTTAATCTCACAACAATATATCCTGACCTACTTAGAGTTAATAGATTTGGTTGCAGATCTACTTACACGTTAATCTCACAACAATATATCCTGACCTACTTAGGGTTAATAGATTTAATTGCAGATCTACTTACACGTTAATCTCACAACAATATATCCTGACCTACTTAGGGTTAATAGATTTAGTTGCAGATCTACTTACACGTTAATCTCACAACAATATATCCTGACCTACTTAGATTTAGTTGTAGGTCTACTTACACGTTAATCTCACAACAATATATCCTGACCTACTTAGGGTTAATAGATTTAATTGCAGATCTACTTACACGTTAATCTCACAACAATATATCCTGACCTACTTAGGGTTAATAGATTTAGTTGCAGATCTACTTACACGTTAATCTCACAACAATATATCCAGACCTACTTGTGGTTAATAGATTTAATTGCAGATCTACTTACACGTTAATCTCACAACAATATATCCTGACCTACTTAGGGTTAATAGATTTAATTGCAGATCTACTTACACGTTAATCTCACAACAATATATCCTGACCTACTTAGGGTTAATAGATTTAGTTGCAGATCTATTTATACGTTAATCTCACAACAATATATCCAGACCTACTTGTGGTTAATAGGTTTAATTGCAGATCTACTTACACGTTAATCTCACAATAATTTATCCTGACTTACTTAGGGTTAATAGATTTAGTTGCAGATCTACTTACACGTTAACCTCACTATATATCCTGACCTACTTGTGGTTAATAGATTTAGTTGCAGATCTACTTACACGTTAATCTCACAACAATATATCCTGACCTACTTAGGGTTAATAGATTTAGTTGCGGATCTACTTACATGTTAATCTCACACGAATGTATCCTGACCTACATAGGGTTAATAGTTTTAGTTGCGGATCTACTTACACGTTAACCTCACAATATATCCTGACTTACTTAGGGTTAATAGATTTAGTTTCAGATCTACTTAAACGTTAATCTCACAAAATTACATCCTGATCTACTCAGGGTTATTAAATTTAGTTGATGGTCTACTTAGACGTTAATCTCACACCATTTTACCTTGACCGACCTTGGGACTTACACTATTTATATTAAATGTAAATATATGAAGACTGTTCTCAATTTTTATACTGCAAAAAACTTAAATTAAATATTTTAACAAAAACAAAGTCGAAAAAGTTTAATAAAATTGTTCGAGACATTTTCGTAAATATAAATTATTTTTTAATACTTCTAAGTCATACCGAACTGATTAGTTTATCGTTTTTTACCGGTTCCAAATAATTTCATACACACAACACAATTACAGCTTGAATAACGAAATCTAAGGGATTTCGTACGTTTTAAAAATATTTGCGGGAAAATAATTACGTTTTGATATTGGGTATTATTTACAATCATTAGTATCAGTTGTAAATGCAACTGTTTAAGAAGATATAGTAATCACAATAAAGCCTAAGCAAGATTGTTGGCAGTAGGAACAATGCCAAAAATCGGAAAGAAAACATGTAAAGATTATTTAAAAATGTTTTATTTCCGTATTTTATGATTTTTTGGCAGAATTAGGTCGTTAAATGTATCTTAGTATGCATTTGCATACATATTATTATTATTTTCCTGTAGGTTAACAACCTGTAGGAACCTGTAGGTTAACAACCTGTAGGAACCTGTAGGTTAACAACCTGTAGGAACCTGTAGGTTAACAACCTGTAGGAACCTGTAGGTTAACAACCTGTAGGATCCTGTAGGTTAACAACCTGTAGGAACCTGTAGGTTAACAACCTGTAGGAACCTGTAGGTTAACAATGTGATGATTCTTTTCTGTAGGCCCTACTTGCTATTTTTTAAAATTATTTTTATAATGCCTATTTGGACCGGATCAATTAAAATTATAAATTATAAATTTATTTTCATGAAATAAATTCAGAAACAAAAAACTTTTTAAAGTATATAAAAATTTTAATATAAATTAATGATAATATACTAATTACAGTTTAAGTAACTAAGTTGTTTATACTAAAAAATATTCTTGGCGTTAAAGAATAAATTAAATTAATTTTTAAAATTT
Source organism: Callitettix versicolor (assembly GCA_022606455.1). Taxonomy (NCBI): domain Eukaryota; kingdom Metazoa; phylum Arthropoda; class Insecta; order Hemiptera; family Cercopidae; genus Callitettix; species Callitettix versicolor. Next base: position 8,790,050 of record CM040185.1, read on the forward strand.
TGGAGTAAAAACTAGTAGGTCTATTGTTCCTTAAAGTGAGGTTATGTCACTTACTGTTTTGACGAAATCAGCTGGTGCTATGATCCACTATGTTACACAGATCCACTTCCAGTCCAGTCTACGACAATACTGAGTCTGTGATTGACATTAAACAAATCTTTTCTTAGTCTAGAACACCGATCATTAGTGTACAGTTTAATGGATGTATTCGTCGGCCTCAGGCGTAGACCTCGTTCTCCAGATCCGTTAATGAATTAATTGCGGAAAGTATAATATAAATATTAAGCTGAACAGGAATCAAATTGAATTAAATCACGGGACAAAATCGGATCAAATAATGGGATTAAATCGAACCGAATTACGTGATGGAAAATTCAAATCGAAACGGGATGAAATAATATATAACGATGGCGTAAAATTAAACGGAATTGTGGTAAGATCACGTGATAAAATTTATATAAATTTTATTTTTATGCTGCTAAAATTCAACTGTATCTTTTTAACGTAAAAACAGACAAGATCACTTTTTGCCTCGTGTCACCAAGAGAAGATCACGTTTTACCTCTTGTCACCAAGAGAAGATCACGTTTTGCCTACTTTCACCAGGACAACATCACTTTTTCCTTAGTATCACCAAGAGAAGATCACGTTTTGCCTCGTGTCACCAAGAGAAGATCACGTTTCGCCTAGTTTCACCAGGACAAGATCACTTTTGGCCTCATATCACCAGGACAAGATCACTTTTGGCCTCGTATCACCAAGACAAGATCACTTTTGGCCTCGTGTCACCAAGAGAAGATCACGTTTTGCTTAGTGCCACCAAGAAAAAATCATGTTTTGCCTCTTGTCACCAAAATAAGATCACGTTGGCCTCGTATCACCAAGACAAGATCACTTTTGGCCTCGTGCCACCAAGAGAAGATCACGTTTTGCCTCGTGTCACTAAGAGAAGATCACGTTTCACCTAATGTAACCAGGACAAGATCAATTTTGGCCTAGTGTCACCAGGACACGATCACGTTTTGCTTAGTGACACCAGAACAAGATCACGTTTTGCCTCGTGTCACCAAGAGAAGATCACGTTTCGCCTAATGTCACCAGGACAAGATCAATTTTGGCCTAGTGTCACCAGGACACGATCTCTTTTTGCTTAGTGACACCAGAACAAGATCACGTTTTGCTTCTTGTCGCCTTGTCGAGATCAGTTCTGCCTCGTGTCCCAGAATAAAATCAATTCTTACCTCGTAAACATTACCTAATTCATCCCACTTAATTAATTAAAGTAGTCTTGGAATTTTTATTTTAATAAGGTTAAATTAAACAGGTTAAACAAATTTGTAAATATTCTGAAAATACAAACTGCATTAAGGGATTTCGTAGTTTAAAAACTTAAACCCAGTTTTTAAAAATGTTAGTCACACTACTTATTACATGACCCAACTGAGAAGTGTGATTAAATGCACTGTTTACTGTTTTTTTATCAATCTATATATATATATATATATATATATATATATATATATATATATATATATATATATATATATATATTATAAATATATTATTTCAAGAAAATTATTTTTTTACTACTCTAATTAATTAAGTGGGATGAAATAGGTAATGTTTACGAGGTAAGAATTGATTTTATTCTGGGACACGAGGCAAAAGTGATCTCGAAAAGGAGACAAGAAGCAAAACGTGATCTTGATCTGGTGACACTAAACAAAAAGTAATCTTGTCCTGGTGACACTAGGCCAAAAGTGATCTTGTCCTGGTAACACTAGGCAAAACGTGATCTTCTCTTGGTGACACGAGGCAAAAAGTGATCTTGTCCTAGTGAAACTAGGCAAAACGTGATCTTCTCTTGGTGACACGAGGCAAAACGTGATCTTCTCTTGGTGACACGAGGCAAAAAGTGATCTTGTCCTGGTGAAACTAGGCAAAACATGATCTTCATATATATATATATATATATATATATATATATATATATATATATATATATATTACATGTTTATAATTACTGTGTATTTATTTTATTTTTGCAATATTGTATTTTGTTTTCATGGGATTAAGTGGTAGAGAGAACCTGATGGTCTTAACTTCAACCCTGAATAAAGACAATAAATATATAAACATGTGTGTTAAAATTTCATCCTCGAAAGACTTTTGGTTCAGGTTGTGTATTTTAATTTTTTTTCTTTTTTTTTGTGTTTAACGTCCGACTATTGTGCACACTTGGGCTAATGCAGACGATGGGATGATTTATAGCGTATGAAAATGCCAAGCCCTGGCCGGGAATCAAACCCGGGTCCTCGGAGTGAAGCCCAGTACGCTATCAACTAGGCCACCGAGGCGGCTGTGTGTATTTTAATGTTAATGAGTGAGTGATAAGGATTAAAAAATCTAACAAAAATAACGAATTCAAAATCTAAAAAAATTTGGCGTTGAAAATTTATGGTTTTTTTTAAATTGCAACTTTTAATAAGAAAAATAGTTGGCTTTTATGCGCAAATATTTCTGTCACGCAAACTCCTACACTTCCTCATTGCAAGTAAATAAATTATCGAACTTTTACAGTTTCATTTTACAAATCAAATGGACATCTTTCCGGATGTACATTACAATAAATTTGAGTTCACGTTAGCAGCGTCTGCTGAAAAAAAAACGGTCCTGTTTTCCTGCTGCTATCTCCTTTTCTATTTCGAATCGCCTCTCTCTCGCACTTTACGGAAAATCCGTTGCTAGCGCTATCTAATCGCCGGAATGGTTAATTAATTTATTTTCGCTTATAAGTAATCAGGTTTGTTTTCCATGTTATTTAGTTATCATCTATTTAATTCTGAAAAAAACGAAATTCAAAAAATACAACCTATTTTTCTACAGCATTTGAAAAACAACAGTTCGAAGAAAAGTGTATTAATACCGCATTGTGAAGTAAGTACAACGGAATTTTAATATCAGAAGGGGCTAATATCGGCCAAAACAACAATTCCGCAAATATTAGGTGAGATCTAATTAAAAACTGTTAAAATTGTCCAAAAAGTCGTTATTTTTTTTAAAAAAGGACCTGTATTTTACAAATCTAGATCAAATATGGTTATGAAACACAAACATTTTCTTTCATAGACTGTTTTGCGATTATAAACTTTAAAATTTAGGCTATTTTTATCGTAATTTAGGCTATTTCGATCGTAATCACCAATTGAAAACGAGTCTTTAATTACGATACCGTAAGAACCAATGAATACAGAATCTATTGGAACTGCTGGTCTAGGAAAGGAAGAAAGCGACGTTTTCGTATTAAATAGACAGGCTCACTGCCGTAATGAAACGGAAGTTTAGGGACCTGCGACGTCACATAGAACAATTGTCGCTCAACCCCTCAGCTGTTGGCAGGAAGAGAGACAGAGAATGCCACCCCTATATCTGTCTCTCTGAGCTACAAGTTCAGAAAAAAACATACAGCGCTGCCTATCGGCGGGGGATCCAAGTAGCATTCTCGGCCGAATAAAATGTGCTGACTATTTCAGGCAAGAAGTGTCCTTATAGATTCTGTATTCATTGTAAGAACTAGTAGGATATCGGAATTATGACATAAACATCGTACTTATTGACCGCGAGCTGTGTTTCAACTCGCCCGTTCAGCATTTGCTTTGTGTGTTTGTTACTCAGTTATTGCCAAACTTATTGACCGATTGTTTTGAAATTTGGTACAAAAATACCTTGAATAAAACCCGAACGTGTAAGATATTTTTCCGTTAATTTCCGTTTTATGATGGCGGCTTTTGACTTAACGATGACGATTGTAGTTGCCGTTTATTTCCAGTTATACTGGCCGAACGGCAAGACCTATCATAATTTTGATCGCTTCACGGGGAAAAAGCATACGATTTCCAATAAAGATGGTCATGTAAACGACCACCTTGTAAAGATAGCATATGTATAAATTATTATTTTCACCGAAAATTCGAAAGTGTTTTTTTCTTGTGGGGACAGAAGTTAGCTCGAGAAGTACTCAAGTGTTAACCCATTTCAGTCCAATAAGTAATTTATTAATCATGGCTTTCTTTAAGTAATACTTTGTCCCTAGTTTTGTCCTTAATGTCCATACTTTATGCCAGTCAGACTAATGGAGACGAGGGATGAGTGAGGGAAAAGCAACGGGAGCAACTGCGGCTCGAACTAGGAACCTTAAGGTGCGCAGTTGAGTGACGCAGTAGCATTATTGCTTTAGTCACATCGCTCACCGAGCCCCTCTATTACTTACTTGTCTCCATTATTTACTTCATGGGCTGTAAACTGTTATCTCTTGGTTTTCATTCAATAATACTTTGTCTCTATTTGTTTCCTTAATGTCCATACTTTATGAAAGTCAGACTAATGAAGAGGAGGGATGAGTGAGGGAAAAGCAACGGGAGCAACTGCGGCTCTAACTAGGAACCTCAAGGTGCGCAGTTGAGTGACGCAGTAGGATGACCGTTGTTTTAGCCACATCGACCACCGAGCCCCTCTATTACTTACTCCATGCACTGAAATTATTATCTCTTGAAGTGAGCAGTTCTTCGTGAAGTAAGCAGTTAATTCATTAAGTATTTAGATGTAATTCGTGAAGCAGGCATTGTTCGTGAAAAACGCAACAATACGGTACGCGACGACATCGCTGACGAGGGAACCGTCCCGGAGTTCTGTCAGCTAGGAATATTATACAGAGAAACCGTGATTAGATAAAAAAGTTAATCTATGATTGTGGAGGTCACGCTAGCGGTTACGTGGTCACTCGCAGGATAAAATCGTGGTACTTGTGCACAACTGTTGGAACCGAAGGGCCCGAAACAGACCGCGGTAGATGCGCACACGAGAGTAATAATGTTTCCCTTCTTATGATTGCGCCTTCGCAAATGATTGTGATTCACATAATTTCGGTTTAAATTTTGTTTTAAAAACATCTTGTCTTTTCTGTTATCTCTTGTGGAATTTGAGTGAACTAAACGAAAATAATTTCTAAAAACACGCGCTGCAAACGAATTTCGAACATTTTCATTCACTTAGTACTCGTTAGCGGTATGCGGATGAAAATCAAACTCAGTGTTGACATAACCTCGAGTTCGTTTGCTATTATGACTTGCTTTTAGGCGTTCCGTATCAAAAGCGGTAGGCGTTTTCCCAGAAAACACCGTTTCCGGATGTAGTTATCATTTCAAACATTGCCACTGGCGATATGTACAGAAAACAAATTAACGTAAAAATAAAAATACAACAAAAAATAATTAACAAAAAATATATATAAAAATAAAAAAATATACATAAAAAATTGCATTATTATTAGATTGATAGATAAGTGACGAAAAGGCCGTATTTTCGTATTGTAATAATACCAAATAGGAATTGTATAGCCTAATAAAGCTAAGTCATTCCAGAAATATGCAAGTGGCTAGTCAGTTCTACTAATGTATAAACCAAAAACACTATAAAGACTACCAATAGAAAGCGGTTGGAAGAAAGTCAAATTTTAATGCTTTAGCACTTCTTTATTTATTACATTATCTTTTCGAATTAACTAAACTATTTTAGTTAAAACTAGTGGTATTGTTGCTGTCTATTTGAGTGGGGTGTTGTTTCAAGAGATATGCGCATCTACCATGACATCACCCTTTCTACATGACTATGCTAGCAGTGAATGACCTCTTGTGCACATCTACCACATCACCCTTTCTACCTGACTCTGCTAGCAATGAGTGACCTCTTCTGCACATCTACCACATCACCCTTTTCACCTGACAACACTAGCAGTGAGTGACTTCTTGTGCACATCTCCCAAGACATCACCCATTTCACCTGACTCTTCTAGCAGTGAGTGACCTCTTGTGCGCATCTCCCAAGACATCACCCTTTCTACATCACCTGCTAGCAGTGAGTGACCTCTTGTGCACAACTACCAAGACATCACCCATTTCACCTGACTGCTAACAATGAGTGACCTCTTGTGCACAACTACCACATCACTCTTTCTACCTGAATCTGCTAGCAGTGAGTGACTTCTTGTGCACATCTACCAAGACATCACCCATTTCACCTGACTGCTAACAATGAGTGACCTCTTGTGCACAACAACCACATCACTCTTTCTACCTGACTCTGCTAGCAGTGAGTGACCTCTTGTGCACATCTACCATATCACTCTTTCTACCTGACTCTGCTAGCAGTGAGTGACTTCTTGTGCACATCTCCCAAGACATCACCCATTTCACCTGACTCTTCTAGCAGTGAGTGACCTCTTGTGCACATCTACCATATCACTCTTTCTACCTGACTCTGCTAGCAGTGAGTGACTTCTTGTGCACATCTCCCAAGACATCACCCATTTCACCTGACTCTTCTAGCAGTGAGTGACCTCTTGTGCGCATCTCCCAAGACATCACCCTTTCTACATAACCTGCTAGCAGTGAGTGACCTCTTGTGCACAACTACCACATCAATCTTTCTACCGGAATCTGCTAGCAGTGAGTGACTTCTTGTGCACATCTACCAAGACATCACCCATTTCACCTGACTGCTAACAATGAGTGACCTCTTGTGCACAACAACCACATCACTCTTTCTCCCTGACTCTGCTAGCAGTGAATGACTTCTTGTGCACATCTACCACGACATCACCCTTTCTACCTGACTCTGCTAGCAGTGAGTGACTTTTTGTGCACATCTCCCAAGACATCACCCATTTCACCTGACTCTGCTAGCAGTGAGTGACCTTTTGTCCACATCTCCCAAGACATCACCCTTTCTACATGACTATGCTAGCAGTGAGTGACCTCTTGTGCACATCTCCCAAGACATCACCCATTTCACCTGACTCTGCTAGCAGTGAGTGACCTCTTGTCCACATCTCCCAAGACATCACCCTTTCTACGTGACTCTGCTAGCAGTGATTGACCTCTTGTACACATCTACCACGACATCACCCTTTCTACGTGACTCTGCTAGTAGTGAGTGACCTCTTGAGCACATTTACCACGACATCACCCTTTCTACCTGACTATTCCAGCAGTAAGTGACCTCTTGTGCTCGTCTACCACATCGCCCTTTCTACCTGACTTCGCTAGCAGTGAGTGACCTCTTGTCCACATCTACCACGACATCACCCTTTCTACCTGATTCTGCTAGCAGTAAGTGACTTTTTGTGCACATCTCCCAAGACATCACCCATTTCACCTGACTCTGCTAGCAGTGAGTGACCTCTTGTGCACATCTCCCAAGACATCACCCTTTCTACATAACTCTGCTAGCAGTGAGTGACCTCTTGTACACATCTACCACGACATCACCCTTTCTACGTGACTCTGCTAGTAGTGAGTGATTTCTTGTGCACATTTACCACGACATCACCCTTTCTACCTGACTATTCCATCAGTAAGTGACCTCTTGTGTTCGTCTACCACATCACCCTTTCTGACTCTGCTAGCAGTGAGTGACCTCTTGTGCACATCTACAACGACATCACCCTTTCTACCTGACTCTGCTAGCAGTGAGTGATCTCTTGTGCACATCTACCACATCGCCCTTTCTACCTGACTCTGTTAGCAATGAGTGACCTCTTTGCACATCTACCACATCACTCTTTTTACCTGACTCTGCTAGCAGTGAGAGATCTCTTGTGCACGTCTACCACATCACCCTTTCTATCTGACTCTGCTAGCAGTGAGTGACCTCTTGTCCACATCTACCACATCACCCTTTCTACCTAACTCTGCTAGCAGTGAGTGACCTCTTGTGCACGTCTACCACATCACTCTTCCTACTTGACTCTGCTATCAGTGAGTGATCTCTTTTGCACATCTACCACGACATCACCCTTTCTACATGACTATGCTAGCAGTGAGTGACCTCTTGTGCACATCTACAACGACATAACCCTTTCTACCGTACTCTGCAAGCAGGGAGTGAAATTAATATTGGTAGTTATAATAAAAGATTAGATGTTTTATATTAATTCGTAACGATGACATGATTGTCTTTTATAGGTTATAATAAGTGTTAGGTTATGTTGTTAAAAATCTAGCTATGGTAGTTACAATAAAAGATCCGTTGTTCTATATTAATTCGTAACGATCAGCTGATTTCATTGAACAGCTGATAGGCCTATAAGTTTTAAGTTATGTTGTGTTTCGAACAAATTGCCGTAATTAAAACAAAAAGGAAGAGAAAACATGATACACAATTTTTATTTTTAGTTCAATAGCACAAATGTTTGTTAATAGTTTACACTGTATTCGATATGTTAGTCACTGTAAGCATCAAAACACAAATACGTTTCAGTAGTACATTTTAGGTGTAATACACTCAAGTTTACATTTTAATGTCTTTACTAATTAACAAAGACAAAATATTAGATGTCAAACGTAGGTGGGAGCCACATGTGAGGAAAAATCTAGAGGAGTTAAAACTAAAATATAGACGAATGTATTGGTTATTGGGTCGCTGTTCTTCCCTATCAGAGTACAACAAACTGTTGCTGTATCAAGTCCTTAAACCAGTATGGACTTACGGCATTCAACTTTGGGGTTGTGCCAGTCAAAGTAACAGAAATTTTATTCAAAGATTTCAAAATTGGGTACTTCGGGGTATCGTTGGTGCTCCTTGGTACATCGGAAATACAACTTGCAGTTCCAACTATCGATAGTGAAGTTAGAAAATTTTGCTGAAAGTCATAAAGACTACACCAACACGTTAATGTCGAGGCCCTTCAGCTACTCAACAACGATGGCGTGGTTAGAAGATTGAAAAGAGTAAAACCATTTGAACTGTGTAGTTCTTAAGTCTCACTATTTAAGAGACTATTAGTTCTGAACTAGGTTACTGTCAGTGGATGGAACTTAGTATAACTTTTATGTATTAATTTAGATACAAAACAAATAGCTTATTGGTGTTGCACTAGATTGCTATAAAAAAAAGGCGCTTAGCCTAAGAAGAATCAGTACGTACGTGATCAATTTTTTTTAATATAATAAGCTACATTTCGAATTTTAAAACATCGGCATTTACCAAATGTTGTTTAAACTATCTCACCTGTAATAATACGCATTAGGCTATTTTTTATACAAGATGTCTACTATATTTTACGATCCGTTAATTGCCTTTAATGCAGACCGAATTATCCACGGAATTTATTGTTTTGTTTATCGAAAAAGGACCACATTTTCCTCATCAATTCCTGTGTCGAATAAAGATTGTTTTCTTGTGCACCAAATTAGAACAAGAGGAAAGCTACAGGCACTGGTAATTCCTTCTAAAACAGCTGGAGTCACGAGAGTCATAAAACAGCGTATAAGATTTTTAGAGCCTGTGGGTAACAGCGTAAAGAATGTTAAAGTGTGTTGGTATTTTACTCGAGAAAACAACTAATTCAGATCTACGTAAAAAATTTGGATTTACTTTTAAACCGAGGTTACTGACATCGCTAGCGCAAAAACAGTTCCTTAATTAAAAGGTTTTTATTGGATGGCCCGCGGTATTTGGACGCCTTAATTACCATAACGTCGTGTTTGTTTTGTAACAGATATCTTCTATAATGTTATATCAGTAAGATCAAATAATTCGTAAAGGTCAAAGGTCGATCACCTGAGCCGAAAATGATGCTTGCTTACGATTGGTTTAAACTTTTGTTTTCCCTGAGAATTATCGGATGGTTAAACGGCACATAGACCCTTTGATGTCAACTTGGCCTTTGAGGGGAGAGATCGTGTGTTGGAAAAACCAGGAGACATAGTATGGTGTACAGATGGGTCCAAGACAAAGTCAGGCACTGGTGCTGGGGTGTGCGGTCTGAGTTCGGGGTTAAAGAAAGTAATTACCCTGGGACAGCATACAACAGTATTTCAGGCTGAAGTGATGGCCATTAATGACTGTGTTCGGGAGAACTTGGATCGGGGCTTCAAGAAGGCACGTATTCATATCCATACCGATAGTCAGGCAGCAATAAAAGCACTTGCGGGTCCTATAATACAGTCCAAGCTGGTCTGGGAGTGTTGGACGAACCTTGACGTTCTGTCCCGGGATAACCGGGTAACTCTTCACTGGGTTCCGGGGCATAGGGGAGTTTAGGGTAATGAGGAGGCAGACCGACTGGCTGGACTTGGATCTGCATCTGAGTTTATCGGACCTGAGCCGGCTTTAGGGATTTCTCTGTCGTTGGCCGAGTCCGCTATTAATGGGTGGATTACATGTCAACACCAGGTAAGATGGGACAACCTTCATGGGCATTCCCATAGTAAACGTATTTTAAGCAAAGTTCCTTCTGGAGAAATCAAAGGAACAGCAGACGTCCTGGGCAGAGCACAACTCAGGAGGATCATGGGCCTCATTACAGGGCACTGTGGTCTGAGGATGCACATAAACAGGATAGGTGTGTACCACGGAGAAACCGTGTGTAGATTGTGCTGGAAGGAGGAGGAAACTGCAGGTCACATAATTTATGATTGTAAGGCTCTTGCTAGTAGGAGGCTAGGGGTGTTTGGTTTCCAAGACCCTAGGGATCTTCAGCAGAATGAGCAGTGGGTTGTTGGAACTTATTACGGGCACCAATCTGCTGAACTGGGTATTTTAAGAAGTAAGTTGCACAATACGTCAATCGATCGCAGTGCCTGGGGTTGAATTATCCCTTCCTCTAGTAATAATCTTAATCTTCCTTGTGAATACTGCAATACTTTGTAAAAAAAAACTGCTTGAATTTTCCAAAACGTAACTTTTTTATCCCACTTCTTCTACCAGCTTTAAAATAAGTATAAAATTAACATTGTAAATCTCCAAATGCAGGGATTATGCAGATCTTAACGGTCATTGCGTTGGTGAAAACAGATTTTCAAAAAAATGTATAAAAGAAAAACTTTATGTACTTATTAAAATTTGGAATGGCCGTTGTTTTGAAACGAACGATGTTGGCTAACAAACTTGTCTAAGATAATACCAAAATCGATTTTTTTTTGCCAAGTTTGAAATTGCGATACGTAGAGTGCTTACACACACACACACACACACACACACACACACACACACACACGCATGCATTTCACAGTTAGTGTGTAGATAGGTAGGACCAAATTGTGAACTCATTACGCATGCGCAGGGCAAAGCGACGCGATCTTAGCGGAAATAAAAGAAACTAGCGGTACGGATTGGTTGAACAGATTTCGGAGATTTCAGTTCACAGTCAGTAACAGTTTAACTCAGCCATTCACTGTTAGATAAATATGTGAAATTTGACTATCTGTGAAAAAGTAGCAGTTCTGTGATATCGTTACCATCTATAGTAGTGAAGCGGTGGTCAAACGACTATTTACCATTTATCCAGTAACATTTGTGTCACTGTGTTGAGTATAATGATCTGCCTTGCCTAGCTTCAATTCTACTTTAGTTGACGCGTTTCGGAGAACCTCCATCTTCAAAAACTATATCTGTACTGGTCAACAATTCTTTATAAGTCAGCGACCTAAAATTATAAGAAATCTGTTACGAAGAATGAAAAGAAAGAGTGAGGAAGAAAACAGCGATAAAAGAGAGGATAAAAAACGAAAATGGGCTAAATTAACAAATACGGGGAAAGAGGCATACAAAATTTAAGAATTTTTTTAGAAAATATGATACAGACATAGCAATGGCTACAAATAATACAATAAGGAACAAACTGACAAAGAATAGAGAAGAAAAGGACAAATATAGTAAGAATGGGGTATACAGAGTACAGTGTGGATGCGAGGCAGTCTACATAGGACAAACGGGACGAAAATTTAGAACTAGGTTTAAAGAACATGTAAGATCATTCAAATACGGCAAAAATGATTCAAATTATGCGTCACATTTAATAAAAGAGGGACACATACCTTGAGAAATAGAAACCTCAATGAAGGTACTACATATGGCAGAAAAAGGAAGACGTATGAACATTTTAGAGAACTTGGAATTTAAAAAAATCTAAATTAAAGGGAGAAAACATAATAAATGAACAGATATCGTCGCAAGCAGATATTACGTTTAAAAATCTAAAAATTTTCAAAAATTAACAGGAGGGACGACCGTTGAACAGAAAGTTTGAAAGGAGCCAATGAGAAGCGAGCACGTCAGGTTTAATGTATACGTGTTGAATAGAGGAGGGGTACGAGGTGGAGATAGTATAAATAGGACGGGCCATAATATTGGTGACCAGTATATAGTTTTTGAAGATGGAGGTTCTCCGAAACGCGTCAACTAAAGTAGAACTGACGAAGCTAGGCAAGGCAGATCATTATACTCAACACAGTGGCAATAATCCTAGCAGAAAAGAAGAAGAATATAAAAAGAATTTCAACGTTTGTGTCTGTAGAATCTTAGGCCGCTGACACACCACACCTCAGTTGAATTCCCAGACTGCGCCAAATAAATTCGCTTCGGGCACAGATCAATTTCGCCTTACGTTTGCAATACACTCTCGGGCGTGTTTACGTTTTTTTCTGAACTGCGTACGAATCACACTGTTTATTTCTCATTAGGTAAGATCACAGAACATCACATTCCGATTTATCGAATCACACTTTTTGTTGTGACAAGAAGAAATGCAATACAGTTGCGGACTGAACAATACAAGCCCGAGGCTCGGAGTCGAATCAACACACAGTAATTAGGATTTTAAAAATAATTAAATAACAGAAATGTTCCGTCCCATCTGTTTCTGTTATTTATGGACAATTACGTTTTCTTGCTGGTTTCTGTTGGACGGTTCAAGGGCGTTATATGCAGCCTGTTAAACTAGGAATAGTGTTTAGGCTAAATTGTTTTACTATAAAAACAATTTGCAACGCCGAAGGTCAAAGATTCTTTACAATGTTAGGCCATTAAGTAAAGAGCGAAAGTTACTTAAAGGTCACATGGCTGGCAAAAACTGAAGTCTTTTAGTAGACCTACATGAATACTACAAATTTATGTTTAATACTGTGATGTTGGATTTTGCGCACGCGTGATGCGAGGACATATTTATATTGATATATAACAGTATATTTTATACGTCGCAAGTGTCATATTAAATTAATTATAATTAAAAATTACTGTTTCTGCCTGGGATAGAACCGGGGACCTTGCGCGTGTTAACCACTACACTACGGAAACTTCGAAGAAGTTTGACCGATTTAAATATATATATATATTATTATTATTATTTGCGTATAGACCCTGTTGGATCACGCAAAGCACTCCGACTCATGTCTTGTTCCTTCTAATCCTCCACACCTCCCTCATCCTGTCCCCATGGATCCTCTTCCGCTCCTCCGTCCATTTTACCCCTGCTCTCTTTGGGATTTCATTCTCTGGGACCTTCCAACCGAGCATCTTTCTCCTGTACGCGTTCCTGTCTTCAATGTCTGTTGAGTCTATTTCTGCGTCATGTAGGTCTGTTCTGACTTGTGCGATCCACGACGTTGTTGATTTGACTCCTTGTATACTTAAGGATTCTGTTGGCAAATCTCGTTGTTGGGAGTCTACTGATGTGTCCATAGAACCGAAGCCTCCTTCTTCTGATATCTGCTGCCAGGTTCGATATCTTCTCTGTGGTCTTCCAGAAGTGCAACCTGTATCCATCTTCTGTTAATCTCGGGCCAAGGATCTTCCTCAAGATTTTGCGTTCTTCCTTCAAAATACCCTCCATGGTAGCTTTTGTGTGGAGTGCTAGCGTCTCGCTTGCATATAATACCTCCGGTTTTATGACTGTGTTGTAGTGTCTGATTTTTGTGTGCGTCGACATACATCTCTTATATATATATATATATATATATATATATATATATATATATATATATATATATGAAACAAATCGTTAATTTAATTTTGGTAGTTATATTAAAAGACCAGTTAGCCGCCTCGGTGGCCTAGTTGATAGCGTACTGGGCTTTCATCTCGAGGACTCGGGTTCGATCCCCGGCCAGGGCTTGGCATTTTCATACGCTATAAATCATCACATCGTCTGCATTAGCCCAAGTGTGCACAATAGTCGGATGTTAAACACCAAAACAAAAAGAACAGTTGTTTTATATTAATTCGTAAAGATCAGCTGATTTCATTGAACACATGATAGGTAATAATAAGTTTTAGGTTATGTTGTTAAAAACTATGTTAATTTGTCGTTTATTCGTAACGATCAGCTAATTTCATTGAACAGCTGATCGGCTATTTGTTAAATTTTATTTTAACAATAACACTTATTGTTAAATACAGTTTAGAACTGATTTTGTAGTTTTTTCAAACACAATTTTATTTTTTAATTATTATTTTTTTTATGCACGAAATATTAGGTTATGTTTATGTTTTATTAAAAAAGTATATTAACAGCTGTTCAACAGTCTGATTTAATACTGCAATACAGTGTGATTTTTAACAAGGAAAGAATACATTTATTTTGGCAACCATTTTTTTCCTGCAAATACAAGCCAGACGCAATCTCACATACTGTTTCCCGTACCTTCTTTAAAAAGTATGTAGAGTTTCAAAATGATCAATGGAGGAATGAGAAAATAACGGAAGATCAAATGTGTGCACTCCTTGTGGGACGCACTGTATGTAGTTTGCCAAATTCAGAGCCGAGAAAAAAAGGAACAGGAAATAGCTTGGTCCTATCAACAACGACAGCCATTACAAGTACATAATTTCTCAAAAACAATTCTGCTAATGTTGTTATTTCAAATAATAGAAGTTTCACAATTTTATTAAGCCATAGTCGGTGTACCAAGCAAGAACTTGCTTTAATTTTTGAGTGTGTGTGTGTGTGTGTGTGCGCGCGCGCGTGTGTGGTGTGTGTGTGTGTGTGTGTGTGTGTGTGTGTGTGTGTGTGTGTGTGTGTGTGTGTGTGTGGTGTGCGTGTGTGTATATGTGTGTGTGTGTGTGTGTGTGTGTGTGTGTGTGTGTGTGTGTGTGTGTGTGTGTGTGTGTGTGTGTGTGTGTGTGTGTGTGTGTGTGTGTGTGTGTGTGTGTGTGTGTGTGTGTATATGTATGTGTGTGTTAATATATGTATGTGTGTGTGTGTGTGTTAATATATGTATGTGTGTGTATGTGTATGTGTGTGTGTGTGTGTGTGTGTGTGTGTGTGTGTGTGTGTGTGTGTGTGTGTGTGTGTGTGTGTGTGTGTGTGTGTGTGTGTAATATATGTATGTGTGTGTGTGTGTGTGTGTGTGTGTGTGTGTGTGTGTGTGTGTGTGTGTGTGTGTGTGTGTGTGTATGTGTGTGTTAATATATGTATGTGTGTGTGTGTGTGTGTGTGTGTGTGTGTGTGTGTGTGTGTGTGTGTGTGTGTGTGTGTGTGTGTTAATATATGTATGTGTGTGTGTATGTGTATGTATGTGTGTGTGTGTGTGTGTGTGTGTGTGTGTGTGTGTGTGTGTGTGTGTGTGTGTGTGTGTGTGTAATGTGTGTGTGTGTGTGTGTGTGTGTGTGTGTGTGTGTGTGTGTGTGTGTGTGTGTGTGTGTGTGTGTGTGTGTGTTGTGCGCGCGCGCACGATCGTGTATTAGCTCGTTCACCTTTTTTTAAACTCGGGACAAAAATCGATTTTGGCAATAACTTGGACAAACTCGTTAACCAAATTCAAAATTACGGTCATTCTAAATTATTAAAAATTCGTAATTCATTTATCTCAACTATTTTTGAAAACATGATTTCGCCGTCGCAATAACCGTTAATTATTGGATTTTCAAAATCCGTTGAAATTAAGAATTTTAATTCGGCTACGGTAAGGCTTCAGTTTTTCATTTTGAATGCAATTTGAAAATTTAAAATGCTAATGCAGGTTTTAATGATGGTAAAACCAGAGTTTCAAGAGCGTAGGATAAGAAATTTCGCTTCCATCATGTCAGCGAGACAGCTGCGTGCAACAATTATTATTTAGGCCTAACACAATAGTATAATTGACCGAGCTTTGTATCAACTCGACAGTTCGGCGTTTGGTTTGTGTTTGTTACGCAGTTTTGACCAAACGCGTTGACCGATTGTTTTGAAATTTGGTACTCAGATACCTTGTACAAGGCCCGAACGACGTATGTGTAATATTTTCCCCATTCACTTCCATTTCAAGATGGCGGCCTCCGATTTATAATAACGAGTGTACGCTATTTCATCTATATACATAATCGATAGTTTTGAAATATGGTACGAATATATCTTGTATAAAGCCCAAATGTTAAATATTTTTCCCCATCCACTTCCGTTCCAAGATGGCGGCCTCTGATTTACACTTTTTTTGTTATTTTAAGACGAAAAACACATTGAGGCTATTATCGCCTAACAAAATGTAAGTGTAAGTGTGTGTTAGACTCGGGTACCGTGAGGGACGTATAAATCCTCTCAATAGGTGCATCTAGTCTGCACCCCTGCGGAGTGATTTACAATAGTGAATGTACGTTCTTTTAACCACATGCATTAACCGATAGTTTTGAAATTTGGTGCGAAGATATCTCGTACAAAACCCAAATGACGAATGTTTAATGTTTTTCCCTAATTACTTCCGTTTCAAGATGGCGGCCTCTGATATAACTATGACGAGTGTACGCAGTTTTGGTTAAACGTATTGGTCGATTATTTTGAAATTTGTACGAAAGTACCTTGAACAAAGCTCGAAAGATGTGTGTGTAAGAATTCGCTCATATTTACTTCCGTTTCAAGATGGCGGCCTTTGATTTAACGATGACGAGTGTACGCAGTTTTAGCTAAACGTATTGACCGATTATTTTGAAATTTTTATGAAAGTACTTTCTACAAAGCTCGAAAGACGTATGTGTAATACTTTTCCCCATATTTACTTCCGTTTCAAGATGGCGGCCTCTGATATAACGATGACGAGTGTACGCAGTTTTGGTTAAACGTATTGACCGATTATTTTGAAATTTTTATGAAAGTACTTTGTACAAAGCTCGAAAGACGTATGTGTAATACTTTTCCCCATATTTACTTCCGTTTCAAGATGGCGGCCTCTGATTTAACTATGACGACTGTACGCAGATTTGGCTAAACGTATTGGCCGATTGTTTTGAAATTTGTACGAAAGTACCTTGAACAGAGCTCGAAAGATGTGTGTGTAAGAATTCGCTCATATTTACTTCCGTTTCAAGATGGCGGCCTTTGATTTAACGATGACGAGTGTACGCAGTTTTGGCTAAACGTATTGACCGATTATTTTGAAATTTGTACGAAAGTAACTTGAACAAAGCTCGAAAGATGTATGTGTAAGAATTCGCTCATATTTACTTCCGTTTCAAGATGGCGGCCTTTGATTTAACGATGACGAGTGTACGCAGTTTTGGCTAAACGTATTGACCGATTATTTTGAAATTTTTACGAAAGTACCTTGAACAAAGCTCGAAAGACGTATGTATAACTGTTCCATCATATTTACTTCCGTTTCAAGATGGCGGCATCTGATTTAACGATGACGAGTGTACGCAGATTTGGCTAAACGTATTGGCCGATTGTTTTGAAATTTGTACGAAAGTACCTTGAACAAAGCTCGAAAGATGTATGTGTAAGAATTCGCTCATATTTACTTCCGTTTCAAGATGGCGGCCTCTGATTTAACGATGACGAGTGTACGCAGTTTTGGTTAAAGGTATTGACCGATTATTTTGAAATTTTTACGAAAGTACCTTGAACAAAGCTCGAAAGACGTATGTGTAAGAATTCGCTCATATTTACTTCCGTTTCAAGATGGCGGCCTCTGATACAACGATGACGATTGTACGCAGATTTGGCTAAACGTATTGGCCGATTGTTTTGAAATTTGTACGAAAGTACCTTGAACAGAGCTCGAAAGATGTGTGTGTAAGAATTCGCTCATATTTACTTCCGTTTCAAGATGGCGGCCTCTGATTTAACGATGACGATTGTACGCAGTTTTGGCTAAACGTATTGGCCGATTGTTTTGAAATTGGCACGAAGGTACCGTGTACAAAGCTAGACTCCTATTTAGTTCCGTTTCAAGATGGCGGCCTCTAATTTAACGATGACGATTGTACGCAGTTTTGGCTAAACGTATTGGCCGATTGTTTTGAAATTGGCACGAAGGTACCGTGTACAAAGCTAGACTCCTATTTAGTTCCGTTTCAAGATGGCGGCCTCTGATTTAACGATGACGATTGTACGCAGTTTTGGCTAAACGTATTGGCCGATTGTTTTGAAATTGGCACGAAGGTACCGTGTACAAAGCTAGACTCCTATTTAGTTCCGTTTCAAGATGGCGGCCTCTGATTTAACGATGACGATTGTACGCAGTTTTGGCTAAACGTATTGGCCGATTGTTTTGAAATTGGCACGAAGGTACCGTGTACAAAGCTAGACTCCTATTTAGTTCCGTTTCAAGATGGCGGCCTCTGATTTAACGATGACGATTGTACGCAGTTTTGGCTAAACGTATTGGCCGATTGTTTTGAAATTGGCACGAAGGTACCGTGTACAAAGCTAGACTCCTATTTAGTTCCGTTTCAAGATGGCGGCCTCTGATTTAACGATGACGATTGTACGCAGTTTTGGCTAAACGTATTGGCGGATTGTTTTGAAATTGGCACGAAGGTACCGTGTACAAAGCTAGACTCCTATTTAGTTCCGTTTCAAGATGGCGGCCTCTGATTTAACGATGACGATTGTACGCAGTTTTGGCTAAACGTATTGGCCGATTGTTTTGAAATTGGCACGAAGGTACCGTGTACAAAGCTCGACTCCTATTTAGTTCCGTTTCAAGATGGCGGCCTCTGATTTAACTATGACGATTGTACGCAGTTTTGGCTAAACGTATTGGCCGATTGTTTTGAAATTGGCACGAAGGTACCGTGTACAAAGCTAGACTCCTATTTAGTTCCGTTTCAAGATGGCGGCCTCTGATTTACCGTTGAGGGTTATATAGGCTGAACTTATCATAATTTTGACCGGTTCGTGGAGGAACAGCATACAATCCCGAATAAAGTCGAGTAACGTTTTGGTAAATATTACGGCTACCGGTTAAATTGGCGAAAAAGGTTACGAGATCTGTTTATTAATTAAGAATATACTGCGAGATCTACCGTGTTTTTTTTGAACTATTTTAATACAATTGCATAATTACTTGTGCCGTTGTTCTCAAGTTAATAGCCTCGGCCTCTGGTCAAAGCTCCCTACCGTTAAGTGGCACTTGCTATCTATACGTGGATCTTTACATGGACTTGCTGGACCCGACTGTACCTCAGCTTAAGCTACTTATGTTTAGACTGTACAGTACAGACTATCGTGTTTTCATTCACCCAGTCTGTAGTTTAATGTTATTCGGTGTTTCTGTTTATTCAGCTGTAAGCAATGGAAAAATAGGACTTAGCTAGGTGCTTAGTATATGCAGGGGATTTTTTTGTTTATCAAATCCCACAGAAATGTGTTTGTACAAGTTTATAATGGATGCCTTTTAATGGGTTTATGTTTGTAAATAATTTGTATAGAAATTAGATGATAGAAGTAGTATTAAAATAAAAATCACAGTTTCCTGTTGTAAGATATACGAACGAGGTGTGTTCAGAAAGTAACGAGAATTTTAATTTTTTGAACAAAATATTTATTTATTCTTCTACACTGATGTTGTCGCCTTCAAAATAGTCCCTATTAGAGATTATGCACTTGTGCCAGCGCTTCTTTCAATCCTCGAAACACTTCTCAAACTCGATATTTGAGGTAGCCTTTAGTTCTTTCAGCGATGCGCTTTTAATGTCATCTACGGCTGTAAAACGACGGCCCTTTAAGGTTCTCTTTATTTTTGGAAATAAGAAAAAGTCACACGGAACCATGTCTGGCGAATATGGAGGATGGGGCATCGTTACAGTACTGTTTTTGGCCATAAATTCACGAACAAGCAATGAAGTGTGAGCTGGTGCATTATCGTGGTGCAAAAGCCATGAATTGTTTTTCCACAGATCCGGCCGTTTTTTTCGGACTGCTTCACGCAAACGGCGTTGAACTTGTAGGAAGTACTCCTTATTGACCGTTTCACCTGGTGGCAGGAATTCACGATACACTATGCCATTAATATCGAAGAACACAGTGAGCATAACCTTCACGTTCGACCGCACTTGTCGAGCCTTTTTCGGTCTTAGCGAGTCAGATTGCCTCCACTGGGATGATTGAGCCTTAGTTTCGACGTCATATCCGTAAACCCATGTTTCGTCACCTGTTATAATACTTTTCAGTAATTCTGCATCGTCGTTGACTTCATTTAGTGACTCCTGAGCAACTTCCATTCGCCGCTGTTTTTGTTTAAAATTCAACAATTTTCGAACGAATTTTGCTGCCAAGCGTTTCACACACAAAACATTGGAAACAATGTCAAGACATGATCCAATCGATAAGCCAACATCATCAGCGACCTCTCTAATTGTGATTCGGCGATTGTTCATAACCATTTCTTTAACTTTTTCATCGGTTGTTGATGTGCTGGGGCGTCCAGGGCGTTCATTATCTTCAATGTCTTCACGGCCTTCTTGGAAACGCTTATACCACTCGTAAACTCTTGCTTTACTCATAGCAGACTCACCATAGGCCTTTGTTAACATTTCACACACTTTGTTACACTTTATTCCACTTTTTACACAAAATTTAATACAAATTCTTTGATCCATTTCTTTTAACAAACAAAAATCGCCGAGCTCATAAAAACACGTCTAACCTTAGTGGCTGTCACAGACAAAGTGAACAATGAAAACAGCTGAAAGTTTTATTATACTTCAAGGGCATATATACCAACATAATAAAAAATGCTTGACAATCGGACTCTCCAAGCCCGCGAAAATTAAAAATTCTCGTTACTTTCTGAACACAACTCGTAATATTAAAATCCCTATAAAACAGTGAGCCTCGTTTCTTAAAAATTGCTTTATTTACCCCGCAAAGTAAACTTTGTTTTAAGGGTTTTAGAAGTAGGTCTATGTTAAGGGCGGATTAAACGGGGGCGATCGCCCCTCCAAAAACAAAAGAAATAAAATAAAAAATGTAAAAGATCCTATTTGAAAGTATCGTAGCGTCGAGAAAAAAGGTCGAGTCATTTAAGGCCTCTGAAGGGTCCGAGACCCGTCACATTATAGGCCTACCGACCCCAAATGTGTACGTATGCACATATGCACGTGATTAAAACTAGAGGGTTCTTTTTCAAATACCCTGTATTCTCAAAAAAGTGTAAGACAAAAAAAATTACTGGAAAAGTACCTTGCATCATGTAAGCATGATTCGACGAGGAAAGGATGAAGCTGCAAACATATCTGCGAGGCAGCATTATACCGGAAAGTCTGGTTGCGACGATGGTTTCAGAGGCTAACTGGAGGGCCATTGCGGGATTCGCTGCAGTGGTCATGAAGAGGTTGAGGGCTGAAGATCGAGAAAGGAGAACCAATGCTGTAGAAGGCAGTCCACCTTCCCATGAAATAATGCCTGGCGGCGGTTCCATGGAAGGTGGGTGGGTTTACAGAAGAGGAATGTTTTTTGTGGTTTTTTTAGTGGATAACAATATATCTTAACTTGAGTTTGAACTTAATTTGAGTCCCACACTCTAGGGTAGCGCGGTACCCTACCCCACGTAGTCTATAAATCATTTTTTCCACCTTTTTTTTGGCATCGCAAAAAAAATCCCCCCCAACACACACATACACATTTATTAGTTACTGCATCACTCAACTGTGCATCTGAATTTTTTTTTGGTGTTTAACGTCCGACTATTGTGCACACTTGGGCAAATGCAGACGATGGGATGATTTATAGCGTTCGAAAATGCTAAGCCCTGGCCGGGAATCGAACCCGGATCCTCGGGGTGAAAGCCCGGTATGCTATCAATCGTCACTGATCCCTCGTCCTCATCTCATTAGTCTAACAACTAACATATAGTATAGAAGTTAAGGAAAAAAAAGATTTATATATATATTGACTGAAGAAGATTTGAAATCGTTTTAGGCCTCTTTTATTGGCAATTAACTGAGAAAACACTGGTTACATAAACACTGTAATAGTAACAGTATCATAGACTGAACAACGAATAAACATGTTTGTACTCAGTGGCCCCGGCAGTACAAATGCGATCTGCTTAAGCCTAGAGCTGCAAGGAGGAACATAATTAAGATCTTGAGAATGTAGGAAGCATTGTTGCTCAACACTAATCCAAGAGGCACTGGATCCAAGTTGCACAAAGCAAACTGCTGGCTAGTAACTGGATTGTTACTTTGTCCTTCGGTATTTTCAGTAATTAAACGTTTACTCTTGTTTTGTCCACGCTTCACGTATAAATCTTCAGCAATCTTTATTTTATTACGATTATTTACTAATATTTGTTTACTAAGTGTAAGAATGTCTGTTTCATTGCAGTCAGGTATGGCATTTTTATTCTGTACTGGGCCGGTATCCAAATGAAAATTTACCGTTTTTCCATCTCGTCCCTCTGATTTGAAACTATTAATACTGTTCAACATATCCTCAACAGATTCAAGCAACTTCTTCAACGTATTACTGTCGTTAGTTTCCCGTTCTGAAACACTGTTTGAATGCGTATCTTCTCGGTCGTCTTCAACAGAACCAATCACTTTGTACAATAACTCGCTTAGTTTTTCCTCTAAATTATCAAAATTACTTGTCGAATGTGGTCGCAGATTTACAGTAGATTCGGACGAATTTACGGTGTCTGTATGTAAATTTTCAGCGGATTCAAGACAATTACGTAATAATTCATTTTCAACATTTGAACGATCGACTTTACCCGTTGATCGTGATTGTACATCTTCAATACACTCAAACAGATCGTGTAATAATGCACCGTATTTTTCCGTCAACTTACGTGACTTACTGAAATTTTTTACTTCATGTTCTGAACACCCTTTGTTATTTATCAACGCCGATTGTATATTTTCAGTTAATTTCAACAATGCATTTAATATACCTATTTCATCTGGATCCGTACTGAACGCGCACGCGTTACTTTTCAGAAAACGATGAATTCCGTTATCCGTACAAGGAAAGAGTTCATTGTCAGTGTCGGACGCTTTGTTTAAACCCAGTCCCTCGCTCGTGATACTAACACAATGAGCTGTGCTATTTTCTTTTGATTCCAGATGACTTTTGCACGAGTAAAATGTCTCGGAAGATTGTGTGCTTATATTGCAATTCTTGCTAAAATTAAACTTTACTTCTGATTCGTTACATATTCCGTTGGTTTTTCTTATATTTTTACGCCAATTTTCCTTGGTTGTTTTATACTTAAGGTCGACAAACATGTTATTATCACGATCCTCTCCACATACATTAGAACAAGTCTGGTTCATATCTACAGAATCATATGTTTCGGGCTTTCCGTATGTTTGTTCAATATCGTTCAACTTGGTAATAATTTTATCCATTTTACCACGTACAGAATCCAATTCTGATTTTCTCTTCTTCATTATGTTATCAAGTATGATTTCGTCTTTCATAATTTCTTTGTTCGTGCTAATATCTGTGGTTTTTAAATTTCGAGCAATTTCAGTGTACGTTGTGATTGTCCCTTCGCTAACAGCTGTCGTTTTGTACGTAGAAGCAGTCCTGCTGGATTTACTTTGATATGAAATATTTTTAAATAGCTCTTGAGCTGATAACGGAGCAGTAGTCGTGACTTTACCTTGTTTCAAGGTGTGGGATTTTGGATAATTAAGGCTACATACACACAGTTTACTCTGTTTGTCGTGTATAACTGTTTGGTTAGATTTACACAAACATAACTTCTTAACTGAAGAATTTTGTTGGTATTTACTCACAAGCCTGATAACAGAAAGAAAATATGTAGCTTTTAAATGAAACTGAATTTGTTAATATTATAAAATCCTGTGCATTTACATTTTTAAAGTCAAAAATATGAATGAATGTAAAAGTGAGTCAATGACTTAGGCAACACATATCATTAACTTTAAAATATTTCAATGATAAACACAATTTGTTTATAGTGGCTGGATAAATGATGTTGATACTTCGGAAAGATACAAAGTGGTGCCCCGAGGATAGTACGCCAACGTCCGGTTACTCCCTTATTAGTGTTCAACACCGTACACATTCAGCTACTTTTAAAATGCTGTTCAACACTACCTGTGCAACACTTTTACACTCATACTGGTGCTCACACTACCCGTGCAACACTTTTATACTCATACTGGTGTTCAACACTTCCCATACAACTTGTTATACTAATACTGGTGCTCAATGCTTCAATTACAACTCTGTTATACTCATACTGGTGCTCACACAACCCGTGCAACACTGTTACACTCATACTGGTGCTCACACTACCCGTGCAACACTTTTATATGCATACTGGTGCTCAACACTTCCCATGCAAAACTGTTACACTCATACTGGTGTTTAACACTTCCCATGCAACACTGTTAACACTCATACTGGTGCTCAACACTTCCCATGCAACACTGTTACACTGATACTGGTGTTCAACACTTCCCATGCAACACTTTTACACTCATACTGGTGCTCAACACTTCCCTTACGACTCTGTTACACTCATACTGGTGATCAACACTTCCCATGCAACACTGTTACACTCATACTGGTGCTCAACACGTCCCATGCAACGCTGTTACACTCATACTGGTGCTCAACACTACCCATGCAACACTGTTACACTCATACTGGTGCTCAAACAACCCGTGCAACACTTTTACACTCATACTGGTGTTCAACACTTCCCAAACAACTTGTTATACTGATACTGGTGCTCAATACTTCCCTTACAACTCTGTTACACTCATACTGGTGCTCAACACTTCCCATGCAACACTTTTATACTCATACTGGTGCTCAATACTTCCCTTACAAGTCTGTTACACTCATACTGGTGCTCAACACTTCCCATACAACACTGTTACACTCATACTGGTGCTCAACACTTCCCATTCAACACTTTTACACTCATACTGGTGCTCAATACTTCTCTTACAACTTGTTACACTCATACTGATGCTCAACACTTCCCATTCAACTCTTTTACACTCATACTGGTGCTCAACACTTCCCATGCAACACTGTTACACTCATACTGGTGCTCAACACTTCCCATGCAACACTGTTACACTCATACTGGTGCTCAACACTTCCCATGCAACACTTTTACACTCATACTGGTGCCCTATACTTCCCATGCAACACTGTTACACTCATACTGGTGCTCAAACTACCCGTGCAACACTTTTACACTCATACTGGTGCTCAATACTTCCCATGCAACACTGTTACACTCATACTGGTGCTCAAACTACCCGTGCAACACTTGTACACTAATACTGGTGCTCAACACTTCCCATGCAACACTGTTACACTCATACTGGTGCTCAAACTACCCGTGCAACACTTGTACACTAATACTGGTGCTCAACACTTCCCATGCAACACTGTTACACTCATACTGGTGCTCAACACTTCCCATGCAACACTGTTACGCTCATATTGGTTTAAAACTCTATCCGTGAACACAGTTATGTCATGTTTGTACGAGTTTGTTACTAATAACTCGCACTTATTTTGTGGCATATAAACTGAATGTGTTAATAAAAATATGAGTGAGAATGAATAAAGTGGATCCTATTTTACTGATAGAAGTAAGCTCCCCACCACTTGTCCATACTGTCAGTGTGAATGGCCTAACCATGTTTAGTGCTTAATGACTTGTTAAAGAGCCTGGTAGCTTCTACATGCCTCATTGTTTTTTTTTAATTTTTACCTTGCGATCTTGTTTCTTGTGTGTAAAAATAGCTGAAAAAAGGAGCTTAGAAATCACAATAATGTTTATTCAAAGGGTAAAAGCTTAACTGAACTTCAATGAGTATCTCTTCTCAACAACCAATTTCCTTTCCAAAAACATTACCTTTCCTTAATTCTTCTTCAATCTCTTCTACCAATATTTTCACTATAACTTCTGAATAATGTTTAGAAATATAGTTCAGTTTTAGGCAGCAGTTAATTGTGACAATTGCTCACTGGTAGTAACCACATTGCTGCCGTGTTTACAATGCCAACTATTGTTAACTTCTACTCTCACCTTGAAAGTGCTTAGTGAGACTCGTAATATTAACGATTATAATTAAGCACATGTAAACAAGACAAGACATTACACTCATACTGGTACAATGAATAAACTGGTGATCAACACATCATATAAATACAGTTAATTTCTTATTGGCACTCACACTGGTCAGCGTATGTAACATTACGCATATAACACATATTTTACAGATTTAAACCATAGGGAAATAACTTGTTACTTTATTATTTCATAACTTTATCTATCTACAAATGAAACTAGTGTTAAACATGAATTATTAGAAAATGAGTTAATGTATAAATAAATATTGGTTTCAATACAGTTTGACCTACAATTATTAAAGTAAAGAAACTGCTTAATTATTGGCTTTAGCTGATATAGATGAACTCGACATTAACACACATTATGTCAGCTAAAGCCAGCCAACTTTTTATTTGCTAGTTATAAAAAAGCTGGCAGGTGAAAGCTTCCTTTACATGGCAATGATTCATGCATTACATTCTACAAATATTAAAGTCAGTGGGAAATATGTCAGATTCTTATTCTCGAAGCTATCCATCCATATGTTGTTTTCCAATGGCTTCCGCTGGCTCACGCCATCTTTGATCTTGCTTCCCGGTAGAGGCCAGGGAGGTCTCAACTCTCTTCATCTAATTTTCTGCAGACCAGGAGATGGTCCTTGTTCATGATGGTGTCTGGGCATTCACACAATGTGCAGTTGTCATAGTTTAATATCTTAATTTTCTTCAGGTGTTCATTTAGACAGTCGTGTCCAGTTGTCAGATGAAAGACTGTGACAGATGTCCTCCTCTGGAGGTCCTTGACCTTCTCATACAAGTCTTGTTCTTTATGTCTTCCTTGACTTTGTTTGTAAGATAAGATGTTCGCTTCAGTACACTAATCCTAGCCTCCAGTGTGAGCATTCTTTTTGGTTTCTGCACTATAAGGATTCCTTGTTTGTTCCATCCATACGTAGAACATTATAATGTCTTTTAAGGCATCAATTTTGTAATTAGCATCGAATATTTCTTTTGTTGTTATACAGATGTACTGAGTTCAATCAGTTTTTTAAACTATTCCCGATCATTCAGTTAAACCACTGGAAAACTCTTTGACGTACTGTTTAAAAAGTTGAAAACCTAATCAAAATTTGTTTATAAAAAACTTTGTGGCCTAGAATACAGTATCCTACGAGAGATCTCTTAGTGGAATTTAACTGTATAACTTAAGAGATTCCGAATGTTTTTGGGATAGTTATTATTAAGTCATACACAACAGCGAAACAATCCTGTCATCCTGTAACAATACTCGCCACTGGAGCTATCTCGGCAGCAAGATGAAGGCAGTAATTTAATTTGTTCATATTTGTAACTATCACAGACGGAGTACATTTTGTGAAATGCTGCCCCCCCCCCTTCAGTGAGAATATTAACGATAAACTAAAAATTGATTCCACAGCCTCATAATGACAATAAGAACTAACATAAATACACAAAATGAAATACTGTTAATAAATTATGTTTTAGTAGTCAACTCTATGAGCCTACTGCAAATATTTTGAATAAACCTTTTAGTACACCAAGCTGTTCAACCTCAACACAAGCCTTACACTCTGCGGAATTTCAAAGAGATGAATGACGTCACTTTACCGTTGCTGCTACAAGCTGGTCTGCAGGATAACCGAGAAAAATACTGCGTAAACTGTGCATAAGCTAACTAAAACAAAACTTCCGAAAGAAAATCCTTTGTAAATCCTGCATTCTGCGTTGACTTCAGTCAAATATAAAAATACGTTTTAGCAATACACATTTAAAAAAAGTCAGAATAGGTGACACAGATATGATTTATTAAATTGCGAGAAATTACTTTACCATTTTCTCTGTTTAACCTATACCGTGCAATGGAAACAATAGAATTACCCACAACAATCGAATATTACCCACAATAATCGAATAAATGGTCACACACTGAATGTAATTATATAAAGCAACAGAATTCTCGTCACGACTGTAAGAGATGCACGGTTTATGTTTGATTACAGACTGAAGGAATAATCGTGGCAATTTTTCGATCGAAAAATTATTTTTAGAGGATAATGGAAAGCAAATTCAAGATAAACAAGGAAGATAATAAAATTTCAGCAACTTGTAACATTTATTACTTAAAATTTAATAATTATTTAATTCTCTTGGAATGATACATAAAATGCGTCAATAGTCAACTATAACTGTTACTAATAAATAAGGCTATGTATGCTATCACACTTTTAGAACTGAGTTCACCTCGAAACGGTGTGGCAGTGATGAAAATAAGAGCAACGTACTGTAGCGCCTTCACAAACTACTGCTGTAACTAATTAAAACAAGAGATCAACAACATGAATATTAAATTTTACATAATAAAGACACTATCAGGAACAAACAGAGAATATACAACTGGAATCAATTCTGGAAAGTCTCAGTGCTTAAAATTCCAAGATTATAACATTAAGTCTTGTCAATAAGAATAATGGAATAAAATAAAAGAAAACAATATTAGCTGGTTCTGAAACTTCAACTTTGTAACAATGTTTTATAGATTTTGAGATGTAACACCATGAAGGCTTTCAAAAACAATACACATTATATGTAAATATAACCTAAAGTTCTTTGAATGACTTTAGCCTCTAATAATTATGTTTAAAATCTTTTAAGCGTTATAATGTAATTGTTTATTATTCAAATTTCAATAATAAGCAACCAGACTAGAGTAGATGACGATGAAAGTAGAAAACTAAATTTATAACCTCACACTCTTCATTAAGGCCTACAAGTTTAGCATACAAAGACAATTCTAAGATTAGTGGTCTTGTGACAGTAAAAATATTCCCTAAAACCAGTGTTGTAAAACCAACAGAATAATTACAATAGTCTTGTAAGATTGGTAGTCTTTTTCTATTTACTTCCGTTTCAAGATGGTGGCCTTTGATTTAACGATGACGAGTGTACGCAGTTTTGGCTAAACGTATTGGCCGATTGTTTTGAAATTTGTACGAAAGTACCTTGAAGATTGGTAGTCTTTTTACAGTTAGAAAGATAAAATTTGTGTGTGCTAAGTCTGTAGCCCTCTTGCAGTAATATAATAAAATTATTTTTTTTGAGATCAGGGATGCCTTAGCAGATGAAATGAAATTATGTATTTTAAGAACAGGGGTCCTCTAGCAGTTAAAATAATAAAATTATTTTTTTTTGTTTCTTTCACAGTTAGGATGTTAATATGTAAAACTATGTATTTTAAGATCAGTGATCCTCTTGCAGTTGGATATTTTTTAAATTTATTTTAAGGCAGAAAGCACATTGAAGCTATTATCGCCACTCTAAATGTGAGTGTGAGTGTAAAGTGTTAAAATCGGAAGTGTAGTGTTGTAAGTGTAAGTGTGTGTTAGACTCGGGTACCACGAGGAACGTCTAAATCCTTTCAATAGGTGCAGCCAGTCTGTACCCCCCTGCGGGGTCTGGCAGTTGGATAGCGATAGCGATGTGTGATAGTCAGTCGGAGGGTATTATATATGAGGCATTTACACTCAAATGTTCAGTACAATTCTGGTTTCGAGATGGTTTTTGTCACTTGCCAAAGTTCGTTTGAGTCAGAAGTAAAGAACGAGCCTTCAAGTGAGGAGGGTGAATCAAGATGTAGTGGGACCCATACTCAAATTAGTCATAGAATAGAACTATAATGGTGGGTTTCAACACTGCCCAATTTTTGTAGCAGAAATATCTAGCTTTTCAAAAGTTTCGGCAATTAGAAAAAAAGTCATTTCCAAATTCATTAAAAAAACACTACATAGTGCAGATTCAAAAAAATTTATAACACTATCAAATTTAAAAAAAACAATGCTTTGTTTAATGTTTTCAATTTTTTGTTTTGTTTTTCTCTAACAAATTTTAACTGTACTCGGGAAAAAATATGGCTTTTAGTCAATATTTGGAGATTAGGAACTGGGTTCTTTAAAATTTTGGAACTTTTTAAGAATATTAGGCAAGATTCTTGACATGTCCTTGTGTCTGGGTGTCAAGGTAACATTGGTTTGCATTTAAAATATCATGGATAAACCAATGAATACCAATTGAATATCATGGATAAACCAATGAATACCACATACAAGAACATATGCTTTTAAAGCCTTTTACTGAGGGTCTGTACCGTGCTGTTTCTAGCCTTTGTAAACTATTAGTATAAAGCATTAAAATGTAAATTTAAGTGTTTGATTTTTAACAGTTATGAAGTTGACTGAATGAATCAGCTTCTTTCAATGTTGTGATGCGTGATTGTGAGATGTTGTACTTGAAGTGTGTTGATATCTTCCGCATTAAATGTTCTTACAATATGTTAACGATACATAGATTTAGTGTTCATCACTGATTACATTTCGAAATTTAGAGCTTTTTGTAGGAAAGTTAAGAGTGTTTTACCTTAAATGCAAGAGCTGTTGCATTTAAAATGTTTTGATTGTTGGAACATCTCAAAATATTTGTAACACATAAAACTTGCAAGCTACATTTTAAAAACGATAACCTCTAACAATCATACGGAATGTTTTGTTTTTAACTATGTACAGTTATGCTTTATTTAGCCAGTGGTAAGCGGATAAACTTTATACAACCATGTGAGGAAAATAAAAACGATGGTTAGGAAAATATTTTTGTTTACTTTTCTATAAATGAATCATAAAAACAGCTGCAATAGTAAAGTCACAATAACGCTCACATAATCGCTAAGCAGTACTCCATGTCACACTTTTATGAAGTTTAAATTTACTGTAAAATTATTTACAAGCTAACAGTGAGCCACATGTATTCCTTTCATGTTGTTTACCACAAATATTAAAACCGTTAGGGAAGGGTTGAAACAAAAATTACTTATGGATAATTGCACGTTTATAACAACATTTTTTATGATGATGTTATTGAGAGAATGTAGGCTACTCCAGTATGATATAGGCTACTCATTTTGGCTTATGTGTATTTGTTGTCCAAACAAATTTTTTTATTATAAATTTATTTTTAATTATTTAAAAACAAATTAAATTATTTAATTATTAATTATAAATTGTGAACATTTATAATTATTTTATTATAAGAATTTTGTATTGTCTTCCACTTCCTTTTATGCAAAGGATCGAAGGGGTGTATGCGTCTCAGGATCTCTACACCTTAGCTCCCTCCACTCTCACTTTCTCCTTGATGGACCCTGTTAAACTGAGCAACTCTGATCTTGCTCTGTTTAGTATTAACTAGAGTGGTTTAAGTCGGCAGAAGGACTTAAGCCTAAGGAGTGGTGGCGGATGAACTCAACATGGCGTCAACAGCAGCCTGACAGGAAGTTAGACGTCTACTGCGACAGGGCAGGAGGAACTCTTTAGCCGTAGTAAAGACAACCTCCTAGGAGAAGGGCATCCCAAAATCAAAGCTCCTGGTCCTTATGGAAGGGGGCTTAGCGTCGAGCCAACTATCCTACCTTTGAAAAATCTACTAGTTACGAGCCACAATTCAAGATAAATGGATGAAGGCCAAGGTCCACATCGGATTGTAGTGCCAGTGAAAGAAAGAAGAAAAGATTCTACTTCCTTTTACCCACACTGCAAAAAGTCAAACAAAACCTTTCTAGAACACACTTTTATTCAGGTTCAAAACACAAAAGTATGTATAGTATCAACAACAAATGAGAAAAACTGTTTTTTGTTTACATCCAAACTAGGTTTGTGCATTTCTCGAGAGTTTTCTGACCTATCAAGACAAAATTAGAGGAAAAAGGACATGAAACTTGAAATTTTGGAGGTCTGGCAGCTCTACATACTCATTATATGAAAAAACTATATTTGGAATGGGTATCATTTCTAGTCTTAAGATTTTATCGTTTAACAAACCCGAAGTATTTTTTACCTTCGACTCCTATATTTTTTTCCTTGATTCAGGTCACTGCTAAGATCATTTTCGCCAAATTTTATTATGATCGGTCACATCGTTTTTTTAAGTAAGAGATGTTTGACCTAAGACACTCATGCAAATTTATGTCTATGGACCTTTATCACAGTGAGAAAATGTTTATTTCATCTTTCTTTGGCTTATAATTACAGTACATTCAAAGAAATATTGTATATTGAGCTGCAGTAACTATCTAACCTAATCACAATTCATTAATAAACTCAAATGAACTAGCAACTCACAACTTAAAAACGATTTTTTTTTTGGTGTTTAACGTCTGACTTTTTGATGTTTAATGCAGACAATGGGATGATTTATAGCGTATGAAAATGCCAAGCCCTGGCCGGGAATCGAACCCGGGTCCTCGGGGTGAAAGCCTAGTACGCTATCAATTAGGCCACCGAGGCGGCTACTTAAAAACGAAACTAGATAAAATAGTTGGTAGTACAAACAAAATAAACAATAGAAAGCTGCCTCAGCGATTTTATATACGCTGCCTCAGCGATTTTATATACACTGAACACAGCAGAAAGTTTAACATAATCCTGCAATCCTCACCACCATTCCCTAGCTACTGTGTTGCACTTAAACTGGGCAGAGCTCAAACATTATTACGTACTTAACTATAATGAACGAAATTCTATTGATTTTGTTGCATTTTAACTTTGGTATCAAATAAAATGTTAGGTTTTTCTTTTTATTTGTTACACCCAACTTTGGGATACACTAAATCAATCACTTTTTAATGTTCCGTGCCTTCCTCGTAGCCCAGTATTGTTTCATTCGTTGTGATCTTGCTTTTCTTTCTTCGTCAGAGATTTGGATCGTTCGCTTGGATTTGACATTGCCTTGGAACCGTTGCTTCTTGTCATTGGTTATTGTTTTGGCTGTTCTGTCCATGAGCATAGTGTCAGTGATTTGTAGTTCCGTTATGTCTCTCTCTGTTTTTCTAAACCAAAGTGGTTTGGCTCTTCTGTTGCGAAAGTAGTCAAATATTTTTTTGGTTAGTCTATTTTTGTCCATTCGGAGGATGTGCCCATAAAAATCAATTCTCCTTTTTCTTAGGTTTTTATTAAATTCAAAAAATAAAATTTCTTGAATTAGGGATGGCTGCAGCCTTTATTGATGGGCAGTCACTTTATCCGATCTCACGGACATACTATATAACAGACATTTTCTCTATGAATTGCTATTCTAACCAAATACTGTATTACAACTAAAACTTTGCACACAACATATGATAAATAGAATCTGTAAATATTTCCTTTACTTTTATTAATTTAATATACAATGACTGGGATCTTATTTAATGTATTCTATTATTAAACCAATATTATATTATTAAATACCGGTATAAAAGTATATTATATTACTTAGGTAAATCTGAATATTTTAACAAAACGTTTGTAGTCAAATTCACCCGTAACAAGTTTGAAGACAAGCAGAAAGGCTTTAGTAAACTATTGACAAGCAATATAAGCTTAAACAATTCAATATGTTGCTTATATAGATAGTTATTTTGACTTTCTGGCTCGTGCAGGCACTGATTCTGGTGTTGAAGAGCTAGAATTATATTTTATTTTCTCATGTTTACTCTTTGCTGATTTTTCACTCATTAAGTACGAATGGTTTCTAATGAAACTTTTAGGAGGAAAATTGGACAGTGAGGGGACAGGAGGTGCTAACGGAAAGCTTCTGCAAGTACAACCAGCGGGTCTCTGTTCGGAAAGAAAATTTCAGTTAAAATCAGAAAATCAGTAAGATTTTTCATTTAAATGCAATTTTTAAAAATATATTTTTGAAACTAATTCTGAAATAATTTAAAAGTGCTCTGTGATAGTTAATTAAATGATTTTGTAAAAACATTTTTTTGGTTTTCATTTTATTGAGCACATGTATCAGCCTTTCATAGCTCTGTCAGCACGTTTCAGTTTATGCCCATTGTTAGAACGTATTGCTGTACTCCTTATTGATAAATGTACTCATCAAAATAGCAAAATTCCCAGCAGAAATATATATCAAAAACAGACAATTATATGTAGTACACATATTTTTTGAAAAAAATACAATATTTGTTCTTACAAAATAAGTTGATTTTCAAAAATTACAAAAAAACAATGTAAAAAGATCCTACCTCTAGAGGAAAATCAGAGAGAGGTTTGCGTAACTGATCTTTGGAAGCAACTGTTGATCCACATTTACAATGCACTTTGATACAACATTTACACTTCCTAATTCAGGACAAATTATAAAGAAAGCAATTAGTAGTCACGAAATACCAGAATCAGTGCTTGCCACTTATCCTAAATATTTTTAACTATATTAATACTGTATATGTTTACTTTCATGCTGTACGAAGTATACAGGATGGCGCAAAATAAATTTTATATTCAGCGTATTTCAGTAAACAATTTTTAAACTTATTTCAAGAAAAACTTAAAAGTGCTTTAAAATTACACAAAGTTTCTGTATCACAATAGTTAGAGTTTACATTTAAATCTGTTTTACAATTTTATCAGATTTTTAATGTTTTGCTGAGAAACAAATTTGCTTTTCCCAAAATCAGTTTTTATGCAGTTAAAAACAAATCGAATCGGGTGTATAAAATTATTTTATACGAGAAAATTTAAGACATTTTTTTTAATACTCACGAAAAAAGGTATAAATATTTGGTGGTGTAATTTATAAAGACTATTAACCATCCTCAAGTATAAAGACATTGATCTCTAAAGAAATATGTACATGGATTTACTTTGCGAAGATGTACCAGAAATAAATTTATAAATTTTTCACTGAAATATACTTTGTATGGAATGTATGGTGTTTGAGATAAAAATCAACGTTGAGATTCAGGCGGATATAGAGTATCGAATTTCATGTTTAAATAAATAAATATATATATATTTAAATATTATATAATATTTAAATTAACTAAATATTCAAGAACTAAACACAAAATACGATAAGATAAACAGAGTCAAGCACTTCAAATATCTGGGAGAAATTCTTGAACCCACAGGTGGCGAGAAGGCTGCGCAAAAGGTTCGGCTACTGAGAATGAAGAGGGCTCTTGGTATAACGCGTGATATCTACAATAAGAGATGTATGTCGACGCACACAAAAATCAGACACTACAACACAGTCATAAAACCGGAGGTATTATATGCAAGCGAGACGCTAGCACTCCACACAAAAGCTACCATGGAGGCTATTTTGAAGGAAGAACACAAAATCTTGAGGAAGATCCTTGGCCCGAGATTAACAGAAGATGGATACAGGTTGCACTCCCGGAAGACCACAGAGAAGATATCGAACCTGGCAGCAGATCAGAAGAAGGAGGCTTCGGTTCTATGGACACATCAGTAGACTCCCAACAACGAGACTTGCCAACAGAATCCTTAAGTATATACAAGGTGTCAAATCAACAACGTCGTGGATCGCACAAGTCAGAATAGACCTACATGACGCAGGAATAGACTCAACAGATGTTGAAGACAGGCACGCATACAGGAGAAAGATGCTCGGTTGGAAGGTCCCAGAGAATGAAATCCCTAAGAGAGCGGGGGTAAAGTGGACGGAGGAGCGGAAGAGGATCCATGGGGACAGGATGAGGGAGGTGTGGAGGATTAGAAGGAACAAGACATGAGTCGGAGTGCTTTGCGTGATCCAACAGGGTCTATGCGCAAATAATAATATATATATATTTACTGGATTGAAATTGTACATGTAGCACTGCACATCACTGGAGACTTAATAAATTGATCAATTTTAATAAAATGTGGTAAGTGCAGTTTCTTAATACCTCAAAAAGGATTTTAATTTTTTTTTTTTTTTTTTGGCAAAAATCCTACAACATTTACAAAAATTAGACTTTTTTGTAATGGGATCTGTATATGTTGATCAAACTTTGCACAAATATTGTACTTAAATACTTGTACAAAGCAGATAGATATTGCTTCAAAAAAAATTGGTTTGCAAGTTATCCATAAAAAAGCTTGAAATCAGCTAAATTTCCAGAAGTGGTACGTGATATTTTCTCAAATTTTGTTTAAAAAAAGGTGCCACGAAGAAACCAAAAGAATTTCAGGAAGTATTCTACTAGTGAAAATAACGATAAAAGTTTGAATTAACATAATTCGTAAATGTTTGGTTTTCTGTCTGATCGCATTTTGTGTTTTTAACCGAAAAATCGTATCTTTTTAACAGTAAATGATACGGAGTTTTACTTAATGTTATAAAGACCCAATTTGGAAAAAAATAATCTCATTTCATTTAACAATTTCAAAATGATTGCTATTTCATAAACTTTTTAACGTTAAATATTTTGAAATGCGTTAATTTTATAAAATTTTTATGACAAAATATTTGTTTTAATGAAAACAAAAAGGTTTTTTTAAAATCATTCTTCATCTTAAAGGATAAATAATTTAATAACAAAAAATTGGAAAGCATTAATTCGTAATAATTGTTTACCAATATCTCTGTGTTAAATAAATAATAACAGCTGATTTAATGTATTACAAATAGAATAAAAAACAAAAAAAAGTTTTGTTTGTAATTAAGTATGGAAAATATTTTGTAAAATTAACAGTAAAGAAAACAGGACGATTATTTTTCCCCAAAAGAATCTTTATGGTACTATGTAACATACAAAATGGTGGATATATAGTATTTTAAAAAGTATTTCTATACAGACTTTTTTCACTATCCTCACTAGTAGAACGAATTCTGAAATTATTTTAGTTTCTTCGTCAAACACTCTATAATGAAGATTCGTAACTTAAATCAGTCTACTGAATTTAAAATGAAACAAAGTATTAGTTTGGAAATAAATTAACAAAGCAAAACAAAATTGACGGAAAAACCAAAACATTAAAAACAATTTTTTTTTGTTATTTCAAATTTGGTATGCGGACCATCATTTACAACCAAAAATTTTAGCAAATCTGACGAATTGTTATTTTTGTAAAATTAGATTAATTTTTTATTTTCGCCGGCAGATACAGAAGAATATTTTTTACGGATATATATATATATATATATATATATATATATATATATATATATATATATATATATATAAGCAATAGATTTCCCAATTTATTTTCTGTAGTTGATGATTAAATTTTTGCATTTAGTAACTTGACAAAATTCACAAATTGTCTAATTATTGAAATAACTCTGAACAGGAGAAAATTGTAATTAAAAATATAACAGTTTTAACATTTAATGAAGTAGATAAACTAGTAACATTCTTTAAGCAATGAATCTAAGTTAATGATCGTACTTAGTTGAGATTATTTAAGTCTTTCTGAATAAAAATATAATTTTTTAATTACCATAAATCAGAAGATTTTAAAAGCAGCAACATTAGTCCGAAACCAATAGATAGCAAAGTCAGACAAACGTAATTTATTTCAAGGTCTTTAAAATGGATTTTTAATGACAAAGTCAAGTCAGCGATTCAATGTTTTTTAACTTAAATATTCGTTTAAAGATCATAGATTAAATTAGGATTTCTATTATTAATATAAAAACAATCAAGTTGTAAATATTATTATAATTTTAATTTGATGTTTCTGAAAGCTTGATTGGCGTTAATTATAGAATTGCATCTACGTTTTGCAGGCATCTTAAAATAAATACTGTAAACGTTCAACACAAAACCTTACATTTACAAATATTGTACTTCCTCATTACTGGATTCATATATTTTGATCAAACATTGCTCAAATATTGTTCTCGAGTACCGAACAAAACAAGTAGATTTTGCTTCCAAAAAAATTTGGTTTGTAAGTTAACAAGAATAATATATATGTGTCATAAACCTGTTAAGTGAATGCTTGTATCAGGTGCACATTCAGTTCCATATGGAAAATGGAAAAAATCATTTTAAAATTAATACTTAGGCAACTATTTAATAACATATTTTACTGTTGCATTTTTTAAATTTTATTAAGATTTATACTTTAATGAGCTACTAGTAATAAATAAAGTGTTTATCTCTATGAAAAAAATGGTGTTAACCTATTAATCATATATGTTGTTAGCTACAAAAAACAAATGTTTAAATTGTCAATCAGAGACCCAATTTCTCAAAATTAGCTCAAGAGATTTTGTTGAAATTTTAATATTGTTTTAATATTTTCTGACAAAATAAACGGAAAAAGCTAATAGTAATACCAACCCACATATAGGCCAGACTTGTAGCGAACTGGCTTGTATGAGCTGCATAGCTCCCAGACTTGTAGCGAACTGCCTTGTATGAGCTACATAGCTCCCAGACTTATAGCGAACTGCCTTGTATGAGCTACATAGCTCCCAGACTTATAGCGAACTGCTTTGTATGAGCTACATAGCTCCCAGACTTATAGCGAACTGCCTTGTATGAGCTACATAGCTCCCCAAGTTTTATTAATACTTAAAGAAACATTACGCAAATCAGTGAATAAAATCTGAACTGAAACTTTCAGTTAACAAAAGAAAAAAATGAAATGCAGTGAAGTTCATTTTTGGTTGTTACTCTTTTCTTAATACGTAAGTATAACTTGCTTTTATTTCAAATTTGTACGCTGACTTCAGTAAAAATTCTCCATGTACGATTTCATTTGAGTAAAATTTATGAAACTGGTTTTGATAAAATAGGTCTTCATTTTTCATTATTTCCGATTAAAATTATTTTTGCCAAACTTCACAGAAAAACATTTTAAGGATTTGGGCACTAATATATCACGTCCGAAATGGATGGGCATGGATTTGAAAGATATAATAAAGTTGGCTGTACTCAAAGGTATAATACTGTTTTAACTTACCTTTTTTCCTCTTCAGCTCTGGCTCTTTCGAATCTTTCATTTGTAACTTCTCGCGAAGTTCTGCAATTTGAGACTGATAGTCTGACGCTTCAGTTTGGCAGAGACGTAGTGCGGTATTGCCATGTTGCCTGAAAAATATGGCAGTGAATTTTATATCTCTTCCAATCAATGAAATAAAATACTGTCGTAACATTACATTCTGCTTAATTTAAAAAAAATACTGGTATTTGTGTTTACTCGTCATTTGCAAAGTAAGTTAATTATATGAGGCATGTCTAAAAAGTGCCTGAGCTGTCTCGGTGGCCTAGTGGATAGCGTACTAGGCTTTCACCCCGACGACCCGGGTTCGATTCCTGGTGAGGGCCTGGCATTTTCATGCGCTATAAATCATCCCATCTTCTGCATTAGCCCAAGTGTGCACAATAGTCGCAAGTGCCTGACCTTGAATTTTCCTGTACAAAGTAGTGATGCTAAAACTGCATCCCTATCCACAGTGGAGACAGCTAAAAGATTTCAGCTGTCATGCTTGAATTTTGTCTGCTTTTTCGAGTGTGCCAGTAGCTGCTCGTTGGCCACCGAGTGAGGATTTTGTTTGATTTTCAATTTCTCTCAAGATCACTGAACTAGTAGAGCAAAGATGCTACATCAATTTTTTTCAAAAATTTGGTGATTCTACAAAGTGAATT
This sequence comes from Callitettix versicolor, assembly GCA_022606455.1. Taxonomy (NCBI): domain Eukaryota; kingdom Metazoa; phylum Arthropoda; class Insecta; order Hemiptera; family Cercopidae; genus Callitettix; species Callitettix versicolor. The sequence continues at coordinate 8,829,577 of CM040185.1, forward strand.
TTGTAAGATTCAGCAGGTATTTGGAGATGATGCTCTGGGGGGGGGGGTGTACAAATTTAGGAGTGGTTCAAATGATTCAAAAACAGCCACCCATCAATGGAGAATGAACAGCTGCCTCGGTGGCCTAGTTGATAGCGTACTGGACTTTCACCCCGAGGACCCGGGTTCGATTCCCGGTCAGGGATTGGCATTTTCATACGCTATAAATCATCCCATCATCTGCATTAGCCCAAGTGTGCACAATAGTTGGACGTTAAACACAAAAAAAAAAAAAAAATGGAGAATGAACAATGTTTTGAAAGGCTAAAAACGGCTTGAATTACAGTTGTTATCTACTCGGGAGATTATTTGATCATATAGGAGATTGGTGAAAAGGTGGGGATCAGTAAAGATTCTGCATGCCATTTTGCGTGGTGATGTGAACACATACGTTTTGAAATTCATGTCCAATCTGTTGTCGCTGCAATAGAAAGAACTTAGTCTTGAGGTTGAACAGAACTTGTTGGACACAGCCAACATTGATTCTAAGTTAATAACTGGAAACGAGTCATTGGTATAGGGTATGACCACGAAACAAAAACTGTCATCGCAATGGAAGCATCACAAGTCTCCCAGACAAAAAGTGTGTGACAGGTGCAAGGCAAAATCAAGGTAATTCTGTCTTCCCCTGATATCCATGGAATTGTGCATCACAAATATGCACCAGAAGAACAGACAGCGACACAGGAGTACATTAAACACGTTATTCCTCAGCTCTGCGCTGCAGTTCAATGCAAAAAAATAGACTTCTATCACACAACCTAATCCAGAGTTTCTTAGCGATTCTAGTATTTTGACAACCTCCTTATTCTCCAGATATGGCTCCTTGCGATTTATGGTTGTCCCCAAAATTGAAGACACCACTGGAAGGATTACGTCTTGAAAGTAAAGAACAGTTAATGCAGAACACAGTGTCAGAGATGCTCACCATACCAAAAAAGTCCTTCAAAAAGTGTTTTTTTCAGCAGTGGCTAAGAGTGTGTGCAGGCACAAGGTGCCTACTTTGAAGCGTATTAGGGTACCTACTCTGTCATGTGAACAATATATTTCCCCTGGCCAAAGGATGGCTATTTCTTATACAGGACTCATATTTAGAGAACTTTTCTTGGAAAATAAGCAGACAACCATTACCAAGGACCATGGAATATGCCCCGTTCATGAAATCTTACAACACATTTAATGAAACATTAAACTTATTACACTCATTCAAACTTTTGCATGAAAACTGTTTCTGGTAGTAGTTTGGCCAAGGTCGTTGACTAGTAAAATCTGTTTAAAACAACAGTTATTCAAAAACTAGTAACAAACTTTTCTAAGTTACAAAATAAATGTTTGTGCTAAATATGATTGTTCAGCAGAAGCTGTTTGTGTTCGAAACGGTTATTCAAAACCTTGCATCGAACTTCTCTGTTACCAAAAGCAATTTTTACCAAGTTTTATTTCTGTATACTAAAATGTTTGATAATGTTTTATTCAATGTTCTTAATTTTTGTTTTCATTACATCAACGAGATTGTTACATGTCATAATATTTATATTAAAGTAGACTTTTAGTGTATGTTTACATTTCAGAAAACTATTCTGAAACAAGTTCTTTGAGTTACGTTGCGTTCTTATTGTCACAAAAAGATAACTTTGTACAATTCACAATTTTTATCTACAGCAAATATATAGGCCTGTATATCATAAATTTGTTTATGACATAAAATAAACAAATGTTACCTCCTTTGAATTTATAATTATTTTATTTTCTCACAAAAATTCAGTGAACATTCATCAATACATTTAAAAACGAAACGGTTTAAAAATATTTACAAACTGCAGCACTGTACTTACAATTTATCCTGTAATTCGCACAGTTTTGCCTCTAAACACTGGATCTGCCGCTTCAAATCATTATTGTCCATGTTCCTCTGCAAAGTCTCTTGACGCGAAGCAGCAAGGACGTTTTCTAACGTTGCGGAATTTTTTCTCTCGTGGCTTAACATATCTCTGAGCTCAGACACCTCACTTTGAAGATCTTGAATACTGGATTCCAACTGAACCAATACAAGATTTATGAAAATATTTAATCATAAAAAACAATTTTTTTAAATGTACTAAAATGAATAAAATAATCTCTCCTACAATATTACGGATGAATTATCCTTGTAGATGACTGTCCTAAAAATTTGGGATAGTTAATTTTAACAGATATAAAAATAATTGTAAAATTCGGAACAAAAAATGTGAGGCGTATGAAATAGATAACCGAGGAATGAATATCACGAACAATGTCACTAGAAATGATTTGAATTGTTATATGAGTTTTCTAAACAACGTTTAATTCCTACAATCCTTCCATTTAATGCACACTAGAGTTTTTTTTGTTTTTAATTCACCACTGATTGTTGTGCGGTTATAGACTCACGTCAGGTTGTAAACATTTTTGGCTCAAGTTTCTCTTTAAACTTTTATAACTGAAAAATTTTTTAGCCGGTGAGTACATAAACGACAACAAAATCATTATTTGAATGTTAATAGGGCCAAACAGTGTAGCAAACAGGGGGCGTAGCCACCTAATATATATGTCTGCAATATGCATACGGAAATTAAATTACGGTTTTGGCTTAAGACTTAAAATGTTTTGTCTACATGAAGTACATACATAGAACTATTGTGATAATGTAAAAATTAGGTTTTAAAGAAATTCGTAATTTTTCAATGCCGCAGAGTTTAAAAAAGTGGTTTTTTTCTCTGCTTGTGCACATCATACCAAATTTTCAAAAACACATTTACGATTCAGGAATAAAAAGTTCTAAAAACATTCCGGTTTTTTAAAAAATGTATATAGTAAAACGCCTAAAACAGACCTCTTATAAAACAAAATCCTGGGTAAATGGAAAAATGTTTGTCATGGAAAAGTGAATTTTCTTGGGTACAATTTTTATAAAATAACCGAACTAAAGTTGATAGTTATGACATTACTAATGTAATAAATTCTACAAATAATACATTTGTTTGTTCAGCAGAGTCTACAAGTACTGATGTGACAGTTTCTCGGAATAATGATCCCCAGCCCCATGCTCCTTTACATCACTTTCTGCCTCTAGTAGTCAGGATTGTTCTGAGAATTACATAAAGGAATTTTTTCTATCCTATCTTGTGCATGAGGCAGACTGGGCTGTAAATACAAACTACACTATACAGTGTTCTCAGTTTTGTGCCTACTGCCCCACATGCAAAAAGTGATATCGTTTGAATGTATGTACTGCACTAACAGTAATAAAGAATATATATATATATATATAATCAGACACTACAACACAGTCATAAAACCGGAGGTATTATATGCAAGCGAGACTCTAGCACTCCACACAAAAGCTACCATGGAGGGTATTTTGAAGGAAGAACGCAAAATCTTGAGGAAGATCCTTGGTCCGAGATTAACAGAAGATGGATACAGGTTGCACTCCCGGAAGACCACAGAGAAGATATCGAACCTGGCAGCAGATATCAGAAGAAGGAGGCTTCGGTTCTATGGACACATCAGTAGACTCCCAACAACGAGACTTGCCAACAGAATCCTTAAGTATATACAAGGTGTCAAATCAACAACGTCGTGGATCGCACAAGTCAGAATAGACCTACATGACGCAGGAATAGACTCAACAGATGTTGAAGACAGGCACGCATACAGGAGAAAGATGCTCGGTTGGAAGGTCCCAGAGAATGAAATCCCAAAGAGAGCAGGGGTAAAATGGACGGAGGAGCGGAAGAGGATCCATGGGGACAGGATGAGGGAGGTGTGGAGGATTAGAAGGAACAAGACATGAGTCGGAGTGCTTTGCGTGATCCAACAGGGTCTATATGCAAATAATAATAATATATATATATTTATTTATTTATACATACAGCATTTTGTAATGTAATTATTTTTTTAACTTAGTTTTTTATATATCTCTGTGATACACTATTATTAGGTACAATAATTTGAAATGTCTTCTAAACAAAATGCTTCGCTAGGAAAAAAATTGAAGTTACTGAAGAACGTAAAAAAAACAAATGTTTGGTTAAAGGATTAACTGTGATATTTAAAGAGGGAAAAAATCAAAATTAATTACATTTTGAAAAAAGAGAATTAAAGTTAAAGGTAGGTAGCTAATAGAAACAGCACAGGGAAGTGTGAAATGTACCACCAAATGTATTGCAAATAACAAATTTAATTGTGCTTTGTGTGGTTATGAGTGCTTGTGCTGAAGGAGTGCCAATTTCAGGACCACTGATACAACCTGAAGCTTTAGAGACAGCAAAAAAAGTTAAGCAGTGCTGACATCAGGGCTTCTAATGGTTGGCTCGAGAATTTTAAATATCGTCATGACACTGTTATTAATTCTGTACATAGTGAAGTTAATGACGTTGATATGCAGGCAGTAACAAATTGGAAAACAAAAATTAAAGACTTAGTTGTGGGATATAACACAAATATGTTTACAATGGTGGTGAAACGAGACTGTTTTTGAGTGTTACGTTTGAAGACATTGACTGTACTGGCAAAAAATGTTCAGGCGGTAAGATATCTAAGGAAAAACTTATGATGTTTATAACATGTTTTGACTAGTGAAATTTTGAAAGCAATAGTAACCAGGAAAAGCAACTTGTCCCAGGGCGTTTAGGCATAGGACTACAAATCCTTCAGTAGTACTTACGTGATTTAATACAAAGGATGACCACTCTTCTATAATAGAAGAGTGGCTTCATTCTTTTAATGAACAAATCATATTTCAAAATCATAAGGTCATATTCATTTTAGTTAATGCTACCTATCTTAAGATTAATTTGTCAAATGTGAAACTAGCCTTTTTTCAAATACAGCTTCAGTTAAGAACCACTGGATGAGAGTGCAATTTACAATTGAAATCCTTTTACAAGAAGTGTGTGCTACAATTACTTGTTGCTAAAACGTCCGCCTCTTCCAATGTTTCGGACCTAATTAAGTATTAGATCCATTTAAGTTAAATGGATAGACTAGGCAACAAACAATGTTTTTCAGGAAAATGTGAAAAGATTTTTTTAAAGTTGGTTTCGCTGCAAGTATCACCAGCTAATCCTAAAATTGAAGTGGATGATTTAAGAAACATTTCCAGTCTCTCAGTACAAGGAAGGTTAATTGTTCAACCGGAAGTTATCGTAAATTTTCACATCACGAGATATTAAAAGTGTATCTGATATTGTTCTCGTAAACAGTGCAAAGGAAATGACGGGAGAAACAGACGATAACGATGAAGAGGATGAGAATTGAAAATTCATTTTTGGAAAAGCATTGCTTGAATTACCTTCAGGAATTTGCCAACACTTATCCAGGAAAAGAGATCATTCAATGACCTCCTGTTAAAACATCATGACAGTGCATTTTGAAAGAAATGTTTGGACAAAAAAAAAAACCTAAATAGAAAAGAGAATGGATTCAATCTAAGTCAATTAAAAATATAAATAATTTAGTTTTCATGAACTGTATTATTTATTTTAACTATGTACATTTCCTTCTTTTTGTTCTTGTGACAAAACAACAAAAGTAGATTAGGCTATATAGAATTTTTTCTAAATTAAGTATCTTTATAAAACGGAAACTTTAAAAATGGGAAAAATACTGAAATGATTGTGTTCTGTTTTAGAAAAGTTTTACTCTATAAAATAAAACAGAAAGATATAAGTAATTAGGATTATGACCTATTCTTCCCGTCAGTGGACTGTCCACTCAACTCGTAAAGGACCGCGGTTTCAAAACTCTATCGTTTCATCTTCAGGCCGTGATACAAAATGTTAAATCCCTCTGTCAAGGTCGTCACAAAGTCAAACAAAACATTAAAAACACATGTCACAAACACTGAGCACAATTACACGATTAAAATATGTACGAAGAAATTCGGCTTGGCCAAACGACACGCGCGACTCGTACGTTGTTACATTCCAGACTCTTATATAGAAAGATATATATGATATTAATTACAAAATACTTTCTTTCAATTTTACATTATAAAATTTAAAGTAGGTCAGTATTTGCTTCAATTAAAGAAGCGAAACACTTACTCGCTTATTGTCTGTTTGCACTTGGGTCACTTGTTGCATTAAGCATTGCCGCTGACACTCCAAGTTGTTAGACAAATCTCTTGCTGCGGTAACGTCTCTTTTACCTTGTTGTTTCTCGTCCATCAAATTGGAGACTTGCCGTTCCAATTTAGCTATGTGATGTGTTAGCTCCCCGATCTGACAATAAATATAAACTATCAAAAAAATATTCCACTATTAACGAAGAGAAAAATACTCAATAATTGAAAGGTATTTAAAAACTAAGTATATAATTTATTATGAAAAATACATTAATATTTTACGTGAATTAACTTAGTGAATAACAAAAAATATATACAAGCATAATTAATTAAATACAACAAATTGTTTTTTCCCGGAACACTACGAACTTAATGATCATGTATACATTCACGATAAATAAATACATTTTTGTTTGCTACTTAATAAGTCCTTGTTGTATAATTGGATTTCGAGTCGTAATACAATGTTTACTAGTAGATTAACAGAACTGAACTCAAATAAGTATAAACAATAAAATAAAATAAGGCTAAAGGTTGTTCAATTGAACAAATATTTGTGATTAGATACTGGTGGTTGGATATTTTAAGGATTTGTCACAAGTTTCAAACAAATAATGATCATAAAAATAATACATTATTTTGTTAAAAATATATTAAAAACCTTTATTCTGTGTTGAACAAAACAATTAAACTTATAGAAAGCCAAGGAAAACAGTGTTTGTTTTTACATTACTATCAGCTGTAGAAGTAATGCCATAATTTATTCTATTTTTAACGACAAAATGTTTAAAAATTCAAGAACAAAAAAAAAAACAACTTCAATCAAGTTCTGCCAGGCTAATTTATGATTTCCTGAACAATTTCTTTAGTAAATTTTAAAATAATTTTTAAGAACCGTTTTCATTACAATTAAAAGAAACATTTCATAACTTGTCATTTAAATTGATTAGAACTGTTCCTAGACGGGTTGTACTTTTCTTATATACTTTAATGCTTGTGAAACAACTAACACTAAAAAAAAAAATGATTTGCATCATTTGTTTGAACTAACTGAGATGAAAGTTTTGTATACTACAAATCTTATATTTATCATTTCTTTCAAAACGTAATACTCATTTATAAAAATATTCAGCTCAATATTTATTATTTTTGCGAACGATTCTTTTTTTAACGAACTTTTCAACCAAAGCATGAATTACAAAATATTTCAACTAGATCATATCTTGCTTTTACCAAAAATTAAGTCAACTCGAGAAAAAACTATAAAATAGTATAACACAGTTTTGAAATAATAAAACTAACAGTGTTACAAAATTTATTTGATTTATTCAAAGCAGTCTATATTTTAGAGTAGCAGTTCCAAAACTGTGGTACCTCCTTGCCCAAATTGTGGCAGGGGTACATTAATTAATTTTGAAAGGTATGCAGTGTGCCATAGGGGCTTAAATAATAAGCTGACAAACTGTTGAGCAATTGAGCAACAAAGGGCGGAACATTATCCTCCTCCCCCTCAACTCCACCATATTGTGTGTGTGTGTGTGTTTCATTTCACTTGCTTGCATTACTAAGTTATTTTTGAACTTAGTTCATTGTAAAGGTGCATGAATACTTATTGTTCCTAAATGCCTTTACACATAGACAGATGGATAATTAATTAAAAACACAATTAGCATGGAGGTGAAGCCAACTGCTAGCACATCTGGGACCGTGACTACGGCATTTCCTTGTACGACTAAAGAAATGAATTCAGTACAATAAAGAATGATCAATTGACGAAGAAACATACAATAAGAAATCCCTTTCATGGGGGTCCAAAATTAAACATTATAAAACAGTGATCAAGCCGGAAGCACTGTACACAGCAGAAACATTAACCATGAATCGCATAGGCCAGATAGAAAAGCTTGAAATAACGGAAAGGAAAATCTTAAGAAAAATTATAGGAACAAAATTTCAGGACAATAAGGTAGTATATATAAGAAATGAAGCTCTCTATAAGAAAATTGAAAAACTGTCAGATACTATGAGAAAAAGGAGAATAAATTTTTACGGCCATCTTCTTAGAATGAACTCCAATAGATTGACGAAACAGATGTTTGATTTTTTCCATAATCGTAAAACAAAACCGAACTGGTTTAAAGAAATTGAAAAAGACCTAATAGAATTAAAAATTACAGAAAATTCACTGCTTGACCAAACTGCTAAGATAAGTACCAAGGATGAAAGAATAAGATTCCAAGATAAAACCAAAATAAGACCTAAACCTGTCATTTCGGAAGATGAGAGGAAAAGAAGATCTACTGGGAACAAAGAAAAGTACAGCGCGCAAGAAATGATTGATTCAGCGTACCCCAAAGAGGGTGAAACGAAAAGAAGAAGAAAGAATGATCAATAACGACAGACAAATATAAACAAGTATAAATATCAAGAGTTTTTTAATATATGGAGCCGAGACGTGGAGAATTAAAGAAAAAACCAAGAAAAGGATAGAGGCTGTAGAAATGGATGCGTTGAGAAGATCTGCTAGGATATCGAGAGTCCAAAGAATATGAAATGAGGTAATTCATCAGCAGATGGGAATAGAGGACACGATTATAAAGGATATTGAGAGGAGTCGTGTAATTTGGGGGAGGATGTAATTTGGTTCGGTCATGTCCAACGGATGAGCCAAGCACGACTGCCAAACCAAGCAATGGAGTGGGTGCCGACCTTAAAAAGGGCAAGAGGAAGACCAAGAAAGAGCTGAATGGAAGGAATCCGTAAAGCTATGAGTGATCGAAATTTACAAATCGGACAAAGGGGAAGATTGGAATATAGGCATCGGAAAACATCGCTGCACGTTTTAACCGATATAAAAAAACAAATATCATAAATCATACTTGAAATTTGGCTTTTCGTAGACAGAAAATTCAACAGAACCTAATCCACAATGTGTTGTATGCTCGTAAGTTTTGTCGCTAAATTCTATAAAGCCTTTTCTAACAATTCTATAAATTCTATAAAGCATCTCTTTGAAACAGAACATTTAAAAACAAGTTTGTTAACTTTTTTGAATGCCTTCAAGAAGACATGGTTGTTAGACAAACCAGGTAGTTTTCTGGTATAAAGGAAAATTAAAATCTACTTAAAGTGTTATACAAAGTAAGTTATCTGAATGTGAAAGCTAGAAAAGCTCACACAATAGACAAATCATCACTCATTCATCCAGCAGCAGAAGAAATAGTTTCTTATTTATTTGAAGGCACAACTCGTCAAATAATACAGTTTCTACGAGAGTTGAAGACATGGCTTTAATATTAAGAACCAACTCATTTTAGCTATTCAATGTAGCCCATTGTTTATCATGCAGTTAAACGTATTTGAAAACTTTAAAATATTCTGTTCTGTAGACCTCTAAAAACCTCTACTACGGGTGAGGATATTTTCAATATGAGTGATTCGTTTTTTGCAGAAAAACACCTTCATTGAAAAAACTGTGTTTCTGCGTGTACTACCAGAGCAAAAGATATGAGTTGCCACAGCACTGGTCTGGCAGGTTGTATATAATTTGTTACATCAAGAGTGCAAATTTATTTATTATTGCATCCACTATGAAGCCACGTTCCTTCCAGATGACCCGGAAAGAATCCTGGATGAGTGCACAAATGGTTAATTTTATCAAAACCCGATAAATGAAACTAATCCTTTTTTTCTATTTTGTGTGAGAAATAAGTAGCCTACATAAGAGGATGCTACTTTAAACAAAAAAATCATTGGTTGTCTCATGGAAGCCAATCATTAGATTGTCAAACAATGTAAAGCTCTGTCATACTTTTTAACTTTATAATGCCAATCATTAGATTGTCAAACAATGTAAAGCTTTGTCATACTTTTTAACTTTATAATGAAGTACACCTTTGCCTTTTTTTTCATGGACCACAAGTTTCGACTTTTGTGAAGGCTACAAGAATTAGAATGCTAATTTTAAGGCTAGCATATTTAGCTGATATTTAGCTAATATTAGGAACTTATCACTCCTAGGAGATAACACAGATGTTTTCTATGTTGAGAAGAAAAGACGCCATGATAAAAAACTCTCTGGGAGGATGAAATCAGAAAAACAGCTGCAACAAAGTTCAGCAGTAGGATTCATTTCTTAAAGAAAACGATCAAGAAAGCATTTGTTTGTTTATTGGGGACTACAAACACATAAAAGAGCAAATAATTTTGTGCTTAGGCTACCTAAATACCTTTTTTAGCCAGTACTTACAAAAAGCCAGAACTCTGACAAAAAGAATAAATGAGTTTGTGACCTGTTCACTGTTGACCTTGATAAATGTTTCTGACGGCTAATAAAGAATTAATAGCAATGTCTTGTGACAATAATTTGAAAAACCTTCACTCCAAAAACTCACTGACTACCTTTTGCGTTGCGGCGGGAAAAAATACTCTAATCCGTCAATACTAGCAGTTAATACTTGCTGTTTTTTAGAACATACTTGTGTGAAACTGGATTTTCATCTCTAACTATGTTGAAAAATAAATATAGAAACGGACTAGAAGTAGAAGACAACTTGCGAGTGTCAGTAAAATAACTCCCGATGTTTGAAGACTTGTGCAAGACTAAAAAATAAGTGCATCCATCACACTGAATTGCTTTTAATAATAAGACTTGTTTAATTTTATTGTTTGTGTACATTATAAATGTATTCCTATTGATTTAGCTTTTATTTGAAAAAAAATTAATGTATTAATTAAGGTGTATGCTTGTGAAGCATATCAGTTTGGAAACACTGCTCTAGAGACCACCTAGAAACAACCCACCTGGGTTTCATAACCATGAATAAGCGAATCTTTCTCTATAAGTTTCCCTTCCAAAGCTTGCACCTTCTCTTGCGTTTCTCGAAGACAAGATTTGGTCGATTTCGCTTCGCTTTCCAAACTGTGGTTGTTCGATTCCAAAACCGTTGCTTCTAATGTTAAACTGCGGAACTGTTCCAGCATATCGGTGCGTTCTGCTTCCTAGGAGACAAGAAGGTACAATAGGTATAAATATTAACAGAGAAAAAATTGTTAAAAATATGTAAATAACGAAAAGAAAACCGCTTCACCGAAAATGAGAGAAAGTAATTTGAAAACAACAGAACAAATATCAAACTAGTGAAGTTACTTTACCCCGACGCACATTCAGGTTACAAAGCTACCATTTTCAGAGAATATCAACAGAACAAATATCAAACTAGTGAAGCTACTTTACAAAGCTACCATTTTCAGAGAATATCAACAGAACAAATATCAAACTAGTCAAGTTACTTTACCCCTATGTACATTCAGGTTACAAAGCTACCATTTTCAGAGAATATCAACAGAACAAATATCAAACTAGTGAAGCTACTTTACCCCAACGCACATTCAGGTTACAAAGCTACCATTTTCAGAGAATATCAACAGAACAAATATCAAACTAGTGAAGTTACTTTACCCCGACGCACATTCAGGTTACAAAGCTACTATTTTCAGAGAATATCAACAGAACAAATATCAAACTAGTCAAGTTACTTTACCCCGACTTAATTCAGGTTACAAAGCTACCATTTTCAGAGAATATCAACAGAACAAATATCAAACTAGTCAAGTTACTTTACCCCGACGCACATTCAGGTTACAAAGCTACCATTTTCAGAGAATATCAACAGAACAAATATCAAACTAGTGAAGCTACTTTACCCCGACGCACATTCAGGTTACAAAGCTACCATTTTCAGAAAATATCAAACTACAAGTTAGTACATTCAGGTTACAAAGCTACCATTTTCAGAGAATATCAACAGAACAAATATCAAACTAGTGAAGTTACTTTACCCCGACGCACATTCAGGTTACAAAGCTACCATTTTCAGAGAATATCAACAGAACAAATATCAAACTAGTGAAGCTACTTTACCCCGACGCACATTCAGGTTACAAAGCTACCACTTTCAGAGAATATCAAACACAAGTAATAACGAAATAATAAAAAATATGGTTAAAAATATAAACTGATAGAAATGTCAAGAATGTTCTTAAACCACATTGTACTTTGTGCGTGCATGTGCTTCCATGAAAGCTGCCTGTGGTAATTTGAATTTCAAAAATCTTCTTACCTTTTGCTGTAGAATTTCTTCAACTCTGCGCACTTCAGTTACATAACCCTGCAGCTGCAATTTGAGGTCCTCCACTTCTCTGCGCGTCGCTTCTAAATTTCTGTTTGCTATTTGGCAATCTGAAGACACAGCGGCTAAATCATTCTGAAGACGGCTGCAATAATATTAAAATTAATACAGTATCAAAATAATGATATCAATCGAAATAACATTTTTATTTTAGTAGTCGGGCCTGTTCAAATGTAAATGTACCTTGTTTCTTAATTAAATTTATATTTGTGTTATAAAATTACAAAATATAAGCCAAAATTTATACCTGCAGTATGATTAAATTTAAGAAAAAGTAATTTATAATGAATTAATCAATACGAATGAAGCAATACTGGGCTATGAGGAAGGCACAGAGCATTAAAAAGTGATTGATTTAGTGTACCCTAAAGTTGGGTGAAACAAATAAAGAGAGAATTAATCAATAACTTTTACCGATTTTCACGAAGAGCATTTTCACGATTTTTTTCCAGTTGGTCAACCTGTTGGCGCAAGCGAGTTGCCTCTTGAAGAGCTTGTCTCATAGTCTGCTCAGAATGAGCATTTCCGTCGAGTGCCAGACTGCAAATATAAACAATTGACAATAGTTCTAGTATTACTCTTCAGTTTTTATGCATTTAGAATAAGATTACACTTAAAGCTCAGGTTCATTGATATTTAACTTAAACTAACTTTCCAATAACTTAAACACGCATGCGCGTGCACGTGCGCGCACACACACACACACACACACACACACACACGGAATATTTTTTTAATTTTCAAGATCATATGCTATGGAATATTTAAAATGCAAGTAGTCAATGTTTCTTTACATACAAGACAAGAAGAAACCTAAAATTTAAATCAAAACTCTAACTAACCCTTGTATCATCAAAACATTTTCAAATACTGATTACATTTAAAGATCCAGTTTTGTAAATCAATCAGTCATGTTGTGTAAAACATACTTTCAAGCCAGTTGGGTTGTAGAATTTAGGAGGGGTTTTAGTATAATTGATTACAGTTGGGTTAATATAGAAAAAATAAGAATTTTCAATTTATTTTAAAATTGTACAGAAGTTTACAGAGAATTTCACAGTTATTTTGAATATTTAGGAAATTCAAAATAATATTATAAGAATATGATGTGCTTTTCCATACGGTTCCAAATATCCAAAAGACTGTAATTTCTGAATTACTGTGGACTAGCTTCATTATAAAATCTTTTCTTAGTTTTGATTTTTGTCTTGTTTGGCTGGCTGCCATCAAAATCTCTGAAGAGCTAATTTAACCCTCTTCCAGTCAAACAATCCAGCTAAAATTTCGCACATAGAGTTTGTACCAATATAAAAACAATATCGAATTTTAGGGTCAAACACACACTAATTAACTGTCAAAAACCATGTAAAGGCTTTTTTATATTTGGAAAATATGAACCTTAACACTTGAAGGAAAGGAATGGGGGCTGTTCATTCAGCAATTGAACTGTTTCGTTCGTCGAACATGTGTTGACATCTTCAACTGAATTAGATTAGATGCAAAATAGAGGAAGGGATAATACAACCCCAGGCACAGCGATCAACAGACTTATTGTGCAACTAAACCTCTTGAGTACTAGTTCGGCAGATTGATGCCCTTAGTAAGTTCCAACAATCTACTGACTGGCTCGTCTGCTGAAGGTCCCTAGGGACCCCTAGCCTCCTACCAACAAGAGCTTCACAATCAAGGATTATGTGTCCTGCAGTCTCCTCCTTTTTCCTGCACAACCTACACATGGTTTCTCCATGGTACATACCTATCCTGTGCCCACAGTGCCCAGTAATAAGCCCAATGATTTTCCTGAATTGTGCTCTGCCCAAGATGTCTGCAGCCCCTTTAAGCCCTCCACAAGGAACCATGCTTAAGAGGCGCTTACTATTGGAATGCCCATGAAGGTTATCCCATCTTGCCTGGTTTACGATTAATCTACCAATTAATAGCAGACCTGGCCAATGACAGAGAAATCCCTAAAGCCTGCTTAGGTCCGATGAACACAGTCCCAGTCCAGCTAGTCGGTCTACCTCCTCATTACCCTCAACTCCCTTATGTCACGGAACCCAGTAAAGAGTGACCGGTTATCCAGGGACAGAGTGTTGAGGTTCTCCTGACACTTCCAGACCAGCTTTTGTAAAGAACAAAGTAACTATCTTATTTTCCCATAAGGTTGCATCAATTATGAACACTTTCTATAAGGATTTTTAATAAACAAATTTGTTTTTATAAGAAAGTTTTTCACACATACGCTTTGAAAAGAACGTTTTTCTAAGCCAGATAATTTCCATAGGTTGGGTTCCCAGCTACCGAGGGTGACGCATAAACTTTCACTTTCCAAATAAGAAATCAAATAAGACTCTACTTTTCCACGCCACTTGTTAATTACCTCTATTCATAAATTTGTTCCACAGACGCAAAACTGTCAAACCCAATAAGTATAAGCCAACAGTGTTATTTATTAGTTCGAAACTCGTGTATCCAATTGTGTTTTTTATCATCTTTTTTTCAAAAACACGTTTCACGATTTTTATAACCAATATACACAAAAAAACGTAACTTTACATAGATAAACTCTCATAAGGTTATCACGGTTTTTTTAACAACTTATTGACAAACATCATAAACACAGTGAAATCGGGTTTTCAAAAATATTTAAGACAAAAAAGTTATGCACTTTACAAGATCTAACAAGATTGCCACTTTGAAAGTGTTGAACGAATTTGGTTAGTTAACGAACAAAATTTGATATGGCCAAGCTAATATCAAATTTAATGTTTGTGCTAAGTTTGACTCAAATCGGACTACAATTGCGAACGTGAGCGTGCTAAAACACGCGTGCACATACTGATGCACGCACCCCTCACACACACACTCATACATACACACTCACACTCACATACACACACACACACTCACACACACACACACACACACACACACACACACACACACACACACACACACACATATACACTCACATACACACACACACACACACACTAACACATACACAACCACACACACACACACACACTCACATACACACTCACACACACACCACACACACACACACTCACATATACACACACACTCACCCATACACACACACACACACTCACATACACACACTCTCACACATACACACTCACACACACTCACATACACTCACACACACTCACACATACACACACACATACACACTCACACACACACCACGCACACACACACCCACACACACACCACACCACACCACACCACACACACCATACACCACACACACACACACACACACACACACACACACACACACACACACAAACACTCACTCACACACACACACACACACACCACACCCACACCCATCCCCATCCGCACACACACCACGCTCACACACACACACACACACACACACACACACACACACACACACACACACACACACACACACACACACACGCACACACACACACACACACACACACACACACACACACACACACACACACACACACACACACACACACACACACACACACACACACACACACACACACACACACACTCACACACACTTACACACCAACACACACACACACACACACACACACACACACACACACACACACACACACACACACACACAC